>CM039677.1:82900307-83500307 GCA_022496015.1 Hordeum marinum
CCCTCCACCGGTCTCTCCCCTCTCTCCTCCCCGCACCCCCCCGAGCGCCTATATAAGAGCCCCACGGCCCCGCATCCATTCCCCCCCCGAGCCCCCTTCTCTCTCTCGCCGAGACGCCGTCGATTGCTCGTCGGAGTTCCACCACCACCGGAAGTCGCCGTCGATCGTAGCCACCACCTCCGACCATCATTCGCCACGCCGTCGCCACCAATCGCCTCCGGAGGACCGTCCCCGTCGCCAGGACCACTTCCCCGTCCTCCCCGACCACCGGAACACCTCGCCGTCGCAATCGCCGCTACCGGACTCGCCGGAGTACCCCGACGCCGGCAAACCTCCCTCCGTAAGCCCCCTCGACCGTCCGATCCAAATCCCACGGTCCAGATTAGAACGAACTTAAGTCCGAACCGTTTTCTTCTACCGAACGGTCGCCCGCTCTAATTCACCTACCGAACGCCCCCCTTAGCCAATCGGATCGCGCCACGTAGCCCCCTGACCGACGCAAACTTTTTTTCATTTTCTGTTTTGTTTTAATTAACAGAATGTTTTCCAATTTTGTTTTGCTTATATCTTTTAATCTGTTTAGAGTTTTGAGTTGATTCTTTTTGCAATAGCTCACAATTTTCATGTAGTTTCACCCTGTACTTTTAAATTTCAAATTTGAACTATGAAATTTGAATTGAATCAAATTTGCTTAAAATCTTCAAATCTGAATAACTAGAGTTTGAAAATAGATTTTGATATGAATCTTTTTGCTACTGTTTGGTATTAGTTAGGACTATCTTCAGGTATAGTTTGAGGATTTTCATGATATATTTGATTACTGTTTTACCCAAAAAACAGAATCTGCTTATTATTATAATATAGTTTTATAAACTTAATTTTGATTAGTTTGATTTAGAATTTGGTTTTATTTGTTTATTAGGTTCTGTTAGTAAACATTTAGTGTTTTCACTTACTGTTAATAAAAATATAAATTTGCCTAGTTTAATTTTATTTAACATAGGAATCAAAATTTCTTTTCAATTAGGCTTAATTTGACTAAAACAACTAACTAGTAATAGTTTGTTTTCAAACAAAGTTTTCTATATTTTGTTTCTGTTTTCTAAGACAGATTTAATAGTAAATTATTTTTTTTCTGTCAAGAACATGTTTTGTTAACAAATTATAAGTTTAGTTTTACATTCTTTTGTTAATATAACTATAGTTGATTCATATAGTGTTTATCAAAACTTGTATAAACTTCACTAAACTTTTCCCAACAAGCTTAAATTGATTATTCTGTTTATTAATAAAATATTCTATTGTTTTCCTTGTTGTCAACAATTGTTTTGCTATTTCAAAATAGTTTTATTATGTAGTAGTGTTTTCATCATCCCCTTTGGAAAAACAAAACTTTGTGTGTTTTACTTGCTAGAGACTTTTGTGCATTGTTTGCCTTGTTTGTTTAGTACTTCTTTGCTGAATGTTATGAGTACTTATTTTGGTTGTATGCTTATTTGAGTGCATTGTTTGTTTCGTTAGATTATCCGGAGTGCGAAACTTGTTACCTAGAGTTACTCAAGTACGAAGATCATCAATCAGGCAAGTCACTTTGATCATGTTTTACCCATGTTTTATATGCATTAGTTCTACCATCTCCCCAGTTGCATGCAAGATAGGTTAGTTGGAAACTTGGTTACATAGTAGTAGTATCATGTGGTAGATACCCCTCTCAACCCCTTTGACAACATTGGCCCCGGGAAACGTTGTTTTACCTTTTGCTATGCTATTAGTAGACGGGGTTGGTTGTGTGATTCATGAGAGTTGAGAGAGTTAATAATTTCAAGACCTACATAATGATCAAGATTTCAATACTCCAAGTTTTCAACATACCTCTGGGTGGATGATGGTTGAACGGCGCCCTGGAGAAACCAGTGGTTAGCCTAGGTGATGCTGGAGGTGGCCAGTATTCACGCGGAAAGGTCCACCCAGGCACAAAGGGATGGATGGGTGCTTCAAGACCCAAGGCTTACCTGCACAGCCACAAGTCATTATGGGCTCTGGCTTGGTTGGATATCGTGGTGACCCTGGACAGGCGGTGCTACGAGAGGTAGAAGAACGGTAGGAAAGGATGGGCATCGTCAGAGTCGCAGGGAAACCCTTTGGAAGACCATGTTTTGGTCATCCGTTTCTCAAACACCCTGAAGTGCGAGAAATCAAACGGAGGCGACCAAATCTTGTGGGGAACGTGTGCAAAAACTCTGCAGAGTACTTAAACCTAATCGATTAGCCGTGTCCACGGTTATGGACGACTTGAGCCAAAGGGATTGGAACTTCCGGAACTCTCAACACAAATAATATGATGATGTGGGAATTTAATAATTTTGGGTATGAGAATTGGTTGGTGGAACCATCTCATTAATCAACCAACTTAGTAATGCTTTGCTTAGCCCTTTTTCTTGATGTAGGAAAAATTGGCTTTACGCAAAACTTACCACCCCACCTGCCATATAAGCATATAGACTAGCTGATTATTTTCACCCCTCTCTTGTGACTTTGCCGGCATACTCCATATGCTGACCTACACGGCTGCAACGTATCATGTTGCAGAGTATTTTTCCGACCAGGAGTGAGGACGCGTTCTATGCTCAGTGAGATGCCCTTGGAGTCGGATGGACTCATCTACCTTCGACGCTTCCGCAAGATTTAGATATTCTCATGAGTTGGCCTTTGGCCACTTTATTGTAATTTTTATCGTAATAAAGAACTCGATATGAGATTTCGATTAATATAATGCTGTGTGATTTACCTTTGATATATACATTGATGTACCGTGTGTGTACCAGCATGATCTTGGGATGGTACGGAAACACCGGAGACTTGACCTTCCAGGTCGGGTCGTTACAGAAATGGTATCAGAGCACACGCTGACCGTAGGACGTAACCTCTAGGATTGGAAAGCCTTAGGATTGTTTCTCTTTGTCTTTAAATATCTTATACTCTCATCTATTCGTTTCTGACTCCTCTCCGATTATTTCAAAATTTATAGATGGCCACCTTCATCCCAGTGTTGATCACAGAGTTTTGCCAGCCTGACGCAACGATGCCCTTTGGTAAGGAGCTGATGAGGATCGTCAAGGACATAAGGATTGCTTTGCCGAGCATCACCGGGATTCCTATCATGTCATTTCCCCAAGATGGACGCTACAGGATCGAGGTGCATATTCCAGGGAAGACCTTTGGGAATCGGAAGGAACCCATAGATCTCAAGTTCGTGGCACCCAGTTGGATACTTGGAAGAGACATGGCCATTCATCGTGCCCTTGGACGTATCCAGGAGGAATACAGAGGTGGAACCATTTCACCAGGACTCAGCATGGTTTGCCGCAGAGATGCCCATGGCAACATCATCACCAATCCCACTGCAGACACCACTATCTCCTATATCCAGACCTTGGAGACTCACATCAGGACTCTGGAGCTTCGAGTTCGTGCTGACACGAAGACTATCAAGAATCTGATGAATCGTGAGCTGGACCTTGAAGCTGATCTGCGAGAGGCCAACTATGAACACGAGCATGAAGTGAAGGACTTCTTAGAGAGGATTGATGAGCAGAATGCACGCATCGCCACTCTGGAGGAGCATCTAGACATGGGAGAAAACCTTCACCCCGAAGGAGACATGGCACCCTTCATCAGCGACGATGAAGACTATGAGGAAAGCACCACCGGAGGACCTACGACTATGCACTTTTGAGGAGAACATTAGTTATGCCCTCCAATGTATCTTTATTTTAGTCGTTAAAGCGTAGGTCGATGTTTAGTTGTCTGAGATTTGTATTTCCGATGTTTGACATTGATTGAATAAATGAATGAGTGTTTCGTGTGATATGTTTGTTGCATTGCATATGGGTAGTGAATTTCTTCCAGACCCTTGTTCTATTCTAATTCTCATCCCTCTGAAAACAGCAAGATGCCTCCACGACGTGAGACCGATTTCACTTTTCCACCGGAACTCACCCAACTCCTTCAGCAACAGAATGCACTGATGCAACTATTGATTCAGAATCAGACCAACAACCAGAACAACAACAACAACCACCATCCACCCCAGACTGACAATCTCACCCGTTTTCTGAGGTTGAACCCTCCAACTTTCTCCAGCAGCACTGAGCCCATTGTGGCAGATGACTGGCTCCGCAAGATGGAGAGAGAACTTGTCACCGCTGGATGCACTGACGCTGAGAAAGTGCGATTTGCCGCACATCAACTGGAAGGACCAGCAGCATCATGGTGGGAGAATTATACCACCACTTATCCTATTGCAGATGTGACTTGGGAGCAGTTCAAGCTTGCTTTCCGCACCGCTCATGTTTCAGCTGGAGCCATGAGTTTAAAGAAGCGCGAGTTTCGCAACTTGCGCCAGGGTAATCGTTCCGTGGCCCAATATGTGGACGACTTCAACACATTGTCACGTTATGCCCCAGGAGATGTGGCCGATGATGCGGCCAAGCAAGAAAAGTTTCTGGAAGGACTCAATGATGAGTTGAGCATACAGCTGGTAGTGGCTAATTTCAACAACTACCAAGAGCTGGTGGATAAGGCACTTATTCTGGAAGGTAAACAGCAGCAGATTGAGAACCGCAAGCGGAAGTACACTCAGGGGAAGTTCAACTCTGGAGCTCATCAGAAGCCTCGTTACTCCCCGTACTCCGGGAATACCGGATCAGGAAATGGTAAGTTTGGAAAGCACACTCATACTGTGCACAACCATGGAGGTCACCATCATGGAGGAAATGGGAATAACCGTCTCAACCATGGTAACTTCAAGAGTGACAATGGGAATGGGAACAACAACCAGCACCGTCAAGTTCCTGCTCAGAAGGATCTGAGTCACATTACCTGTTTCAAGTGCCAGAAGACAGGGCACTATGCTACTGAGTGTCCCCAGAGTAAGCAAGGCACTGGAAACGGCACTAACAACGGCAACTCCACAGCCAAGAAGCCCAATCCGTTTCCCCGTGCTCACGTGAATCACATCAACGTGGAAGAAGTCTATGATCAGCCCGAGACTGTGGTTGGTAAGTTTTTATTGCATTCACGTCCTGTTACAGTACTTTTTGATTCGGGTGCAACTCATTCATTCATATCAAGGGTAGTTGTGGATAAGTATGGTTTGCCCACCAAAACCCTTAGTCAGCCAATTCAGGTTAGTTCTCCAGGAGGTATGATGATGGCAGGGATAGGATGCCATGCCTTGAAACTCAATATAGGGAACCATGTTTTTTCCACCGACCTCATCGTCTTAGAGTCACACGGATTGGATGTAATCCTAGGCATGGATTGGATGACCAAGTATGAAGGAAATCTTGATTGCCCTAGCAAGTCTGTTTCACTCACCACCCCGGAGAACAAGAGGATTAAGTATGTATCCCGACGCACACGTATGAGTGCTCGGTTAAATTCTCTCACAGGAGTTGTTCAGGAGGAAGTACCTGTGGTAAAAGAATTTCCAGATGTATTTCCGGAAGAATTACCAGGAATGCCACCAGATAGGGAGATTGAGTTCTTAATAGAGCTACAGCCAGGGACAGCCCCAATTTCCAAGAGACCCTATCGGATGCCCGCAAATGATCTGTTGGAAATCAAGAAGCAAATTAAGGAGTTATTGGACAAAGGTTATATTCGCCCAAGTTCTTCACCTTGGGGAGCCCCAGTTCTTTTGGTGGAGAAGAAGGATAAATCTTTGAGAATGGTAGTGGACTATCGTGCCTTGAACGAGGTGACTATCAAGAACAAGTACCCTCTACCGATGATTAATGATTTGTTTGATCAGCTCGTAGGAGCCAAAGTATTCTCCAAGATCGATCTTCGATCAGGGTATCACCAGTTGAAAATTCGTGAACAGGATATACCCAAAACAGCTTTCACCACGAGGTATGGCTTGTATGAGTATACGGTCATGTCTTTTGGATTGACTAATGCTCCTGCCTACTTCATGAATTTGATGAACAAAGTATTCATGGAATACCTAGACAAGTTTGTTGTGGTGTTCATCGATGACATTCTGATATTCTCCAAGAACGAGGAAGAGCATAAGCAACATTTGCGTTTAGTTCTGGAAAAGCTAAGAGAGCATCAGTTATATGCCAAGTTCAGCAAATGTGAATTTTGGTTGACGGAAGTCGGATTCCTTGGACATGTTATTTCCGGAGAAGGAATAGCCGTAGACCCCGCTAAGGTTGAAGCCGTCACCGAGTGGAAGTCACCCACCTCAGTTAAGGAGATCCGCAGTTTCCTTGGACTTGCTGGATATTACCGGAGGTTCATTGAAAATTTCTCCAAGGTTGCCAAGCCCATGACAGAGTTGTTGAAGAAAGAATCCAAGTATGTTTGGACTGTGGAATGTGAAGCCAGTTTCCGGGAGTTGAAGGAACGTTTGGTCACAGCCCCAGTGTTGATCTTGCCCGATATTCGGAAGGATTTCCAGGTTTATTGTGATGCTTCACGTCAAGGACTTGGAGGAGTACTTATGCAGGATGGAAAAGTTGTAGCCTATGCTTCCAGACAGCTACGACCTCATGAGTTGAATTATGCCACGCATGACTTGGAGCTAGCAGCCGTAGTGCACGCACTCAAGACTTGGAGACATTTCCTTATCGGAAATAGTTGTGATGTTTACACCGACCATAAGAGCCTGAAGTATATCTTCACGCAGAAAGAGTTGAACCTCAGACAGAGGAGATGGTTAGAGTTAATCAAGGACTATGACATGAGATTACACTACCATCCAGGTAAGGCTAATGTTGTAGCCGATGCCTTGAGTCGGAAAACTTATGTGAACACACTCACAGCTGGAGGATTACCTCAAGAGTTAGTCGATGATCTCAGAGAGCTCAAGCTAGAGATAGTTCCAAGAGGATATGTTGCTACACTGGAAATTCAGTCCACCTTGACCGAAAGAATTCGAGAAGCCCAGAAATCGGACAAGGAGATAGCTGAGATTAAACAGAGAATGAAAGATGGTAAAGCTAAAGGTTTTCGTGAGGATGAACACGGAACTTTGTGGTTTGAGAACCGAATCTATGTGCCCAATGAACCAGAGCTCAGGAAGTTGATACTTCAGGAAGCCCACGATTCACCTTACTCGATACACCCAGGCAATACCAAGATGTATCTGGATTTAAAGGAAAGTTATTGGTGGACAGGTATGAAGAAAGATATTGCAGAGCATGTTGCGATATGTGATGTTTGTCAGCGAGTAAAGGCAGAACATCAGAAACCAGCAGGGTTACTCCAACCTTTGCCGATACCCGAGTGGAAATGGGAAAAACTTGGTATGGATTTCATCACAGGATTGCCCAGGACCCGTTCAGGTTATGATTCCATCTGGGTAGTGGTAGATCGCTTGACCAAGGTAGCACACTTCATTCCAGTAAAGACCACCTATACCAGTGCTAAGCTAGCCAAGATATACATGACCAGGATCGTATGTCTGCATGGAGTTCCGAGGAGTATAGTGTCAGATAGAGGAACACAATTCACTTCAAAGTTTTGGCATCAGTTACATGAGACTTTGGGTACGAGACTGGAGTTTAGTACAGCTTTTCATCCGCAGACAGATGGCCAGACTGAGAGAGTCAATCAGATTCTGGAAGACATGTTGAGAGCTTGTGCGCTAGATTATGGATCTAGTTGGGACGAAAACTTGCCTTACGCAGAATTCTCATACAACAACAGTTATCAGACCAGTCTAAAGATGGCCCCTTTCGAAGCTTTATACGGAAGAAGATGTAGAACACCACTGACGTGGGATGGTGTTGGAGACCGACAACTTTTTGGTCCCGACCTTATCCGAGATTCTGAAGAGAAAGTCAAGTTGATACGTGACAGACTCAAAATAGCTCAATCTCGACAGAAGAGCTATGCTGACAACAAGCGCAAGGAAGTGACGTATGAAGTGGGAGACCGAGCATATCTTCGTGTGTCCCCGCTTCGAGGAACCAAGAGATTTGGTGTTAAAGGAAAATTAGCACCCAGATTCATAGGCCCCTACAAAATTCTTGAACGTAGAGGTGAAGTTGCATACAAACTGGAATTGCCGGAAGGATTATCCGAAGTTCATGATGTGTTCCATGTTTCCCAGCTGAAGAAATGTCATGCTGAGATGGTTGACATCCCTTTGCGAGACACCGTGCCCCTAGAGGCCATACAGCTTGAAAGTGATCTGACTTATGAGGAGAAGCCTGTCAAGATCCTCGAGACATCCAACAGAGTTACCCGCAGCAAGATTATCAAGTTCTGCAAAGTTTTGTGGAGTCACCATACTGAGGAAGAAGCCACCTGGGAACGCGAAGAAGATCTTCGTAGAGACCATCCGCACCTATTTTCTAGCCAACCCGAATCTCGAGGGCGAGATTCATCTTAAGGTGGGTAGGTTTGTAACATCCCAAAATTCCATTTTGGAATGTTATGAATATAGCTATGCATCTATTATCATCATTGCTTGATTGTATGAACTAGTTGAAATACCTCTTCTGGTTTTCAGAAAGTCCCCTTCTACTTTTCCCTATGTTGCTTCCTCTATTTAAAATTTTTGGTTAAAAGTTCAAATAAGAGAGGAGGAACATGACACTCCACACCAGGGTCTAATTGGTGAATTATTTGAACAAAAATAACCAGGAGTTATTTTGAAAATATTTGCAAAAAGGGTTTAAAAACAATTAGGACATTTCTGAAATAATATTTTTTTCAAAGTGTTCAAATGACAGAATAGAAATGTTCATTAAATAGCATTTATTATTCTGTTAATTTTGATATATAATACCCCTATATTTACAAACGATTTGAATGCTTTAAAAGCTTTTGAATGTCTCCGGAAATTATTAAAAAGAAACGGTAACCGTTTCCGGTATTAAACGGGCCGGCCCACCGGCTTTAAAAGCCGAAACCGTTACCGGTCGGCCGACCGAGCGCAGTAATGCTCCCGCTCTCTCACTGACACCGGGTCCCACCCCGTCCGACCGTTGCCCCGGAACGGTCATCGTCTTCACTCCCCGCGCTCGCCGGATCCGACGCCGGCCGTTACTCCCCCTCACCGGATCTCTCCCCTCTCTCCTCCCCGCACCCCCCCGAGCGCCTATATAAGAGCCCCACGGCCCCGCATCCATTCCCCCCCCGAGCCCCCTTCTCTCTCTCGCCGAGACGCCGTCGATTGCTCGTCGGAGTTCCACCACCACCGGAAGTCGCCGTCGATCGTAGCCACCACCTCCGACCATCATTCGCCACGCCGTCGCCACCAATCGCCTCCGGAGGACCGTCCCCGTCGCCAGGACCACTTCCCCGTCCTCCCCGACCACCGGAACACCTCGCCGTCGCAATCGCCGCTACCGGACTCGCCGGAGTACCCCGACGCCGGCAACCTCCCTCCGTAAGCCCCCTCGACCGTCCGATCCAAATCCCACGGTCCAGATTAGAACGAACTTAAGTCCGAACCGTTTTCTTCTACCGAACGGTCGCCCGCTCTAATTCACCTACCGAACGCCCCCCTTAGCCAATCGGATCGCGCCACGTAGCCCCCTGACCGACGCAAACTTTTTTTCATTTTCTGTTTTGTTTTAATTAACAGAATGTTTTCCAATTTTGTTTTGCTTATATCTTTTAATCTGTTTAGAGTTTTGAGTTGATTCTTTTTGCAATAGCTCACAATTTTCATTTAGTTTCACCCTGTACTTTTAAATTTCAAATTTGAACTATGAAATTTGAATTGAATCAAATTTGCTTAAAATCTTCAAATCTGAATAACTAGAGTTTGAAAATAGATTTTGATATGAATCTTTTTGCTACTGTTTGGTATTAGTTAGGACTATCTTCAGGTATAGTTTGAGGATTTTCATGATATATTTGATTACTGTTTTACCCAAAAAACAGAATCTGCTTATTATTATAATATAGTTTTATAAACTTAATTTTGATTAGTTTGATTTAGAATTTGGTTTTATTTGTTTATTAGGTTCTGTTAGTAAACATTTAGTGTTTTCACTTACTGTTAATAAAAATATAAATTTGCCTAGTTTAATTTTATTTAACATAGGAATCAAAATTTCTTTTCAATTAGGCTTAATTTGACTAAAACAACTAACTAGTAATAGTTTGTTTTCAAACAAAGTTTTCTATATTTTGTTTCTGTTTTCTAAGACAGATTTAATAGTAAATTATTTTTTTTCTGTCAAGAACATGTTTTGTTAACAAATTATAAGTTTAGTTTTACATTCTTTTGTTAATATAACTATAGTTGATTCATATAGTGTTTATCAAAACTTGTATAAACTTCACTAAACTTTTCCCAACAAGCTTAAATTGATTATTCTGTTTATTAATAAAATATTCTATTGTTTTCCTTGTTGTCAACAATTGTTTTGCTATTTCAAAATAGTTTTATTATGTAGTAGTGTTTTCATCATCCCCTTTGGAAAAACAAAACTTTGTGTGTTTTACTTGCTAGAGACTTTTGTGCATTGTTTGCCTTGTTTGTTTAGTACTTCTTTGCTGAATGTTATGAGTACTTATTTTGGTTGTATGCTTATTTGAGTGCATTGTTTGTTTCGTTAGATTATCCGGAGTGCGAAACTTGTTACCTAGAGTTACTCAAGTACGAAGATCATCAATCAGGCAAGTCACTTTGATCATGTTTTACCCATGTTTTATATGCATTAGTTCTACCATCTCCCCAGTTGCATGCAAGATAGGTTAGTTGGAAACTTGGTTACATAGTAGTAGTATCATGTGGTAGATACCCCTCTCAACCCCTTTGACAACATTGGCCCCGGGAAACGTTGTTTTACCTTTTGCTATGCTATTAGTAGACGGGGTTGGTTGTGTGATTCATGAGAGTTGAGAGAGTTAATAATTTCAAGACCTACATAATGATCAAGATTTCAATACTCCAAGTTTTCAACATACCTCTGGGTGGATGATGGTTGAACGGCGCCCTGGAGAAACCAGTGGTTAGCCTAGGTGATGCTGGAGGTGGCCAGTATTCACGCGGAAAGGTCCACCCAGGCACAAAGGGATGGATGGGTGCTTCAAGACCCAAGGCTTACCTGCACAGCCACAAGTCATTATGGGCTCTGGCTTGGTTGGATATCGTGGTGACCCTGGACAGGCGGTGCTACGAGAGGTAGAAGAACGGTAGGAAAGGATGGGCATCGTCAGAGTCGCAGGGAAACCCTTTGGAAGACCATGTTTTGGTCATCCGTTTCTCAAACACCCTGAAGTGCGAGAAATCAAACGGAGGCGACCAAATCTTGTGGGGAACGTGTGCAAAAACTCTGCAGAGTACTTAAACCTAATCGATTAGCCGTGTCCACGGTTATGGACGACTTGAGCCAAAGGGATTGGAACTTCCGGAACTCTCAACACAAATAATATGATGATGTGGGAATTTAATAATTTTGGGTATGAGAATTGGTTGGTGGAACCATCTCATTAATCAACCAACTTAGTAATGCTTTGCTTAGCCCTTTTTCTTGATGTAGGAAAAATTGGCTTTACGCAAAACTTACCACCCCACCTGCCATATAAGCATATAGACTAGCTGATTATTTTCACCCCTCTCTTGTGACTTTGCCGGCATACTCCATATGCTGACCTACACGGCTGCAACGTATCATGTTGCAGAGTATTTTTCCGACCAGGAGTGAGGACGCGTTCTATGCTCAGTGAGATGCCCTTGGAGTCGGATGGACTCATCTACCTTCGACGCTTCCGCAAGATTTAGATATTCTCATGAGTTGGCCTTTGGCCACTTTATTGTAATTTTTATCGTAATAAAGAACTCGATATGAGATTTCGATTAATATAATGCTGTGTGATTTACCTTTGATATATACATTGATGTACCGTGTGTGTACCAGCATGATCTTGGGATGGTACGGAAACACCGGAGACTTGACCTTCCAGGTCGGGTCGTTACAGGAGATGACATTCATCTTTTCTTTATCTTCTGCCGTGGTCGGGTATTGAGTCTTACTCAATTTCACACCTTACAATACAGTCAAGAACTCCTTCTTTGACCCATCTATTTTGAACTCCTTCAAAAACTTGTCAAGGTATGTCTTCGTCGAAAAAACTTATCAAGCGAATTGATCTATCCCTATAGATCTTGATGCTCAATAAAATAGTAGCTTTATCTGGGTCTTCCTTTGAAAAAAAACTTTTCAAACAACCCTTCATGCTCTTCCAGAAATTCTACATCATTTCCGATCAATAATATGTCAACTACATATTCTTATAAGAAATTCCATAGTGCTCCCACTCACTTTCTTGCAAATACAAGTTTCTCATAAACATTGTATAAACTTAAACACTTTGATCACCTCATCAAAGCATATATTCCAACTCCGAGATGCTTGCTCCAGTCCATAGAAGGATCGCTGGAGTTTGCATATTATTAGCATCCTTAGGATTGACAAAACCTTCTGGTTGTATCACATACAACTCTTCCTCACAGAAACCATTACGGAAACCTTGTTTTGTCATCCATCTGCCAGATTTCATAATCGAAAAATGCAGCAACTGCTAACAAAATTTTAATAGACTTTTAGCATCGCTACAGATGAGACAATCTCATCGCAGTCAACTCCTTGAACTTGGCGGAAACTTCTTTGCGACAAGTCGAGCTTTATAAACGGTGACATTTCACTATTAGCGTCTATGTTTATTTCAGAGGTCCATTTGTACTCAATGACCCGCCATTCAACAGGCAAGTCTACCAAAGTCCATACTTGGTTTTCATACATGGATCCTTTCTCGGATTTCATGGCTCCTAGCCATTTGTTGGAATCCGGGCCCACCATCGCTTCTCCATAGTTCGTAGGTTCATCGTTGTCCAACAACATGATTTCCAAGACAGGGTTGTCGTACTACTCAGGAGCAGTACGCGTCCTTGTCGACCTACGAGGTTCGATAGTGACTTGATCCGAAGCTTCATGATCATCATCATTAACTTCCTTTTCAACTGAGTAGGCTCTACAGAAACATCTTTCTGTGTTGCGCTATTCTCTGGATGAAACAAAGGTTCAACAACCTTATCAAGTTCTATCTTCCTCCCACTCAATTCTTTCGAGAGAAACTCTTTCTCAAGACAGGACCCGTTCTTAGCAACAAACACTTTTTGCGCTTGGATCTGAGATAGAAGGTATACCCAATGTCTCATTAGGGTATTCTATGAAGATGCATTTGTCTGCTTTGAGTTCGAGCTCGCTAGGTGAAAAACCCATTTTCACATAAGCGTCGCAGCCCCACACATTAAGAAATGACAGCTTAGGCTTCTGTCAAACCATAATTCTCATGGTGTCATCTCAACAGACTTAGATGGTGCCCTGTTAAAGTGAATGGATTTGTCTTTAATGCATAACCCCATAACGATAGTGGTAAAACGATAAGAGACATCATAGTACTCACTATATCCAATAGAGCACGACTACGACGTTCGAACACACCATCACACTATGGTGTTCCAGGAGGCGTGAGCTGTGAAACAATTTCCACATTGTCTAAAATTGCATACCAAACTCGTAACTTAGATATTCACCTCCATGATCATATCATAGACATTTATCTTCTTGTCACGATGATCTTTAACTTCACTCTGAAACTCCTTGAACCTTTCAAACATTTCAGATTCGTGTTTCATTAAGTAAATATCCCCATATTTACTCAAATCATCAGTGAAGGTAAAGAAAAACAACGATATCCACTGTGTGTTTCAACACTCATTGGACCACATACATCAACATGTATTAATTCCAATAAGCCACTTGCCCGCTCCATCATATTGGATGACAGGGTCTCAGTCATCTTGCCCAAGAGGCATGGCTCGCATGTCTCAACCGATTCGAAATCGAGTGAGTCAAAAAATCCATCATCATGGAGTTTCTTCATGCGATTTATACCAATATGACATTACGTGGCAGTGCCACAAGCATGTGGTACTATCATTATTAACTTTGTATCTTTTGGTACCAACGTTATGAACATGTGTACTACTACGATCATGATTCGATAAACCATTCCGAGTGGGTGCATGACCATTAAAGGCATTATCCATGTAAACAGAATAACCATTGTTCTCTAACTTATATGAATAACCGTATCGCACTAATCATGATCTAATCACGTTCATGCTCAACGCAAACACCAAATAACATTTATTTAGGTTTATCACAAATCCCGAAGGTAGAGAGAGCGTGCGATGGTGATCACATCAATCTTGGAAATACTTCCAACACACATCGTCACCTTTCACCTAGCTAGTCTCCATTTATTCTGTAGCTTTTATTTCGAGTTGCTAACACTTAGCAACCGAACCGGTATCCAATACCCAGGTGCTACTAGGAGTACCAGCAAGGTACACATCACTAACACGTATATCAAATATACTTCCATCGACATTACCAGCCTTCTTATCTACCAAGCATCTAGGGTTTTTCCGCTTCAGCGAACATTCTCCTCATAACAGAAGCACTTAGTCTCGGGTTCGGGCTCAACCTTGGATTTCTTCACTAGAGCAACAACTGGCTTGCCATTCTCGAAGTTTTCCCTTCTTGCCCTTGCCCCTTTTGAAACTAGTGGTTTCACTTAACCATCAACACTTGATGCTCCTTCTTGATTTCTACCTTCGTGGTGTCAAACATCACGAACAACTCAGGGATCATCTTATCCATCCCTGGCATGTTATAGTTCATCACGAAGCTCTAGTAGCTTGGTGGCAGTGACTTGGAGAACTGCTTTAATCACTATCTCATCTGGAAGATTAACTCCCACTTGATTCAAGTGATTGTAGCACCCAGACAATCTGAGCACACGCTCACCGATTGAGCTATTCTCCTTTATCTTGCAGACAAAGAATCTTGTTGGAGGTCTCATACCTCTCAACATAGGCACGAGCCTGAGATCACAATCTCAGCTCCTAGAACATCTCATATGTTCCGTGACGTTCAAAATGTTTTGGAGCCTCAATTCTGAGCCGTAATGCATGACGCATTGAACTATCACGTAGTCACCAAAAAGTGCCTGTCATATGTTCACAACATCTACAGACAATGCTTGAGGGAGTGGTGCAGTTAGCGGTACATAAAAAACATAAGCTTTCTGTGCAGCAATGAGGACAATCCTCAGATCACGGACCCTGTCCGCATTATTGCTACCATCAACTTTCAACTTACTTTTCTCTAGGATTGTATCAATAAAACTGTGGAGCTACAGCGCGAGCTATCTACGACATAATTTGCAAGGACATTTTTAGACTAAGTTCATGATAATTAAGTTCACTTAATCAAATTATTAATGAACTCCCACTTAGATAGACATCTCTCTAGTCTTCCAAGTGATACATGATCCATGTCAACTAGCCCGTGTCCGATCATCACGTGAGACGGACTAGTCATCCATGGTGAACATCTCTATGTTGATCGTATCTTCTATACGACTCATGTTCGACCTTTCGGTCTTCCGTGTTCCGAGGCCATGTCTGTACATGCTAGGCTCGTCAAGTCAACCTAAGTGTTTCGCATGTGTAAATCTGGCTTACACCCGTTGTATGCGAACGTTAGAACCTATCACACCCGATCATCACGTGGTGCTTCGGAACGACGATCCTTAGCAACGGTGCACAGTTAGGGTGAACACCTTTCTTGAAATTTTATTGAGAGATCATCTTATTTACTACCGTCGTTCTATGCAAATAAGATGTAAACATGATAAACATCACATGCAATCAATATAGTGACATGATATGGCCAATATCATCTTGCTCCTTTGATCTCCATCTTCGGGGCACCATGATCATCACTGTCACCGGCACGACACCATGATCTCCATCATCATGATCTCCATCATTGTGTCTTCATGAAGTTGTCTCGCCAAATATTACTTCTACTACTACAGCTAACGTTTAGCAATAAAGTAAAGTAATTACATGGCGCTTATGATTGACACGCAGGTCATACAATAATATAAGACAACTCCTATGGCTCCTGCCGGTTGTCATAGTCATCGACATGCAAGTCGTGAACCCTATTACAAGAACATGATCAATCTCATACATCACAATGCATCACATCACATCCTTTTGGCCATATCACATCACACGGCATATGCTGCAAAAACAAGTTAGACGTCCTCTAATTTGTAGTTGCAAGTTTTTACGTGGTTGCTATAGGTTTATAGCAAGAACGTTTCTTACCTACGTCAAAACCACAACGTGATATGCCAATTGCTATTTACCCTTCATAAGGACCCTTTTCATCGAATCCAATCCGACTAAGGTGGGAGAGACAGACACCCGCTAGCCACCTTATGCAACTAGTGCATGTCAGGCGGTGGAACCGGTCTCACGTAAGCATACGTGTAAGGTTGGTCCGGGCCGCTTCATCCCACAATACCGTCGAATCAAGATAAGACTAGTAACGGCAAGCATATTAACAAAATCGACGCCCACAACTACTTTGTGTTCTACTCGTGCATAGATTCTACGCATAGACCTAGCTCATGATGCCACTGTTGGGAGACGTAGTAGTAAATCAAAATTTTCCTACGTTCACCAAGATCTATCTATGGAGAAACCAGCAATGAGAGGGGAGAGATTGCATCTTCATACCTTTGAAGATCGCTAAGCGGAAGCGTTACAAGAACGCGGTTGATGGAGTCGTACTCGCAGCGATTCGGATCGCGGTAGATCCGATCAAGTGCCGAACGGACGGCACCTCCGCGTTCAACACACGTGCAGCCCGGTGACGTCTCCAACACCTTGATCCAGCAAGGAGGAAGGAGAGGTTGGGGAAGGGCTCCAACAGCAGCACGACGGCGTGGTGGTGGTGGAGTAGCAAGGTATTCCGACAGGGCTTCGCCTAAGCGCTGCGGAGGAGGAAGAAGAGAGGTAGGGCTTCGCCGTGAGAGAGAGAGATCAAATCTTATCTCAAAACATCCAAAACCTCAAGTATATATAGGAGGAGGGACGTGGAGGGCTGGCTTGGCCTCTACTCCAAAGAGGAGATGGCCGGCCGAATTAAAGGGAGAGTCCACCTCCCACAAGGGAGGTGGATCTCCTCCTTTTAAATCCTTTTGCCTTATCTCCTTATCTCCAGCCGCATGGGCCTTTAGCAAAAGTCTTGCCCAGCCCAATAAGGGCTGGCACACTTTATCTAACAGCCCATGTGGTCCTTTGGTCGTCACACCCCTCCCGGGGGTCCTCCGGCACCCTCCCGGCACTCCCGGTACACTACCGATGAGCCCGAAAACTTTCCGGTGACCAAAACTGGACTTCCTATATATCAATCTTTACCTCCGGACCATTCCGGAGCTCCTCGTGACGTCCGGGATCTCATCCGGGACTCCGAACAACCTTCGGTAATCACGTATACCTTTTCCCTATAACCCTAGCGTCATCGAACCTTAAGTGTGTAGACCCTACGGGTTCGGGAGACACGTAGACATGACCGAGACACCTCTCCGGTCAATAACCAACAGAGGGATCTGGATACCCATGTTGGCTCCCACGTACTCCACGATGATCTCATCGGATGAACCACGATGTCAAGGATTCAATCAATCCCGTATACAATTCCCTTTGTCTATCGGTATGATACTTGCCCGAGATTCGATCGTCGGTATCCCCATACCTTGTTCAATCTCGTTACTGGCAAGTCTCTTTACTCGTTCCATAATACATCATCCCGTGACTAACTCCTTAGTCACATTGAGCTCATAATGATGATGTCTTACCGAGTGGGCCCAGAGATACCTCTCCGTCACACGGAGTGACAAATCCCAGTCTCGATTCATGCCAACCCAACAGATACTTTCGGAGATACCCGTAGCGTACCTTTATAGCCACCCAGTTACGTTGTGACGTTTGGCACACCCAAAGTATTCCTACGGTATCCGGGAGTTACACAATCTCATGGTCTAAGGAAATGACACTTGACATTGAAAAGCTTTAGCAAACGAACTACACGATCTTTGTGCTATGCTTAGGATTGGGTCTTGTCCATCACATCATTCTCCTAATGATGTGATCCCGTTATCAACGACATCCAATGTCCATGGCCATGAAACCGTGACCATCTATTGATCAACGAGCTAGTCAACTAGAGGCTCACTAGGGACATGTTGTGGTCTATGTATTCACACATGTATTATGGTTTCCGGTTAACACAATTATAGCATGAACAATAGACAATTATCATGAACAAGGAAATACAATAATAACCATTTTATTATTGCCTCTAGGGCATATTTCCAACAGTCTCCCACTTGCACTAGAGTCAATAATCTAGTTCACATCACCATGTGATTAACACTTACATCACCATGTGATCATATCATCATGTGATTAACACCCAATAAGTTCTGGGGTTTGTTCATGTTCTGCTCGTGAAAGAGGTTTTTAGTCAGCGGGTCTGCGACATTCAGATCCGTGTGTACCTTTGCAAACTTTCCATTTCATATTTGTAGATACTGCTCCCACGCTCCACTTGGAGCTATTCCAAATGGCTGCTCCACTATACGTAGCCAGATTTCTACTAAGAGTCATCCGGATTGGAGTTAAAGCTTGCATCATCGTGACCCTTTACGATGAACTCTTTATCACCTCCATAATCGAGAAATATTTCCTTAGTTCTCAAGTTACTAATGAACATCCTAACTGGGCTCGTCGACCGCAGAAGAAATTCAAGAAAGTCCAAGTTCCTCTGATGGTCACAAGTTCATATTCTTCATCTCGAGAGCGCGATGAGGATGAAGACATTGACGATACTGCGTCATGCCCTGCATCGACAAACGACCCTAACAACGTCGACGCTCCTTCCTCACCAACACATTGAAATTCTTCAAAGGGGCGTTAGTCCTCACCTTTTCCTCCCTTCTGGTCTTTGATGACAAAGGGGGAGAAAATTTGAGTTAGTCTTCAAGCGGGTCTCTATATATGGGCTATTTTTGTTTAAGTTACAACTCTCGCTCTTCTAAAACTTTTGTTGGTTGAGTTGTAAACTTAAGTCCGATGGTCGTCTGACACTTTTGAACTATTTCCTCGCATGTTTATTTCCTCAAGTACCTTAATGCATACATGCTGAATTTCGTCAGACACCATTTTCCTCACGCATTTCAAATTCTTCATATCATATGTTCAAATGTGTGTATAAATTCCAAGATATAGGGGGAGTTCTACATGTTTTAACCTGCCATGTGCATTTGCAGTCTATAACATCCCAAAATTCATTTTGGAATGTTATGAAATATAGCTATGCATCCATCTACATCATTGCTTGAATGTATGGAATTGTTGAAATGCTTCTTCTTACTTTCTGAAAGCCCCTTTCTATTTCCCCTAAGTTGCTTTCACCTAATTAAAAAACATTGGTAAAAAGTTCAAATAAGAGGGGAGGAACATGACACTCCACACCAGGGACTATTTGGTGATTTATTTGAACAATAAAATCCAGGGGTATTTTTGAAAAATATATTTGCAAAAGGATTTAAAAGCAAATAGGCAATTTTTGAAAATAATATTTTTTTTAAGTATACAAATGACAGAATAAAAATGTTCATTAAATAGCATTTATTGTTCTGTTAATTTTGATATATAATACTCCTATACTTGGAACTATATTGAGAGCATTAATAGGTTTTTACTGCATTGATATTTGAAAATAGGAAAATCATTAAATCAAATCGGGCCGGCCCACCGCAGTAATTACCCGATCTTCCTTAGAATCGGCCACCGACGCGTCCGGATTTCTCTCCCTCTCACTGACAGTGGGATCCACCCGACTGACCGCTGGAATGCCGCGGCCATCACCTACCTCGCGCGTGCGCCGCCGTCGCCGGAGAATCCTCCTCGCCCATTTCTTCCTCTCCTTTCTTCCCCGACCCCCACCCGCGGCCTATATAAGAGCGGACAATCCTCTGCACTCTGTCCCCTCCCCGAGCCCCTTTTCCCCTGCACCAGAACGCCCACGCCGCCTCGCCGGAGTTCCTGCCGGCCGAAGCTCCCCACCGCACCTGGCCGTCGACTCTGTTCTCCCCTCGTCCGTCCGACGCCACCACTCGACGCCGGACGTCAGCCGCTGTCGCCTGGGCCCCTTTGACGCCCCCCTCAACCACCGGAGCGCCGCCCCAACGACCTCACCGCTTCGGACTCGCCGGAGAACCCCTCGCCGGCGACCCCTTCCTCTGTAAGCCCTCTCACCCGTTCGATCGTGGATCAATGGCCCCGATTAGAAGATTTAGGACGCGAATCGTTTTTTTCTTTAAGCTTCGGTCACCGCTCGCTAGTTTCCGCGCTCGCGCCAGCTCAGCCAATCACCGCTCGCCACGTCACCCTGGCCGCCCGTTAGTTTTGTTTTTCTTTTCTGTTTTGTTTTTCAGAAACAGAATGTCTTCTGTATTTATTTTTGTGGTAACATTTAAAACAATTAATGTTTTTAGTTAATTCTTTTTGCGTTAGCTCACATATTTCATGTAGTTTCACCCTGTAGTCTTAGATTTTAAAATTGAACTCTAAAATTTGAATTTAACCAAATTTGCTCAAACTACTCAAATCTGAATAACTAGAGTTTAAAAATAGATTTTGATATGAATCTTTTTGCTACTCCTTGGTATTAGTTAGGAATTTCATCATGTTTAGTTTGAGGATTTTTGGGATAATTTTTCTTAGTGTTTTAACCCTAAACAGCATCTGCCTAGTGTTTTAGTATAGGTTTATTTAATTAGTTTTTAGTTAATTCAAATCAGATTTAGTTGTAATTTGTTTTAGAAGGTTTTGTTGCTTAAACATTAGGTGTTTTACTTCATTAAATAAAAATATAAAATTGCTTAGTTTATTTCTTTATTGTTATAGGAATCTCAACTCATTTTCAACTAGGTATAATTTGTTATAAAACAAACTAGTTAGTAGTAGTTTTCTTTTAACAAAGTTTTATATAATTAAATTCTGTTTTCTAAGAAGAGACTTTGGTAAATTCTTTTCTGTTAAGAGAATGTTTTATTAATAAATAATAAGTTTTGTTTTACTCTTTGTTAGTAAAACTATAGTTACCTCATATAGTAGTGTTTATCAAAACTTTCAAAACCATACTAAGATTTTTTCTTAACAAAACTTTAAATGGATTTTATTCTTTTTATTAATAAAATATTTTATTGTTTCCTTGCTGTCAACTATTATTTTGTTCATACAAGTAGTTTTATTATGTTAGTAGTGGTTTACCCATCATTTTTTTGAAAACAAAACTTTGTGTGTGATTTGTGCATTGTTTTGTCTTGATTGTTTACTAGTTCATTTCTGATCTTTTGAGTTACAAATAATTTTGTTGTATGCTTATTGAGTGCTCTTGTTTGCTTCGTTAGATTATCCGGTGTGCGAGGCTTGTTACCTAGAGTCACTCACGTACGAAGATCATCAATCAGGCAAGTCACTTTGATCATGTGTACCTATGTTTTATTGCATTAGTTCTTCCATCACCCTAATTGCATGCAAAGTAGGTAAATTGGAAACTTGGTTACTTGTTGTAGTATCATGTGGTAGGTACCCCCCTCTCAACCCTTTGACACATTGGCCCCGGGAAACGTTGTTTTACATTTTGCTATGCTATTACTAGACGGGGTTGGTTGTGTGATTCATGAGAGTTGTGAGATTATTTACAAGACCTACATAATGATCAAGACTTCAAGACTCCGGGTTTTCAACATACCTCTGGGTGGATGATGGTTGAACGGAGCCCTGGAGAAACCAGTGGTTAGGCTAGATGATGCTAGAGATGTGTCAGTATTCATGCGGAAAGGTCCACCCAGGCACAAAGAGATGGATGGATGCTTCAAGACCCAAGGCTTACCTACACAGCCACAAGTCATTATGGGCTCTGGCTTGGTTGGATATCGTGGTGACCCTGGATAGGCGGTGCTACGAGAGGTAGAAGAACGGTAGGAAAGGATGGGCACCGACAGAGTCGCAGGGAAACCCTTTGGAAGACCATGTTTTGGTCATGCGTTTCTCAAACACCCTGGGGTGTGAGAAATCAAACGGAGGCGACCAAATCTTGTGGGGAACATGTGCAAAACTCTACAGAGTACTCAAACCTAATCGATTAGCCGTGTCCACGGTCATGGACGACTTGAGCCAAAGGAACAGAAACTTCTGGAAACTCTCAACACAATTAATATGATGATGTGGGTGTTAATAACTTGGGTATTAGAATTGGTTGGTGGAACCATCTCATTAATCAACCAACTTAGTTATAAATTTGCTTAGCCCTCTTTTGTTGTAGGAAAAATTGGCTTTACGCAAAAACTTACTACCCCACCTGCCATATATGCATATAGATTAGATGATTATCTTTTCACCCCTCTCTTGTGACTTTGTCGGCATATTCCATATGCTGACCTGCACGGCTGCAACGTATCATGTTGCAGAATACTTTTCCAACCAGGAGTGAGGATACGCTCTACGCTCGGTGAGATGCCCTTGGAGTCGGATGGACTCATCTACCTTTGATGCTTCCGCAAGATTTAGATATTCTCATGAGTTGGCCTTCAACCACTTTATTGTAATCTTTATTGTAATAAAGGACTCGATATGATATTTATGATTAATAAATGTTGTGTGATTTCCCTTTGATATATACATTGATGTACCGTGTGTGTACCAGCATGATCTTGGGATGGTACGGAAACACTGGAGATTCGACCTTTCAGGTCGGGTCGCTACAGAAATGGTATCAGAGCACACGCTGACCGTAGGACGTAACCTCTAGGATTGGAAAGCCTTAGGACTTATTTTCTCTTTGTCTTTAAAATTCTTATACTCTCATCTACTCATTTCTGACTTCTCTCCGATTATTTCAAAATTTATAGATGGCCACCTTCATCCTAGTGTTGATCACGGAGTTTTGCCAGCCTGACACAACGATGCCCTTTGGCAAGGAGCTGATGAGGATCGTCAGGGACGTGAGGATTACTTTGCCGAGCATCACCGGGACTCCTATCATGTCCTTTCCACAAGATGGACGCTACAGGATCGAGGTGCACATTCCAGGGAAGACCTTTGGGAATTGGAAGGAACCCATCGACTTCAAGTTTGTGGCACCCAGCTGGATAGTTGGGAGAGACATGGCCATTCATCGTGCCCTTGGACGTATTCAGGAGGAATACAGAGGTGGAACCATTTCACCAGGACTCAGCATGGTTTGTCGCAGGGATGCCAATGGAAACATCATAACCACTCCCACTGCAGACACCACCATTTCCTATATCCAGACCCTGGAGACTCACATCAGGACTCTAGAGCTTCGAGTTCGTGTAGATACGAAGACAATCAAGAATATGATGAACCGTGAGATTGACCTCGAAGCTGACTTACGGGAAGCCGAGTACGAGCATGAGTATGAGGTGAAGGATTTCTTAGAGAGGATCGACAAGCTGAACACTCGCATCGCAACTCTGGAGGAACAGATGGACATGGGTGAAAATCTTCATCCTGAGGGAGACTTGGCTCCTTTCATCAGCGACGATGATGACTATGAGGAGAGCACCACCGGAGGAGGCTAAGTCACCATGTACTTCTGAGGACAACTTTAGTTATGCCCCCATGTATCTTCATTTTCGACGTTAAAGCATAGGTCGATGTTTAGTTTGAATTGAGACTTGTATTCCCGATGTTTGAATCTTTGAGTTGAATAAATGAATGAGTGTTTGGTGTGACATGTTTGTGCATTCCATATGGGTAGTGAATTTCCCCTTTTAGGCCCTTGTTCTATTCTAATTCTCACCCCTCTGAAAACAGCAAGATGCCTCCACGACGTGAGTCCGACTTCACCTTCCCGCCGGAACTCACACAACTTCTTCAGCAGCAGAATGCACTGATGCAGCTATTGATCCAGAATCAGACCAACAACCAGAACAACAACCACCACCATCCACCTCAGGCTAACAATCTCACCCGTTTTCTGAGGTTGAACCCTCCAACTTTCTCCAGCAGCACTGAGCCCATTGTGGCAGATGACTGGCTCCGTAAGATGGAGAGGGAACTCGTCACCGCTGGATGTACTGACGCTAAGAAGGTGCGCTTTGCCGCACATCAACTAGATGGACCATCAGCTTCATGGTGGGAGAACTACACCACCACATATCCTATTACTGATGTAACTTGGGAGCAGTTCAAGCAAGCTTTCCGCACCGCACATGTCTCACCTGGAGCTAGGAGTCTGAAGAAGCGCAAGTTTCGCAACTTGCGCCAGGGTAATCGCTCCGTGGCCCAGTACGTGGATGACTTCAGCACATTGGCTCATTATGCACCAGGAGACGTGGTCGATGATGCGGCCAAGCAGGAGAAGTTTCTGGAAGGACTCAACGATGAGTTGAGCATGCAGCTGGTAGTGTCTACTTTCAACAACTACCAAGAACTGGTGGACAAGGCCCTCATCTTGGAGGGAAAACAGCAACAAATTGAGAACCGCAAGAGGAAGTATACTCAAGGGAAGTTTAACTCTGGAGCTCATCAGAATCCCTGCTACTCCCCGTACTCAGGGAATACCGGATCAGGGACCGGTAAGTTTGGAAGGCACACTCATGCCGTGCACAACCATGGAGGCCACAACCATGGAGGAAATGGGAATGCCCGTCCCAACCATGGCAACTTCAAGACTGACAATGGGAATGGGAACAACAACCAGCACCGTCACGCTCCTACTGAGAAGGATCTGAGCCACATCACCTATTTCAAGTGCTAGAAGACAGGGCACTATGCTACTGAATGTCCCCAGAGCAAGCAGGGAAATGGAAACGGCAACTCCGCAGCCAAGAATCCAAATCCGTTTCCTCGTGCCCAGGTGAACCATCTCGATGTGGAAGAAGTCTATGATCAACCCGAGACTGTGGTTGGTAAGTTTTTATTGCATTCTCGTCCAGTTACAGTACTTTTTGATTCCGGTGCAACTCACTCATTCATATCAAGGGTAGTTGTGGAAAAGTATGGTTTGCCCACCAAAACCCTTAGTCAGCCATTTAAAGTCAGTTCCCTAGGAGGTATGATGATGGCAGGGATAGGATGCCATGCCTTGAAACTCAATATAGGAAACCATGTTTTTCCCACCGACCTCATCGTCTTAGAATCCCAGGGATTGGATGTAATCCTAGGCATGGATTGGATGACCAAGTATGAAGGAAATCTTGATTGCCCTAGCAAGTCTGTTTCACTCACCACCCCGGAGAACAAGAGGATTAAGTATGTATCCCGACGCACACGTATGAGTGCTCGGTTAAATTCTCTCACAGGAGTTGTTCAGGAGGAAGTACCGGTGGTAAAAGACTTTCCGGATGTATTCCCGGAAGAATTACCGGGCATGCCACCAGATAGGGAGATTGAGTTCCTAATAGAGCTACAACCAGGGACAACCCCAATTTCCAAGAGACCCTATCGGATGCCCGCGAATGATTTAGTGGAAATCAAGAAGCAAATTAAGGAGTTATTGGACAAAGGGTATATTCACCCAAGTTCATCACCTTGGGGAGCCCCAGTTCTTTTGGTGGAGAAGAAGGATAAAACCTTGAGAATGGTAGTCGATTATCGTGCCTTGAACGAGGTGACTATCAAGAACAAGTACCCTATGTCGATGATTAATGACTTGTTTGATCAGCTAGTAGGCGCCAAAGTATTCTCCAAAATCGGTCTTCGATCAGGGTATCACCAACTGAAGATTCGTGAACAGGATATACCCAAAACAGCTTTGACCACCAGGTATGGCTTATACGAGTATACAGTCATGTCCTTTGGCTTGACTAATGCTCCTTCCTACTTCATGAATTTGATGAACAAAGTATTCATGGAATACCTGGACAAGTTTGTCATGTTGTTCATCGATGACATTTTGATATTCTCCAAGAACGAGGAAGAACACAAGGAACACCTGCGTTTAGTTCTGGAGAAGCTTAGAGAACATCACTTATATGCCAAGTTCAGCAAATGTGAATTTTGGTTGATGGAAGTCGGATCCCTTGGACATATTATTTCCGGAGAAGGAATAGCCGTAGACCCCGCTAAGGTTGAAGCCGTCACCGAGTGGAAGTCACCCACCTCAGTTAAGGAGATCCGTAGTTTTCTCGGACTTGCCGGATATTACCGGAGGTTCATTGAGAATTTCTCAAAGATTGCCAAGCCCATGACGGAGTTGTTGAAGAAAGAGTCTAAGTATATTTGGACTGAGGAATGTGAAGCCAGTTTCCAGGAGTTGAAGAAACGTTTGGTCACAGCCCCAGTGTTGATTTTGCCCAATATTTGGAAGGACTTCCAGGTTTATTGTGATGCTTCACGTCAAGGACTTGGAGGAGTACTCATGCAAGATGGAAAGGTTGTAGCCTATGCATCCAGACAACTACGACCTCGTGAGTTGAATTATGCCACCCATGATTTGGAACTAGTAGCCGTAGTGCACGCACTCAAGACCTGGAGACATTTCCTTGTCGGAAATAGTTGTGATGTTTACACCGATCATAAGAGCCTGAAGTATATCTTCACGCAGAAAGAGTTGAACCTCAGATAGAGGAGATGGTTAGAGTTAATCAAGGACTATGACATGAGATTACATTACCATCCAGGAAAAGCCAATGTTGTGGCAGATGCCTTGAGTCGGAAGAGTTATGTGAACACACTCATAGCAGGAGGATTACCCCAAGAGTTAGCTGATGATCTCAGAGAGCTCCGGCTAGAGATAGTTCCAAGAGGATATGTTGCCACACTGGAAATCCAGTCTACCTTGACCGAAAGAATTCGTGAAACCCAGAAGACGGACAAGGAGATAGCTGAGATTAAGCAAAGAATGAAAGATGGTAAAGCTAAAGGTTTTCGTGAGGATGAACAAGGAACTCTGTGGTTTGAGAACCGAATCTATGTACCCAATGACCCAGAGCTCAGGAAGTTGATACTTCAGGAAGCCCACGATTCACCTTACTCAATACACCCAGGCAACACCAAGATGTCTCTGGATTTAAAGGAGAGTTATTGGTGGACAGGTATGAAGAAGGATATTGCTAAACATGTTGCAATATGTGATGTTTGTCAGCGAGTAAAAGCGGAACATCAGAAACTAGCAGGGTTACTCCAACCTTTGCCGATACCCGAGTGGAAATGGGAAAAGCTTGGTATGGATTTCATCACAGGATTGCCCAGGACTTGTTCAGGTCATGATTCCATCTGGGTAGTGGTAGATCGCTTGACCAAGGTGGCTCATTTCATTCCCGTGAAGACCACCTATACCAGCGCTAAGTTAGACAAGATATACATGACCAGGATCGTGTGTCTGCATGGAGTTCCGAGGAGTATCGTGTTAGATAGAGGAACACAATTTACCTCAAAGTTTTGGCATTAGCTACATGAAACTTTGGGTACGAGGCTGGAGTTCAGTACAGCTTTTCATCCGCAGACCGATGGACAGACTGAGAGAGTCAACCAGATTCTGGAAGACATGTTGAGAGCTTGTGCACTAGACTATGGGTCTAGTTGGGATGATAATTTGCCATACGCAGAATTCTCGTACAACAACAGTTATCAAACCAGTCTGAAGATGGCCCCTTTTGAAGCATTATACGGAAGGAGGTGTAGAACACCGTTGACGTGGGATGGTGTTGGAGACCGAAAACTTTTTGGTTCCGACCTTATCCGAGATTCTGAAGAGAAAGTCAAGCTGATTCGTGACAGACTCAAGATAGCTCAATCTCGATAGAAGAGTTATGCTGACAGCAAACGCAAGGAAGTAACGTATGAAGTGGGAGACCGAGCCTATCTTCGTGTGTCCCCACTTCGAGGAATCAAGAGGTTTGGTGTTAAAGGAAAGTTAGCACCCAGATTCATAGGCCCCTACAAAATTCTTGAACGTAGAGGCGAAGTTGCATACAAGCTGGAATTGCCGGAAGGATTGTCCGGAGTTCATGATGTTTTCCATGTTTCCCAGCTAAAGAAATGCCATGCTGAGATGGCTGATATTCCCTTGAGAAACACAGTGCCCCTAGAGGCCATACAACTTGACAGTGATCTGACCTACGAGCAGAAGCCTGTCAGAATCCTCGAGACTGCCAACCGAGTTACCCGTAGCAGGATCATCCATTTTGGAATGTTATGAAATATAGATATTCATCCATCTACATCATTGCTTGAATGTATGTAATTGTTGAAATGCTTCTTCTGATTTTCTGAAAACCCCTTTCTATTTCCCCTAAGTTGTTTTCACCTAATGCATACATGCTGAATTTCGTCAGACACCATTTTCCTCACGCATTTCAAATTCTGCATATCATATGTTCAAATGTGTGTATAAATTACAAGATATAGGGGGAGTTCTACATGTTTTAACCTGCCATGTGCATTTGCAGTCTGTAACATCCCAAAATTCCATTTTGGAATGTTATGAAATATAGCTATGCATCCATCTACATCATTGCTTGAATGTATGGAATTGTTGAAATGCTTCTTCTGACTTTCTGAAAGCCCCTTTCTATTTCCACTAAGTTGCTTTCACCTAATTGAAAAACCTTGGTAAAAAGTTCAAATAAGAGGGGAGGAACATGACACTCCACACCAGGGACTATTTGGTGATTTATTTGAACAATAAAGTCTAGGGGTATTTTTGAAAAATATATTTGCAAAAGTATTTTAGCTCCATTTGAACAGAAGCCTTATGCGCCTTGGATCATGAAATTCATCAGGGCAAAGTCCTCAGTTCCCTTCGAGGCTGATTTCCAGAACCACTTTGGCTTCCTGCCTCCAATCGAAGTCATCAAGAGCACAATTGACTCAGTGGAAGGAAAAGGCAAGGCTATCATTGATGAAGGCACTCATCCATTGGATGGACAGTTTTGCAAAGCTGCTTCCTTCTCCACCAATGAGGACACTGCAACTCAAGACTACAAAGCAGAGGCCTCAGCTCACAACCCTCAAGAGTCTGCCCCTCGTGTGATGACTAATCGCGAGCTGCTAATAAGTCTTCATCAGAAGGTCGATCACAATCACAAGTGGGTGAAGCGTCAACTTGGTTACATTGTGCAAAACATGACTGTGACGCAGAACACTGTGAAGAGGAATCACTACTATGTGAATGAAAACCTCAACCACACTTGGGCCATATTGTCTCACCCCAAGTCTTCTGAAGAACTGAATGAGCTAGATCTTAATGAACATCCTGACTGGGCTCGTCGACCGCAGAAGAAATTCAAGAAAGTACAAGTTCCTTTGATGGTCACAAGTCAATATTCTTCATCTCGAGAGCGCGATGAGGATGAAGACATTGACGATACTGCGTCATGCCCTGCATCGACAAACGACCCTAACAACGCCAGCGCTCCTTCCTCACCAACACGTTGAAATTCTTCAAAGGGGCGTTAGTCCTTACCTTTTCGTCCCTTCTGGTATTTGATGACAAAGGGGGAGAAATTTTGAGTTAGTCTTCAAGCGGGTCTCTATATATGGGCTATTTTTGTTTAAGTTGCAACTCTTGCTCTTCTAAAACTTTTGCTGGTTGAGTTGTAAACTTAAGTCCGATGGTCGTCTGACACTTTTGAACTATTTCCTCGCATGTTTATTTCCTCAAGTACCTTAATGCATACATGCTGAATTTCGTCAGACACCATTTTCCTCACGCATTTCAAATTCTTCATATCATATGTTCAAATGTGTGTATAAATTACAAGATATAGGGGGAGTTCCACATGTTTTAACCTGCCATGTGCATTTGAAGTCTGTAACATCCCAAAATTCCATTTTGGAATGTTATGAAATATAGCTATGCATCCATCTACATCATTGCTTGAATGTATGGAATTGTTGAAATGCTTCTTCTGACTTTCTGAAAGCCCCTTTCTATTTCCCCTAAGTTGCTTTCACCTAACTGAAAAACCTTGGTAAAAAGTTCAAATAAGAGGGGAGGAACATGACACTCCACACCAGGGACTATTTGGTGATTTATTTTAACAATAAAATCCAGGGGTATTTTTGAAAAATATATTTGCAAAAGGATTTAAAACAAAATAGACAATTTCTGAAAATAATATTTTTTTTAATATATCCAATGAGAGAATAAAAATGTTCACTAAATGGCATTTATTATTCTGTTAATTTTGATATATAATACTCCTATATTTGGAACTATATTGAATGCATTAAAAGGTTTTTACTGCGTTGATATTTGAAAATAGGAAAATCATTAAATCAAATCGGGCCGGCCCACCGCAGTTATTACCCAACTTTCCTTAGAATCGGCCACCGACGCGTCCGAATTTCTCTCCCTCTCACTGACAGCGGGACCCACCCGACCGACCGCTGGAATGCCGCGGCCATCACCTACCTTGCGCGCGCGCCGCCTTCGCCGGAGAATCCTCCTCGCCCGGATCTTCCTCTCCTTCCTTCCCCGACCCCCACCCGCGGCCTATATAAGAGCGGACCCTCCTCCGCACTCGGTCCCCTCCCCGAGCTCCTTTTCCCTTGTGCCAGAACGCCAACGCCACCTCGCCGGAGTTCCTGCCGGCCGAAGCTCCCCACCGCACCTGGCCGTCGACTCCGTTCTCCCCTCGTTCGTCCGATGCCACCACTCGACGCCGGACGTCAGCCGCCGTCGCCTGTGCCCCTTCGACGACTCCCTCGACCACCGGAGCACCGCCCCGATGACCTCACCGCTTTGGACTCGCCGGAGAACCCCTCGTCGGTGACCCCTTCCTCTGTAAGCCCTCTCACCCGTTCGATCGTGGATCAACGGCCCCGATTAGAAGATTTAGGACGCGAATCGTTTTTCTTTAAGCTTCGGTCACCGCTCGCTAGTTTCCGCGCTCGCGCCAGCTCAGCCAATCACCGCTCGCCACGTCACCCTGGCCGTCCGTTAGTTTTGTTTTTCTTTTCTGTTTTGTTTTTCAGAAACAGTATGTCTTCTGTATTTATTTTTGTGGTAACTTTTAAACTAATTAATGTTTTTAGTTAATTCTTTTTGCATTAGCTCACATATTTCATGTATTTTCACCCTGTAGACTTAGATTTTAAAATTGAACTCTAAAATTTGAATTTAATCAAATTTGCTCAAACTACTCAAATCTGAATAACTAGAGTTTAAAAATAGATTTTGATATGAATCTTTTTGCTACTGCTTGGTATTAGTTAGGACTTTCATCATGTTTAGTTTGAGGATTTTTAGGATAATTTTTCTTAGTGTTTTAACCCTAAACAGAATCTGCCTGGTGTTTTAGTATAGGTTTGTTTAATTAGTTTTTAGTTAATTCAAATCAGATTTAGTTATAATTTGTTTTAGTAGGTTCTGTTGCTTACATTAGGTGTTCTACTTCTGTAAATAAAAAAATAAAATTGCTTAGTTTATTTCTTTATTGTTATAGGAATCTCAACTCATTTTCAACTAGGTATAATTTATTATAAAACAAACTAGTTAGTAATAGTTTTCTTTTAACAAAGTTTTATATAATTAAATTCTGTTTTCTAAGAAGAGACTTTGGTAAATTCTTTTCTGTTAAGAGAATGTTTTATTAATAAATAATAAGTTTTGTTTTACTCTTTGTTAGTAAAACTATAGTTACCTCATATAGTAGTGTTTATCAAAACTTTCAAAACCATACTAAGATTTTTTCTTAACAAAACTTTAAATGGATTTTATTCTTTTTATTAATAAAATATTTTATTGTTTCCTTGCTGTCAACTATTATTTTGTTCATACAAGTAGTTTTATTATGTTAGTAGTGGTTTACCCATCATTTTTTTTGAAAACAAAACTTTGTGTGTTATTTGTGCATTGTTTTGTCTTGATTGTTTACTAGTTCATTTCTGATTTTGTGAGATACAAATAATTTCGTTGTATGATTATTGGGTGCTCTTGTTTGCTTCGTTATATTATCCGGAGTGCGAGGCTTGTTACCTAGAGTCACTCACGTATGAAGATCATCAATCAGGCAAGTCACTTTGATCATGTATACCTATGTTTTATTGCATTAGTTCTTCCATCACCCCAATTGCATGCAAAGTAGGTAAATTGGAAACTTGGTTACTTGTTGTAGTATCATGTGGTAGGTACCCCCCCTCTCAACCCTTTGACACATTGGCCCCGGGAAACGTTGTTTTACATTTTGCTATGCTATTACTAGACGGGGTTGGTTGTGTGATTCATGAGAGTTGTGAGATTATTTACAAGACCTACATAATGATCAAGACTTCAAGACTCCGGGTTTTCAACATACCTCTGGGTGGATGATGGTTGAACGGCGCCCTGGAGAAATTAGTGGTTAGCCTAGATGATGCGGGAGATGTGCCAGTATTCATGCAGAAAGGTCCACCCAGGCACAAAGAGATGGATGGATGCTTCAAGACCCAAGACTTACCTGCACAGCCACAAGTCATTATGGGCTCTGGCTTGGTTGGATATCATGGTGACCCTGGACAGGCGGTGCTACGAGAGGTAGAAGAACGGTAGGAAAGGATGGGCACCGACAGAGTCACAGGGAAACCCTTTGGAAGACCATGTTTTGGTCATCTGTTTCTCAAACACCCTGAAGTGCGAGAAATCAATAGGAGGCGACCAAATCTTGTGGGGAACGTGTGCAAAACTCTGCAGAGTACTCAAACCTAATCGATTAGCCGTGTCCACGGTCATGGACGATTTGAGCCAAAGGAACTGAAACTTCCGGAAACTCTCAACACAATTAATATGATGATGTGGGTGTTAATAACTTGGGTATGAGAATTGGTTGGTGGAACCATCTCATTAATCAACCAACTTAGTTATAAATTTTGCTTAGCCCTCTTTTGTTGTAGGAAAAATTGGCTTTACGCAAAAACTTACTACCCCACCTGCCATATATGCATATAGATTAGATGATTATCTTTTCACCCCTCTCTTGTGACTTTGCCGGCATATTCCATATGCTGACCTACATGGCTGCAACGTATCATGTTGCAGAATACTTTTCCGACCAGGAGTGAGGATCCGCTCTACACTCGGTGAGATGCCCTTGGAGTCGGATGGACTCATCTACCTTCGGTGCTTCCGCAAGATTTAGATATTCTCATGAGTTGGCCTTCAGCCACTTTATTGTAATAAAGGACTCGATATGAGATTTACGATTAATAAATGTTGTGTGATTTCCCTTTGATATATACATTGATGTACCATGTGTGTACCAGCATGATCTTGGGATGGTACGGAAACACCGGAGATTCGACCTTTCAGGTCGGGTCGCTACACAGTCCAAAGCAAATTCCTCAAATATGCACATCTTCAGGGGGAGTTCTTCTATATCTTGCAATCAAATTCCTCAAACTCAGTACTTTCACTTCATATGTTTATCCCCATTGAAAACTTAACCTATTTGTCATCAATCACCAAAAAGGGGGAGATTGTTAGTGCATCTAGTGCCCCTTAGTGATTTTGGTGTATTGAAGACTTATAGGTTAAGGAATTAATGTGTTTGTGCGTGTACACATACTCTATAAGTCGATGAGGAGTTTGATATATTCGGAGATTATCGACCCCTAAAAATGTATGTCTTCAACTGAAGACTTTGCTGAAGACTTTGTGAAGACTTTGGTGAAGACTTTGTGAAGACTTTGAGAATGAGGAAGTTGGTGTGACCTTGAAGATATGAACGAGGATTATGAACCATGAAGACTTTTGTTTTCGTAGTTTCATTTCCTTCCTTTGAGTTATAGAAACCACCATACTGTTAAAGGGGGGCGAGGTAATACTAAGGAAAATTTCCAACTGATGCTCATCTCCAAAATGCTCAACCTATACAATCCTTCGAGTGAAGCCTTTGGAAATCTCTTATGGTTCAGACAAGTTCTTCAGTGACAGAGATGAAGTTCTTCTAGTCTCTAAGGAAATTAATCTGACTGAGGAGCTAGGATTTCGCTAGTGCGAATTGCCTACAAGTGAGGAACATGATAGGCCTGAGGACTTTCATAGTTTGAAATTCCGACCGTTGTTGTGCTTAGCGCCAGCTGTCCCCAATCATTCTTATCCACATAACAGTCATATTATTGGGGGCATTTATGTCTTATCACGTCGGGTTGCACCCTGGCTATAAATTGCCACCCCCACAACCACTAGTTGGTTAGCTGCTCCGACAGAGAACTAACACTTGTCATTTGAGAGCAACCCATCCTCCGAGGACTTTGAGGGAAAATCATCAGTGAGGAAAAACCCACAAGAAAACCGCCAAACCCATAGTGATTGAGCATCACTGAAGAAATTCCTGTGTGGATCTGACGCTTGTTACCTTTGAGGACTGTGCATCCTCTAGACGGATAGGCGTCATGGTCTAGTGCTCCTGCAGTCAATTGGGGATCACGAAGTGACCTTGGTATAGAGCATCCAGTAGTAAATTGTGGATCGTCGGGTGACCAGTTTGTGAGGGTTTTGGAAGTCTACCCTGAAGACTTACCACGAGTGGCGGGCGAGGACTATGTGACCTTAGCTCAAGGATAATACGATAAGGACTATGTGTCCTGGGACTGTGTGTCCTCTAGTTTAAATACCAGGCCGCTCCAAACCAGACTTACAACTGTCACACAGTTGGAACTGGGTCATCAAACCATTGTCTTCACCGAGCTATCTGGTTCTATTTCCTCAACCCCTCTATTCCTCATATACCTGTTGATGAAATTGATTGTTACTATTTGAAGAATTTGACTGAAGACTTTCACAAATTCCTCACCTCAAATTCTTGAAGTTACCTTGTTCATCACTGCTTATCCTGTATCACGCTACTTACCATTTGTGCATGTTTCATTTCATCATGAAGACTATGATGGTACTATGTTCCTCATGCACTTGAGTACTTATTCTGCTGCTAGTTATTCATCACATTTCAAATTCCTCAAAGTTGAAATTCCTCAAGTGATGAATTTGTAAAAATCGCCTATTCACCCCCCTCTAGTCGATATAGCGCACTTTCAACAGGCACGGCATCGCACGGGTCAGAGGCGCCGCTCACCCACTGTGCTTCATAGATGAGGTAATGCAGCATCAGTTCCCCGAGGGTTTTAAACCTATCAATATAGAACAGTATGATGGGACCACTGACCCAACCGTGTGGATTGAGGAGTTCCTCCTCCATATCCACATGGCACGACGAGACGATCTCCATGCCATCAAATACCTCCCTCTTAAACTTAAGGGGCCAGCTCGGCACTGGTTAAACAGCCTCCCCAAAAACTCCATTGGATGATGGGAAGACCTAGAAGATACGTTACGATCTAACTTCCAAGGAATCTATGTCTGCCCTCCAGACTCTTCCGATCTCAGCAACGTCGTCCTGAAGCCCGGCGAGTCTAATCGGCAATTCTAGAATCGGTTCTTGACTAAGAAGAACCAAATCGTCGACTGTCCGGATGCTCAGGCCATAGCATCCTTCTGACACAATATTCGGGACGTGTGGATGGCCCACCAGCTAGGCCAGGACAAGCCTCGGACCATGTCCGCCCTTACCTCCCTCATGACCCGCTTTTGCGTGGGCAAAGAAAATTAGCTGGCAAGATGCAGCCATAATTCCGAAGATCCCATAGCACCTGAAGCCCGAGATGGCAACTTAAAAACAAAGCGCAATAAGAATAAGCGTCAACACAATAAGCCCAAATTCTACCATCTTCACATCTTCGGACAAAATGCAGGCACTCCTAAAAGAGCCTGCCTACGGCGTAAAGCTCACCTACAATTCGGCGGCCTCTCAATATTTTTTGGCAACATCCGCCCGCCGAACACTAACACCCATCAAGGTGCACCCAAAAGCAGGAGTCAACTAGCAAGGGGGCATATCGAGGATGTTAGGTTACCAATTGAAGACCCCTGGTACAACAAGTCATGTATATTTTTATTTTTACTTTCTCATACCTGTGAACAGTTGCTTCAGTAATCCGAGTTATAAGATTTGTTGAGAAAAGGCAAAATTGCATGGTGCAAGTTCGCCTCATCTGTCCGTTTTTCGGCGCATATTTTTTCTCCTTTCTCCCTCTTCTCGTGGACCTGTTCGGTATGACGCGAGGTAACCGGCTAATAGACCGGGGGCTCGAGTTCAAACACAAATCGCCTTATCTATCATGTGTTTGGCGTCTTGGTGTTCGCTTTATATCCATCGATACCGAACTATGTCTTTGGTAAACAAGTTGGGTTGCCCGGTTCCTGTGATTGCCCCTTTATGTTCCGCTCGTTTGGCTAAAAGGGCAAAGGGAGCACCCCTGCGATTGTGCTTCCGGTTAGTCTGATCAAGCACCTCAGGGGAGAAATCCAAAAACGGACTGTCATAGTATGTGTGATCAGATCTATGAACCCCAAGCTACAAGTGTTATACTTCAATTCTCGTAAGCGGTTATTCCGTGTTATACGAGGAACTTTCCCTTTGTGCAGACATTGTGATACCGGCTTCGGCCACGGTTCGTCCGAACATCAAAACACTCCTGGCCTAATCGTATGCTTCCCGTAGTCCTTTTCGCGCCCCTCCGGCTAAGTGAAAGAAATAAAGCACTATAGTCTGATTGCCTAGTGTGCCGCACTGTACCGCTTTCGGGTCTCGATAATACGGCTAAGGGACATAGTGCATTGGCATAGACACCCCATGTAGTATCTACATGGGGGCTGAAGCAGACAACTCGCATCATTCAGTATTAAACAACCACAAAGGAGTTTTAAAGGAATACAAAACCATATAAGAACAAATATTAATATCATTAAAAGTTTGGGCAAGTCTTCGTATGCGTTACAGCTCATTCAAACAATTTATCACCCTATCACTCCGACGCTATCACCCGAGCGCTCTCCATCACTCCATCAAAGTACAGCTCGAGGCGTCGATGCTCCTTCCCGGGTGGTGGTGGGTCGGTGGCTACCTTCATCGGATTTAGCCCTGGCCAGTGCACTTTGGCCTTGGCAAGGGCCATCCGGACTCCTTTGATGCATGAGGAGGGCTTGACGGTGTCGAGGCGGGGCGTAGCAGCGATCAACCTCTGCACCAGGCCAAAGTAGCTACCTAGCAGCGGCTCGCTGGGCCATAAGCAAATGCAGAGGTCCTTCATGGATGGCTCCGCCATCTGGTGCAGCTCCATCAGCTATTTCAGCTGTTCCACCAGAATAGGAGGACGCTCGGGCGCTCCAAACTGTGCCTAGAACAGCGGAGCTTCATCTCGTTCTCCCCGCGAGGAGAATAGCTGATTGGCATCCGCCATGCTCTTCTGGAGATCTGAGGATGCACTTCAGGATCGCCACACCTGGGTAAGCAATGTGAATCTGCTATCCCCGAACTTGCACTTTAGTGAGTATGGCTTACCATCTGCTATTTCCTTGGCCTGGCGTACTCGCTCCTCGTAGAACCGTTTGTCCATCCGCTCCTTCGCGAGTTCGGTTTTCATAGTAGATAGTACGGCCGAGCTCACCTTATTCTTCTGCTCCAAGGCCTTGCATCTTTCGCTGGCATCCTTGAGCTCTTGATGGACCTCTACCACGCGAGCTTCATGCTTGCCACTAGTGGCCCACATGGCAGAAAGGGCAACAACCGTTTCCTTAGCAGCCGCCCTATCAGCGGCCATCCGTCCTTCGTGCGCTGGAGCTCGGCCTTGAGCCTCTTCATCTCCTACACCGAGGCTGCGCGTGCATTATACAATGTGAAGAAGCTGCATTGAAAGTATTTGGACTATAGATCTTAGACAAAGGCATTCGAATTCTGTTTTGACATACCTTGAACCTCGTCGAGCCTTCCGTTCAGGGCCTCAACTTTCTGAGTCCCCGCGAGGAGTCCCAAGTACCTGAAACTTGCTGAGCCACCAGATCTGAGTCGCCGAAACATCTGACCCGGCTTAAATTCATGTCTTTAGCGACTCTGAGACCATGGAGCAGTGCTTCATACTCAGCTGCATTATTAGTACAAGGGAACATTAACCGGAGCACATAACACAACTTGTCACCCTTGGGGGAGGTGAGAAAAACTCCTGCACCGGACCCCTCTAGCTGCTTGGACCCATCAAAGTGTATAGTCCAATATGTGTTATCCAGCTTCTCTTTGGGGGCTTGACATTCGGTCCAATCATTTATGAAATCCACCAAAGCTTGAGACTTAATTGTTGTACGAGGAACATACTTGATGTTAAGAGGACCCAGCTCTAAGGCCCACTTGGCAATCGTACATGTAGCTTCTCTATTTTGAATGATATCTCCCAACGGGGCGGAACTGACCACTGTTATCTGGTGCCCCAAGAAGTAATGTTTTAACTTGCGGTTGGCCATGAGAACTCCATATACTAACTTCTGCCAATGCGGATACCTCTGCTTAGACTCTCCCAAAACTTCACTAATGTAATAAACCAGCCTTTGCACAGGATACTCCTTCCCTGCCTCCTTGCGCTCAACCACAATTGCTACACTGACCGCTCTGTTGTTAGCCGCCACATAAAGGAGTAATGGCTCTTTCTCAACCAGAGCAGCTAACACTGGTGGCTCAGTCAACTGTTTTTTAAGAGCTTCAAGTGCTTCAGTTGTTGCTTTGCTCCACTTAAACTTGTCTGTCTTTTTCATCATCTGGTATAAGGGAATGGCTTTCTCCCCAAGCCAGCTTATGAAGCGGCTCAACGCAGCAATCCGTCCTGCAAGGCGCTGAACATCATTAATGCACCTCGGCTCCCCTAAAGAAGTGATAGCCTTAATCTTATCCGGGTTAGCCTCGATGCCCCGCTCAGAGACCAAGAAACCCAAAAGCTATACTGCTGGAACACCAAAGACACACTTCATCGGGTTAAGCATCATCTTGTAGACCCGGAGATTGTCAAAGGTTTCTTTCAAATCCTCTAGGAGAGTTTCCTTCTTTCTGGATTTAACCACGATGTCGTCTACGTAAGCATGAACATTTCGGCCAATCTGACCATGGAGGCAGTTCTGCACACATCGTTGGTAGGTCGCCTGGGCACTCTTGAGCCTGAAAGGCATGGAGACGTAACAGAACGCCCCAAAAGGTGTAATAAACGTCGTCTTCTCCTGATCTTTCGTTGCCATCTTGATCTAATGATATCCTGAATATGCATCCAGGAAGCATAAACTTTCACATCCGGCTGTAGCATCAATAATTTGATCGATACGAGGGAGTGCAAAAGGGTCAGCCGGGCAAGCCTTGTTAAGGTCTGGTAATCTATACACATACGCCAAGTGCCGTTCTTTTTTAGCACTAGCACCGGGTTAGCCAACCACTCCGGGTGAAAAACTTCCACTATAAAGCCTGTGGCCAAGAGCCGGGCAACTTCCTCCCCAATAGCTTTATGTCTCTCTTCGTTGAACCGTCGTAGAAACTGTTTGATCGGCTTAAACTTTGAATCCACATTAAGATTGTGCTCAGCGAACTCTCTCGGTACACCCGGCATGTCAGAAGGCTTCCATGCAAAGATGTCCCGATTCTCACGGATGAATTCGATGAGCATGCTTTCCTATTTGGGATCCATGTGAGCCCCAATGATGAACTGCTTGGATGAATCGCCCGGATTGAAATCTACTGCCTTGGTATCATCTGCTGAAAACTTGAGTGGCGGCTCAACTTCTGTCGTAGGCTTATTCAGCGGGGTCATATCCTCCGGGTCAAAGTTCTCCTTAAAGAATAGCTCCTCCTGAGCACAACTAGACTCGGCATACGCCGCATCTCCTTCCTCACACTCGAGAGCCATTTTCCTATTACCGTGAATGGTAATTGTACCTTTTAAGCTGGGCATTTTGAGTTGCAAATAAACATAGCAAGGCCTAGCCATAAATTTGGCATAAGCCGGCCTCCCAAATAGTGCATTATAGGGACTTTTGATTTTGACCACCTCGAACCACAAGGACTCCACTCTATAATTATACTCATCGCCAAAAGCTACCTCCAATGAAATCCGGCCCACCGGGTATGCCGATTTACCCGGGACCACACCATGGAAAATAGTGGAGGAAGGTTTCAGGTCTTTGTCAAGCAACTTCATCCGCCGGAAAGTGTCAGAATAAAGGATGTTGATGCTGCTACCTCCGTCCATAAGCACTTTATTTACCATATAGCCATTCACCTGAGGGGCCACAACTAGAAACAGCCGGCCCGGGTCATCTACCCATGGCGGGTGATCCTCCCGGCTCCACATTATGTTATACTCAGACCATGGTAAATATCGCGGGAGAGCCGGAGAAACCGCCTTAAATGCTCGCCTTCGCAACTTCTCGTCTCGTTTATTGTGACCGGTCGTGAATACGTGATACTGACTAGAACTGAGCTGCTTCGGATACTCTGAAACCCGGACTGATTGCGCTGCTGCTGATTGTTGTTATTGCTGTTGTTGCCAGGATGTTGTTGGTGCCCCCCTTGGTTATTCTGACCCGGATGCCCGTTTCCTGAACCGCCGGCGCCGAATCCAGCCCCTGACCTGCCGTGCCCTGAGCCGCCAGGCGGGCCACCGCCCTGATTATTACGTGGTTGGGAATGCTGGTTTTTGAATCTCTGCATGATAAAACAATCACCCCACACATGCAACGCCGGCTTGTCAGGTGTGCTGTGCTCCGGACAAGGCTTCCTAAGCGCTTCCTCTAAATTAAAAAGGCATCTGTTCCTTGGCCTGAATTTTCCACTCCCCTTGGGATGGTTTTGTCCTGTGTTGGTATTTGCCACTAGCTCTGACCCGCTATCAGCGCTCTTCGCTTATTCTGATTCCCATTGTTCACAAAACCATTTCCTTGATTGTTTTTCTTCCCTTGATTGGCTTTCTCATCATCCGAGCCTGGACCCTTGGTGTTATCTGAGTCGGCATACTTCGTCAAGGCCGTCATGAGCTCTCCCATATCCTGACACGTGCGCTTGAGCCGGTCGAGCTTCTGTTTCAATGGAACAAAATGATAGTTCTTTTCTAAAATAAGCACCGCTTGAGCCGCCGTGATCTGCTCTGAAGAGTGAATAATGGTCGATACCCGCCAGACCCAATGATGGGCCGACTCACTCTCCTATTGAACACAATGGTCCAGGTCGACAATGGTCATAGGCTGCTTACAGGTCCCCTGGAAATTCTTAATAAACTTCGCTCTCAGCTCCGCCCATGAGCTTATCGTGTTAGGCGGTAGACCCTTCAGCCATGTACGAGTCGGACCCTCAAGCATCATGATGAAATACTTCGCACATACCGCCTCACTAACATCCAACATCTCCATGGCCAGCTCATAACTTTCCACCCACGCCTCAGGGGGTAGATCAGCTGTGTAATTCGGAACCTTTCGAGGCCCCTTGAAATCTTTCGGTAGTCGTTCACTTCTCAGAGCCGGAGTTAAACATGGCACCCCTACGGCTCTGGTACGAACTACTTCCATTGAGACGGAAAGCGCCGGCTTTAGATGGGTTGCCTCTATCTCTGCCTCTCACGTGTCTCTCGCCTGGTCCACGAGGGCTTGTGCATCTGGAGCCGCCCGCTCATCCTCAGGTGGTCCACGACGTGGATGACTGCTGGAACGGCCCGGCGACTCGTAGCGCCGGCTGAAACTTCGACTGGGGAGGGGGTGGAGTGAACCCGGCTCCGGCTGTGATCATACCTCTCTTGTTGGGCCATGGCCGTCTATAAATATCCAATGGCGTTTCGCACATCCTCCGCAAAGGGTGCTTCATCTGGGATGGGAATCGTCTCGAGCTGGGCGGCCGCTGCCACCATGTTCTCGGCCGGGTTAGAGTAATGACCCGCCGGTGTTGGAAAAGCCCTAGGTGAAATTTGGTTATGCTGGGGTGGATGAGCCGCCGGGCATTCCATCGGGCGGCTTTCAAGTGTGCCCATAACCCACCCTGCTCCGGGGGTGTTAAAAAGGTTCCTCGCTTCGTAACGTTCTAGCAGACGGGATTGATGCCTCCTCCGGTGCATCGCGGCCACTAAACTTTACTCCAGCTCCAGACGGAAAGCATCAGCCTTGATACGCTCCGCTTCCTCCTTCATCCAATTTTTCAGCTCGGCCATCCTTTGCCATTCCTCTGCCATCCGGCCCTTGATCCGTGCCACCTCTAGATTCCTTGCTGCTTGATTATCCGGTGTTACTTCTGTGGCCATGAGAGCTGTAAGTTCGTCCATCAATTCCACTACAACCTGAGCCGGCGGCGGCGGGCTATCATCCGCTGCGGCGGCTCCCGCCGCTGTGTCACCGATGGCTAAAGCCGATCCTGCCATGAACACCGCCGCATGAACCGGGGGTCTCAGATCATCCGACTCAAAGCCCTCTTCCTCAGAATAGGTGTCGTAGTAGCCCCCAAGGCCACCATTACTGAGCCGATACACTGACTCTGTCTCCCCACTGGAGGACTCATCTTCCGAGCAAACAAGAGTTCCCTGTGACCCGGATGCTTCCAGGTCCATGCCTTGAGTGAAGCCCACGAGAACATGCTTTTGACATGGGTGGGCACGGGCAGGCCGCACAACACCCGTAGATTGGAAACGCCGAGCCGGCTCGACGATGTGGGTGTAGATGTCCGGCCCGGGTGTAGATCCATCAACCTTTCCGATGAAAACCTGGATCCCGCCGAACGGAACCTGGAATCCATACTCCATAGAGCCAACATCAAGCCCCCAGCCGGCGGCATCGATGTAGAGCCGGCCGCTGTGACTCTTGCTCATCCTTCCAACCACGTATCCTTCGAGCCCTGGGAGAGAGCCCTTTGAGAACTCAACATCACCAAGCGTTAGCCCCACTGTGGGCACCAACTGTCGTGGTTTTGTCATGGCAGATGTCTGGGTGAACGGACTTGGATTTGAGGCCATCGCTTAACGGGGTGGACTCAAAGGGGTTAGTTGGGACGAAAGACACGGATTTACCCAGGTTCGGCCCCTCGAGTCGAGGTAATAGCCTACGTCCTGCTTGTGTTTGTATTGCTTGTGTATTGATTACAAAGAGCTAGAAGCTTGATCTAGTTCTCGATTACCTACCTCTAAGTCGCCCCGAGTCTGCCTTTATATAAGAGGTCAGGACCATCGGGTCGTTACAATTACTAACCGAGTCTCTTTCTATCTTCCTGTCCAAGCTGTCTATGAGTCGCCTTGCACGCGCGGGTCTTCTCCGTCCGGGCCGTTTGTACGGCCCACACCTTGAGCCGCCTATCTTCCTGGGCCACCAGTCTTACGGCTCACCTTTGGGCCGGCTCACGAGCCAGCAACATGACCCGGAGCCTCCGGGGCGGGTCATATCGTGGGGTCATATCCCCAACAGGTATGATACATGGAGAAGTTATATTAAAGTATGTATAACACCAATATAAATAAATAACGAGTTTATAATAGTACCTAAAGTGGTGATTTATTTTCTTATACTAACGGATCTCACGAGTTTTCTGTTAAGTTTTGTGTTGTGAAGTTTTCAAGTTTTGGGTAAAGATTGGATGAACTATGGAATAAGGAGTTGCAAGAGCCTAAGCTTGGGGATGCCCAAGGCACACTAAGTCATATTCAAGGATGCCAAAGAGCCTAAGCTTGGTGATCCACGAAAGGCATCCCCTCTTTCGTCTTCAATCCATCAGTAAATTTACTTGAGACTATATTTTTATTCACCACATGATATGTGTTTTGCTTGGAGCGTCTTGTATGATATGAGTCTTTGCTTGATAGTTTGGCAAAATAATCCTTGCTGCACACATCTTTTTATAGAGACATGCTGAATCATGTATTTATAGAATACTCTTTATGCTTCACTTATATCGTTTGAGTTGGGAAATTTTGCTCTATATGCTTCACTTACATCTTTTAGAGCACGATGGTGATTTCATTTTATAGAAATGCTTGAAATATCGTACGTCACTTATATTATTTTTAGAGTTTCTAAAAACAGCATGGTAATTGGTCTAGGTTATGAATTTAGTCCTAATATGATAGGTATCCAAAAGAGATATAATAAAAACTTCCATATTAAGTGCATTGAGTATTTATGAGAAGTTTGATTCCTTGCATAAAGTTTTGAGATATAAAGATGGTAATGTTAAGAGACATGTTAGGAAGTAAATTGTTATTAGGTAAAAATACTTGTGTAAAGGTTTGGGATTCCCATAGCATGCACGTATGGTGAACCTCTATGTAAGGAAGTCGGAGCATGACTTGTTTATAGATTGTCAACCTTTGTGTGAGGGTCGAGGGCCGCGGTGGTTAACTCCTACCAACCTTCCCCATAGGATCATGTGTTTAATGCTTTTATTCAATGACTAATAGACTTTTGCAATAAGTATGTGAGTTCTTTATGACTAATGTTGAGTCCATGGATTATACGCACTCTCACCCTTCCACTTTTGCTGTCCTTTCTAGTACCGCGCAACTTTTGCCGGTGCAACAACCACCTTCCTCAAAACAGCCACCATATAACTTCCTCAAAACTTCCACCATATATCTTTCCTCAAAACAGCCACCATACCTACCTATTATGGCATTTCCATAGCCATTCTGGGATATATTGCCATGCAACTTTCACCGCTTCCTTTTAGGACATGCACCATCACTTCTGTATTGCATATAGAGTCATATTTTGTCATAGGTATCGAGTTGTAATTTGCCTTTTGAGTTGTAAGTAAATAAAGTGTGATGATTTTCATTATAGAGCATGTCCCATGTGAGGAAACGATGATGGAAGCTACGATTCCCTTATTAGTAGGGATGAGAGTCCGGACTTTATGAAAAATAAAAGAGGCCAGCGAAGCCCAAATAAAAAATGAATAAAATAGGCCTTAGATGCCCAACAAAAAATGAGAGAAAAGAGAGAAGGGACATTGCTACTACCTTTTGCCACACTTGTGCTTCAAAGTAGCACCATGATCTTCATGATAGAGAGTCTCCTATTTTGTCACTTTCATATAGCTAGTGGATTTTTTTTTCTTGATGCACGTCCACTTAGTTTGTTTTTGAGCTTTCATACACTTATAGATCTAGTGCAGCCATTGCATGGCAATCCCTACTCACTAACACTGATATATATTGATGGGCATCTCCATAGCCTGTTGATACACCTAGTTGATGTGAGACTATCTTCTCCCTTTCCTTGACAACCTCCACAACATTCTATCCACCTATAGTGCTATATCCATGGCTCGCGCTCATGTATTGTGTGAGAGTTAAAAAAAGTTTGAGAAAATAAAGGTGTGAAAACAATTGCTTGTCTTTTCATCGGGGTTGTGCATGATGTAAATACTTTGTGTGGGGAAGATGGAGCATATCTAGACCATATGATATTGTAGGGATAACTTTCTTTTGCCATTATATTTTGAAGAGATACAATTGCTTTGCTAGTATGCTCGAAATGTTATTGTTTCTATATCAATATTAAGCTTTTGTTTTGAGTCTTACAGATCCGAATATTCATTCCACAATAAATAATATTACTTGGATAAATATGTCAGGTAGCACTCCACATCAAAAATTCTGTTTTTATCATTTACCTACTCGAGGACGAGCAGGAATTAAGCTTGGGGATGTTGATATGTCTCCAATGTATCTATAATTTTTTATGATGACATGCTATTATATTATTTGTTTTAGATGTTTTATATGCATTAATATGCTATTTTATACTATTTTTGGGAGTAACCTATTAATCTAAAGCCAAGTGCCCGTTTCTGTTTTTTCTTTGTTTTTGAGTTTTGCATATATGGAATATAAAATAGAGTCCAAACGGAATAAAACATGTGGAAGAAATTTTTCTGGAAGTAAACAAGTCATCCAAGCTTGGAGTGCACATCAGGGGAGGTGCCAGGGCGCCACAAACCTGCTAGGCGAGGGGGCCCCTAGCCGCGCCTAGCAAGCTTGTCACCTCCTGGCAGGTCTCCTAACCCTATTCTTTGGCCTATAAATACCAAAATATTCCCGCAACATCGAAAAGGGCCACGCAAATACTTTTCCGTCGCTGGAAGCCTCCGTTCTCGAGAGATCCAATCTTGGAACCTTTTCCGGTTATCTGACGGAGGGGGTTTCGATCATGGAGGGCATCTACATCAACTCCATTGCCCCTCCGATGATGTGTGAGTAGTCCACCACAGACCTACGGGTCCATAGCTAGTATCTAGATGACTTCTTATCTCTCTTTGATCTTCAATACCATGCTTTTCATGATCTTCATGGAGATCTATCCGATGTAATCCTCTTTTGTGGTGTGTTTGTCAAGATCCGATGAATTGTGAGTTTATGTTTAGATTATCCATAAATCTTATCTGAATCTCCTCTGATTTCTTATATGCATGATTTCATATCCTTGCAAGTCTCTTCGAGTTATTGGTTTGGTTTGGCCAACTAGATTGGTAATTCTTGCAATGGGAGAAGTGCTTGGTTTTGGGTTAAATCTTGCGGTGTCCTCACCCAGTGACATAGTACGGGTAGCAAGGCACATATTGTATTGTTGCCATAAAGGGTAACAAGATCGGATTTTCATCATATTCTTGAGTTTATCCCTCTACATCATGTCATCTTTCTTAATGTGTTACTCTGTTCTTCATGAACTTAATACTCTAGATGCAGGCAGGAGTCGGTCGATGTGTGGAGTAATAGTAGTAGATGCATAATCGTTTTGGTCTACTTGATACGGACGTGATGCCTATATGCATGATCATTGCCTTCACTACAGGAATCAGCACTTTGCCGTCAGTCATCTCGGACGGCAAAGGCATGCATCCCGGACAGCAAAGTCTTTGTCGTTCGCCAGCAGACGGCCAACCGTCTGGCTGAATAAGCCACGGTAAAAGACGCTTTGCCGTTTGCTGGCGGATGGCAAAGACCTTTGAATCTTTGCCGTCTACCAGCGGACGGCAAAGGGCCTGGATGGCACACATGGAACCTTAGCTCCGTTAAGGGCTTAACGGCGTGCTTTGCCGTCTGCCAGCGGACGGCAAAGCACCTGTTTTTTTGCTGGCCTAGGTGGGTTCTTTGCCGTCCGCTGGCAGACGGCAAAGAACTAAGGTCTTTGCCATCTGCCAGTGGACGACAAAGAACCCACCTAGGCCAGCCCCAGGTTGCACAGGCAGCTGCCACGTGGCATCTTTGTCGTCTGCTGGCTGACGGCAAAGCTCTTTGCCATCCGCCAGCAGACGGTAAAGTGGCTATATAGCCCCTATTTTCCTGTTTTTTATTAAAATCATTCAATTTGATAGAATATCACATATATATCCAACATATCAACAATACAAGTTTCCAACAAGCACACCAGCAATAAGTTTCAACAAGCATACCAACAATAAGTTCCAAAAAGCATACCAACAATAAGTTCCAACAACATATCCAACATATACAAGTTTGGAACAACATATCCAACTTACATATCCAAAACAAGTTTCCATAAACAAAAAGGAAGCAGAAGTAGAAGAGTACACTCCATCAATGCAAGCTTCCTCATCTATAACAAATCTGCAAAGTAGGAAAGATGAAAGTTAGAAGAAGAACAAGGCTAGCTAGAAGAAAAAGAAGAAAAAGAAGAATAAGAAGAAGAATTTATCTTCTCTTTCTTTTTCTCCTCTCCTCTCCTCTTCTCCAAGGTAGTAATGCCATTTTCTAGCTAACTAAACATATCAAGTCATTTTGGAGGAAAAAATGCTAAGTATAGGTCATTTTTTAGCTATCCTAGGTAGAATATATCATTTTGGAGGTAAGTAAGGTTATTATGTCATGTTTGAGGAAAATAAGCTAAGTATAGGTCATTTTGGAGATAAACCAAGGTTATTATGCCATTTTTTACCTAAGTGAGCTAATTATTTCATAAATGAACTAGCTAAGCTAATTATAGATCATTATTGAGCTATCCTAGGAAGTTATGCCATTTTGTACCTAAGTGAGCTAATTATGTCATAAATGAACTAGATAAGCTAGCTATAGATCATTGTTGAGCTATAGTAGGTAGTAATGCCATTTTCTAGGTAACTAAGCATATTAAGTCATTTTGGAGGGGAAAATGCTAAGTATAGGTCATTTTATAGCTATACTAGGTAGAATATACCATTTTCTAGCTAACTAAGCATATCAAGTCATTTTTGAGGAAAATAAGCTAAGTATAGGTCATTTTGGAGCTACGTAGGTCATTTCTTTCGCACAAAGAGCACGAAAGAAATAGCTCAGCTTTGCCAGTACTAGCCATTCATCCTCAGGGATAAAGCCACACAACATCACCGGCATTACCTGCTCAAGCCATATGTGCCAATCATGACTCTTGAGACCAAATATTTTCAATTTGTCAAGACTCGCTCCCCTCTTTAGATTCGCTTCATACCCATCGGGGAACATCAACTACATTTTCACCCACAAGATCATTTCCCTCATAGATGGCCTTCCAAGATTGAACCATATCTTTGGCTTCCTCCAATTCTTCTTTCCTTTCGGTTGTAGAATGTTTTGTAACGGTCTATCACATAGAGCCTCCTGGTTGACTCTAGCCTTAGGATTATCCTTTGACTTCCCCTCTATGCCGAACAATGTACCAAAAAGGGCCTCCACGATATTCTTTTCAGTGTGCATCACATCGATGTTGTGTGGGCAAAGGAGGTCTTTAAAGTAAGACAGATCCCACAAACATATCTTGTGAGTCCAGGCGTGTTCCGTATTATACCCTTTGAAATACCCTAGATGATTTGGATCCGGCTCGAGAGTGTTTATCTGATCCAGGATCTGTTGGCCTGTCAACGCAGGTGGTGCAGTGTTTTTGACACCTCTACCTTTGATGAAATTCTTCTTGTCTTTTCTGAACTTATGGTCAGGATCCAGGAACTGTCTATGCATGTCGAAGCAAGAAAACTTGCGACCCGCCTCCAGCCAACGGAACTAAAGATCTGCCTTGCATGTGGGGCACGGAAACCTTCCATGCACACACCAGCCAACGAATAGCGCATACGCTGGCAAGTCATGCATTGAGTACATGTACCACACATGCATTTTGAAGTTCTTTTTTGTAGTGGTGTCGTATGTCTTGATCCCATTATCCCAGGCTTCTTGCAATTCATCCTTAAGCGGTTGCATGTACACATTCATATTCTTCCCCGGATATTTGGGCCCTGGAATTATCAACGTCAGGAAAATGTTCTTTCTTTTCATAATCTCTCTAGGGAAGATTGAGTGGAATGACAAATAGAGGCCAACAATTGTATTGTGTTGTTGTCATACCATACACATTGAACCCATCCGTGCTGATGGCAACTCGAGGATGCCTTGGATATGCTGCTTTATCCTTATGTAATGCATCGAAGTGCTTCCACGCAAAAGCGTCTAAAGTATGTCCCAACATCGGATTCCCATCTGCATCTAGTTCTGTTCTTTTGCCCAATTTATGCCACATCATCTGTCTAGCCGTCTCTTCGACCATGAAAAGACGTTGAAGTCTTGGTATGATTGGCAGATACCAAGGAACATTAATGGGGATTTTGGTCTGACTCTTCTCACCCATACCATTGTCTACCAGAACATACCTGGAAGAATTGCAAATGGGGCAATAGTTCAAGCCCGCATACTCAAGCCTAAATAAGGCACATCCATTCTCATAGGCATCTATCTTCTCATAGGGCATCTTAAGCGCACGTAGGATTTTGTCCGACTGGTACAGGTTTGGTGGCAATACATGGCCTTTGGGTAGAAAGTGTCCAAATATCGGCATCATCGCTTCGTAGCATTCTCTACCCAGGTTGAACTGAGCCTTTGGAGCCATTACTTGCACGATGGCATCCAGCTGACAAAGCTCAGTGTGCTCATGGAGAGGACGTTTTGAAGACTCCAACGTTTCATAAAAGGCCTTTCCAGATTCCTCCATCTCATCGTCCGAATCCCGAGCATCATGAAAGTCTGGCGCCATGTCTTCGATCCCGGTACCATGCTCGTTGGTGCGACGACGAAACACCTCAGCTCTGGCATGTTGGGCAGACTCACCATGAAATGTCCAGATCGTATAATTAGGCTTAAAACCCCACTTCTGTAGGTGTTTGATCATTTCAAACTCTGACTTCTTCTTACAGTTGTCACAATCAACATAAGGGCACCAGGTTGTTTTCTGTCCATTTGCAAATGTGACTCTCACAAACTCCTTGGTTTTTGTTAACCATTCATGGGTCATGTCTCTCTGACTAGTGTGACCGGTGTACATCCACCCACGATCACTCATCTTGCCTAGCTACTAGACACACACAAAATATATACATAATTCAGCAAACCATATTCATCAGTTAATAGAGTTTGCCAGTTTCATTACGTCGATGCAACCTAGACGCTAGTAGGTAAAGATAGGTCCTAATCCCACCCGAGTATGTGTAGATTGGGTTTGTTTTCCCATGCTCCGCTCCGGATCCGACACACAATTTCAGCAGCACCTCCCTGCTGTTCTCCTGATACACATCTCGACAATAAGCAGAGAGGATGTGTACCGGGAGAACAACAGGGAGGCACTGACGAAATTCTGCATCGGATCCGGAGTAGAGCATATGGGAAAACGAATCCAATCTACACATACTAGGGCTGTCCATGGATAAAATTGGACAATTTGAAATAATCACGATTATAAATATGCTAATGAATGCATATTTATAGATGTAACCCTTTCAAACGGGAGACGCATAGTGGTCACGCATACTGATGATTGAAGACCCCTATATCTAGCAAGTTTCATCGGCACGAAGACCGGAACAGAGTAAATGAAGGGGGCGGGAGGAGATGTCATTTGTGCTCACCCACGAATGCAGGGGTGGAGCTCGTCGAACACACGGGGAGGTCGTCGAACAACAGACACTCGCAGCGACGAAACAACTGGACATTTAAATCTACCTGATCAACATAAATATGATGTTCTGTATAACAAAATCGAAAAATATATGACCTAACTCATAATTCACAAATATATGACCCGTGTCGTGTCGGGGTCGGGGTGTCGAGGGTGTCGTGTCGGGGTCGGGGTGTGGGGGGTGTTGTGTCGGGGTCGGGGTTTCGGGGGTGTCATGTCGGGGTCGGGGTGTCGGGGGTGTTGTGTCGGGGTAGGGGTGTCGGGGGTGTCGTGTCGGGGTTAGGGTGTCGGGGGCGTCGTGTCAGGGTAGGGATGTCGGGGGTGTCGTGTCGGGGTAGGGGTGCTATGTCGTGGTCGGGGGTGCCATGTCGGGGTGTCGGGGTGTCGGGGTGTCGTGTCGGGGTTGGGGTGTAGGGGGTGTCGTGTCGGGGTCGGGGTGTCGGGGGTGCCGTGTCGGGGTCGAGGTGTCGGGGGTGCCGTGTCAGGGTCGGGGTGTCGGGGATGCCGTGTCGGGGTCAGGGTGTCGGGGTGTCGTGACGGGGTCGGGGTGTCGGGGTCCGGGGCGTCGTGTCGTGGTGTTGGGGTGTCGTGTCTGGGGTCGGGTTATCGATGGTGTCGTGTCGGCGATCCTCGACCCGGTTACGTCGGCGCCGACCACCCCTCCTCCTCCTCCTCCTCATCTTCTTCTTCTTATTCTCCTTCTTCTTTTTCTTCGTTTCTTCTCCTCCTCCTCCTCCTCCTTTTCTTCTTCTTTTTCTTCTTCTCCTTCCTCTTCTTCTTCTTCATCCCCTTCTCCTCCTCTTCTTCTTCTCTCTTCTTCTAATTAACTACAACTAATTAACCTAACTACAACTAAACTAGATTTAACTAAATTACTAACTACAACTAAATTACGAACTACAACTATTAAAAAAACTAAATTACTAACTACAACTAAACTAGATATAACTACATTACTAACTAAACTATTAAAAATGAAAAATAGAGAGGGGGAGGGGGCTCACTGGAGTGGGGGAGGTGGAGGCCGGCATTGGTGGAGGTGGAGGAGGCTGACGCTGGCGATGGGCGTCGGGGGCGGCAGGTGGCGCGGCGGGGGCGGTGGCGGTGGGGTGTCAGGGGTGCCGGGGAGGGAGAGAGGGGCGGGGTGGCGGTGGTATCAGGGGCGCGCGGCGGCAAGGGCGTGCGGCGGCGGGGGCGTTGGGCGCGGGCAAGGGCGCGCGGCGGCGGGGGCGACGGGGCAGTGGTGGGCGCGGGCGGCGGGGTCGTGGGCGACAGGGAGGAGAGAGGGAGAGAAAGAGAGAGACAGGCCGGGGGCGTTAGCCGTTAGTTAACCCCCCCTCTTTGCCGTCCTCTAGGGGGGCGTTAGGTCAAGTTGAGGGCTGGGTCGTCGGTGGGCCCCCTCCCTCTTTGCCGTCTGCTAGCAGACGACAAACCTCCTTTGCCGTCCGCTAGCAGACGACAAAGAAGTGGCTGATGGCAAAGCCACCCTTTGTCGTCTGCCACCTCTTTGCCATCTGCTTTCTGCTAGCTGATGGCAAAGCCACTCTTTGCCATCCTCTAGCAGACGGCAAAGAGGTGGAGATGGCAAATCTTCCGATTCGAGTAGTGCTTGGATAACTACATGATTATTTACTTTTCTATCAATTGCTTGACAGTAACTTGTTTACCCATCATGATATTTGCCTTCAAGATAGAAGCCTATAGTGAAACCTATAGCCCTCGGGTCTATTTTCCATCATATATTTTCATATCTATACTAGCTGCAATTTATTTATCTTTTACTTTCCGCATTCATTACATCTATCTCTATCGGATCTCATCCTTGCAAATCACCATGAAGGGATTGACAACCCCTTTATAGCGTTGGGTGCAAGAGTTGGATTATTTGTGTAGGTGCATCCATTGGTGACTTGCTTGTTCCTCCTACTAGATTGATACCTTGGTTCTCATAAATTGAGGGAAATACTTATCTACTTTGCTGCATCACCCTTTCCTCTTCAAGGGAAAACTAACGTATGCTCAAGAGGTAGTAGTGCGCTTGTTGCCTTCCTGCGGGCGAACATCGATGTGTTTGCGTGGCAACCATCTGATGTCCTCAGTGTTCCTAGGGAGGTAATTGAGTAGCACCTTGCCATCTGTCCCCACGCACGGCCCGTCAAGCAGAAAGTCAAGAAGCAAGCCTTAGAGTGACAAGAATTCATCGTCGAGGAAATCAAGAAATTGGAAGCGGCAGGCTTGGTCAGGGGAGTGCTTCATCCAACTTGGTTGGGCAATCCTGTTGTGATGCGCAAGGCGAATGGGAAATGGAGGTTGTGCATTGATTATATACATCTCAACAAAGCCTGTCCAAAATATCCTTTCCCCTTGTCGCGCATCGACCAGATTGTGTACTCCACTGCAGGCTGTGATTTGCTGTCGTTCCTCGATGCTTATTCAGGATACCACTAGATCTTCATGTCCAAGAAAGATGAAGAGAAGACTGCATTTATCACCCCATGTGGTACGTATTGCTTTGTGCGTATGCCTTTTGGGTTGAAAAGTGCTGGTTCAACATTTCCAAGAGCAGTCCAGATTGGTTTTGAGCCCCAGCTACATAGAAATATGGAAGCCTATATGGATGACATAGTGGTCGAAACCAAGGACAAAGCAACGCTCGTGCAGGACATGGAGGAGACGTTTGCGAATCTATGCAAGATCAACTTGAAGCTCAATCCTGAGAAATGTGTGTTCGGTGTTACACCTGGCAAGCTTCTCGAGTTCTTTGTATCTTAGCGTGAGATTGAGGCGAACCCCGACAAGATCAAAGCAATTGAGGCGAATCCTGAGAACCACCAAACCGCGTCAAGGATGTACGTCATCTTGCCGGCTGCGTCACGGCTCTGAGTATCTTCATCTTGAAGTCTGCTGATCGCGCCTTGCCCTTTTTCAAAATCTTGAATAATGCAGGTCCGATAAAGTAGACCCCTGAAGCGAAGGCAGCGCTGCAGGATTTGAAGAAGTACCTCTCCTCTCCGTCGATACTAGTCACACCTAGACCACAAGAGCCGTTGCTACTGTACTTGGAGGCACCGAATCAAGTGGCTAGTGCTGCGTTGGTAGCACAGAGAGAAGCCAACGAATAAGTAGTTACAGAAGCAGGACCGCCATGCGACGAACTGGGTGCTTCCCCGGCAAGGTCTGGTGCCAGAAAGTCAGAACCTGCGCAGATGAATGAAGCCACACAGAAGAAGAAAATGGTGCAGCACCCAGTGTACTTTTTTAGCTCCCTTTTGTAAGGGGCCAGGTGTCGGCGTCAAAACCGGCGGATCTCAGGTAGGGCATCCCGAATTGTGAGACTAGAATTGATGGTAACAGGAGACGAAGGGGACACAGATTTACCCCGGTTCGGGCCCTCCTATGGAGGTAATACCCTACGTCCAGCTTGGTTGTCTTGATGATGTGGGGGTTACAAAGTTGATCTACCTCGCAATCTGGAGACCTAGGGCTATCTCCCTTCTTCAGATCTGGAGGCAACCCGCGCAGTTCTGCTTTCTTATGGTGATGGAGTTGTTGACGAGTGTTTCCCAAATCCTAACAAATGGGAGCATGTATGCTTCGTCCCCTTTCTCCTCCGGGGTCTTGGGTTTCCAATCCATCTATTCCTGAGAGGGTTGTTGTAGTTCTACGGGATCCAACTCCACCACCTTACTCCAGGGTCCATGTTAAGCATCTCAGGCATCGTCGCTCTCTACAAGATGTTCTTGGGGTGCAAAGCACATTTTGGTTTGTGCAAAAAAGTACTTCTGTCTCGTCCCCGAACTCGGGACAAGACAATTTTGTACGTCGGCGGAGCTGAAGTGTGTCGCATAGTGGGGAATGGGTATCCGGCAGGTATACTGAAGAATGGACTTCAGAATGGTTTTATATTGAAGATGTCCCCCTTTTCGAGCCAACTCGGATAGGTCTTCCCGAATACTCGGATGTCCTCCCGAAGAAGAGATACAACTGGCGGCCGAGGAGCTCGTCCCAGGAGGAAAGCATCGAAGTGTGGCGCCTAGCCGCGCAGGTGTGAACTAAACTAGATTTAACTAAATTACTAACTAAACTATTAAAAAAATGAAAAAATAGAGAGGAGGAGGGGGCTCACCGGAGTGGGGGAGGTGGAGGCCGGCGTTGGTGGATGTGGAGGAGGCCGACGCTGGCGGTGGGGCATCGGGGGCGGCAGGTGGCGCGGCGGGGGAGGGGCGGTGGGGTCTCGGGGCGTCGGGGAGGGAGAGAGGGGCAGGGTGGCGGTGGCGTCGGGGGCGTGTGGCTGCGGGGGCGGTGGGCGGGGGTGGGGGTGCACGGCGACAGGGGCACGCGGCGGAGGGGGCTCGCAGCGGCGGGGGCAATGGGGCGGCTGTGGGCACGGGCGGCAGGGTCGTTGGGCGACGGGGAGGAGAGAGGGAGAGGGAGAGAGAGAGAGAGAGGCGGGCCGGGGGCGTTAACCCCCCTCTTTGTCGTACGCTAGCGGACGGCAAAGGAGGTTATCCGTCTGCTAGCGAACGGCAAAGAGGGGGGCATTAGGTCAAGTTGTGGGTTGGGTCGTCAGTGGGCCCCTCCCTCTTTGCAAACCTCCTTTGTCGTCCGCTAGTAGACGGCAAAGAAGTGGTTGATGGCAAAGCCACCCTTTGCCGTCTGCCACCTCTTTGTTGTCTGCTTTCTGCTAGTTGATGGCAAAGCCACTCTTTGCCGTCCGCTAGCAGATGGCAAAGAGGTCGCAGACGGCAAATCTTCTTATTTCAGAAATGCTTGGATAACTACATGATTATTTACTTTTCTATCAATTGCTTCACAGTAATTTGTTTACATATCATGATATTTGCCTTCAAGAGAGAAGCCTCTAGTGAAACCTATGCCCCCCGGGTCTATGTTCCATCATATATTTTCAGATCTATACTTGCTGCAATTTATTTATCTTTTACTTTCCGCACTCATTACATCTATCTCTATCGGATCTAATCCTTGCAAATAACCGTGAAGGGATTGACAACCCCTTTATAGCGTTGGGTGCAAGAGTTGGATTATTTGTGTAGGTGCATCCATTGGTGACTTCCTTGTTCCTCCTACTAGATTGATACCTTGGTTCTCAAAAACTAAGGGAAATACTTATCTACTTTGTTGCATCACCCTTTCCTCTTCAAGGGAAAACTAACGTATGCTCAAGAGGTAGCAGTGCGCTCGTTGCCTTCCTGCGGGCGAACGTCGATGTGTTTGCGTGGCAACCATCTGATGTCCTTAGTGTTCCTAGGGAGGTAATTGAGCACCACCTTGCCATCTGTCCCCATGCATGGCTCATCAAGCAGAAAGTCAAGAAGCAAGCCTTGGAGCGACAAGAATTCATCGTCGAGGAAATCGGGAAATTGGAAGCGGCAGGCTTGGTTAGGGGTGTGCTTCATCCAACCTGGTTGGGCAATCCTGTTGTGATGCGCAAGGCGAATGGGAAATGGAGGTCGTGCATTGATTATATACATCTCAACAAAGCCTGTCCAAAATATCCTTTCCCCTTGCCGCGCATCGACCAGATTGTGTACTCCACTGTAGGTTGTGATTTGCTGTCGTTCCTCGATGCTTATTCAGGATACCACTAGATCTTCATGTCCAAGAAAGATGAAGAGAAGACCGCATTTATCACCACATGTGGTACGTATTGCTTTGTGCGTATACCTTTCGGGTTGAAAAGTGCTGGTTCAACATTTCCAAGAGCAGTCCAGATTGGTTTTGAGCCCCAGCTACATAGAAATATGGAAGCATATATGGATGACATAGTGGTCAAAACCGAGGACAAAGCAACGCGCATGCAGGACATGGAGGAGACGTTTGCGAATCTATGCAAGATCAACTTGAAGCTCAATTCTGAGAAATGCGTGTTCGGTGTTACACCCGGCAAACTTCTTGGGTTCTTTGTATCTCAGCGCGGGATCGGGGCGAACCCTGACAAGATCAAAGCAATTGAGCAGATTGAAGCACCAAAACATGTCAAGGATGTACGTCGTCTTGCCGGCTGCCTCACGGCTCTGAGTAGCGTCATCTCGAAGTCTGCTAAGCGCGCCTTGCCCTTTTTCAAAATCTTGAATAAGGCAGGTCCGATAAAGTGGACCCCGGAAGCGAAGGCAGCGCTGCAGGATTTGAAGAAGTACCTCTCCTCTCTGTCGATACTAGTCGCACCTAGACCACAAGAGCCGTTGCTGATGTACTTGGAGGCAACGAATCAAGTGGCTAGTGTTGCGTTGGTAGCGTAGAGAGAAGCTGACGAATAAGCAGTTATAGTAGAAGGACCGCCAAGCAACGAACTAGGTGCTTCCCCGGCAAGGTCTTGTGCTAGAAAGTCAGAACCTGCGCAGATGAATGAAGCCACACAGAACAAGAAAATGGTGCAGCACCCAGTGTACTTCGTCAGCTCCCTTTTGCAAGGGGCCAGGTGTCAGTGTCAAAACCAGCGGATCTCGGGTAGGGCATCCCGAATTGTGAGACTAGAATTGACGATAACAGGAGACGAAGGGGTCACAGATTTACCTAGGTTCGGGCCCTCATATGGAGGTAATACCCTACGTCCAGCTTGGTTGTCTTGATGATGTGGGGAGTTACAAAGTTGATCTACCTCGATATCGAATAGCTAACCCTAGATGAGTTGTCCTCCTAATACCCCTAAACCATCCAACTTATATAGATGTCGAGGGTGACCTGGGTTTACACATGGTCGATTACATGCTGAAGAGATAAACATGCCTAACTACAATTAATGACTTGGAGAGTATGTCATGGCTCCTTAAAGCTTCCATTTGGCGTAGGTGGTCTTTGATCGTCTGATGCTCGCTTTGTGGCCCATACAGTCCGGCCCATAAACAATAGGTCGGCTATCCGAGGACACCCTAATCTAGGACTCCTTTGGTAGCCCTCGGACTAGCCTTCAACGCTGATATATATCCGATCGATCTCCTCATGTCGTCGTCTTCAGCTTGCAAGGCGAGTCCTTCATCCCTCTTTGTTCGACAACCGACTAGTCTTCGATAACATCCCAAGCGTCGCGGGTGTAGGTTCATTGTAATGACTGGGCATGTTCCTCAATTTTTGCATGTCGTGGGGAGGTGAGTGGTCAATGATTTTTACAATCTTACCCCTCCGTAACGGAGACACCACTCATTTAATCAAACAAAACCATGGCTCGGACCACACCCTCTTATTCCCCATCAAAAGAAACTCCTAGCGGAAGCTCCACTTAGAACATGGCTAACGCCCCAATCTCCTCCGCACGTCCCTATGGCTCACGCCCAAGGGACTGGACCAGTTGTTCCGTTACACTCCTGCGGCTTCGCAATCTGGAGACCTAGGGGTATCTCCCTTCTTCAGATCTGGAGGCAACCCGCACAGGTCTGCTTTCTTACGGTGACGAAGTTTTGGACGAGCGTTTCCCAAATCCTAACAAATGGGAGCATGTATGCTTCGTCCCCTTTCTCCTCCGGGGTCTTGGGTTTCCAATCCATCTGTTCCTGAGAGGGTTACTGGAGTTCTATGGGATCCAACTCCACCACCTTACTCCAGGGTCCATTTTAAGCATCTCAGGCTTTGTCGCTCTCTACGAGATGTTCTTGGGGTTCAAAGCACATTTTAATTTGTGCAAAAAAGTACTTCTGTATCGTCCCCCGAACTTGGGACAAGACAATTTTGGAGGGCGGCGGAGCTGAAGTGTGTCGCATAGTGGGGACAGGGTATCCGGCACATATACCGAAGAATGGACTTCGGAATGGTTTTATATTGAAGATGTCCCCCTTTTCGAGCCAACTCGGACAGGTCTTCCCGAATACTCTGATGTCCTCCCGAAGAAGAGATACAACTGGCGGCCGAGGATCCCGTCCCAGGAGGAAAGCATCGAAGTGTGGCGCCTAGCCGCACAGGTGTGGATGCTCGTCCACCACCAACTGACCATGATCGACATCATAGCCGCCACCATCTCTCGTTGTGTGCAGCCCCTCAAACAGAGGGTATACCCCTTGTGGCAATACAACGGGATAAGCGACACCACCCGCTCCCAAAAGCAAGGGCCCGCCAATCCAACGGCGTTGGCCGCCGCACTTGCTGACCTGTACAAAGGAGAGCAAGAAGACTTTGTTCGGCGAGAAACCCAGCTTGGCAAAGTCTTAGTTCGAATTGATGCATATGAAGGCTAGAACATGACAAAAGAAACATGTGCGCATGATAAGTGTGAGAAAATACTTGTAATGAAAAAGGTTGGGTACTAGAAGAAACCCACACGTGTTGTGCTCGGATTTAACACTTTATGGTGTATGCCGGTAATCTTTAGTACAAGATTGGTTCAACCAAACATAGGGAAAGAAAAGAGATTAGCCCTGTCAAACAGCAAAATGGGAAGGGAAGAAGAAAAAAGGGCAAAAATAACAAGGGGAAAAAGGAAAAATGTAGGGGAGTTAGACGACACCGGTTTATCCGTACAAGCACCGAAGACGAGATGTGTTCCATGGGTTTGGTTCAAGGCGGTTATCGGATGGACTCCGAAGATGATAGGCACCTCCCGTGAGTATGTAGTCAATGATGAAAGGACCCTCCCATTTGGGGTTGAGTTTATGCTTCTGTTTCTCTGGGAGTCATAGGACAAGTTCGCCTACGTTGTATGATTTTGCCTTGACCTCCCTACTTTGGTAACGTCGAGCTTGTTGTTGGTAAAAAGTGGAGTGAGCCAGAGCTATGTCGAGCTTTCCCTCCAAGGCGTCTAAGTCATCATGCCAATCCAACGCGGCCTCCTTTTCCTCATACATGCGCATTCTTGGTGCGTCGTGGATAATCTCGCAAGGGAGGACTGCCTCTGCCCCATAGACCATAAAGAACAGTGTGTAACCCGTTGATCTGTTTGGGATGGTGTGCATGCCCCATAGAACGAAGTCGAGTTCCTCCATCCAATGACAGTCGGACTTGTGAAGAGACCGGACCATACGTGGCTTAATGCCACTCATAATGAGATTGTTTGCTCGCTCGACATGTCCATTGGTCTGCGGATGATAGACCGATGCATAATCAAGATTTATGCCCATTTTTGCGCACCAGTCCTTGACGTCTTGGGCCGTAAAGTTGGATGCATTATCCGTTATTATACTATGCGGGATACCATAATGGTGTACTATGCTGGATATAAAGTCGATCACTGGTCCGGATTTAGCCGACTTGACGGGCTTTACTTCTATCCATTTGGTGAACTTGTCAACCATGACCAGTAGGTATTTATTTTTCTTGGTCCCCCCTTTAAGGGGTCCGACCATGTCCGGCCCCCAGACCGCGAAAGTCCAGGTGATCGGAATAGTCCGAAGAGCTATTGGGGGCATGTGACTTTGATTTGCGAAGAGTTGACACCCTACGCAATGTTGGACAAGTGACTGGGCGTCCGTCCGAGCTGTAGGCCAACAGAAACCACCTCGGAAGGCCTTGCTGACAAGGGATCTTGTCGCAGCGTGATGACCGCCCATGCCTGCATGGATTTCGGTGAGGAGCTCCCGTCCTTCTTCCTTGGATATACACCGCTGTAATATTCCGGTTGTGCTTTTATTGTATAACTCACCCTCATGTACCTTGTAGGCCTTGGATCACCGAACTATGCATCGTGCCTCGGTTTGATCGTCGGGGAGTTCCTTGTGAAGAAGGTAAGCAAGGAAGGGCTCTGTCCATGGTTCTATTACTGCCACTACCTCATGAGCCGAGGGCATTTCATTCATCGCGGAGCCGCTGATAATGCCATCATCTGGTTCATTTATGGGGGGAACAACTTCGTCCTCCATATTCGGACCGGCGCCATTATCGTCGTCCTACCACACTACGGAGGACTTAAAGAGCTGCTCCAGGAAGGTGTTTCTCAGGACGGGATCGCGCTTGGCTCCCATCGCGATCGACATGGTGGAATTCCATCCCCTCTAACCGAGCAGATATCTTGAGGACAGCATTTCTATATGTCGCCATCTTCGTATTTTTGGCGTTGAACTCGCCGTTAATTTGGGATATGGCCAAGTTTGAGTCTCCCCGTACCTCTAGCCATCGTATGCCCATTGATACCGCCATCTGAAGACCTTGAAGGAGAGCTTTGTATTCGGCTACATTGTTTGAGTCGGCATACATCATTTGCAACATGTATTGCATGTTGTCGCCTGTGGGGGATGTGAGGATAACTCCAGCCCCCAGTCCGGCCAAGGTCTTGGATCCATCAAAGTACATTGTCCAATGGGAGTATGCACTGTATTCCTGGGGGAGCTTGGCCTTTGTCCATTCAGCCAGGAAGGCCAACAGAATCTGAGATTTAATGGCACGGCATGGCTTGTAGGTTATTTCAAAGGGAAGGACCTCAATGGCCCATTTGGCTATGCGGCCGGTGGGATCCTTGTTGTTCATTATATCATTCAAGGGGACCTCGGATGCCGTTGTTACCGCACCCTCCTGGAAGTAGTGTCTGAGTTTCCTCGACGCCATAAATACTGTATAGGTTATTTTTTGGTAATGTGGGTATCTGGACTTGCATTGCGTTAGCACTTCTGACACATAATATACGGGTTTCTATGACCGGAATTTATGTCCCTCCTCATCTTGTTCAACGATGAGCACCGCGCTGACAACTTTGTTGTTGGCGATATGTATAATAACATGGGCTCACCAGCGCCTGGTGCCGTGAGTATGGGATTGGTTGCCAGTAGTGTTTTGATTTCTTCTAACGCAGCCGCTCCCTCATCGGTCCATTCGAACTTGTTGGTCCGCTTTAGCAGCTTATAGAGCGGCAAAGCCTTTTCTCCGAGGCGGGAGATAAAGCGGATTAATGCCGCTATGCACCTAGCTAGCCTCTGGACATGCTTCAGCTCTGTGGGAATTGCAAGTTCTGATAGAGCACGGATTTTAGCTAGATTTACCTCTATTCCTCTATGGGAGACAATGAATCCAAGCAGCTTCCCAAAGGAAACTCCAAATGCGCGTTTTTCAGGATTGAGCCATACATCATATTCGCGTAGACTAGCAAAGGTTTGTCGTAGGTCGTCGATCAGCTGGCCAACATGTTTGGTTTTGATTACCACATCATCCGCATATGCCTCGACAGTCTTACCGACCTATGTTGCGAGAAAGGTTTGGATCATGCGTTGGTATGTGGCCCCGATGTTTTTTAGCCTGAAAGGCATCATGTTGAAGCAGAATGGCCCATAGGAGGTGATGAATGCAGTAGCCGCTTGATTGGATTCCTTCATTTTAGTTTGCTGGTATCGGACTAAGTGTCGAGGAAACACAATGAATCGTGTCCGGCTATGGCATCAATGATCTGGTCTATGCATGGTAAGGGGAAAGGGTCCTTGGGGCAGGCTTTGTTAAGGTCTTTGAAGTCGACACATAGCTGCCAAGACTTGTCTTTCTTAGGTACCATCACCAGGTTTGCCAGCCGCTCAGGGTGTTTAATATCCCTGAAAAATCTAGCCTCGAGCAGTTTAGCTAATTCTTCACCCATGGATTACCGCTTGGGCTTGGAGAAGCGGCGTAGAGTCTGTTTCACAGGCTTAAAGCCTGGGATAATATTTAGGCTGTCTTCGGCGAGATGTCATGGGATTCTGGGCATATAGGAAGGATGCCAGGCAAAAATGTCCCAATTTTCGCAGAGGAAATTCCGTAGTGCTTCATCCACGAGGGGATCGAGCTGGGCTTCGATGGACGCTGTCTTATTGGGGTCCGTCGGATGCACTTGAAATTTAACGATTTCCTCTACGGGTTTGAACGACACGGACTTGAGCCTTTTGATAAGGATCACGTCATGTAATGTGGTCAACCCTTCAGCAGCAAAAGTCTCCGCTAATGCCTCGGGGGCAAGTGCTGCCTTTTTGTTTTCGGCCCGAAGGGCTATGTTCGGATCACTGGCGATCGTGATCGCTATGTTTGGTCCTGGCATTTTGAGTTTCATGTACCCATAATGGGGTATAGCCTGGAACTTTGTAAAGGCATCACGTCCCAATAGGGCGTGATAGCCACTTGGGAAGGGGATGATGTGGAAGAGAAGTTCTTCGGATCGGTAGTTTTTGGGTGTGCCGAACACCACGTCCAGGATGATACATCCGGAACAACGTTCCTCTTTCCCTGGGATAATTCCCAGGAAGATTGTGTTGCTATGTTCGATCCGGGATCAATCGAAGTGCATTTTTTTCATTGTGGCTTAGTATATAAGGTTAAGACCACTGATGTCGTCCATTAGCACTTTATGTAGCCTGTATCCATCAATGATGGGGTTCAAGACTGGTGCGGCCGGTGAGTGACTAGGAAGAATGGCCGGCTAGTTAGTGTCCCCGAAAGTAATCGTTATGTCTGCACATGGGCTAGTGGTTGCCACATGGTAGACTTGCTCGAGCTCCGTAAGAGCTCTTTTATGCATGTTCCTTGAAGGTAAGGTCTCATAGACCGTCACGACTTCGGCATTGAATCCGAGCGGCGAAGGAAAGCGCCTACTCGACGGAGGTGTTTCAAGGATGGCCTCGCCGCTTTTTGCGACTTGCCTGATGACCCAGCAAGCTCAAAGGCTAAGAATTGGGTTCATGTTTAACAACACGGAATGTATAGGGCAAGGTTTATCCAATAGTCCGTCGAGGACAGTGCCGGTCCCTGAAAATGGCTTGTTTCTTTTTTCGACGGGTTCATACCTGGCTGGCCACTTTGGAGGTATCCTATTTTTCCGATCTCCTTGTCGATGTCAAAACCGGCGGATCTCGGGTAGGGGGTCCTGAACTGTGAGACTAGGATCGGCGGTAACGGTAGACGAAGGGGACACGAGTTACCTAGGTTCGGGCCCTCCAATGGAGGTAATACCCTACGTCCTACTAGATTGTATTGATGGTGTAAGGGGTTACAGAATCGATCTACCTCAAGATCGTATATCTAACCCTAGATTAGTTGTTCTATCCCTATGCCCTAAAACCCTCCAGCTTATATAGATGGCGGGGGTGTTCTTGGCTTACACATGGTCGGTTACATGCCGAAGAGATAACATGCCTAACTACAGCTAATAACTTGGAGAACACGTCATGACTCCTCGAAGCTTCCGTCTGGCGCAGGTGGTCTTCGATAATCCGATGCCTGCCTTGTGGCCCATACAGTCCGGCCCATGAATAATGGGTCGGCTATCCAAGGACCCCTTAATCCAGGACTGCCTCAGTAACCCCCGGACTGGCCTTCAACGCCGATATATATTCGGTCCATCTCTTCATGTTGTCGTCTTCGTCTTGCAAGGCGAGTCCCTCATCCTTCTTCATTCGGCAGCCGACCAGTCTTCGGTAAGATCCCAAGCGTTGTGGGCGCAGGTTTATTACAATAACTACACGAGTTCCTCGACTTTCGCGCGTCGTGGGGAGGTGAGTGGCTAGCGATTTTCACAATCTTACCCCTCCGCAACAGAGGCACCAACCCATTTAGTGAAACAAAATCGTGGTTCAGACCACATCTTCTTCTTCCCTCTCGTAGAAAACTCCTAGCGGAAGCTCGACGCAAAACATGGCTAACGCTCCCAGCTCCTCAGCACACCCTTACGGCCTATGCCCAAGGGACTAGACCAGCTGCTCCGTCACACTCCTGTGGCTCCATAACCTGGAGACCTAGGGATATCTTCCATCATCAGATCTGGCCACGACCCATGCAGTTCTGCTCTCTTATGGTGACGAGGTTTTCGACGAGCGCTTCCATAATCCAAACAAGGGGGAGCGCATCTGCTTCGTCCCCTTCCTCCTTCGGGGACTTGGGTTTCCAATCCACCCATTCCTGAGGGGGTTATTGGAGTTCTACGGGATCCAACTCCACCATCTCACCCAAGGATCTATTGTACACATTTCGGGCTTTGTCGCCCTCTGCAAGATGTTCTTATGGTGTGAAGCCCATTTCGATCTATGGAGGAAATACTTCTGCCTTGTCCCCCGAACTCGGGACAAGACAATCTTAGAGGTTGGTGGGGCCGAAGTATGCCGCATAGAGAGAACGGGGTATCCGGCTGGCACACCGAGGAAATCTGAAGAATGGACCTCTGAGTGGTTCTAAATTGAAGATGCCCCCCCTGTTCGAGGCAACTTGGACAGGTCCGCCCAAATACCCTGACCTCCTCCCGAAGAAAAGGTATAATTGGCGACCCAAGAGCTCATCTCAGGAGGAAAGCGCCAAGGTGCGACGCCTGGCCGCACAGGTGTGGATGCTTGCCCACCATCGATTGACCATGATTGATGTCATGGCCGTCTCTATCTCCCGATACGTGCAGCCCCTCCAACAGAGGGTACACCCCTTATGGTGGTACAATGGGACAAGCGACGCCACGTGCTCCCGAAAACTCGGCCCCGTCAATCCAACAGCGTTGGCCGCCGCACTTGCCGACCTGTACAAAGGAAAGCAAGAAGACTTCATTCGGCGGTCAACCAAGGAAGGGAATTTGGCCCACAATCCCATCGAACAGGTATGCCTTTATTTTTTTAATCATGAAATAGTTTGGGGCTTCATTCTACACTCTATTTGATCGAGGCCTTGGCGTGAACAGGAATGGAGGAGCTTCGTCGAGATAGTTAGCTTTCCGGCTCCCTAGCTCAAGAACCATTCACGTGCCAATGATCCGGGCTTCAATGAGGACTGGGATCTTCTCCTTGACTTAGAAAACAGGGTCTATTACCAGGATAGCATCGTCTAGACCCCGGTGGCTATCATAATCGATTATCCCGAGTCATTCTCCATTCCATCCGCGGGCGAGAAGAAAAGTTCCTCCCGCAAGAGGTCTCCTACCAAGAGTGCCCTAGACACGCCAGTCCCGACCCCCAAGCGCCGCCGATCAGCATGCCATGCGCCAGCAGCCGAAGTCGTGGGCAAGTCAGAGGCCCACCGGGACCTTGTGAAGGAGCTAGACATGGCGACGAATCCACCCGTCCGCTCATCCCGAAGATACATTGTTCGGATATCCACTTTATCATTATAGTCAGTAGAATCTCATAGCCTCTCGATTTATACCTAGGCAAAACACCCAATCCTCTCCTACCGAGGGGGCTGCCTGGGTGTTAGGAGACGCCCGAAGCTCCCGAGCCACGACCCATGCAGCTTCCGCTATGGAAGCCCCCATGGCCAATCCGGCGCCCGCCGAATCTGGTGGTGGAGTATCCGTCACTGAATCAGAGGTGGAGAGTGCCATGCATCATCGGCACCGATGGGAGCCCATGCGGCACCCAATTATCTCCGACCAGGATTTTGGCGCCCTACGCTCGGTGGATGCGCACCTTGGGGCCACCCGAGCTGGATTCGGTGAAGCTATGAAGCTGATAACAACCAACATTCAGGTAAGAGATTGGATTTTATAGAATCTAAATACTTGTGTAAGCCTAGTAGCCCCAGAGCCTTCATTTGATTTAGAATAAACGAATTAAGGATCTCCACACTGTTTGACTGCTGACGCAGGCCTCAAAGCAATAGTCCGAGCAATTGGCGAAGTCCCTCGAGGCGAGCCGCACGGAAGTGTAGTCCGTGAAGTCCGAACTAGCACAAGTGAAGACCTTCAAGCGAGAGGCCCATGGTGAGTATGCTTTTACCGCTAATCTTTTTACATCATCGTGCCTAACATATGGATTCCGTGTAGCAGCTGAATCAATAGGACATATGGAAAGGCAGCTAGAAGAAGCCTGGGATTCTAAAAGGTATGCGGAATCCCAGCATCAGGTTGGCTGCCTTGTTATACAAAAATAGGCTGGGGAAATAAAGAGTTCAAAGACTCAATTGGCCCAAGCTCACGAAGACAATCAAAAGCTTTAGAGGGGCATATTCGGTAAGTACAATTCCACTATGAGTAAGTATTTATGATGTAGGGAATGATAGTAATCGCGCTTGTTATCTTATGTGCAGGTCTTCTATCCGGGCAGTCTGAAGAGGAGATCTAATTGTACCAAGGGGACCTGCTGAAGGATCTAGCCTCTCTCCATAAGCGCGTGCAAAAAGTGATTAAAGGGGTGGTGAAGGCACTATGGCCCACCGAACAGCCACCCGAAGTGCTAGCCGCACTCGTGGATCGATTTAGGGGGGCTCGGTATCGGTTCGAGTTGTGGAAGACTTTGTCCTGCTGAGAGGGAGCACGGGAGGCGTGGGCAATGGTCAAGACCCGCTTCACCGGACTTAACCCCGAGCGTATGGCGCGGGTTGGTCCTGTGGGATCGGCTGGAAAAGAAGTGCCACTCCACTTGGTATATGACCAGGTGATGCCAGCCGCCCGTCTTTCGCAAGCAGACTGCCCCCTCAACACAATAATTTATGATCTTGATCGGCAGCCGCATATGTAATTTATATATACATGTGTAAAACAATCTGTGTTGTAAACTTTGTCTTAGCCAGCCATCGGCTTCTCCCTCCCATGCGAAGAGCTCGGGAGTGTTCCTCCTTATTATTCCTTCGCCAAAGAGCAAACTGTATTCGAGGAACCAGGCAATCCGACCATGTGGTGCGTATAGACAGAAAGCACATAGAAAGATATGTTATATTACGACGTAGCGTAAGAAACATATTCCGAAGAAAATAGTACCTCTATCGATACCTTTCGCCGGGGTTCTATGAAGAGCGTACATAGGAATCCACATACTTACAGTACGCGACTAAGTGTCCTTTGGGAATAAAAGACCCAAACAACGGAAATAGCAACCAGAGCCATATAAGGTGTTTCCTTCATAGCCGACCAATTGTCTACATAAGATAGCTAGCTTTTGGCTTTGCCCATCTAAGGTGCTCCCTTTACTCTCTAGCCGAACAATCAAGAACATAGAGAGTAACCACAGGAGCAAGGCAACCCAGCTTGGCAAAGTCTTAGTTCAAATTGATGCATATTATGGCTAAAACATGACAAAAGAAACATGCGCGCCTGGTAAGTATGAGCAAATAAAATCTTGGCTATTGAAAGAAGCCCCCATGTGTTGTGTTCGGATTTAACACTTTATGGTGTATGCCGACTGTCTGTAGTACAAGATTGGTTCAGCCGAACATAGGGTAAGAAAAGAAATTGGCCCTATCGAACAGCAAATTGGGAAAGGAAAAGGCAAAATAGGCAAAGAATAACAGAAAGGGAAAAATGTAGGGGAGTTTAGATGACACCAGTTTATCCGTAGAAGCGCCGAAGACGAGCTGCGTTCCATGGGTTTGGTTCTAGGCGGTTATTGGATGGACTCCACAAACGATAGGCCCCTCCCATGAGCACTTCGTCAATGATGAAAGGACCCTCCCATTTGGGGTTGAGTTTGTGCTTCTGTTTCTTCAAGAGACGTAGGACGAGTTCTCCTACGTTGTATGCTTTTCCCCTGACCTCCCTCCTTTGGTACCGCCGAGCTTGTAGTTGATAAAAAGTGGCTCGGGCCAGAGCTATGTCCTGCTCCCCCTCCAAGGCGTCCAAGTCGTCCTGCCGATCTAACTCGGACTCCTTTTCCTCATACATGCGCACTCTTGGTGCGTCATTGATAATATCGCAGGGAAGGACTGCGTCTTCCCATAGACCGTAAAAAATGGTGTGTAACCCGTTGATCTGTTCGGGGTGGTACGCAGGTCCCATAGAGCGGAGTCGAGTTCCTCCACCCAATGACAGTCGGACTCGTGAAGAGATCGGACCAAACGTGGCTTGATGCCACTCATAATGAGACCGTTTGCTCGCTCGACCTGTCAATTGGTCTGCAGATGATAGATCGATGCATAATCAAGCTTTATACCCATTTTTGCACACCAGTCCATGACCTCTTGGGCCATGAAGTTGGATCCATTATCCGTTATTATACTATGTGGGACACCATAACAGTGTACTACGTTGGATATAAATTCAATCACTGGTCCGGATTTAGCCGATTTAACAGGCTTTGCTTCTATCCATTTGCTGAACTTGTCAGCCATAACCAGTAGGTATTTATTTTTCTTGGTTCCCCCTTTGATGGGTCTGACCATGTCTAGCCACCACACCACAAAAGGCCAGGTGATCGGAATAGTCCAAAGCGCTGTTGGGGGCATGTGACTTTGATTTGCGAAGAGTTTACACCCAACAAAATGTTTAACAAGTGACTGGGCGTCCGTCCGAGCTATAGGCCAAAAGAAACCGGCTCGGGAAGGCCTTGATGGCAAGGGATCTTGCTGCAGCGTGATGCCCGGCCATGCCTGCATGGATTTCAGCGAGGAGCTCCCATCCTTGTTCCTTGGATATACACATGTGTAATACTCCAATGGTGCTTTTCTTTTATAACTCACCCTCATGTACTTTGTAGGCCCTGGATTGCGGAACTATGCGTCGCGCCTCAGTTTGATCGTCGGGGAGTTCCTTGTGAAGGAGGTAAGCGAGGAAGGGCTCTGTCCATGGCGCAATTACTGCCATTCCCTCATGAGCCGGGGGCGTCTCATTCATCATTGAGCCACCAATAATGTCATCATCTGGTTCGTTTATCGGGGGAACAACTTTGTCCGCCGTATTCGGACCAGCGCCATTTGCGTCATCCTGCCACACTACAGAGGGCTTGAAGAGCTGGTCCAGGAAGGTGTTTCTCAGGACGGGATCGCGCTTGGCTCCCATATGGGCCAGTATATCGGTGGCTTGGTTTTTGTCTCGAGCGACATGGTGGAATTCCAACCCCTCGAACCGAGCAGATATCTTGGGGACGGCGCTTCTATGTGCCGCCATCTTTGGATTTTTGGCATCAAACTCACCGTTAATTTGGGGTATGGCTAGGTTTGAGTCTCCCCATACCTCTAGCCATCGTATGCCCAATGACACCGACATCCGAAGAACATGAAGAAGAGCTTCATATTCAGCGGCATTGTGGGAGTCGGCATACATGATTTGCAACACGTATCTTACGTTGTCGTCTGTGCGGAGTGTCAGGATAACTCCAGCCCCTAGACCGGCCAAGATCTTGGATCCATCAAAGTACATTGTCCAATGGGAGTATGCACTATACTCTTTGGGGAGCTCAGCCTCTATCCATTCAGCCAAGAAGTCCGCTAGTACCCGAGATTTAATGGCGCAGCGTGGCTTGTAGGTTATTTCAAAGGGAAGGAGCTCGATTTCCCATTTGGCTATGTGACCAGTGGCGTCCCTGTTGTTGATTATATCATTCAGGGGGACTTCCGATGCCGCAGTTACCGCGCACTCCTGGAAGTAGTGTCTGGGTTTCCTCGATGCCATGAATACTGTATAGGCTATTTTTCGATAATGTGGGTATCAGGACTTGCACGTCTTTAGCACCTCTGACACATAACATACTGGCTTCTGAGTCCATAATTTATGTCCCTCCTCATCTCATTAGACGACGAGCACCGCACTGACGACTTGGTTGGTGGCTGATATGTGTAACAACATGGGCTCACCGGCACATGGTGCTGCGAGTATGGGGTTGGTTGCTAGTAGTGTTTTGATTTCTTCCAACGCATCCGCTGCTTCATCGGTCCACTCAAAATTGTTGGTCCGTTTCACCAGCTTATAGAGCGGCAAAGATTTTTCTCCGAGGCAGGAGATAAAGCGGCTTAACGCGGCTACGCACCCGGCTAGCCTTTGGACATGCTTCAGCTCTATGGGGATTGCAAGTTCTGATAGAGCATGGATTTTAGCTGGATTTGCCTCTATTCCTCTATGGGAGATGATGAATCCGAGCATCTTACCATAGGGAACTCTGAATACACATTTTTCCAGATTGAGCCGTATATCATATTCATGCAAATTAGCGAATTTTTTACGTAGGTCGTCGATCAACTGATCGACGTGTTTGGTTTTGATTACCACATCATCCACGTATGCCCCGATAGTCTTTCCGACCTGTGTAGCGAGGCAGGCTTGGATCATGCGCTGGTACGTGCCCCCGGCGTTTTTAGCCCGAAGGGCATCGTGTTGAAGCAAAATGGCCCGTAAGGGGTGATGAATGTAGTAGTCGCTTGATTGGATTCCTTAATTTTAATTTGATGGTATCCATAGTAAGTGTCAAGGAAACACAACAAATCGTGTCTAGTTGTGGCATCAATGATCTGGTCTATGTGTGGTAAGGGGAAAAGGTCCTTGGGGCATGCTTTGTTGAGGTCTTTGAAATCGACACACAGCCACCAGGACTTGTCTTTCTTAGGTACCATCACTAGGTTTGCTAGACACTCGGGGTGTTTAATATCCCGAATAAATCTGGCCTCGAGCAATTTGGCTAATTCTTCACCCATGGCTTGCTGCTTGGGCTCAAAGAAGCGGCGCAGGGTCTGTTTCATGGGCTTAAAGCCTAGAATAATGTTCAAGCTCTGTTCGGCGAGCTGACGTGGGAGTCTGGGCATATCAGAAGGATGCCAAGCGAAAATGTCCCAATTTTCGCAGAGGAAATTCAGCAACGCTTCATCCATAAGGGGATCGAGTTGGGTTCCAACGGACGCTGTTTTATTGGGGTCCGTTGGATGCACCTGAAATTTGACGATTTCCTCTACAGGTTTAAAGGACGTGGACTTGGGCCTTTTGCTGAGGATCACATCATCCCTATTAACTGTTGACTATAGGGCGGTCAACTCCTCGGTGGCGAAAGTTTCCTCTAATGCCTCAAGGGCGAGCGCTGGCGTTTTGTTTTCGGCCTGAAGGGCTATATTCGGACCACTGGCGATCGTGATCACTCCATTTGGTCCTGGCATTTTGACTTTCACGTACCCGTAATGGGGTATAGCATGGAACTTTGTAAAGGCATCGCATCCCATTAGGGCATGATAGCCTTTGGGGAAGGGGACGATGTGGAAGAGAAGTTCTTCGGATCGGTAATTTTCAGGCATGCCAAACACAATGTCTAAGATGATACATCCGGAACAACATGCCTCTTTCCCTAGGATAATTACCCGGAAGGTTGTGTTGCTATGTTTGATGTGAGATCGGTCGAGCTGCATATTTTCCAACTCGTATATGAGGTTAACACCACTGCCGCCATCCATTAGCACTTTATGTAGCCTGTATCCATCGATGATGGGATTCAAGACTAGAGAGGACGGTTAATGGCCGAGAAGGATGGGCGGCAGGTCAGTGTCTCCAAAAATATTGGAACATCTGCCCATGGGCTAGTAGCTTCCACATGGTAAACTTGCTCGTGCTCCCTAAGAGCTCCTTTACGCCTACTCCTCGAGGGGAAGATCTCATAGACTGTCAGGACTTCGTCATTAAATCCGGGTGGCGAAGGAGAGTGCCTGTTCGACGAAGGTCTATCGAGGATGGCCTCGCCACTTTTCGTGACTTGTCTGACGACCCGTCAAGCTCAAAGGCTATGTGAAGGATTTGTGCTTAACGACACAGAATGAATGGGGCACGATTTATCCAAAAGTCCGTCGAGGATGGTGCCGGTCCCAGAAAGGGACTTGTTTATTTTTTCTACGGGTTCATACCTGGCAGGCTGATTTGGAGATGTCCTGTTTTTTCGAGCTCCTCTAGGGTGTTCGGAGAAAATTGGTTCCGAGAACAACTATTTGGATTGCCAGACACACTCCATGGCACAGTACTTCTGTACCAGTTCGGACAATTCCGAACATTCGCTTATGTATCGGCGGGCTAGGGCGTTAAGAATCCCTCCATCATGGCAATTGCGAATAAAAATTGACATTACATCTTGGTAACTAAGACATTTTACTCTGCTCCTAGCGAGTAGGAGTATTTCCCAAAAGTGGTGGATTGATTCTCCTTGCCTTTGCTTGATATCCCGAAAGTCCGAAGATATGGGCTTTGGCGCGGTACTTGGATAATCGTCTTGGACGATGGGTGGGAAAAACTTGGTGCCCTGTGGCAACGAGTGTTTGGAATTGTAGTTTCCCGATCATGCGACGGATCCTAGACCAGTGATGGTCCTGCTTTAAAGCGATTCCCCGCCTATGATTCACCGACGGGGTCTTGGAGATCGCGGACGAGGGTATAGAAGGTTTTCAATTCCGGCTGTCGCGCAGAATCCGTGGTCGGACACTCGATGGTAGTGACAAGGTGGGTGACTGGAGGGACATGAATCTCCTTGTCATCGGGTATGATACCGAGCCGATCATAGATTGGAATCAGGTCATCCAATATACGCATAACTTCGATCCGATCGAACAACTTGTTTAAGAAAAAGGCGATGGCAGGATGCCTGTTGCTGATACGAGTGGATTCGTCAAGCGGTGTGACGGTTGCAGAGTTACGCAGAAGCGGATCTGTGTTCCGTTCCACCGTGGGACCTGATTTATTGGACGTCAAAGCATTTGGACTTATAGGTTTTTCTTCGAAGGTTGAGGGTTCCACTAGAACGAGTGTTCCCCATGAATCAGCCACGACCTCTAGGGTTCCAAACTTGATACTCTGATTGGGGGAAACTTTTTGATCTGGCCATGACAGTCGACCGGGCCGGCATGTGACAAGATGTCGTTGCCGGTGAAACTCTGATCGGGGGCGAGAGTCACGTCGATACAGATCTCGCTACTTGCAACGGGGCAAGCCATCGATTCCTTCAGCGCTCACAGAGGAACTCTCAATGAAAGCACCAATGTCGGTGTCAAAATCGGCGGATCTCGGGTAGGGGGTCCCAAACTATGAGACTAGGATCGACGGTAATAGGAGACGAAGGGGACACGAGTTTACCCAGGTTCGGGCCATCCAATGGAGGTAATACCCTAATCCTGCTTGATTGTATTGATGGTGTAAGGGGTTACAGAGTTGATCTGGCTCGATATCATATGTCTAACCCTAGATGAGTTGTTCTATCCCTATGCCCTAAAACCCTCCGGCTTATATATATATGTCGGGGGTGTCCTTGGCTTACACACGGTCGGTTACATGCCAAAGAGATAACATGCCTAACTATAGCTAATAACTTGGAGAACACGTTCATGACTCCTCGAAGCTTCCGTTTGGCGTAGGTGGTCTTCGATCATCTGATGCCTGCCTTGCGGCCCATATAGTCCAGCCCATGAATAATGGGTCGGCTATCTGAGGACCCCTTAATCCAGGACTACCTCACTCCTCTAGGGTGTTTGGAGAAAATTGGTTCCGAGAACAACCGTTCGCATTGCCAGACGCTCTCCATGGAATAGTACTTTTGTACCAAACCGAATAACTCCGAAAAGTCACTTATGTGTCGGCGGGCCAGGGCATTAAGAATCCCTTCATCATGGAAATTGTGAATGAAAATTGCCGTCATATCTTGGTCACTAAGACCTTTTACTCTGCTCCTAGCGAGTAGGAGTTTGGCACAAAAGTGATGGACTGATTCTCTTTGTAGTTGCTTGATATCCCGAAAGTACGAAGACACGGGATTTGGTGCGATACTTGGATGGTCGTCTTGGGCGGTGGGTGGGAAACATTCAATTCCATGCCGCATTGAGTGTTTGGAGTTACAGTTTCTAAATCGTGTGAAGGATCCCGGACCGGTGGCAGTCCGGCTTTAGAATGATTCCCTGCCTATGGCTCACTTACAGAGTCTCGGCGATCGAGGACTGGGGTATAGACAGTTTTCAATTCCGGCTGTCGGGCAGAATCCGCAGCCAGACATTCGATGGTAGCGACAAGGTGGGTGACCGGAGGGGCATAAATCTCCTTGTCATCAGGTCTGATCTCGAGCCGGTCATAGATCGGAACCTGGTCATCTGATATACGCATAGCTTCGATCCGATCTAACAACTTGTTTAAGAACGAGGCGATGGCAGGTTGTGTGTCGCTGATACGAGTGGATTCCTCAAGCGGCGTCACGGTTCTAGAGCTACGTCGAAGCGGATCTGTGTTCCTTCCAACCATGGGACCTGATGTCTTCGACGTCAAGGCGTCCGAACTTACGGGTTTTTCTTGAAGGTTGAAGGTTCCATTAGAACAAGTGTTCCCCATAAATCAGCCATGAACTCTAAGGTTCCGAACTCGATACTTTGATTGGGGGAAAGCTTCCGGTGTGGCGATGATGGCTGATCGGGCTGGCATGCGACAAGATGTCATTGCCGATGAGACTCAGATCTGGGGCAAGAGTCCCCTAGATGTAGATCCCGCTACTTGTGACGAGGTGAGCCATCGATTCCTTCGGCGCTCACAGAGGAACTCTCAATGAAAGCACCAATGTCGGTGTCAAAACCGGCTGATCTCGGATAGGGGTCCCGAACTGTGAGACTAGAATCGATGGTAACAGGAGACGAAGGAGACACAGATTTACCCTGGTTCGGGCCCTCCTATGGAGGTAATACCCTACGTCTTGCTTGGTTGTATTAATGATGTGAGGGGTTACAGAGTTGATCTACCTCAAGATCTAATAGCTAACCTGTTGGGGATATAACCCCATGGTGAGACCCGCCCTGGAGGGCTTCGGGTTAAACCGGACGGCTTGTAGCCAGCCCAAGGATGAGTCGTGAGAACCGGAGGGCCCAGCGATCGTAGCGGCTCACAGGATGGGCCGGCAGGGTGGCCCGGATGAGAAGACCTGGGCATGTAAACCGCCGGGGACAACTTGGTCAGGATAGACAAGAGAAGATAGAGGCAGACTCGGACATGTAATGAGAGTCGGCCACAACTTGTATGACCCGTGGTCTTGACCTCAGTATATAAAGGCAAGACCCGGGGCGATTTAGAGGTAAGGTGATTGAGGGCTAGGTCAAGATTTAGCTCCCTTGTAATTGATACAACAAGCAATACAAGCACAAGCAGGACGTAGGCTATTACCTCACCTTGAGGGGCCGAACCTGGGTAAACCCGTGTCCTTCGTCCCCGTTAACCCCTTTGAGTCCACCACGTTAGCGATGGCCTCGAATCCAAGTCTGTTAACCCAGACATCTGCCGTGATAAATCCACGACAGTTGGCGCCCACCATGGGGCTGACGCTTGGTGGTGTTGAGTTCTCGAAGGGATCTCTCCCGGGGCTCGAAGGATACGTGGTCGGAAGGATCAGCAAGAGTCATCGTGGCTGGTTCTACATTGACGATGCCGGCTGGGGGCTTGATGCTGAGTCCATGGAGTATGGATTCCGGGTTCCATTCGGCGGGATCCACGTCTTCATCGGAAGGTTTGATGGATCTACACCCGGGCCGGACGTCTACACTAACATCATCGAGCCGACTCGGCGTCTGCGACCTGCGTGTAATGTGCATCCTGCCCGTGCTAATCTAGTTCAGAAGCATGTCATCATAGGCTTCACTCAAGGTATGGATCTGGAAGCTTCCGGACCACAGGAAACTCTCGTCTATTCGGAGGACGAATCTTCAAGTGGAGAAACGGAGTCGGTGTACCAGCTCCGCAACGGCGGCCTGGGGGGCTATGACGATGTCTACCTTGAGTCAGATCGCTTAGAGTCGGATAATCTTGAGTTTCCGGTTCATGTTGCATTGTTCATGGTGGGTTCAGCCCCGGGCACGAGTAGTACAGCCGCAAGAGCCGCCACCTCGGGTGATAACCCACCGCCGCCGGCTCAAGTTCTTGTGGAGCTGATGGACGAGCTCACAGCTTTAATGGCCACTGAGGTCACGCCAGATAATCAAGCAGCTCGGAATTTAGAGATCGCAAGGATCAAGGGCCGGATGACAGAGGAATGGCAAAGGATGGATGAGCTAAAGATCTAGATGGAGGAAAAGGCAGAACGTATCAAGGCAGACGCTTTTCGTGTAGGGCTGGAGCAGATATCAGCAGCAACGGTACATCAAAGGAGGCATCAGTCCCGTCTACCAGAGCGCTATGAAGCAAGGAACCTCTTCAATACTCCTGGCGCGAGGCGAGTAATGGACGTGCCCGAAAGCCTCCCGACGGGGCGACCAACGACTCATCCGGCCCGGCGTAACCAAGCTTCACCCGGTGGCTTTCCGATGTCGGCGGGTCATTATTCTAACCCGGCCGAGAATATGGTGGCAGCGGCCACCCAGCTTGAGACAATTCCTATCCCAGATGAATTACCCTTTGCAGAGGATGTGCGGAATGCAATCGGGTACCTGCAGACGGTCGTGGCCCAGCAGGAGAAATATACTCACAGCCGGAGCCGTGTTCATTCAACCCCTCTTCCTAGCCGCAGCTTTAGCCGGCGCTATGAGTCACCAGCAGGTTCCAGCAACAACCGGCACAAAGAAATTCCGATGGGTCACCGGCCGGGTAGAGACACGTCAGCATTTGTAAACCATGCGGGAAGCCCGCAAGAGACGCCAGCTAGGCCGGCTCACCAGGAGCCTGTACCTTCCGTTTCGGTAGGGGCAGGAGTAAACTCCAGGACGGGAGGGCTGCCATGTTTGTCGCCGGCTCTACAGAGCGAACGACTGCCAAGAGACTTCAAAGGTCCCCGCAAGGTCCCAAATTATACCGCTGATCTACCCCCAGAGGCCTGGGTGGACAGTTATGAACTGGCCATGGAGATGTTGGAGGTCAGTGAGGCGGTTTACGCCAAGTATTTCGTCATGATGCTTGAAGGCCTGGCTCGCACGTGGCTAAAGGGGTTACCGCCTAATACCATCAATTCATGGGTGGAGCTCCGAGCCCGGTTTATTAAAAAAATTCAAGGGACGTGCAAGCAACCGATGACCATTGTGGATCTTGATCACTGTGTCCAACAGGAGAACGAGTCGGCCCGTCATTGGGTACGGCGGGTCTTGACAATCATCCACTCCTCGGAGCAGATCACCGTGGCCCAGGCGGTACTGATCTTGGAGAAGAATTGCAATTTTATCCCTCTGAAGCAGAAACTCGGCCGGCTCAAATGTAAGTGCCAGGACATGGGAGAGCTCATGACGGCTCTCACGAAATATGCCGACTCTAACAGTACGAAAGATCCGGGTTCTGATGATGAGAAAGCTGGCCAAGGTAAGAAAGGCAATCAAGGCAAGGGCGCAGCAAACAATGGTAGCCAGAGCAAACGTAAGAATCCAGAGGCCGGGTCAGAGCTGGTGGCTAATACAAACACCCAGCAGAATTACCCCAAAGGCAATAGGAGGTTTAGACCGCCCTTTGGCAGGGATAGCTCTTCCCCGAACATGGAGGAGTTACTTAAACGACCTTGCCCAAATCACAGTCTACCTGATAAGCCGGCAAACCACACATGGGGGAATTGCAATTTCATGCAGAAGTACAAGCGGTATTTCACACAACCTAACAATCGAGATGGTGGTCCGCCAGGCGGCTCAAGACATGATGGGTCAGGAGCTATTTTTGGTTCTAGCGGCTCAGGGTCCGGTCATCCGGGTCAGGATAATCAAGGGGGACACCAGCCGCATTCTAGTAACAATAATCAACAACAACAGCGTAATCAGTCTGGTTTTCAGAGTAATCCGATGCAGCTCAGCTCCGGGTAGTACCATGTTTCACAACCGGTCTCAACAAACGGGACTAGAAGTTGCGAAAGCGGGCAGTTAATGCAATTACACCGGCTCTTCCGCAGTACTTAAAGTGGTCTGAATATGACATAACGTGGAGCCAAGAAGATCACCCGTCGCGTATCGATGACCCGGGACGGCTGGCTTTGGTTGTAGCCCCCCAGGTGGGCGGATATATGGTGAACAAGGTGCTTATGGATGGCGGCAGTAGCATAAACATCCTTTACTATGACACTTTCCGGTGAATGAAGTTGCTTGACAAGGATTTAAAACCTTCATCCATCATCTTTCATGGTGTGGTTCCGGGTAAGTCGGCGCGTCCGGTGGGCAGGATTTCGTTGGAAGTGACTTTTGGCGATGAGTACAATTATAGGGTGGAATCCTTGTGGTTCGAAGTGGTCAAGATCAAGAGTCCTTATCATGCGATATTTGGATGGCCGGCTTATGCTAAGTTCATGGCAAGGCCCTGTTATGTTTACTTGCAGCTCAGGATGCCCGGCTTAAACGGTACCATTACCGTTCAAGGTAATTGAAATACGGCTATTGAGTGTGAAGAAGGAGACGCGGCTTACACGGAATCCAGTTGCACCCAGGAGGAACTTAAGTTCTATAAGGAGAATGTTGATCTGGAGGATATGACCCCGCTGAAAAAGCCCACCACGAAGGTTGAGCCGCCCCTCAAGTTTTCGGCGGATGATACCAAGACAATAGATTTCATCCCGGGCGACTCATCTAAGCAGTTCATCATCGGATCTCACATGGATCCCAAATAGGAAAGCGCGCCCATCGAATTCATCCGTGAGAATCGGGAAATCTTCGCATGAAAACCTTCTGACATGTCGGGTGTACCGAGAGAATTCGCTGAGCACAACCTTAATGTGGATCCAAAGTTTAAGCCGATCAAACAGTTTTTGCGGCGGTTCAATGAGGAGAGGCGCAAGGCTATTGGGGAAGAAGTTGCCCGGCTCTTGGCAGCAGGTTTTATCATTGAAGTTTTTCATCCGGAATGGTTGGCTAACCCGGTGCTCGTGCTCAAAAAGAATGGCACATGGCGCATGTGTGTGGATTACACGGACCTTAACAAGGCTTGTCCGGCTGATCCATTCGCTCTCCCGCGTATTGATCAGATCATTGATGCTGCAGTGGGGTGTGAAAGTTTGTGCTTCCTGGATGCGTACTCAGTTTATCATCAAATCAAGATGGTGGTTAAAGATCGGGAGAAAACGACTTTTATTACACCCTTTGCGGCGTTCTGCTATGTCTCTATGCCTTTCGGGCTCAAAAGTGCCCAGGCGACTTACGAGCGATGCGTGCAGAACTGCCTTCACAGTCAGATTGGCCATAATGTTCATGCTTATGTAGATGACATCGTGATCAAATCCAGAAAGAAGGAGACTCTCTTGGAGGATTTAAAAGAAACTTTTGATAATCTCCGGATCTACAAGATGATGCTTAACCCGACCAAGTATAATTTTGGTGTTCCGGTGGGCAAGCTTTTGGGTTTCCTGGTCTCTGAGCGTGGTATCGAGGCTAACCCGGACAAAATCAAGGTTGTTACCTCTCTGGGAGAGCCGGCTTGCATTAATGATGTTCAGTGCTTGGCAGGGTGGATTGCTGCGTTGAGCCGGTTCATAAACCGTCTTGGAGAGAAGGCTATTCCTTTATATCAAATGATGAAGAAGACAGACAAATTTGTCTGGAGTAAAGCGGCGGGAGAAGCACTTGAGGCGCTTAAAAAACAGCTCACTTAGCCGCCAGTGTTGGATGCTCCGGCTAAAAAAGAATCGTTACTCCTTTATGTGGCGGCTAATAACCGGGCAGTGAGTGCTGCAATCGTGGTCGAGCGCAAGGAGGCTGGAAAGGACTATCCAGTGCAAAGGCCGGTTCATTATATCACTGAGGTCCTGATAGAATCTAAGCAAAGGTATCCACATTGGCAGAAGCTGGTATATGGGGTCTTCATGGCCAACCGCAAGTTAAAACACTATTTCTTAGGGCACCAGATAACTCTGGTCAGTTCTGCTCTGCTGGGGGATATTATCCAGAACAAAGAAGCCACAGGAAGCATTGCCAAGTGGGCATTGGAGCTGGGACCTCTCAATGTAAAATATGTGCCTCGCACAGCTATCAAGTCCCAAGCCCTTGTGGATTTCATAAATGATTGGACGGAGTGTCAAGCTCCCGAGGAAAAGCCGGATAACACATACTGGACTATACACTTCGATGGATCCAAGCAATTAGAGGGGTCAGGGGCAGGAGTTGTTCTGACATCCCCCAAGGGTGATAAATTTTGTTATGTGCTCCAGCTGATGTTCCCCTGCACTAACAATGCGGCTGAATATGAAGCTTTGCTTCATGGTCTTTGGTTAGCCAAGGAGATGAATTTGAGCCGAGTCAGGTGTTTGGGCGACTCAGATCTGGTGACTTAGCAAGTCTCTGGCACTTGGGATTCCAAGGACCCACGAATGGCGACCTACCGTCAGGCGGTTGATGTTATTGCAAGGCACTTCAAAGGATATTAGGTAGATCACATTGATCGTCGTAGAAATGAGGCGGCTGATGCCTTATCACGATTAGGCTCTCAACGAAAGTCGGTGCCACCCAATGTCTTTCTGGACGTCTTACACCATCCGACTGTCAAGATACCTTCAGAAGAAGATTTGGTTGTTCCTGACCCGGAGGCAGAATTAGTGGCGGCTCTGCATGCTATCCCAGATTGGACTATTCCCTATTTGGCCTATTTGACTCGGGGCAAGTTACCTGAGGATGAAGACCTGGCCAGAAAGATCACCCGGCGTTCTAAGTCCATGACAATAGTCAATGGTGAGTTGCATAAATGCAGTGTGACGGGAGTCTTTCAACGTTATGTTTCACCAGAGGAGGGCCGGCAGATCTTGAATGAAATCCATACTGGTGATTGTGGACACCACGCTGGCTCGAAATCTTTGGTAGCCAAGGCTTTCCGACACGGGTTTTTCTGGTTGACGGCTCATAAAGATGTGGAGGATCTAGTCCATAAGTGCAACGGCTGTCAGAAGTTTGGCCGGCGTGCTCATATCCCGGCTTAGGAGTTAAGGATGATACCAATTACTTGGCCATTTGCGGTCTGGGGGCTTGACATGGTGGGACCTTTCAAGAGATCCAAGGATAAGAAAACACACCTCCTCGTGGCGGTGGACAAGTTTACCAAGTGGGTAGAGGCAGAGCCGGTCAGTAAATGTGACGTGGCTATGGTGGTTTTATTTATCAAAAAGTTGATCTACCGTTTTGGTTACCCACACAGCATCATCACTAATAATGGTACAAATTTGTCCAAGGGGGCTATGAAAAAATTCTACGACAAAGAGCATATTCGGCTTGATGTTTTAGCAGTGGCGCATCCACAGTCCAACGGTCAGGCGGAGCGTGCCAATCGGGAAATTTTAAGAGGGATTAAACCGCGGCTTATGGTTCCTTTGCAGTGAACACCCGGGTGTTGGGTAGAAGAATTACCCTCCATCTTATGGAGCATCAGGACCACCCCTAACAGATCTACAGGTTTCACGCCTTTCTTTATGGTGTACAGGGCCGAGGCAGTTTTGCCCAGTGACATCTGGCATGACTCGCTAAGGGTGGCGGCTTACGTTGAGGCGGACAATGAGACGGCACGTCAAGACGCATTGGATGCTCTGGAAGAGGCGAGAGAGTTAGCAGCGGCCCGGTCGGCAATTTATCAACAAGACTTGAGTCGCTATCACAGCTGCAGGGTCAAGACCCGGACGTTCCAGGAGGGCGACTTAGTGCTCCGGCTGATTCAGGACCAGACAAATATGCATAAGCTCTCTCCTCCATGGGAAGGACCTTTTGTAGTCAGCAGAAATCTCAACAATGGGTCATATTATCTCATCGATATCCGAGATGACTCAGATACGGTGGGTCAGGAGACCCGCCGGCCGTGGAACATCGCGCATCTCCGGCCTTATTTCACTTAAGGGTGAAGAGACCCCTCATCGTACACTATCATCGTACATGTCACAGTTATATCAAATAGTGTCATTGCCAAAGCAAAATCCTGGCTTAGGAAAATGAGTCGCGGCACCAGGCATTATGCCACAAAATCCCGGCTCAGGAAAATGAGTCGCGGCACCAGGCGTTATGCCACAAAATCCTGGCTCAGGAAAATGAGTCGCGAAACCAGGTGTTATGCCACAAAATCCCGGCTCAGGAAAATGAGCCGCAGCACCAGGCTTTATGCCACAAAACAAAAAACTAGCTCAGGAAAATGAGTCGTGGCGAGGGCGGCTTCTTACCTTTGGGTACAGCTTCTAACGCCTATCCGCCGGCGGGTTACGCTGTACTGCTGAGGGGGGATTCTTACCGATGGGTATCGCTTCTAACACCCTATCGGCCGGCTTTATGCCAAATTTCCGGCTAACACGTTTAGCCGCGGTTATGAGAGGTTTTTACCGACGGGTAGCTAACGTCTCATGACCCGCGAACGGCGGCTTCTTACCTCGGGTATAGCTTATAATGCCTATTAGCTGGCTTTAGGCCACATAAAACGGCTAAGGTAAATTAGCTGCGGCGAGCGGCAGCTTCTTACCTTCGGGTATAGCTTATAACGCCTATTAGCCGGCCTTATGGCACAAAAATCCGGCTTAGGAAAACGAGTCGCGGCAAGAGCATACAAAGACAATGTCAGCTAAAAAGACGGATCATCTTATAAAAGCCTAATGACACAAGGTTCAGGAGAAGCAAAAGTAAACATCTAGTCTATTACATACATTCCCAGAGGAGCTCAGAATTTCAGACAAGTCTTTTCAAACGCCACACGGCGGGTTAAGGAGAGTCGGTTGTTACAAGTTTTTTCAAGAAAGGACTAACTAGCTGTCGGGTCATCCTGCTCCGGCTCTTCGGTGGCCCTGATCTGGAGGTTATCCAAATCCCAGTTGCAGTTCTTTAGAGCCGCAAAAGAGCCTTCATCAAAATGAGGAGACGGGTCAAGGTCAGGAGCGAAGAAATCCTTACTGCGGGCAGGCGTCAAGTCTTTGCACTCGTAAAGTGGGTTGCGGATTCTTTTTTGATCCGGGCCATAAGCCGCTTGGTAGGTCGTCAGATCAGCTTCTTCCGCTAAGATGGAAGCTAGTACTCGGGATTCCTTCACGCACCGGCTGTAGTCAGCATCAGTGAACTCTGAGCCGTCGTCTTTCTTTGAAGGGAAGCCATCCATCATCTCGGCTGATGTTAGACCCGGAGAAAAGACCAAAGCCCGGCTGATGCCTGCAATGGCCCCTTGGCGGGCGGCTGACTTCTTGAGTTCAGCAATCTGCTTAGGCATGGTGGAAAAGAGCTCCAAGACGCCCTTGAGAGTTGCCGAAATCTTGTCTTTGTATTGCACGGCTTTAATAGTGCACACCGCGCCGCAGTACAGTTGCTCAGTCAAAGTGTAGATGGCCTTCAACGGCAGCAGACTATCAGAAGCCAGTTGCCGGCTCCTAGGGCCTGCATAAGATGAACATTTCAGGATGAGTCGCCAGTACAAGTGTTATCTAGCCATTGAAGCACAAATTTTCAGAAGCTTACCAAAGAGGGCGGCTGTCATCTTGGTAATGTGGCGCTTCAGGGCTTAGAGTTCATCGGATACAGCTATCAGTCGTTGATCGGCGTCATCCGCCCGTTTGGTCACTTCTCAGACTCAGCTGACTCTTTAAAAGTAGCAAAGTCGGCCTTGATTGTGGCCAACTCCTTAGAGAGGAGCCGGCACTTTTCATCAGTGGCGCTTCGAGCTGTTTGTTGAGCCGCCAGGTTGGTCTTCAGATCCGTCAACTACGGCCCGGCCTCGTTTAAAGCTTCCTATGGCATATCAAAATGTAGAATAAGTCGCCAGGATGGAATCTTATCAGACGATGAAGATTAAGATACAATTATGCAAGTTTCAAGCAGATTGCAAGCGATATGTTTGACACTTGGGGCTAATGTATATTTGATCTCCAAGATTACAGTGCAGTTCTGGCTCATTTTCATCAAGTTAATCCGGAACTTGGGGGCTAATGTATATTGAAGCTCCGATTCAACTTTATCAAAATTGAGTCGGCCCTTGGGAGCTACAATTGGCTCTTAAAACTATCCACATTGAAGCTCTGACTCAACTTTATCAAAATTGAGTCAGCCCTTGGGGGATACAATTGGCTGTTCAAACTATCTACAATGCAGCTCCGACTCAACCTTATCAAAGCTGAGCCGGCCCTTGGGGACTATGGATTTAGATTTTCTACAGAGGATCAGGAAAGACCCGGTTCAAGTTTTCACTAGATTGAGCCGGCTCTTGGGGGCTAAATAAGGTTATATCAAGAAGCGGAGTACCTCATATTTTTTCTTCATCAAGCTGACCAGCCGAAGCTCCAGATCTCGGTTGGTGGAAAGCCGGTTCACATAACCGGCGTGAAGTTCTTCGGTCGTCATCTTCTCAAAGGAAGAAGAATCAAAATCCAGTTTCTTTGAAGCCTCGGCCGGCTCTCTATGCCTGGTCAGCACATGAACCGGGGGAGACTGAAAGGCAGACCCGGTGATCATGTCGTCCGGGGTGGCAGTGGTCTTGGTCATCTGGGCAGGACTCGGTGGTTTCGAAGGACCCCTTGGAGGGCTCTCCGGGTGTTATCTTCAACAGCCGGCCCAATGGATGCGGCTGGCGGATCTACATCCGGTCATGACTCTTCCGGTTGTTCACGCTCTGGCTCTTGGGCTGCAGGGCTAGGGGAGGACTTGTTCGTCTTGCGACGCTTCGCTTGAGCACTGTAAATGTGAGGATCAGAATCCAAAGGATACTACTGTCGCATAGAGAGCCGGATGTTATAATGGGAAATACTTACAACGGGTTGATCTTGGGAGGCAGCAGAGCGGTCGCCGAAGAGTCGCCAGAAGATGGTGATTTCTGAGAGACAATTTGAGAAAGATGAGACGGCGTCGAGGTCGCAAAATGAAATTAATTAAAATGGAGATGCGTACCTCTGCGGGGCATTTCTTCAGAGCTGGCGAGTTTGGTAAGCCGGACATAAGTTCGGTAGAACCAGCACTCCGGGTCTGGCGACGCTCAACCTGTTGTTGCTTTTTCAAAAGAAAATCGGGAGCCAGATAAGCAAGAGGATGAGAAAGAGGAACTTTTCCAATAACCTGCCACAGCCTCCGGGGGATAAAGTATTCTGAGCCAGAAGAAATATAGATTACCTCAGGGGCGTTGGCGCGGCTTGTTTCGATATCATCATGTGAGTAAAACAAGTGTAAGTAAAATAAGGTAATAAAATGGTAGAAAGCAGCCAAGGTTTACCTCTGAGTCGGACGATTGTGGCGGGTCAAACCATCCTTCTTGTGGGGCGGTCTGCTTGGGCTTCTTAGCCAGGATTTTCTTCTTGGGCTTCTTCAAAGGAGGGACATACTCCTTCTTCCAGAAATCAGAGTTGGCCTGGAAAGGTTTAAATGGTTAAGCAGTAATGCGTCAGAAAGGCATAAGTGACAAGGAGAAAATTGGTGAAGAGTCGCCTTACATCTGGAGCCGGATTGTTGGCGTTAAAAGGCGCCAGGCCAATGGCGCTACATGATCTGGATGCTTCATGGACAAGGCTCTAGATGACGGTGGTGATGTCATCCTCCGTCAGGGTTGATTGGCTGAAGCATAGTGAACTATCATACTTGCCTTTGTATTCACACATGATCCGGCTTCTATGACTTAAGGGCATAATCTGCCAAGAAATCCAGCAGCGGATCAGATCCAGCCCGGTTAAACCATTGGCCATGAGGGCCTTGATCTCGGCATGAGCCGGCTCATACCTTGCACGTTCCGAAGCTGACAGTCGGCCCGAAAGCTCTGAAGTTGTCTTGAGCCGGGAGGGACGATAACCCAGTAGTGGACGCTCATTCTCAGGAGAGGTATCCTTGCAGTAGAACCAAGTCTTGTTCCAGTCCTTTGGATGACTCGGCATCTGCATGGCTGGAAAAGTGATATCCCTACGCCGTTGAATGGAGATCCCGCCAAGCTCTAGACTCGGACCGGCTTTCACCTTAGTTTGCCGATTGGCGTAGAAAACTCTCTAAATAACCCCACAAATGTCTTGGCTTGTAGATAGACTTCACAGAGCACTTGAAAAATGCATACATTGGAGACGGAGTTGGGGGGCCAAGTCTTGGGGGTGAAGCTTGTAAAAGTGAAGGACGTCACGAAAGAATTTCGAGCCGGGGGGTGCGAATCCTCGCTCGATATGATCGGACAAGACCACTACTTCGCCTTCTTGAGGTATGGGCCATGTTTCATCACCTAGGGCCCACCAATTAAGGACCTCCTTGGAAGGAATGGTACCCGCGTGAACAAAATCCAATAAGTATTCCTCCGTGATGCAAGACCCGACCCAGTTACACGAGTTGGAGGCGCGAGACATGCTGGCGGCTTAAGGACTGTGCAAATTAAAAAGTATGGTGAGTCAAGAGCAAAACAAATATCTATGACGGCTTACAATTTTAAGGGTTCTACAAATAATATGTCGGCTGATGAGAGCCGGAGGGGCCTGGTGAGTCAACAAAGAAAAGAGGAGGAGCGAAAAACAGCTAAGTCCCAGGAAACAGATTTTGTGAAGTTCAGTTAAAATAATAGATCTACAAAAGCAGGAAAAATGCCTCTATTTTTATACCTAAGGATGAATGGGCAAGGCGGATGAAAACCTAAAATGGCAGGCTGAGTGGGACTGATCTGTGTGTTATTACTCACTACCTATTATACAGCGGCGCCGCGAGGTTGGGTGACAGGTCGGAGTTCATACGCTGAGCGCGGCCAGTGGCAATGGAGTTCGAGTTCTAAGCAATGACGGCGGCGGAGCTTGTAGAAACCCTACCGGAGATGGTTATGGATCTAAGGGAAGAAGACTTACCAGTGACAGGAGCGCGAGATGGGCTCAGGTTCACAACAGGTTGATGCAGCGGCCAGTCGACGGCGAGACGGAGATGGAGCCGGAGCAAGAGTGGAGGTATCAGAGAAGAGGGAGATGACAGCGCGAGCGGGAGAAAGGAAATGCCGCCCACAGTAGTCCTATTCAAAAGGAAAACGGGGCAGGCGCGAAAATCCAGGCGACACAAATCGTCCGACCGAGGCGGACGCCTCGATTTTCGTGCTAACCATTTAATGGAAGGATTTGGCGGTGCATCAGCGAATCTTTTTTGCAGAGTCCGCGTGACGTCACGGCAGGTCACTACCGGGACTCATCGAGGAACAGAAGAAAAGGATGAAATGAGCAAGCTCAAATCAACCTGGGGCCTAATGTTGGGTATATAACGCCACGGTGAGACCCGCCCTGGAGGGCTCCGGGTTAAACCGGACGGCTTGTAGCCAGCCCAAGGATGAGCCGTGAGAACTGGAGGGCCTAGCGAGCATAGCGGCTCACAGGATGGGCTGGCAGGGTGGCCCGGATGACAAGACCCCGGCATGTAAACTGCCCGGGGACAACTTGGTCAGGATAGGCAAGAGAAGATAGAGGCAGACTCGGACATGTAATGAGAGTCGGCCACAACTCGTATGACCCATGGTCTTGACCTCAGTATATAAAGGCAAGACCCGGGGCGATTTAGAGGTAAGGTGATCGAGGGCTAGGTCAAGCTTTAGCTCCCTTGTAATCGATACAACAAGCAATACAAGCACAAGCAGGATGTAGGCTATTACCTCACCTTGAGGGGCCGAACCTAGGTAAACTCGTGTCCTTCGTCCCTGTTAACCCCTTTGAGTCCATCACGTTAGCGATGGCCTCGAATCCAAGTCTGTTAACCCAGACATCTATCGTGATAAATCCACGACATAACCCTAGATGAGTTGTCCTCCTTATACCCCTAAACCCTCCAGCTTATATCGATGTCGAGGGTGACTTGGGTTTACACATGGTCAGTTACATGCCGAAGAGACAAACATGCCTAACTACAGCTAATGACTTGGAGAGTACGTCATGGCTCCTCGAAGCTTCCATCTGGCGTAGGCGGTCTTTGGTCGTCTGATGCTCGCTTTGCAGCCCATATAGTCCGGCCCATAAATAATAGGTCGGCTATTCGCGGACCCCCTAATCCAGGACGCCCACACCAGGTCAAGGTACTCTGGTGTATAAAAGTTACCTTTTAGCCTCCTCATGGCCTCAAGGAAGTTATGCCATTATTTTCAAGCACATGAGATTACTGTCGTCACTCGCTTTCTGCTACAACGGATTTTGCGAAACCCAGACGCTACCGGTAGGATTGTAGAGTGGGCCTTGGAGTTGTCAAGCTTTGGCCTCAAGTTTGAAAGCACTTCAACCATTCAGAGCAGAGCTTTGGCAGAATTCATTGCAGAATGGACTCCAGCGACAGACGAAGAGATCCAAGAGACGACCATCCTCAGCAAGGAGACAAGCCAAGAATGGGTTATGTACTTTGATGGAGCTTTCTCCCTGGGGGCGGGTGGTGTTGGCGTGCTGCTTGTCGCACCCACTAGGGAGCACCTCAAGTACATAATTCAGATGCACTTTCCTCAGGAGAAGTCAACAAACAACATCGCAGAGTATAAGGGGCTGCTTGTCGGCCTCAGAATTGCGGCGGACCTTGGGATCAAGAAGCTCATTATCAAAGGAGAATCACAACTTGTTGTCAAGCAAGTCAATAAGGAATACCAGAGCCCATTGATGAAGGCTTACGTAGATGAAGTGAGGAAGTTAGAGGAGCGCTCTGACAGTCTACAAGCAAAGCACATTCCTCATGCAGAGAATAGTGTTGCTGACGAGCTGTCGAAGCGCGCTGCCCTCAAGTTACCTATGGAACCAGGGACTTCCGTGCTCCAACTGAATCAGCCATCTATATCGCCACTAGCAAAGCAGAATAAGAGGAGGAAGTTGAATTATGGACACTACTTCTCGGTAGAGCTTGCGGAAGCCGCCAGCAAGGAAGTTGTCGGGATCGGCGCCAATCTTGCCGGGAGGCAACAGGCTCCGGCAGGACCTCAAGCCCTTGCGTAGAGACAAGCCCCCCGTGGTAGAAGACATGCCTTTAGTCCTTGTCGTCGAGCCTCAGGCTCCAGCATGGGCACAACGCATAGTTCATTTCCTTCTAACAGGAGAACTTCTAGAGGAACAGGAAGAAGCAGAGAAAGTAGCCCGTCAGTCTAGTATGTACCAATTTGTGGATGACGTCCTGTACAGAAAGAGAGCGAACGGTGTGAAATTTAAGTGTATTCCTCGGGAGGATGGACCAGAGCTGTTGGTAGAAATACATGGAGGCATATGTGGCTCCCACATAGGATCAAGAGCTCTTGTCAGGAAGGCCTTTCGGCAAGGTTTCTTTTGGCCCCCGACTCTCCAGGATGCAACTGCACTAGTAACCAAGTGTGAAGCGTGACAGTTCCATTCGAAGAAGCTACATCAACCAGCTCAAGCTCTTCAGACAATCCGTCTTTCCAGGCCATTTTTGGTCTGGGGGCTCGACATCTTGGGCCCCTTCCCTCATGCCACCAGGGGCTTTGAGTTCTTGTACGTCGCGATCGACAAGTTCACAAAGTGGCCAGAAGTGGAAGTAGTGAGAAAGGTGATAGCACAATCAGCCATCAAGTTCTTCACAGGACTAGTTTGCCATTTTGGTGTACCAAGCAAGGTCATCACCGATAACAGCACCCAGTTCACAAGCCGCACCTACATGTAGTACGTCCAAGACATTGGCGGCAGGATCTACTTTGCTTCCATTGCTCATCCAAGGAGCAACAGCCAAGCGGAAAGGGCGAATGTTGAAGTGTTGCGAGGGCTTACAATGAAAACTTTCGACAGCTGCACAAGTGCGGAAGACGTTGGATTGATAAGCTATCGGCGGTTCTTTGGTCGATCAGGACGACGCCAAATCGAGCACAGGCCAGACATCCTTGTCCCTGGTGTACGGGGCGGAGGCAGTTCTCCCTACAGAACTCATATACGGGTCACCTTGAGTGCTCTCTTATGATGAGCTTGAGCAAAAGTGGTTGCACCAAGACGACATAACGCTCCTTGAGGAAGATTGTCTTTAGGCTGTTGTGCGAGCTGCACGCTACCAGCAAGCTTTGCACCGCTACCATAGCCGCAAATTCATGCCCGGAGTCTTGAGGAAGGTGATGTTGTTCTTAGGCGCGTTTAGTCGGCCAAGAATTCAAACAAGTTGACATCAAAGTGGGAAGGCCCTTATCGGGTAGTACGAGTCACCAGGCCTGGCGCAGTCTGCCTGGAGACCGAAGATGGCATCCTAGTGAGCAACTCCTAGAACATCGAACATATTCGTAAGTTCTATCCATAAGGCACAGTTGTTGGGCCCCCCGGCAACCACCTTTTGTACAAGTCTTGCCGGCAGGGCATGTCATCCTTTCTACAAAGCTAGGCACAGGCCTTGTGTATAATTGAATAAGATCAGGCGTCTTGCGATTCTTGTCGATTTCCATGTTTTCTTTACATGCATGTTTATCTGAGATGTTGCATTACGCTTATTCCCGTCAAGTGCTAACGAACCGCCAAGGTTTCATGCTTCTATTTTCTCTACTTTCTTTCTCTTAAAGGATATAAGGTTCCCTCATGCACAAGTTTGCCGGGGGAGAGGTGGTGTGGACATCTATGGGCGAGCGATGTTCGAAGTTGGCACCTTGCGGGAAGGAGTAGGACAACAAAAAAGATAAGCTGCAAAACTCTAAGTAAACCTTTACTATGAGGTTGTCTCTATCCTTGGACGATTTTCAACTTTTGTATGGGAAACCTGCACGCGAGGGAACTTTGCCGTGATCGGTTGCGGCCTTTGTTCTGTTTTGAATCCGCTCAACAGTTTAAGTGGTTGCACCAGAAACGTTAAGGTAAGTTGTCACAATTGGTCGCTCCTTTACTCTATTTCGAGCCTGCTCAATAGTTTAGGTGGCTGCGCTAAAAGTGCCAAGACATCTTGCCGGCAGCGGCATCGCCAGCACGCTGCTAAGGATCCATTCCTCAAAGCGCTCGCAGCGGTGCTGTGTACACCGACAAGTTTTCATATAAAGCGTAGGGAATACACCATAGAGAGGAAAATCAAACAAGAAGAGTAACATGCATCCATTCAAAGCATGGACAGTTATGTTACACTAAGGAATTACCGCAATACTGACTTAAGATAAGATCGTCTTTGATATGAAACAACAATGACAAGGAAAGATGGAGTGGCTAGTCCCTGTGATTGCCCACGACCCTCTTGACGTGGTTTACCTTGTCGAAGATAGGTGTGACAAGTTCCTCAAGTGCCTTGACATCCACGTCCTTCGGTAAGAGATCGAGGATGTTGGCAAAGTTGATGCCAGGGTTCCTGTCTGCCACCTTGACGAGCACCTTGAGGAGAACGGCCCGGTAGAGCTTGCGGGACTCGTTGGCCAAATGGGTCGCCCGATTGAATTGGAGCTGCTTCGGGGCGTCGATTATGCCGTCAAAGAACATGGTTATCTTGACGCTCGAAGTCACCCTGTCGTTGTAGAAGAAGTGGAAGCTTTGCAGGCCCATGTCGGACAATTGTGCGTCAAGCTTCTCCGCTACTTCCACAAGGCGCTCGGTTCAGATCTGCACGCCTTTCACATAATCATCGTGAGAGGTGGCGGCGCTCTTGAGCAAGTCCTGCTCGTTCAGGAGGTCCTTGGCCAGGGACTTCTCACGGGCCATGCTGCTCTCGAGGGACTCCTTCTGTGTACTCAGCTTCAGCTCCAGATCGACGATAGACTCTTTGCGGAGGAGAGCTGCTTGGTCTTCTCGGACATGGTGGTTTGCATCTCCATCAAGCTATGGAGGGTCTTCTCTTTATCGGTCTTGAACACCGATATTTCCTTGTTGCGTCCCTCGAGGTCCGCCTCCAGCCCCTTCACCTTGTTGGCAAGCTCATTTCTAGCAACCTCTGCGGCTTTGGCAGCATCGATGGCCTCCTTCAGCTTGCCGGCGTGGTTGATGAGCAAGGCTTCAAGGGCTTCCTTGTGATTTTGCTCCAGCTCCTGGGTCTGCTGCATGACGAGCTTTTCGATTTCTTCATCCTTGCCACAAACCTTGTCGGCGAGCGTCCTCTCGCGAGTAGAGCGGTCCTCTTCATGGGCGTCAAGCCCGATGCAGCGATCCATCATTCGAGCATTCTCTGTGGCAGCCTCTTGAGAAGCCTCCTCTTGGTCTCTTTCGACATCAGACTGCTGTAGGAAGAGCTCACTCCAGCCTTGGCTCAGATGCTCTCGACTGGTCTTCAACTCTTTGGAGGCTTCGGCAAACTAGACATGCGTTTCTGCGATGCGCCCATGGAAGTCCGCCTCCGCCGCCTGCATAACTATCACCCTGGTATCCAGCTTCTCCTTCCGAGTGCGATAGAGCACCTGGAGCTTTTGGAAGTTATCATCCATCGCCTGGAGGAGCTGTTCTTCCTTGGGAAGCTTGTCGATGCCCGCTCGTCAAGAGCTTCAGGTCCAGTGGCTGCGGTGATTTCCCCGTCAAGGGCCTCCCCTTTAGCGGGCTCCCCGATGTTCGCCGTCCCCGGCACGTTGATAAACAGGTCTTCGCCAGCCTTGAGATATCTGCTTAGGGAGGGGGTTTTGGATGTCGACATTGATCCTCCACGACCGTCTCGCCATAGGACAGGAGCTCCGTGGTCGGCGCAGCGCCTGGCGCTCCTATAGCGAGAACGTCGTCAGTACGGTCGCCGGACCCCTCGTCGGCCTTCCCGGTAGGTCTCTCGGCGGTGTTCTCCTGTGCGTCCCTGGCGGCCTCGTCCGCGGCAACCCTGGTGGCGTCAGCAGTAGCATCCCTGGCAGTCTCCTCAATAATGGAGTCGACGTCCATTTGTTTCGCCGAGGAGGGATCTAAAAACCGGAAACGGAGAACAAAGATGAAGCCGAGTTTGAAATTTGATAAGATGATGTACGAGAACAGAATAACAAGCGCTCTGCGGCAAATGGTATTACCTGTACCAGGCTGCTGGGAGGCGGCTCCTTCTTCCCGACAATTTTGGTTGCCGGCGTAGGGCTACCAACGCCAGCGCCTGCCGAATTCTCCTTAACAAGGATCGGCTTGTTGGTGGAGCCCCCTGCCGGAGAGCCGTCTCTAGCCGGCGTAGTCGAAGGGAGCGGCGCGTCAGGGGTGGCCCCTAGTGCCCCCCTTTGTTGTTGCCTTTAATCTACAAGCCTAGTGATGTCAGCAACGAAGATACATGTCCCGACGCTCGCCAGTGGGAAATGAGTAAAAGACTCATGCTGGGGGATGTGTTGCGGGCTGTGTAGTGGGGTGGGCTCTAGGCTGATGTCGATCAGCTCCAGCGTGGTCATGGTGCTGGTAGACGGCGCATTGCTCGTCGAAGTCCTTGCTCTCTTTGCCATCCTTTGCACCAACATTTCTGAATCTCTGCGGAGACAGGACAAAGCAAAGCAAATAACTTAAGCAAAATCGAAGAAAACCAGCAGATAAGAAGTGTCGAGGGACCCTTACTCTTCTTCCCCTGAGCTGAAGGCGGAGAGGTCGAAGTCCACATCCGCCACGGTATCCGGAGGTGGAGAAGGGGCAGCCCTGGGTCACTTGGCCCGGCTGGAGCAGGGGGTGCTGTCAGGCTCCTTGCTATTGCACAGCCTTGTCGGCCGCGCCCTTGCCGGGGATTGTGTTGCCTTAAGAAGGATGAAGAGCGGGGGCACCAGAAAAAGATTTCCGAAGGATGCGCCTTTTCCTCTCGAGGGCTGGGGGCTCCTCGTCCGACTCCTCTTCAGTTGCGTCCTCGACGGAAGGGCCCCGGGCGGTAGTGCCGCTTTGTTCCCCAACAACTTCACCCTGCTTGGTGAGTTGCTCCTTCGATGCCACCTCTCCTTCATTGGCCTCCTCTTCCATAAAGCCTACACTATCGCCCTCCGTGGCAAGGTTCGCCTCCTCCACCCTGCTGGTGATGTATGTCATTTCTTCTTTGGTGGTAACCCGAACGTGGTTCGTCTCCGCCCGTATGGCCTTCTCCGACAAGCTATCGAAGAACTCTTGTACCCGTTTGGCGGACAGCTTTTCGCAAGACCCGTCGAGATCGTGAGCATTGCATACTGGCATCATGGCAAGGATCGAGGCCAGGGCGGAATTGTTGCACAGGGGGATTACACTGGCCGGCAAGTCACGCCTCGCGTCAGACCTGAACAACTTCTGATGGAGAGTTGTTTACTACATCACCGTCAGGTTATTGTTCAGGCCAGGGTGCAGCCTCATAATGTCAGCCACGTTCCTGAACTCCCAGGCTGGCATCCCTTTGCGTTGTAGAGGGGTTTTGCACCGATGGAGAAAATCAGCCCCGATCATCTCTATTGTTAGCCCGGCGACCTTGAGGTGGTGGATCCTGGTGGTCGCGATTGTGATCTTTTCATCGAGAGGATCAAAGTCGCTCTAGTCGTCACCGTGCACCATTTTTGTCTGCCGGGGCGAGAAGAAAGATTGGGGATCATCCTCCCAGATCCAGCACCACCTAGCCTGCCATTCGTCCCACTTATCATGGACAGCCCCAGTTGGGTATATATCTTTGTTCCATCCCCTTGGAATCCAGGCGATGGAACCAAAAAGGGCTTCTCCCCCTTGGATACGAGGGGTGAAGTAGTGGCGAAACAGGGCAGTGTTGGGGACTACCCCGGAAAAGTTCTCACAGAGGTGAGCGAAGATGGACATTTGGCGTGAAATCCAGGAGATGGGAGCCATACGTTTACATGTTGTCGTTGAAGAAATTGGAGAAGGGAGGACATAGCCCATAGTCAAAATAATCAACGAAGAAGGGGAATTTGTCAGGACCACCATTGGAAGAACATGGGTTCACGCGGGTAGCGGGGTGAGCATTCGTCTCCCTCGCACATATGCCCTGGTACCGCTCCTTCAAGGCCTTCGCGCCAACCACCGGAGGGAAGACGACACGCGCCTTCCGCATCTTTGCTAGATCTTTCTTCGAGACAGAGGCTTTCGCCCCTTTTCCCTTGTTCGTCTTGGGCGGCATGGTGTCTACGATGGCGGAAGCTAGGAACAGGGAGAGAGCGGAGGCGGAGGTTGTGTGGGAAAAATTCTACTTTGGGCTCGAGGAAGGAGATGGCGGCGGTTTTCGGATTGGAAAAGACAGGGAGTAAATGAGCAAGTGTCTTTGTGGGTCCGTTTTTATGGGGAAGACGCGAGGCCGCTCCTTTACTGATCAATGGTAAATCCCTTTGTGAGCACCCTGCCATTACGGCCGCTCCACGAGCAAGAATCAACTAGCATAGGAAGGCAAAACAAGCATAACTTCAAAACTTTGAACACATAGAGAGGAAACTTGATATTATTGCAATTCCTACAAGCATATGTTCCTCCCTCATAAAAAAATTCAGTATCATCATGAAGGAATTTCACAATATAACCAACACATAAAGCATTATTTTCATGATCTACAAGCATAGAAAATTTATCACTCTCCACATAAGCAAACTTCTTATCATTCGTAGTAGTGGGAGCAAACTCAACAAAATAACTATCATGTGACACTTGATTGACATAACCGCAATGAATATTAAAATCATGATAATAGGTTTCATGGTTGTCATTACTCTTTATAGCATACGTGTCATCACAATAATCATCATAGATAGGAGGCATGCCATCACCATAATAGTTTTGCTCATCTAAACTTGGGGGACTAAAAATATCATATTCATCAAACATAGCATCCCCAAGCTTGTGGCTTTGCATATCATTAGCATCATGAATATTCAGAGAATTCATACTAACAACATTGCAATCATTCTCATCTTTCAAAGATTTAGTGCCAAACATTTTAATAACTTCTTCTTCTAACAGTTGAGCACAATTTTCATTTCCATCATTTTCACGAAAGACATTAAAAAGATGAAGCATATGAGGCAACCTCCATTCCATTTTTTTAGTTTTCTTTTATGAAGCCAAACTAGTGAAAAACAAGAAACTAAAAGATTTGATTGCAAGATCTAAAGATATACCTTCAAGCACTCACCTCCCCGGCAACGGTGCCAAAAAAGAGCTTGATGTCTATTACACAACCTTCTTCTTGTAGACTCGTGTTGGACCTCCAAGCACAGAGTTTTGTAGGACAATGGAAATTTTCCTTCAAGTGGATGACCTAAGGTTTATCAATCCATGGGAGCTGTAGGATGAACATGGTCTCTCTCAAACAACCCTGTAATCAAATACAAGAAATATCTTGTGTCCCCGACACACCCAATACAATGTCAAATTGTATAGGTGCACTAGTTCGGCCAAGAGATGGTGATACAAGTGTAATATGGATGGTAGATATAGGTTTTTGTAATCTAAAAATATAAAAACAGCAAGGTAACAAATAGTAAACAGCTAGCAAAAGTTGTATAAATTCTTGGAAACAAGGCCTAGGGTCCATACTTTCACTAGTGCAATTTCTCTCAACAATATTGACATATTCACTAGTGCAATTTCTCTCAACAATACTGACATAGTTGAATCATATGTAAGTACCTCTCGTGCGACAAAGAGTTCACTCCAAAGTCACAAATAGCAAAAAACCAACGAAGAAATTATTGTTGGGTACGAAACCACCTCAAAGTTATCTTTTTTGATCAATCTTATGAGCTATCCCTATAAGTGTCACCGACAGCCCTAGAGTTCGTACTAAAATAACACCTTAAGATACACATCAACCAAAACTCTAATGTCACCAAGATACTCCAATGTCACCACAAGTACCCATGGGCTTGATTATATGATATGCATCACATAATTCAGATTCATCTTGTTCAATCCAACACAAAGAATTTCAAAGAGTGCCCCAAAGTTTCTACCGGTAAGTCAAGACAAAAACGTCTGCCAACCCCTATGCATAGATTCACTACAAGAAATATGCTATCTTGTGACCTTCACTATTGGTCACCGAATGGTCATTGTTTTTCATTTATGAACTTTTTGTGACCAAAAACTGATGGTCAAAAGCTGAGGGTCAAGAATGGAAATTAAGGACCTTTCTTATGAAAAGGTCGTAGACATTTACGACCAAAAAAAGATCGTAGGTTCTATGACCAATCATTTTGGTCGTTAGAAGTCTGCCCACACCAGGTCGGATCCACCGTGGCAAGCTGACGTGGCAGAATTACGACCTAATGAAAAGGTCGTAAATTAGAATCAGCCCGGTCCATTTCGGCCATCTACATGGGCCAAGCCCAATAATTCAGCCCATTTAATGTTTTTATCTCTTTATTTTGCTTAGCTAATGGGCCTGGCCCAATAATTTGGGCTTCTTTATTTTCTTTGCATCATCCACTTATTTGGGCATTGGCCTTATTAGATTTGTTTTTGTTTTTGTTCCAGAACTTGGTTTCATTTTATTTTTTAGGCCATTTCAGCCCAATTATTTGTCCAATATTAAATCCAACACTATTTCATATTCAAATCAAGAAAACTCCAATTCAAATTAAAACCATCCATCATATAACATCACATAATACATCTCCCGGGTTTACATAACACAATAAGTCATCTCATGAATACCTTTCCTTACACATGAATATTACAGGAACGAACAAAATTGCACAATAGAACAATGGCACATCTGCTACTGTCCCAACAGTACAATGGACTTCATTCCACTCTCCTACAATACATGCTCGAGATGCGACAACTTGTCATCCTACAAGAACATTACACTGCACAGGAATCAATCAAAAGGAAAGAAACATAAAAAATAGGCTCCAATCAGGGAGCATTCAAAAAGTTATAAAACTGTTGCTAGTCAGTTTAGGATTTAGTTCGAACATAACATAAATAACTCATATAGTGCAATACAAAATCAATTGCATCCAGATTCAAATGATTTCGCACAAAGAAAAATTTCTGAAGATAAGTATTAGACCAATCTTGAAGATATGCAATATCAATTCTGAAAATATGTTCTTGGTATTTGCAGCATTTGAAACATAGGAAAAATTCTAGTAGGAGAATTACGTTTAAGTTTATTTAAGCATGTGTTTTGTACCATCAAATTTCCTTACTTCCACACAAATAATATTCCAATAGGTGAATGCAGGAAAAATTCTAGCGAGATAAGGTTCCATTTGTGGAGGTTAAACCTCAATAGAAACAGCAACAGGAAACCCAGCATCCACCTGCAAGGTTCCATTTGAGCAGCACACATCAACCTGATGCACATAACCACGAAGTTAGAAACCTTACACTTTCATCACACTACGCATCATGCACATGTTTATATAAACGACAAAATCCTTACAATGTCACACTGATAGCAAAATTAGAGAGTCCCATTTCAGTCAGTTAACAAGCAGTTTACCAGTGTACAAATAGCTGAGTGTGGAAGCTTTTTATTAGTGAGATATTTAAGCTGCAGACTAGGTTCAAACAGCAGTAGTTTTCCAATCAGTTAACAGATGGCAGGAGTTTTACTACTAGAGATAAGCAGCCATTTTTCAATTTACAAATAACAAACAGCAGCAGATTTATTACTAAGATAAGCATCAGTTTTCAGTTTACAAAAAATAGCCAGTTAACAAACATCAGCAGCTGTCATGTATACCTCCAATGGGGGCTATACAATGGAGGCTCACTTAGCAGATTTACAAACAAATTCCAAGCAAAGCCATCAGAGTTACAAACAATCAAAGGAAAACAAAAAAATACAAAACTAGGCAGGAAGCAAAGAGCTCACCATGACTGTAAGAAAAATCAAATAGGAATTCCCATCCCAATTGCTCAACATCACGTATAACACGTGCAACTTGAAAGGCAGCAGATTTTTCTAGAGCAGGACCCCTTCAAGCTTAGCTGTGTCTACATCAATTTCTCCTAATAATAGCAGGAATGTACTAATAATGCTCTTAAACATCTAATGTTAGCATGCCCTATATGCAGGCTTTGACCAACACAAATTCAGAACACTACTTGCCATTTGTGTTAAAAACAGGTCCTCAGCATAGTTTACAGTTCATAGTTTCAACCATGTTAAGAAACAAGTCCTCGACATATCCAGCGACCTCGTTCGTTTGTGATGAGATCTTGTAGAAACCAAAACTCGTCATCTGTTTTCATCATCACAGAGAACCAAGAGCTACCTAAAATAGGGGAAGACGCAAAACAAACTGAAATAACATCATCTTAAAAGGAGAGTGATAAAGATATGATGTTCTCTCAGACAAATGGATCGTATTGTCCCCATGGTTTAAGGAACAGAGTGTATCAGACATCTAATTAGTGTTGATCATCACCAAGAACAAATGGCGAACAATTTACGAAAAATGAACGAATGTAAATGAGGGTATAGTAACAGGAAGCTCCCAATGTGGGAGTAGCCAGTGTCGCAAAAACCCGTTTCCTTCTTGCTCTCTGCCAATCTAACAAGAAACAAGGCCATTGAAAGAGACCAAGCATCAGATACTTCATGGCATTTGTCCTACCATACAAAACTAATCAAAGACCGGGAAGTCCTCAGCGGTCTAAATGTTTCACATCCCCCATTATTTTAACTCCATGGTGCAACAGAAAGGTCAAAGCAGCTACCCTTGAATTCCTTGACACACCAGGATTTACATCAAACGTTCCCCAATTTAGCAGCATTCAACCAGGATTTGCAACTTGGCAGCAAAACTGTATGGCAGCCACGTCCAAAGAAGATGCATGACCATGGTCAAGCTATGTTGGTACATTGCTTTGCCCCCTTTGTCGCCAGACGAGGACAGGGTAACCAGACCAAAAAACCCATGGGGAAACTAGTAACTGGACCAAAACCATGCAAGAACGCTAGAAAAAAGAGCGCAAGAGATGAAAGAAAAAGATGGGCAGCTTTGCGTGAGGCTTCGATCGGCACCCACAAGGATGAGCTCCCCTGTGTAGGAGGTGCTACTAGACAAAATGGATCTATATCCAAGACCACATCTACTACTGCTACTCTTTCCAAGATTAACAAACAAACATAGAACCGATACGAAGAATCACTACTGTCTACTGGATGACTTTTGCATGGAGTAGAGATTTCTGTCTCGCTTTCTATCACAACAGGAGAAGCCACCTATGCATGTTCGGAAATGAAAATCCAAAGGAAAAAGAAGACAACCAAATGTCACCGTATACTGGTAGCGAGTGTGTGCTCGAACAAACACCCACATGAACCGGATGAGTCCAAAGGCACATGTCGCATGGGGAAAAACACGAAGCAGCCAGCAAGAAACAGGACCATCACAAGCATATACTGGCAGATCTAAAGAAGAACTAGCTAGTACATGGACTAAAAACGTACAAGAACATGCAGTAACGTCATGGCAAGGAACATGCAATCATCATACAACAAATGAAACATCTACGGCTCCAAACGTAAAGTAAGCAAAAGCCTAAAGTTGACCGTAGGAACACTAATCTCAAACAATAAATGAATGTTCATGGCAAGGGACACACTACATTGTTACTCAGGCAAAATTGTTGAGAGCAACACTACAGTCTTTGCACGAAATTACTCAAACCGATCACCGCACGTGCATGCTCAAGATATCAACCGGGTCAAGACATGAAGCAGAACCTAAACAAGACACCCCTGCATTCATTCAAATTGCACAATAGCAGCAATCAACACCAAGTTGTGACCAGACAAGAATAAATTGCTTGTATCAAATCAGATGTGCTCACCAGGTCCGTCAAGCTTCTTTGTCCACCAGCAGCAGCAGCAGCAACCATGAGGATGAGGGCCTCCTTGTCCACCGGCAGCAGCGTCAGCTACAATGAGGATGAGGGCCTCCTTTTCCACCGGCAGCAGTACCAACATCCATGAGGATGAGGGCCTCCTTGTCCACCTGTAGCAGCAGTAGCTTGTACATATCATATCGGAGAGGAGATGTAGAAACAGAGAAGAGAAAGGAGGACAGGAGGGATTCTCACGGTCGGAGGTGGTGGGCTCGCTGGAGATGGGCGTCATGGAGGCCGAGGAAGAAGCAGCGTTGCATCAAGGTCACTACCGACCGAGAGAAGGTGGGTGTGGATCTGCCGTCGTCGTCACGCCATCTCCATCCACCCATCCATGGGTGGGTGGGTGAGGGACTAGTGTTTCGGGCGCTGTCGCCCCGCCCGTCCATGGGTCGGACGAACCTATGGAACGGTGGCCGGTGGTGATGGGGTTGGGGGAGACGGTCGCCAGTGGGTGTGGGGTTAAGGCGTCGTTGTCAGCGACTGGGTGATTGGAGAGGCGGAGTTTGAGTGGATCTCCGACCATGGAGGGGATGTGGCGCCCGCGGTGGAGTCCCCTGGCCGCGGCGAAGCAAAGATAGATGATGCAATGCCGGTTGCGAGTCGTAGGGTAGATCTAGTTGTGCGCCAACTGTGAGGTGGGAGGAATCCAGAATCATCTGTCATCTATGGAGAGAGACAGGCGTCACGTGAGAGAGAGATCGATGGGTGATGCCCTCCGTCTGAGGTGGGAGGGAAGCGGGGACGAGGTACGAGGCCGTCGGTGGAGGAAACTGCCGGTGAGGTGAGAAAGGCGGTGAAGGGATCTGGATTGGAGGAGGCGGCGGAGGGATCTGGATCGGGGAGGAAGGAAGGAAGGGTTCGGTGGCGTCCATTTAGGTGTTTTTTCTTTCTCTTTTCCCTAGGAGAGGTGGGTTGAGAGACGTTGGATCCGTGAGGTGTGGGTGACTCGGATTGGTTACAACGGGGTGATCCGTGGGAAGAGTGATATTGCATTCTGATTGGTCTGAAATATGTGACATTAAAAATAATTTTGAAAAATGGCACCATTAAAATTTTCACTCAAGTTATATCATATTTTATGGATGATCACCAACTTGTATTTATTTTATTTTCATGAAAATTTCATTTTCCATTTTTTGAGTATCCAAAATAAGTTATTTTGTGAAGAACCTACCAAATATTAAGGCGTATCTCGTGGCCTCCTTCTTCGGCACGAACACATGTCATACGTGTCGGGGTCTGCTCATGTCCAACGATGTCGTTCAATTCGGCGCCATCTAGAGCGCCATCCCTGCTACCTCCACCACCATCATGACACGACCATGTGAAGATTCATGATCACATATTTTCCACAAGGGTGAATCTTGGAATGGAAAACAATGTTTCCTAAGGAATTTTTCATTTTCTTTGCACCAAAAATTTATTTTCCATTTTCCGAGTGCCCAAAATGAGTTTTTTTGTGAAGGACCTACCATATATTTGTTGCAAAATTGGACCAAATTAATTTTCTACAATATTAGCACATATTTAATGTACAATTGACAAAATCGTTGGGTGTCAAAAGCTTTTATGCACCTCTAGTGAAAAAGACAGATTTCCGTCGATTCAACACGAAGCGGGTGAAATTTGAACTACAGGTGTCTCACAGTTTTCTGTTTATTTTTTAAAAAAATGATTTTTAGGTACATAAGTATCTATTTAATCAGATAAACACCAAAAGTTTTCCAAGGTTCAACCACTATCTAGGAATGGTCATACCCGCCGTTTTAACCGCATTTTGAAATGGGCATGCAAAATTCAAAAAAAATAAAAAAAATTGTAAAACCTTTGCATTTGTGTCATTATACATGACCAAGTTACTAGTAAAAATAATAAACTTGTAATACGTCAATTTTTTTAAAAGTGTTCTAAAAATGAGCCGTCATGTTTGAAGATTCGTGGCTTTCAAGCAAAATGATCAATCTTATGACCACATTCATGGCATATTTTGCTCAAATGATCTCATATTGTGCATAACGGTGCATGCTAAAATGGCAAACAATGTTGCCAAAGGGAGTTTTCATTTTCTTTGCACAAATTAATCATTTTCCTTTTTTCGAGTGCCCAAAATGAGTTTTTTTGTGAAGGACCTACCAAATATTTGTTACAAAATTGGACAAAATCATTTTTATAAAATATTAGGACATATTTAATGCACAATTGACAAAAAATTTGGGTGCTAAAAGCTTTTTATCCACCTCTAGTGAAAAAGACAAAACTCTGCCGATTTAGTTGGAAGCGGGTCAAATTTGAACTAGAGGTGCCTCATAGTTTGCTCTTTATTTTTTCCAAAAATCATTTTTAGGTAAATAAGTATCTATTAATCATATATCCAACAAAATTTTGGCAAGATTCAACCCCTATCTATGAACGGTCATGCCCGCCGTTTCGATCGCATTTTGAAACGGGCATAAATAATTCAAAAAATCCAAAAAATGCAAAACCTTCGTGTTGCGTCATCATATGTGACCAAGTTACCAAGAAAAATAAAAAACTTGTAATACGGTAATTATTTTAAAAAAGTGTTCTCAGAAATGAGCTATCATGCGTGAAGATTCATGGCTTTCAAGCCAAATGATTAATCTTATGGCCACATTCATGGAATAGTTTGTTCAAATGATCTCATATTGTGCACAAGGGTGCATGTTGAAATGGAAAACAATGTTGCCAAAGGGAGTTTTCATTTTCTTTGCACAAAAAAACATTTTCCTTTTTTTGAGTACCCAAAATGAGGTTTTTTGTGAAGGACCTACCAAATATTTGTTACAAAATTGGACAAAATCATTTTTTAAAAATATTAGGTCATATTTAATGTACAATTGACAAAATATTTGGGTGCCAAAAGCTTTCGATCCACCTCTAGTGAAAAAGACAAAACTCTGCCGATTCAATAGGAACCGAGACAAATTTGAATTGCAGTTGTCGTATAGTTTGCTCTTTATTTTTTCAAAAAATCATTTCTAGTTACATAAGTATCTATTTAATCAGAAATACATGGTTTGGTGGTGATATGTCGATGTTTGGATGGTGGTCGATGGCCCCAACTCCAGAGCGCGTAAACTCACATGCTCGCCGCGTGGTCACCGCATGACCGTGGCATTGCCATGCGTTCTAGATGGCATAGGCATGTCTAGTGGGCTGGACACTCCCCAGATAGGTGCTAGGAAGAAAATTACAGTAGAAGAATCTCAGGAGGAGACCTAACTATGCTCAAACATGAATTAGCAGCCAAGTGTTTGATTAGCGGTACGGGGAATGCACTTGGCCAATGGGCGTGAGTTTTGGCTGAGGATGATCATCTACTAAGAAGACTGTCGTCACAAATTTTCAGCTCAAATGGACATGCTTAGGTGGTACTTCCTTTTGCAAAGTACCACACTAGACAGAAATATGAATGTTGAAGCTGGGCTCAAAATAATGAATGGATTGAGCTGAATATTGGCATATGGCAATTATTTGGATATGGAAGATCGCCAAAAAGTTTAAGGGAAATATGAGGGGTCTATATAGCACTTGCTTTGCAATGTGCCAATCTGGACAGAAAGTAGAAATTGAAGCTGGGCTCACATAGATGATTGGATTAAGCTGCAATTTGTAGGACGATGATAATTTGGGCATGTAGAAAACGGTAGCAATAAACTGACACGATCATATGCTACATTTGTAGTTTGGGTCTTGTCCATCACATCATTCTCCTAATGATGTGACCCCGTTATCAAATGACATCACATGTCAATGGCTAGGAAACCTTGACCATCTTTGACCAACGAGCTAATCCACTAGAGGCATACTAGGGCCAAAGTGTTGTCTATTTACCCACACATGTAATGTGTTTCCAATCAATACAATTATAGCATGGATAATAAACGATTATCATGAACAAGGAAATATGATAATAAACACTTTATTTATTGCCTCTAGGGCATATTTCCAACATGAAGGCACTTTAAAATTTTCATACTATTTGGGTAAATAAAAATGGTACTTGCTTCACAATGCTCTCCATTGAAGAGAATATTAGGAAAAATGTTGAGGGAAATTGGCTAAATTAAATGAGCTAAAATTTGGTGGAGGGAGGTTCTATGATCATGGTCATGTACTAGTAAAGTTTTAGCAATTATAAAGAAATATAAAATGTATTTGCTTCACAAACTAAAAATATTACTAGAAACAAAGATTGGATGGTGAGCTCACATGGATTGTTAGACGGGGCAAAAAAAATTGTGGATAGCTATTATTTGGGCATATAGAAGATCTGGGAAAAATTCAACTGGTTATGATGTGCATAGCCAGTACTTCCTTCACAAAGCTTATAGGTGAATGAATATTTTGGAAATTTGCCGAGGACGATTTACTAGGCAAATGGAGCTGAATTTTGCCATGAGGCATGATTTGGATAGGAAAGAGTTCCCAAAACTTTTGAGGGCAATCAAGAATTTATAAGTAGCACTTCCTTCACAAAGTGTTGTTCTGAACAGAATAGGAAAATGAATATTTTTTAATTATTTTTGAACTAGGCAAGGAAGGTTTTTGACATATTTGATGAAGATGTGATACAAAGAGTTTATGAGAATTGTTTGGGAATTTTGGGAATAACAGAGATATAGGTTGCTTCACAACCTAGGGAAAAAATTGACACATGGACATGACATGTAGGCAAAAATTGACACATAGGCAAAATTGATGAGGTGGTGCCAAGTCATAGCTTACGACCATTTATATTGGTCATTATCAGCTAGAAATAAGGCAGTGGACCGGTGTTGTTCGCTTTATGACCATTTCAATTAAGGAAATTACGACCTTTCTGACCAAAATGGTCGTTGGCATTTAGGATTAGGACCCCTCCGGACAGCTTATGACCAATTTGCCTCAAAAGGTCATAGATTTACGACCATTTTTTCCAAGGTCACTAATAGAAGGTCATAAGATAGCATATTTCTTGTAGTGATTCCCAAGGTCACGGAACCCGCAAGTTGATCACCAAAACATACATCAAGTGGATCAATAGAACATCCCATTATCACCACAGATATCCCATTGCAAGACATACATCAAGTGTTCTCAAATCCATAAAGACTCAATCCAATAAGAAAACTTCAAAGGGAAAACTCAATTCATCACAAGAAGATAGAGAGAGGAAAACTCCATATGATTCATCTATATCAATAAATCTCGCAATACATCAGGATCGTGTCATCTCAAGAACATGAGAGAGAGAGAGAGATCAAACACATAGCTACTAGTACATACCCTCAGCCCCGAGGGTCAACTACTCCCTCCTCATCATGGAGACCGTCGGGATGATGAAGATGGCCTCCGGTAATGGTTTCACCCTTCGGCGGGGTCCCGGAACAGGCTCTCAATTGGTTTTTCGTGGATCTGGAGGCTTGCGTCGACGGAACTCCTAATCTAGGTTTCTTTTCGGAGGTTTCTATATTTATAGGAATTTTTGTCGTCGGTCTCACGTCAAGGGGGGCCACGAGGCGGTGACAAGCCTGTTAGGCGTGGCCAGGGGGTGGCCGCGCCTGTAGGCTTGTGACCTCCTCGTGGCTCTTCTGGCCCAACTCCAATGCTTCGGGGGTCTCTTTTGGTCTAGAAAAAATCATACTAAATTTCCAGCCCATTTTGAGAACTTTTATTTCTGCACAAAAAAGGACAGCATAGTAGTTCTGCTGAAAACAGCGTCAGTCTGGGTTAGTTCTAAGAAAAGCATACCAAAATCATATAGAATTATTGTAAACATGGCATGAATACTTCATAAATTATAGATACATTGGAGACGTATCACATTTTAGTAGTATTGTCTTTCCTATGGACTCAAAAGTGATGTCTCACAACATGTAAAATGTAGAGTCTTCAAGCTTGATGATTTGCCAATCATGTTCCATTCTTTCTTCTTCTCTCCTTGGGGATTCTCCACACATTCCTTGAGCCAATCCATCATTGAACTTTTCCTGAAATATACTTGGTTGAATCATTAGTCCAATGAAACATATATTGTTATTAATTACCAAAACTACCTAGGGAGAAGTTTTGCTTTCAGTATTCTCTGCAAGTGTTGTGAGAAACGGTGATAGATAGTTTTGTAACAAGGTAATTCGTAACAAGTGACAATTAGCAATAGTAACAAAGGTGCAGCAAGGTAGCCTAATCCTTTTTATAGCAAAGGACGGGCCTGAAAGTACTCTTATATTAAGAAAGCGCTCACGAGGACACATGAGAATTTCCGTCTAGTCATGTTTATCATGTTGAGTTGCTTTTGTGTTTGTTACTCTGATAATTTGATATGTGGGTGTGATGTGGCTTAATACTGCATCGGTATTTCCTCAAAGAGGAAGGGATGATGTAACACAGTGACGGTAAGTATTTCCAACTTATTTATCATATGGATAATTGTCAACAATAATAATTCATGATCAAATATATTTGAATGGCCATATATGCTTGGATCTTTCCCCAACACATGACGCTTGCTAAGATAAAAAGGCAAAATATAGGAAGTGGTGAAGATCACCATGACCCTTGCATAAAGGTAAGTACGAGAAAGTAAAAGATATGCCCTTCATAGAGGGAAGCATTGATTTGCAAAGGTGCCAGAGCACGATCTTTTGAAAGAGAGATGAATAATAATTTTGAGCGGTATGCTTTCATTGTCACCATAACAACCGAGAGATCTCGGTATCCTCCATGCTAGATAAATTATAGGCGGTTCCCAAATACAATGCTAAAGTTTTTAATCCCCCTCCACCAATCAATCCCACTCCATGGCGAGCCAAATCCGCGGGTACTGTCCATACCAACAACATTCCTGGGGGAGTTTTGTTTAATTATTTGCATTTTTTTCTTTGATTTCGGGACTAGGAATCCCTATTACCAACCACTTTCTCGTGAATGATAGTGAATCAACACGTATCTTGAGAATAACCCAGCTAGCATGGAATATAATTACAGCCCCTAGTCATTATATGAGCGATTCGGGCATACAAAACAAAATATTATTTGAAGGTTTAGAGTTTGGCACATGCAAATTTATTTGGAACGGCAGGTAAATACCGCATATAGGTACGTATGGTGGAATCATATGGAACAACTTTGGGTTTAAGGGTGTTTGGATTCACAAGTAGTATTTCTACTTGGTGCGGGAGTTTGGGCTAGTATGAGGTGGAAGCAAGCACCACATGTTGGAGGATCCATAACAATATAACTTCTATACAAATATACCCAAGCATAACTCATTACGTTGTCTTCCTTGTCCAACTTCAACTAATTTTTTCAAATTTGAAAATAATTAATGGGTATTCACAATCATAGAAGATGTCCAAGATAGTATATTTATATGTGAAATCTCTGTTCCTTCAATATTCTTTCAAGAATGGTTCAAGTGACCAATGCGGTGCTTGCTAACTTTCAATAAATTTCACCACATATACTTCTTATATGTGAAGTCATTACTCCCCATGGAATAATAATATAAAACATATATAATTTCAGATTTATGATATTCAATTTATTCAACCATTTACTCATAGGATATAAGTGAATCACGAGAGCAAAACAAAACTACTCCAAAACATATAAGTGAAAATCAATGAGTAGTCAAACAATTAAGTAGCTATGTGACGAATTTCTCTCTCTATCTATCTATCAATAAATATTTTCAGATCTTAGTATTTTATTTAAACAGCAAGAAAAATAAAAATAGCACTCCAAGAATATCGCACATCATGTGAAAGAATAAAAATTTAGGCTCAACATAGGCTAACCGATAGTTGACGAACAGAAGTGGGATGCATAGCATCCCCAAGCTTATATGGTTGATATTTCTTGAAATATTTTGTTGGGGTGCCTTGGGCATCCCCAAGCTTGAGATTTTTTATCTTGTCCAATCCTCTCATATCCCGGTTTCACCTATTCTTAAAAACTTCATCCACACAGAACTCAAAAAGAACTCGTGAGATAGGTTAGTACACATACAAACAAATCAACACTTTATGTACTGCCAAGACAAGTTGCACAATAATTTTAAAACATTAGGTACTGTATACTATAATTTCCACAATTTATATCTACCAATATAGTCTATGGAAACTATAGGATAAGTAGATAACAAAACTATGACAGCAATTTGTCCAAACAGAACAATCTGTAGAAATTTATTAAAATAGTGCACTTATGTAACTCAAACAATTATGAAAATTTAGGAGATTCTAAATAATCTATATTAAAATATTATGCAAAAAATTCATAAACTTTCCACGTCCAGTAAAATATGAAAATTTAAACACTACAGCAGAAGTTTCTGTTTTTACCCAGCACATATCAAAACATTCAATGCAAGCATCCTAAGGCAATTATTGGAACTTTTTATAGAAATACTAGATTATAAATAAAACCTAATAGAAAAAAATGACGCTCCAAGCAAAACTCATATTATGTGACGAATAAAAATATAGCTCAAAGTTAGATATACCGATAGTGTTGAAGACGAAAGAGGGGATGCCTTCCGGGGCATCCCCAAGGTTAGGCGCTTGAGTATTCTTGGATATTACCTTGGGGGTGCCTTGGGAATCCCCAAGATTATGTTATTTTCACTCCTTATTCTCCTCATATCGGTATCTCATCCAAAATTTGAAAACTTCAATCACACAAAACTTAACGAAACTTTGTGAGAAGGGTTAGTGTAATAAAGATAGATCGTTCACTTAGGTATTGTCAAGACAAGATCCATAATTATTACCACATGATACCTACTGTATTCCATCATTCCCACAATTTATATTACTCAATATAAGCTATAGTAACACTTGAAACAAGCAAACTATGCATGCAAAACAGAATCTGTCAAAAACAGAACAGTCTGTAAAGATTTGAATGGTCAATATACTTCCCTGACTCTAAAACTTCTGAAAAATTAGGAAAACTCGAGGAATTTTCATATAAATTTTGTGTAAAAATTTCAGAATTGTTTGACGCTCTAGTAAAACATATAATTCATATACTGGACGCAAAACTTTCTGTTTTTGCACAGAATCAAACAAGCAAGTATCCACACTATCCCAAAGGCTTTACTTGGCACTTTATTGAAATAAAAGATACAAAACATGATTACTATAGTAGCTTTATAATTTGAACACATAAAAACAGAATGTAAAAGTGTTGTGTTGTCTGCCAACATGATTACTAAAGTAGCTTAATCACGCACCCATGTAAACAACACCTGCACACAAACAACAAATACTTGCAACCCGACGCGAAAGAGAGGTTGTCACGCTCTCTACGGTAATAAGATATATTAGGTAATGATAGTTTTGGGAAATAGATCTTGCAAGAACACAAAGTAAGATAAATAAGAAAAATGTGCATCAAGGTATTTTGGAGTTTTTTGAATTAATAGATCTGAAAACAAAAGTTGTAAATAGTAGATCGGAAAGCAATATGTTGGAAAAGAAGACCTGGGGGTCGTAGGTTTCACTAGTGGCTTCTCTCATGACTATAGCACATGGTGGCTGAACAAATTACTGATGGGAAATTGGTAGAATATCAAATAATCATGACGATATCCAGGCAATGATCATTATATAGGCATTACATCCAAGATAAGTAGACCGAAACAATTATGCATCTACTTCTATTACTCCACACATCGACCGCTGTCCAGCATGCATCTAGTGTATTAAGTTCATGAGAAAACAAATTGATGCAATAAGAAAGGTGACATGATGTAGACAAGATCTATTCATGTAGGAATAGACCCCATCTTGTTATCCTTAATGGCAACAATACATGTGTGTCTTGCTGCCCCTTCTGTCACTGGAAAAGAACACCGCAAGATTGAACCCATCACAAAGCACATCTTCCCGTGGCAAGAAAAATCGATCTAGTTGGCCTAACTAATTCAAAGATTCGAGAAAGAAATACGAGGCTATAAGTAATCATGCAAATAAGAGATCAAAGAAGACTCAAATCATATTCATTGACAGAAATTGATCATGAACTCAAAATTCATCGAATCCCAACAAACACACCACAAAAGTCATTACATCAAATAGATCTCCAACAGACCGTTGTATTGAGAAACATTCAGAGAGAGAGAGGAAGCCATCTAGATACTGCCTACGGACCCATAGGTCTATGGTGGACTACTCACGCATCATCGAAGAGGTGCCTATCAAGAAGATGAACCCCTCTAGGATGGTGTTAGATTGGATCTCGAGATTCTAGAACTTGCGGCAACTGGGATTGTGTTTCGTCTACTCCCATAGGGTTTTTGTATTTTCAAAGAATTTATAGGCTCGATAGTCGGTTAAGGGGGTGCCCGAGATGCCCCCCCCCCCAACAGGCCATGCCAGGGGCCTCTAGCACGCCCTGGTGCAGGATGGCCACCCTGGGCCCCCTCTTCTGGTGTTGTTTGGCCCATCTGCTTCCATCTGGTCCAAAAAATCCACAAAAACCCCTTAGCATTTGGGCTCCATTTGGTACTGTTTTTTGGGAAGTAAAAAACAAGCAAAAATAGCAACTGACACTTTTGCACTATGTCAATAGGTTAGTCCCAAAAAATGATATAAAGTTGCTATAAAATGATTGTAAAACATCCAAGATTGATAATATAATAGCATGGAACAAGCAAAAATTATAGATACGTTGGAGACGTATCAGCATCCCCAAGCTTAATTCCTACTCGTCCTTGAGTAGGTAAATGATAAAAACGGAATTTTGGATGTGGAATGCTGCCTATCATGTTCATCAAATATTATTTTCTTTATAGCATGGACATTTGGACTTTTCATATGGTTCAAAGCAATATTCTAGTATTGACATGAAAACTTTAATACTCAAGCATATCAACAAGCAACCATGTCTTTCAAAATATCAACGCTAAAGCGAGTTATCCCTAGCCCATCATGCTCAATCATTAATCCATTCATAATACACACTCAAATATTAGCTACACCTAATGCTCAAGTATGATTATAGTGCCCCCTAGTTGGTGCTTTATAAGAGAAGATGGAGACTCAAATTGAAAAATAAAAATTGCATAAAGTAAATAGATAGGCTCTTGGCAGAGGGAAGTAGGGATTTGTAGAGGTGCCAGAGCTCAAGTGTTTAAATTGATAGAGAAAAACATTTTGAGTGGCATGCCTTTCCTGTCAACGAAAAAGACTGAGAGATCGCAATATCTTTCCACACTAGATGCATCATAGGCGGTTCCCAAACAGAAAATAAAGTTTATTCCTTTTTCCACCATACTTTCACTTTCCATGGCTAGCCGAATCCACGGTTTCCTGCCATACCAACACTTTCCAAGGAATTTATTATTTGACAACCTAAAGTAAATATTTTTTCTTTTTCATTTTGGGACTGGGCACCCCTATTACCGCCATACTCTCGTGCAATGGCAAGTGAATAAACAATCATCTTTAGAATAACACATCTAGCCTGAAAAATTATCGGTCACCCCCTACCGTTTCATGAGCGATACGAGCACACAAAAAGGAAAATTTATTTTGAAAGTTTTAGAGACGGCACATACAAATTTTCTTGGAACGGCATGGAAATACCATCTATAGGTAGGTATAATGGACTCATATGGAAAAACATGGTTTAAGGATTTTGGATGCACAAGTAGTATTTCTACTTAGTACAAATGAAGTCTAGCAAGAGAATGAGAAGCATCCAACCAAGAAACAAAAAATCACATAAGCAAGCATTAAGCATAACTAACACTAAATAATGCACCATAAGTAGGATATAATTTTGTAGAACAACTATTGACTTTCGTGCTTGCATAGGGAATCACAAACCTTAATACCAATATACCTACTAAGCATAATTACTCATCAACATAACTCACATATCACTATTGTCATGTCTCAAAACTATTATGAAGAATGAAGTTTAATTTGTCGAATGATTTTCATGAAATTTTTTATTATATCCCTCTTGAATATCTATCACTTTGGGACTAGTTTCATATGTTCCAATCGCTTTTGATTAGCTCACATGGATATAACTGAAGAACATGAGCATACAAGTTTCATATCTCAAAAAATGTAAGTGAAGCATGACAGGATTTCTTAAAAATTACTAACTCTCAAATTAATATAAGTGAAGCATGAGAGCATTTCTTTGAACATGTAAAAGCACGTCGTGCTAAAAAAAATAAGTGAAGCACTAGAGCAATTCCTTTGCTCAACAGTTTTAAGTGAAGCATAAAGAGCAATTCTAACAAATCATAGAATAATTTTCGATCTCTCTCAGCAAGGATAAAATCAAACAAAGCAAAGATACAAGACGCTCCAAGCAAAACTCATGATATGTGACGAATAAAAATATAGTTCCAAGTAGTATACTAATGGTTGTTAGAAGAAAGAGGGGATGCCACTTGGGGCATCCCCAAGCTTAGTTGATTGTTACTCTTTGGATATTACCTTGGGGTTCTGTAGCATCCCCAAGCTTTGACTCTTATAACTCCTTATTCCCCAAGCTTTGACTCTTATAACTCCTTATTCCTTCATCCATCGTGATCTCACCCAAAACATGAAAACTTCAATCGCACAAAACTTGACAAAATTCTCATGAGATCCGTTAGTATAATAAAGCAAATTACCACTTTAGGTACTGTTGTAAACCAACTCATATTTTATTATTTAATTATACCTACTGTATTCTAAATTTACCTTGACTTATACCCCCCCCCCCGATACAAGCAATAGATTCATCAAAACAAGCACACAATGCAATGAAAAAAGAATCTATTTCACGCAGGACAGTTTGTAGTAATATGTACTCTACCCATACTTCTGGAACTCTAAAAATTCTGAAACATTAGGAAAACGTGAAAAAATTGTATAGAAATACTTTGTTAAATTTCAACTCAATATCATGTTCCCGTAAAAAATTAAAATTCATGCACTTGGAACAAAGTTTCTGTTTCAGATTCAGCATTGTTTCTACTCATCTTATTGATCATCCTAAAGGCATTACTTGGCACAAACACTAAATAAAACATAAAAACACAATCATAACAGAATAATAATTGTGCAAAACACTCAAAAACAGAAATAAAATATAGAAATGATGTATTCATTGGGTTGCCTCCCAACAAGCGCTATCGTTTTACACCCCTAGCTAGGCATAACGCATAGATTCAAGTATTGTCATCCTTAGTTTGCAATACATAGAAGGCCCTCATGATTGATTCATATGGTGTCTTAATTCTTGTTCTAGGGAAGTGTTACATACCCTTTGTAAGGGAAAACTGAAACTTAATATTGCCCTCTTTTATATCAATCACGGCACCTATAGTGTGTAAAAACGGTCTACCAAGTATGATAGGACAAGACGGATTGCAATCAATATAAAGAACAATAAAACCAATGGGAACATAATTCCTATTTGCAAGTATAAGAACATCATTAATTCTTCCCAAAGGCTTTTTTATATTAGAATCCGCCAAGTGCAAATTAAGAGAACATTCTTCAATATTCGTAACACCAAGCACATCACATAGAGATTTCTGAATTGTGGAAACACTATCACCCAAATCACACAAAGCAAATCATTCATAATTTTCAATCTTGAATTTAATGGTAGTTTCCCACTAATCATTTAATTTTCTAGCAATTGAAATCTCTAGTTCCAACTTCTCTTCTAATGATTTCATCATGGCATCAATGATTTGTTTAGTAAAAGCTTTATTTTCTTCATAAGCATGGGGTGAATTTATCATAGATTGCAGCAAACAAATACAATCAACCAAGAAGCAACTCTCATAATCAAATTCTTTGTAATCAAAAATAGTGGGCACATCACTAGTTAAAGTTTTGACCTCTCCAAACCCACTTTTATCAAAAATTTCATCAAGATTTTCACCCTCCAAATCATTGGGACGCCCTCTAGCTAAAGTTGACTCTTCTTCAGTCCCTTTATCATCAATTCTAACATTACTAAACAAGGAATCAATAGAGCAAACACCAATCATTTTAAGATCTTCATCGTTGTTATGAAAGTAATTGCTAGAAAATGCTCTTTCTAAAAAATCTCTTTTAGCTCTAAGCATAGCAGTTCTTTTTGTCGTGGTTTTATCACGGCAGATGTCCGAGGACTTACGTTCGAGGCCATCGCTAAGGTGACGGACTCAAAGGGGTTGGTTGGGACGAAGGACACGAGTTTACCCAGGTTCAGCCCCTCAAGATGAGGTAAAAGCCTAAGTCCTGCTTGTGCTTTATTGATTGTAGTATTGATTACAAGGGGTCGGATTCGCTTGACCTAGTTCTCAATCGATTGGTTTCTGTCTAAGACGCCCCGGGTCTCGCCCTTATATAGGAGGTCAAGACCACGGGTTACATGAGTCTGAGACCGACTCTTACAACGTGTCTAATTCTATCTCTATGTCGCCAGGCCCATGTCTTATTCGGCGGGGTACGGTGGAGACTTATGTCTCTAGGCCCATCCTTGGTCTGGCCTATGAGCCGCCAGGTATGACTCGACCCCACCTGGGTGGGTCTCACCACGGGGTTATATCCCCAACATTAGGCCCCAGGTTGACTTGAGCTTTCTCATTTCAACCTTCCATCTCACTTGGTGGCGAGTCTCGCTCATTATCACCTAAAAGTAAGATAAAATAACCCACCGTGATGTCATATCGGATATATCAAAAAGATTCCCTGAAGACCGCAACGGATCTTCTCCACTATTAAACTGATAGCCTAAAAATCAAGGCGTCTGTCTCGGTCAATCAACTTTTGTCACCTTGATTTTCGCGCCCGTTTCCACCTTTTGCCTATTAAATAGGACTGTGAAGAGGGGTCTTCATTTCTTCCTCCGCTTGTGCCTCTTCTTCTTCCTCCCGACGCCGTCGCTCCAGAGTCTCCTTGCTCCGGTGATGCTTCCACCCTGTCATCACCCCAGGCCGCTGCATCAACCTGATCAGACCAGAGCATCGTCCGCGCCCGTCACGTCATCTCCGATAAGTTCTTCTCCACCCCTAGATCTACAGCTTTCAGTAGGGTATTCATGGAGTTCCTCCGCCCGCTAGAACACGAGCTCTTTGCAATGTCAGATAATATGTAGATCAGTGGACTTGATAATGTTCTTTTTTCCATTGCGGTAGATTGTAGGAAGTCAATAATAGCACAACACAGATCTGTAGTTGCCCTTTTTTTACTGTCTTCAAACGTCGCTAGTTCCTCGGTTTGTCGTTAGGTTTAGAATAAACCCACCTTTTTCTATGTTTTGTAGATCCATAATTATATAGATAGCCTGTGAAACCTGTTTTCCACACTTAGTAACATTTGCTTTGTTTCCTTGCAAATTTAACTCGCTAGTGAACTTCCGACTCTCTCCTAAACCGCTCCGGTAACTTAGCTTTATAGAACTTAGATTTCTTCAGTCGCCCGTAGTTGTCTATCACCTTCTAACTCGCCACACATTGTTGCCTTGCACAGTTTTAAGACGTCATCATGCCTCGTGCATCCAATTCTTGTAACTGGGTCGGCTCTACCGTTACCGAAGAGTTCTTGATGGATTTCGTAGACGCAGGGAATAAGTCATCCATTGGCAGGTTCCAGGCAATGAAAAGAAACTCATTCGCCAAGAGGGCGAAGTAGTTGTATTTGCGGATCACCTTCTACACGGTTTCAGCCCACCTGGCTCTAAAAAATTTCGAGACGTCCTTCATTTCTTTAAGCTGCGCCCTCAAGACATTGCCCCAAATTCCGTCTCAAACATGTGCAACTTCCAAATCTTCTATGAAGTTTACTTACAAGAAGAGTCGTCCGTTGGTCTCTTCCGTGAGTTCTTCTACACAAACTGCCAGACGGAGGTGGTAGCTGGTCCGAGTTTAGAGCTTGGAGGAATCTCAATTCAGAGAAGACGGGATGTGACCTTTCTGGCTGTTCGGATGCCAAGTCATCCCAAAGACTGGAATAAAACTTGGTTTTACTGCAAAGACACCTCTCCGGAGGGAGAGCATTCCTTGCCGGGTTATCATTCATCCCGGCTCAAGACTACAACTGAACTCCCTGACCGGCTGTCAGACACTGAGCAGGCAAAGTATGCTCCGGCTCACGCAAAAATTAAAGCCCTTATGGCCAATGGTCTGACAGGAATTGATCTGACCCGCTGTTGGATTTCTTGGAGAGTCATGCCTTTGAGCCGGCGAAGCTGTCTTATGTGCGAGTATACGGGTGATGCTAATGACCCCCTCTGCTTTAATCCTACCACGTTGTCAGGAGATAACATCGTGGCCGCCATCAAAAGCCTTGTTCATGAGTCTTCAGGATCTTGCCGCGCAACCGGGCTAGCACCTTTCTGTGCAGCAAACCCGACGCCAGACGTAAGGGCAACTCTCGACCTCCTTACTTCTGTGTTAGCTATCCATATATATTTTGCCATCTTTTGACCTCTTTTGACGGCTTTTACTTTTAGGCCAATTCCGTCTTCTGGAAAAAGAAGTACGTTCCTCCTCCAAAGAAATCAAAGGAGAAAACCGGCAGTCGTAAGAAGAAAAACGCACCTCAAGAGCATCCTGAAGCTCACGACTCTGAGGTAGAACTTGACTCTCTTGGTCGTCTCTTCATACGCCTTATTGACCATGATATTTCACAGGACGAAACGGAGACAAGCCATGCCAACGTTTCTGAGGTAACATATGTTTCATCCGACTCAGAACCTCTTCCACCAGAGAAGATACGGCGGGTCGTTCAAAAAGTCCCATTTTCCCATCCTCTTGCTTATTTAGACCCTAACTTTCTTTTGAAAAAGCAACAGCACCTCTCTCGATGCCAAACCCAGAGCACCGGCTCTGAAGACCTTATGGTCGGGTTGTCCAACTCTCCCGTTCAATGGCAACGGTCGGCTGAGGTATCTATTTCAACTTGGCTTAGTTTTACCAAGCTTGCCTTTATAATTTGACTTTGTCTTATATTGTCTTAACTGTTTTCAGGGATCACCTCCTTCATCAGGCGACTCTACAGCGACTGCTCTGCCGCCCCTGAAGATCAACCCAGAGTACGTGCCTTGCATGCTTGCATACCATCCTTTGTTATCTGTATAGTTTAGACCATGACCTTCTATGTTCTCCAGGGCTCAAGCGAAACTAAGGAAGACCGGCGGGTCTACCCCTGCTCCCAAGGCTCGAGAGCCGAAACCTGCTAAGTCGGACTCTCCTGCAACGCACGTCGATCCCTCTGCCACCTCCAAGGATGCGCTTGAAGATGCACGTCGCTCTGTTGAGCCGACGACCCATGACATGATTCCTGAGAGTCCTCCGAAGACCCCTTCTAAGCCGTCGAGTCCTTCACCGGCTGTTGATGATTCGGTTACTCCGAACGTCATCATTACTGGGGCCGACTTTCACACTCCTCAACCTCATGTGTTGAAAAAGCACAGTGAGAAGACTGAAGCCTCCGAGAAGCTAAACTTTGAGCTCCCCGCGCTAGAGAAGTTAACCGCTGATGAGCTTCATGCTGGTTATCTAAACCGCCTCTCCACAAGCCGGAATATGGAGATCAAGCTTGTTAGCTTGATGAAGAAAAAATATTAGGTACTCTCGCTCTCTTTTCCTTATACCCTTACATAGCCCCCAAGAGCTGGTTTAGTACTTGCTAATGGTTAACCGGGTCTTTGAATCTTGTTATAAGTAGAAACGCTTAGCCTATAGCTCTCAATTATCGGCTATACATATTGAGTTGTTGCTTTAGTGCGTAAGTAGCTGTTCAAAGAGCCATCTGTAGCCCCCAAGGGTCGGCTTTAACTTTGATGAGAGATGAGCTGAAACTTTGTTGTAGATAGATCAAAGAGCCATCTGTAGCCCCCAAGGGTTGGGTTAACTTTCATGAAGATGAGTCGGAACTTCATTGTAAATAGATGAAAGATCCATCTGTAGCCCCCAAGTGCCGGCTTAACTTGACGAAGATGAGCCGGGACTTACCATGTGGTTTGTAGTTTGTAGTCTTGGAGAACAAATATACATTATCCCCCACGTGCCAGCTTAATTTGATAAAGATGAGCCGAAACCTACTTGTAGTCTTGGAGAGCAAATATACATTAGCCCCCAAGTGTCGAGCATATTGCTTGCAATCTGCTTGAAACTTGTATCATAGTGTCTTAATCTTCATCATTTGGTAATATACCCACCTGGCGACTTAGCCCTCATTCTGTTGTTTATATGTCATAGGAAGCTTTAAACGAGGTCGAGTCTGAATTGACCGGCTTAAGGAGCAATCTGGCGACCCAGCAAGCCGCCCGTAGCGAAGCAAATGAGAGGTGTCGGCTCGCCACCGAAGAACTTACAAAAATTAAAGCTGACTTTGCCGCCTTCAAGAAATCTGCTGAGATGGAACAAACCGCCCTAGCCCAACGAGCAGAGGATGCTGACCAGCGGCTCATGGTTGTGTCCGATGAGCTACACGCCTTGAAGCGGCACATTGCGAAGATGTCTGCCACCATATTTGGTAAGTACTAAATATTTAACCAATACTCTTGTGTGAATACTTATGCTGGCGACTTATAGCCAAAAACTCGTCTTATGCAGGTCCAAGGAGCCGTCAACTTGCTGCTGATAGCTTGCTACCACTGAAAGTCGTCTACACCTTAATAGAGCAATTGTATTGCGGAGCTCTCTGCACAATCAAGGCAATGCTCCATAAAGATAGTATCCCCCAGACTATGAAGGGGGTCATTGAAGTGTTATCCACCTTGTCGAAACAAATCCAGGAGCTCAAGAAATTAGCCGCCAGAAAAGGAGCCATCGCAGCCATCAGCCAGGCTTTAGCTTTTGCCCTAGAGTTGACTCCCGAAGAGATGATGGACGGGTTTCCATCAAAGAAGGATGACAACTCAGAGTTCACGGAGGCTAACTACGCTCGTTGCATGAAGGCTTCCAGAGTCCTCACATCAGTGTTAGCACAAGAAGTAGACCTGTCAACCTACCAGGCGGCTTACAATGTCGAGAAGAAGAGAGTACGTGGCCCAACCTTTGAGGCCAAGGACTTAACTCCTGGACGTCATAAGCACATCTTTGCTCCTGATCTTGACCCGTCCCACCTCTTTCAAGAGGCAAAATTTGTGGCTTTAACCAACTGCAACTAGGACATGGACAATATCTAGATCACGGAGGTCGAAGACCCACCACAGGATGACCCGCCATCCAGCTGATGAAGTTGGTAACGCCGTGGATAATCCGGCCTTGTGACCCGCCATAGGGTGGTGTAAAAAAATTTGAGTCATTACTTTTGAGCTCCATGGAGAGCATTGTAATAGGCTTGTAGTAAACTTTGTCTTGCCTAAACCATGCCATTGTGCACATATGAAATCGTCCAGCTTTAACATATTACATCTGCCTTGTGCCTTCAACTCATACCAGATGTCGTGTCGGCACTTGGTAGATAACCAACCTACGAGCATAGATATTTTCTGCATTGTTAGGAGGGCGGCTTAGAATAGCGCAACCCAAAGATGCTATATCTTTCCTGACTTGCTTTTTTTAATAACTCACCTGCCGGTTCTGCTGGGTTGACTCGCTAATTAAAACTCCTTAACAGTATAGGGTCTCTATCGAGATTCACTGACAGGAAGTGTAATGCCCCAAAAGAGACACGGTAGGGCATGAGTACCCTGGTAGCCCATAAACTGCCTCTCACATGACATAAATCTATCATTTTAACCTTAAACAGTGCAGGGTCTTTAAAAGATTAACTGTCTAAGAGTACAAACAGGCCACATAGCGGAGAGTCGGCAGCAGATGGGAGAGTTTATCCTTGCTTTCCGTAAGTCGGCCCTCACGTGACAAGAACCGCCATTTTAACCTTAGCCAGTACAGGGTCTCTATCGAGATTTTCCGTCAACTTATTTGAGCCAATTCAGGATCTCTAGGCGAGATTAACTGGTAAGAGTTTGGCGGGTCACCTAGCAGAGCAGCATCAGCTTACAGGCAGCTTTAACCCTGTTTGGCTTAAGAGCCGATCAAGAGGTATGTAACCTAAACCCGGAAGGTTGGAATCCCCCAAATGACCTTTGTTGACGGGGTCAACTATTTGGCTTAAGAGCTGATCGATAGTGTTTGATAAGCTAAACCCGGTGGGTTGGAAGCCCCCTAGATGATCATGTTGACAGAGTCAACTGTTCGGCTTAAGAGCTGATCGATAGGGTCTAATAAGCTAAACCTGGTGGGTTGGAAGCCCCCTGGATGATCATGTTGACAGAGTCAACTGTTTGGCTTCAGAGCCGATCAATAGGGTCTGATAAGCTAAACCCGGTGGGTTGGAAGCCCCCTGATTGACCTTTATTGTGCAGACTAAGATATGTGAAACGGTAGAGGACCCGGCTTGCAGGGAAGCTAACTTTATTCATATATATATATGATATGTACAATGATGGTGTACAATGTCAAGTCTTGACAACTTAAGTATAGTAAGGTCGTAGATGAGCTATGTTCCATGGTCGGCGGGTCTCCTGCCCAAAAGTGCTTGAGTCGTCTCGGATGTCAATGAGATAGTACGACCTATTGTTGAGATTTCTGCTGACCACGAAAGGTCCTTCCCTTGGAGGGGAAAACTTGTGTGCATCTGTCTTATCTTGAATCAACCACAACACCAAGTCGCCTTCTTGAAACGTCCGGGTCTTGACTCTGTGGCTATGATAGCGATGCAGGTCTTGCTGATAAATCGCCAATCGAGTCGCCGCCAGGTCACGTTCTTCCTCCAAGGCATCAAACGCGTCTTGACACGCCGTTTCATTGTCCGCTTCAACGTAAGCCGCCACTCGTGGCGAGTCATGACGGGTATTGCTTGGCAACACGGCTTCTGCCCCGTAAACCATGAAGAAAGGTGTATAACCTGTTGATCTGTTGGGAGTGGTTCTGATGCTCCATAAGATGGACGGCAACTCCTCCACCAAACAACCCGGAGTTCGCTGCAAAGGAACCATAAGTCAGGGTTTGATAGCTCTCAAGATTTCCTAGTTAGCATGCTATGCCTGACCATTTGACCGTGGATGAGCAACCACGGAGACATCAAGTCGGACGTGTTCACTTTCACAGAACGCTCACATAGCCCCCTTGGATAGGTTCGTTCCATTATCTGTGATGATGTTGTGAGGGTAACCAAAACGGTAGATCAGCTTTTTAACAAACTGAACCATTGTAGTCGCGTCACACTTGCTGACCAGCTCAGCTTCCACCCACTTGGTAAATTTATCAACTGCCAACAAGAGGTAGGTCTTCTTGTCCTTGGATCTCTTGAAAGGCCCAACCATATCAAGCCCCAGGACTGCAAATGGCCAAGTAATTGGAATCATGTGCAGCTCTTGAGCCAGGACATGAGCATGTCGGCCAAACTTTTGACATCAATCGCACTTGCGAACCAAGTCTTCCGCATCCTTATGAGCCGTCAGCCAGAAGAAACCATGTCAAAAGGCCTTGGCCACCAGAGATTATGAGCCGGCGTGGTGACCACAATCACCAGCATGAATTTCATTCAAGATTTCCTTTCCCTCTTCAGGCGAGACGCAATGTTGAAACACGCCGGTGACACTGCACTTATGTAACTCACCATTGACTATTGTTTAGAATGCCTGGTGATCTGTCTAGCGAGATTTAAATCATCGGGTAACTCGTCGCGAGTCAAGTATGCCAAATAAGGCACAGTCCCGTCAGGAATAGCATGTAGAGCCACCACCAGCTGCCCCTCCGGGTCAGGGATAGCCAAGTCTTCCTCTGAAGGTAACTTAACTGGCGGGTGATGTAGTACGTCTAAGAAAACGTTAGGCGGCACCGGCTTACGTTGAGAACCCAGCCTCTTGACAGGGCGTCAGCCGCCTCGTTCCTGCGACGATCAATATGATCCACCTGATAACCCTTGAAATGACCAGCGATGACATCCACCACCTATTGATAAGCCGCCATCCATGGGTCCTTGGAGTCCCAAGTGCCTGAGACTTGCTGGGCTACGAGATCTGAGTCGCTGAAGCATCTAACCCGGCTCAGGTTCATCTCCTTAGCCACCCGGAGGCCATGAACCAGAGCTTCATACTTAGCTGCATTGTTAGTACAAGGAAACATCAACCTTAGCACATAACATAATTTATCACCTTTTGGGGTAAGTTAAGACAACCCCTGGCCCTGATCCTTCCAGTTGCCTGGATCCATCAAAGTGGATTGTCCAATATGTATTATCTGCCTTTTCCTCGGGTGCCTGACACTCAGTCCGGTCGTTGATGAAATCCACCAAGGCTTGTGCCTTGACCGTCATGCGAGGTACGTATTTCAAATTGAGATGTCCAAGCTTTAATGCCCACTTAGCAATCCTGCCAGTTGCTTCTCTATTTTGAATTATGTCTCCCAATGGGGTAGAGCTAACCACTCTAATCTGGTGCCCCAGGAAGTAATGCTTCAGCTTATGATTGGCCATGAACACCCCGTATACCAGCTTCTGCCAATGTGGATACCTCTGCTTGGATTCCGTCGAGACCTCACTGATATAGTAAACCGGACTTTGAACAGGATATGTCTTCCCTACCTCCTTTCGCTCGACAACGATTGCGGTGCTGACTACCCTGTTATTAGCCGCCACGTATAAGAGCAAGGGTTCTTTCTCAGCTGGAGCAGCTAAGACCGGGGCTCAGTGAGCTGTCTCTTGAGTGCCTCAAATGCTTCACCCGCCGTCGTACTCCAGACAAAGTTGTCTGTCTTCTTCATCATCTGGAATAAAGGGATGGCCTTCTCACCAAGGCGGCTTATAAATCGGCTTAATGCAGCAAACCGGCCTGCCTGGCGCTGAACATCATTGATGCATGCCGGCTCAAACAGCGAGATGATAGCCTTGATTTTATCCGGGTTAGCCTCAATGCCACGCCCAGAGACTAGAAATCCCAAGAGCTTGCCTGCTGGAACACCAAAGACACACTTAGCCGGGTTAAGCATCATCTTGTAGACCCGTAAGTTGTCGAAAGTCTCCTTCGGGTTGTCAAGTAGAGTCTCCTTATTCGTTGACTTGATCACAATATCATCCACATATGCATGAACGTTGCGCCTGATTTGGCTGTGAAGACAGCTCTGTACACAATGCTGGTAAGTCGTCTGGGCACTCTTGAGCCCAAAAGGCATAGACACATAGCAGAAAGCACCAAAAGGGGTGATGAAAGTTGTCTTCTCCTGATCCTTGACTGCCATCTTGATCTGATGATAACCAGAGTAAGCATCCAGGAAGCATAAGCTCTCACAACCCGCTGTTGCATCGATGATCTGGTTAATATGAGGCAGAGCAAACGGGTCAGCTGGACAGGCTTTATTAAGATCCGTGTAATCCACACACATACGCCATGTGCCGTTCTTCTTAAGCACTAGCACCGGGTTAGCAAGCCACTCTGGGTGAAACACTTCAACGATGAAACCCGCCGCCAGGAGCCGACCCACCTCTTCCCCAATGGCCTTGCGCCTCTTTTCATTGAACCGTCGTAGGAACTGTCTGACCGGCTTAAACTTAGGATCCACATTAAGGTGGTGCTCAGCGAACTCTCTCGATACACCCGACATGTCAGAAGGTTTCCATGCGAAGATGTCTCGATTCTCACGGATGAATTCAATGAGCGTGCTTTCCTATTTGGGATCCATATTGGCCCCAATAGTAAACTGCTGCGATGAGTCGCCTGGAGTAAAGTCCACTAGCTTGGTGTCATCCGCCGAGAACTTGAGGGGCGGCTTAGATTCCGTGGTGGGCTTCTTGAGCAGAGTCATATCCTCTGGGTCAACATTTTCCTTATAGAACTTGAGCTCTGCTTCCGCGCAACTTGACTCCGAATAAACTGCATCTCCTTCCTCACACTCAATAGCCGTCTCTCGATCACCATGCACCTTAATCGTTCCTTTTAGGCCCGGCATCTTGAGCTGCAAGTACACATAACAAGGCCTAGCCAGGAACTTGGCGTAAACCGGACGTCCAAACAGAGCATGATACGGACTTTTGATCTTGACCACCTCAAAACGCAAGGTCTCTACACTGTAGTTGTATTCGTCCCCGAAGGCGACTTCCAAAGAAATCCTCCCCACTGGATAGGCTGACTTGCCAGGCACCATGCCGTGAAAAACTGTTTAGGACGGCTTAAGATCCTTATCAAGCAACTTCATCCGACGGAAAGTGTTGTAGTACAAAATATTGATGTTGCTGCCACCATCGATAAGCACCTTGGTAAAGACGTAACCTCCAACTTGGGGGCAACTACCAACACCAGCCACCCAGGGTCATCAACATGCAGCGGGTGATCCTCTCTGCTCCAGGTTATGTCGTACTCTAACCACTTCAAGTACTGCGGGATAGCCGGTGTGATAGCATTGACCGCCCGCTTGCGCAACTTCTGGTCCCGCCTATTAAGGCTGGTTGTGAAAACATGATACTGACCCGAACTGAGCTGCTTTGGATTACTCTGGTATCCAGATTGGTTATTCTGTTGTTGATTGTTGCCACCAGAGTGTTGATGATGTCCTCCTTGGTTGCCCTGGCCTTGATGGCCGGATCTTGAACCGCCGGACCCAAACCCGTCTCCTGACCCGCCTGGTCCGAGCCGCCAGGCGGGCCACCATCGTTGTTATGCTGTCTCAAGTTGTAGTCCTTGAACTTTTGCATAATGTGGCAGTTACCCCACTTGTGACCCGCCACTCTGTCGGGCCGACTATGCTCCGGACAAGGTTTATTGAGCATTTCCTCCAAATTAAAAGGAGTCTTGCCTTTATTGAAAGGTTGTCTGAACTTCCCGTTGCCCTTAGCATGATTGTTACCAGTGCTGGCATTGGCCACCAATTCTGATCCGTCGTTTGGATTCTTTCTCTTACCTTGGTTACCATTGCCTGCCGCACCCTTGCCATTGTTATTATTCTTATTCTGACCAGGCTTCTCTTCATCAGAGCCAGGATCCTTCATACTATCAGAGTCAGCGTATTTCATGAGAGCCTCCATGAGCTCCCCCATGTCTTAACTTGTGCGCTTGAGCCAGCCGAGCTTCTGCTTCAAAGGCGTAAAGTGGCAATTCTTTTCCAGAATCAAAACCGCTTGAGCCGCCGTAATCTGCTCAGATGAGTGGATGATAGTCGAAACCTGCCGGACCCAGTGATGAGCCGACTCATTTTTCTGCTGTACACAGTGATCCAAATCCACAATCGTCATGGGCTGCTTGCACGTTCCTTGAAAGTTTTTGATGAACTTCGCTTTTAACTCAACCCAGGAATTGATGGTATTGGGTGGCAAACCCTTCAACCACGTGCGAGCCGGCCCTTCTAGCATCATGATAAAATACTTCACGCACACCGCGTCATTGACATCCAACATCTCCATGGACAGGTCATAGCTTTCAATCCAAGCCTCCGGGGGCAGATCTGTAGGACCGAAACTATGTCTAGAGGGGGGTGATTAGACTACTTGACCAAATAAAAGTTTTGCCTATACCAAGTTTTAGGGTTGACAGTTTTTAGCATTTCATGGCAAGTCAAGTACACCCTAAACATGCAAGTCTAAGAGTATATAGCAGTGGAAAGTAACAACAAGCATGTATATAAGGGATAGGGTAGGAAGATCAAATGCAGTTGTAGACATGATGATTTTTCCCATGGTTCCGATAGGTGGCGCTATAGTACATCCACGTTTATGGAGTCTTCAACCCACGGAGGGTAACGGTCGTGAGAGTCCACGGAGGGCTCCACCCAAAAGGGTCCACAAAGTAGCAACCTTGACTATTCCATAACGGCTTCCGTCCACGAAGGACTAACCTCACTATGGGTAGATCTTCACGAAGAAGGCGATCTCCTTGACCTTACAAACTTCTTGATTCACTCCACAACACGAAGTAGGAGGCTCCCAAGCAACACCTAACCAATCTAGGTGGCACCACCCTCCAAAAGGTAATAGGCTCGGTAATGACGATGAACTCCTTGCTCTTGTGCTTCAAGATGATAGACTCCTCAACACACAATCTATCTCTCACAGGTTTGGCTTGGTAGAAGAGATGGGATTGGTGGAAAGCAACTTGGGAGGCTAGAAATCAAGATCCATATGATTGGAGTGGAAGATCTTGACCTCAACACAAGGGTAGGTGGTTCTCTCTCAGAAAACTGAGTAGGATACGTATGGAATAGTTCTGAGTGCTTCTCTTTCGAGTGGGTGGTGGTGAAGGGGTATATATAGGCATCCCCAAAAATCCAACTGCTACACACAAAATGACCAACTCGATGACACCAATGTGTTAATCTCAGTGGTACCAAAGTGACCAAAAGGTGGCAACTTTTGAATCTCGATGAGACCGATATAGGAAACTCAGTTGCACCGATAAGGTGACCAATGGTCAGATTTCCAATCTCGGTGATGCCGATCCAACATTGTCGGTGGTACCGATAATGTGAATTTGCGTAACAGAAAGTTGGCAACCTAAACTCGGTGGCACCGGTATGGAATCGGTTGCACCAAAGTGGCTAGGCTTTGGCTAAGTCTGACTAGGTTCTGGAATCGGTGGCACCGGTATGGGAAAGGTGGTTGCACCGATTTTGAGTGTTAGGTATAGAACAGACTTTGGTGGGAGAGTTTGTGGATGTTTTTGGTGACTATCACTTGTGCACGTTTGAGCATATTGTTCACCAACAAAACCTTACCCCCTTTTAATAGTATTGGCTTTCCTATGGACTCAACGTGATTTCTCACAAATATAAAATGTAGAGTCCTCTTGCTTGAAGCTTGGCCAACCTATTTCCTTGCATCTTGGGGTGTCTCCACAATCTCCTTTTTCCAATCCTTTCATTGAACATTTCCTGAAATATACTTGGTGGAAACATTAGTTCAATGACTTATATGTTGTTATTAATTACCAAAACCACCAAGGGAGAAAATGTGCTTTCAATCTCCCCCTTTTTGGTAATTGATGACAACATATAGAGCAAAGCTTTGACATATGATAAAATCAATGAATATAATCGTCTCGTTGAGAGGTATGTGATAAGCAAGAGCTCCCCCTAAATTTGTGCATTATTTTGAATTTGAATTTGAATACAAATGCACAATTGATTAGGTATATGGGGCACTTCTTCCATGTCACATACAACTTGGTGGTGTGCGAGAATAATTAGAATGAATAACAAAGCACAACACAATCAAGCAAAGGTGAATGATCATCTCATAAGCATTAAGATGATAGGAAATAGCAGCATAACACATAAAGCGTAAAATAGTAGCATAACATACATGATCATACGCTCAACACAAGTAACCAAAAGACCAAATGTTTTGAAAAGCAACAAACACCAAAACGCTCTCTCGCTCGAAGCCTAAAGATCTATATACACTTCTCCCCCTTTGGCAACAAGTTACCAAAAAGTTCAAAAGCATACATCTTATTGTTCTTGGGCTGATCTCCTCTGGTTGTTGATGAACGAGTCGAGAGAACAGCACCGGCGAAGATCTCTGCAGATGTCGTGGATGGAGTTGGAGTGGCAGCTGGAGGAACTGGAGCAAATGGAGCAGGAGCTGAGGTGACAGCAGCAGGAGCTGATGAAGAGGGCCTCAAGTCTGGAGCTGGCACAGTGGCTGATCAGGCCTGGGTATGAAACTGTGTGCCTGTCCTGAGAGGTGATTCATCCTCATCATCATCAACATCATCTGAAGAAGTAGTCTGAGGAAGAGGCACTGAGTCAACTTCCTTCTTGAGCTCATTGACTGTCTTAGTCAGCCCATCCACCTTATCATTAAGGCTCTTGATCCTGTTTTCAAAGATCCTCACAAGACTGTTCTGGTTGTCCAGAATCCCTTTAATGTCCTTCTGCATACCCTGAACTAATGATATCAACAGGTCCGTTTGCTCATTCCTAGATCTAGGGACTTGAGCACTAGTGGCTCTAACTGCCTCTGCCTTTGCCTGAGTTGTAGCAGATGTGGGATGTCCAGCATCCATCACCACAACATTGTCCTCGAGATCTGGCTGTACGGGTAAATGTGGACGATCTAGAGAAAAAATGTGCTTCTCCAACTTTGAATTGATAAGCATCTGGATGTAGGGCGCATAACAGCAAGAGCGCTTCTGGTCAGCAGCAACCCTCTTGATTGTCTCAACAATCAAATCCATGACTCTGATCCTGGTGTGTCTATCAAGGTGGATCAACATATTGATGGAGTGGCCTCGCATCATCTTGTCATCTCCTGACTTGGGCATCAAAGTATGCCTCAGAATGGTGTTCATGGTGCGGAGGCCAGCCTGAAGAAAGTAGATAGATCCTAGCCTGTGAGACTTCACATTGGCAGCAGGGATCTCCTTGTACATATTTGCCATAGCATTGTGGATCTCCTTGGATTCTGAGTATACATCCAAGTCACCATCCTGTGCTTCAGGAACTCCTAAGATAGCAGCCCATTCTTCAACAGTCAATTCATACCTTGCACCTTCAGTCATCCATACAATTCTACCATCTCCATAGAAATGTGCAGTGGAGTAGAATTGCATGATCATCTCATCGTTACAAGTAGTGAATTCTCTGCCAACAAACTCATCCAAACCTATGCAGTGGAAATTGTCTTGGACACTTGGAAAGTAGTCCTTGTTTTCCTCGATGAATTTCCAGTCAACATACCGCATATCACTCACAGTTGGACTCTTGTCAAAAAGCACAGTCTCATAGAAATCTTGTTGCTCCTTGGTATAAAATCTGTAGCCCATAGCTGTCTTCTTCCTCTGGGCATAAGGATCTATAGCTCTCCAAGCTCTCAATCCTGAATCCTTCCTCTTCTTCATATCCTCAGCTAGTGGGTAGCTGGCATTGTGTACCGGAAGGTGAGGTCTGAGCTTCATCAAAGTTGTCAAGTTGTCATCATCTTCAACTCTCGAAGCAGTCCCTTTGTTTTTCTCAGAAGCTGGAATCTGCCTGGATGTCCTCTTAGGCTTCTCAACAGCAGCCTTCTTGGATGTGCTAGTCTTTGTCATAGCATCAACCATAAGCTTCTTTTGCTTTTTCTTGGGTGGAGCCTTCTCAACATGCTCTTCCTCCTCTTCGGCATCAGCACCAACAGCTTCTTCTGGATCCTCATACATGGAGGTTCTTCTGCCAATAACATGAATAACCCTCTTTCTTGCTTTCTTCTCTCTTGCCTTCTTAGGCATAGCTTTCTTTGGGACCTCAACTGAAATAGTTGCTCTGGCAGTCTCATGAGCCTTGAAGGTTGAAGCAGGTGAATAGATCTTGCTGACAACTCTCCTGGAAGAAGTGGCTTCAGTAGCAGACTTCTTAGCAGCTTTCTCTTGCTTCTTAGCAAGAATCTCCTCAGGAATAAAGTCTGAATCCTCCTCATCTAAATTCAGCCTCTTTCTGGTCCTTGTAGCAGCTTTGGGCAACCCATGGGAGCTGGGGGTGCCTGGATCTAAAAATGAACTAGACTCTGGGCTTGTGCCTGAACTCATGTCAGCACCCTGCTCTGGCAAGTTCTGACTGTCCTCTGCATCTGACATACTGACCCTGTGAATGGAATATAGATGAGCAGAAGTAGATGAGTCATCACAAAATTATTAGCTAGTTTTTGAAATTTTGAACAGAACATTTTCAAAGTTTTGCATTATGTCAAAAACAAATTGGTAAGGCCGAAGCAAAACTTTCGGTGACACCGAGACTGACTGTCCCTTTTAACAGAAACTTCGCACCCTTTTCGGTGAGACCAAAAAGGAGTGCTCGATTTCACCGTGACAGTTCTCACCAACACAGAAACGAAAATCGGTGGTACCGATTTTCTTGATTTGGTTCTACCGAGTTGCGTCGGGCAGAAAGCAAAACCCTGGAAAATCGATGATTCGCTAGCCTATGGGATTTTGGGTGGATACGAATACATGCAATGAGTGGCTTATAGATAAAATCAAATCCAATGCACAAGAATCAGAAGGGAGCGCAAAGGAGGTCGAATCCGTACCCTAATTTGGTGCGGATCCGCTACGGCGGTGACGATGGAGCAGATTTCGTCGATGGCGGCGATTCCCAGCGGCGGAGGAGCGCAGGAAGACAAGGGCGATGACCAGGGGTCTCGAAGCGGCAGCTTAGGGTTTTGAGGTGCGACAGTTCTAAGGATGAATTTCAAAACATCGGGGACCACGGTATATATACCCTCCACTGTCGGTGATACCGATTTTATGTTTTTGGTGTCATCGAGTTCCACGACTGTCAGCTGATAGGGAAACTCGGTGTAACCGAGAATATGAAATCGGTAGTACCAAGATTGAAAAACAGATCAACCCTAGGCATTCGATGAGACCGAGATTGTGGGGTTGGTTCCACCGAGATGCACTTGGGAGGTTTTAATGGTCAGTCCTTGTCGATACAGAACTCCGAGTGCTCCACACACAAAGGGATCAAAAAGCACTTGTTCAAATTTTGTGATGCAGCATGAAGGGAATATGAGGTGAGAAAGGATAGATAGCTAAAGAGTGGTCCTAGGCATTCTTGTCCATCCAATTGGCAAAAGATAAAATCGATAACCAAATAGAAACAATTGGATGTCCTCAAATGAGAAAATAAATGCAGACCAACATGCTCACACAATAAGATGTCAAAAGAAATCATGAAAAACATGCACAAACACACTAGCATCTAACAAGCACTTGGGCGATGACGAAATCATCTATATATGAGTATTTGACTTAGGAGCCAAGTAAGAGTACTTGATCATAGGTCATACTCATTGTTTAAGTACAAGTGGGGTTACCACTTTTACATAAAGCATTTAATGTTGTCACATACTAAGAGATGCTTTGACTCAGGTCTTAGAGTAAAGCTCCCCCTTAATGTGACATCCCCCCATAAGAGGGATAAACTAACCTTGGGTTTTGTCGATCAAGACTTCATGTTGGTGAGGTAGTTGTGGATGCTCAATGTTGATGAAGATCACCAATAGTTGGGAGCATCCTTGTTGTTTCCTTACTCCTCTAACCTACATGGGTTAGTCCCAACACACAAGAGACAAATACAAGGATATCTATGGACATGGAGTGCAAATCATATGTTATGATGTCCATTGATTAGTTGATTACCTTGTCCCTTGCTTACCTTTGAGGGAATGGTGACTCCTTGAACTATTGCATTGAGTTGATGTTGAGTGCAAAAAGTCCTTGTCAATAATGAATGTGAGTGAATTTCGTTGGCGGAGTCACCCCTCAAGAACTTACTAGTTCTTCTTCTTGGGAACCCACATCAAGTTGATGGGGATCCTTGGTGTTGAAGTAGCATTTATAGTAGTTGAGCTTGAAGTAGCCTTGGGAACCCACTCCACCAAAGCTAGGGATTCATCTTCATATGAGTCAATGTCCTCTTGAAGCTTGTTCTTGCCCTTGAGCTTGTGGTCTTGTGGTGGAAGGTCATCTTGAGTGTTTGTCCCCTTGGGAAGAGTATTTTCATACTTCTCCTTTTGAGGGACAAACTTGGGCTTGGGATATTGACCTTCTTCCCACTCAACTCCATTAGCGTTGAAGTAGCCAACACCACGATTCTTCCGGTATCCTCCGTGCTTGCGTATAATTTCCTCAAATTGCTTACATCCAGCAATACTCTTGTACATACCTTTTTCTATAATTCCTTTCAATAAAGCATTTTCTTGCTCAAGTGTAACTTGGCTAAGAGAATCATCATTAGTGGAATCAATAGAACTACTAGAAGCAACATCATTGGGTTTAGCATTTTTATTGTTGCTACTAGATGAAGAACCTTTCTTGCCTTTGTTACTAGATTGCTTAGTTTTAACTTGAGGCATGAAAGAAAGAGTAGTCGTTTGGCTAGATAAGATGAAGTCTTCTTTCGGAGATCGTCATTGATAGCTTTGAGAAACTCATGCTCTTGCTCTAAGTTGAGCTTCTCGAAGCGTAGCTTCTCATGAATTCTCACAAGCTCTCTATGATCTTTGAGAGTAAATTCATGAGCTAACTTAAGAGTGTTTAGTTCTTTAGTTAGTTGTTCTATTTTCATATTATCATCATCAAATGACTCATCTTGACTAGCATGAGAATTGTCAAGTTCATTTTGATCAACATCACTAGTTTTATCACAAAGCAAGTCATCATCACAAAGCAAATCATCTTCAGTAAGCAAATCATCTTCACCACTATCAAAATAATGATACTCGGGGTGTGATACCTTGGGGACTTTAGCCATGAAGCAACTTCCACTCCCTTCGTTTGGTGAATCAAATAGATCGTAGGAGTTGGTAGTCACTAGAGCAATTCTGGCAACACCATCATCTTGACTATAGTCGGAGTCGGAGTGATAGCTTCTCTCAGAGTAGTTTTTGGAGTCGGAGCCGAAAACCCATTCACCAACATGAGCTTGATGTTTTCTTCTTGTGTAGCTCTTGGCGTACTTGTCCTTCTTCTCCGAATCTCTACTTCTCCTTCAGTGTCTTCGTTCATAACGATCATCTCTACTCCTTCTCTCTCTTTGTGGTGATTCATTCCTTGAGCTTCGTCTTCGAGGTGACTCTTCTCTTCTTTTCTAGGGAGCCGTGCACTCATTTCAGTAGTGTTCGGGCTTCCCACAATTGTAGCAATTGCGATCAGGACTTGACGAATGCTTCTCTTCATATCTTGAGTTGGAGTTTCTTTCTTTGCCTCTATTCTTGTAGAACTTGTTGAATTTCTTGACCATGAGGCTTATCTCTTCATTGGTGACAAGGTTGTTGCTTGAAGTTGCGGGAGCATCACTTGTGGCTTTGTAAGCACCGCTAGACTTGTGATGAAGTTCTTCCTTATCTTTGAGTGTCATCTCATGAGCAACAATCCTTCCAATGACTTCCGTAGGCTTGAGATCTTTGTAGTTTGGCATCATTTGGATCAATGTGCACACAATGTCATATCTCTCATCCAAAGCTCTAAGTATCTTCTTGATGATGAATTTGTCAGTCATTTTTTCGCTTCCTAAGCTGGCAATCTCATTGGTGATGACAGCTAGCCTAGAGTACATCTCTGCGACTCTTTCACCATCCTTTATCTTGAACTTGTCAAGCTGACCTTGAAGAACATCTAACTTGGATTCTCTCACGGACTCGGTTCCTTCGTGCATATCAACCAAAGTATACCAAATCTCTTTTGCATTCTCAAGACAACTGATTTTGTTGAATTCTTCGGGGCATAAGCAATTGAATAGAATGTCACATGCTTGAGCATTAAGTTGCAACATCTTCAACTCATCCGCGGTCGCTTCACGATCCGGTTCCCGTCCATCCGCAAAGAACCCACCTTGCAAGCCAACACGAACAACAGCCCAAACGGCGGGGTCATGACCAAGAATATGCATTTTCATTTTGTGCTTCCAACTAGCAAAATTAGTGCCATCAAAGTACGGACCTCTACGGTGATAACTTCCCTCACTAGACGCCATACTCTCCTAGGTTGTGAGACCTAAGCAATGGAGACCAAAGCTCTGATACCACCTGTAGGACCGAAAGTATGTCTAGAGGGGGGTGATTAGACTACTTGACCAAATAAAAGTTTTGCCTATACCAAGTTTTAGGGTTGACAGTTTTTAGCATTTCATGGCAAGTCAAGTACACCCTACACATGCAAGTCTAAGAGTATATAGCAGCAGAAAGTAACAACAAGCATGTATAGAAGGGATAGGGTAGGAAGATCAAACGCAGTTGTAGACACGATGATTTTTCCCGTGGTTCCGATAGGTGGCGCTATCGTACATCCACGTTTATGGAGTCTTCAACCCATAGAGGGTAACGGTCGCGAGAGTCCACGGAGGGCTCCACCCAAAAGGGTCCATAAAGTAGCAACCTTGACTATCCCATAATGACTTCCGTCCACGAAGGACTAGCCTCACTATGGGTAGATCTTCACGAAGAAGGCTATCTCCTTGCACTTACAAACTTCTTGGTTCACTCCACAACATGAAGTAGGAGGCTCCCAAGCGACACCTAACCAATCTAGGAGGCACCAGCCTCCAAAAGGTAATAGGCTCGGTAATGACGATGAACTCCTTGCTCTTGTGCTTCAAGATGATAGACTCCTCAACACACAATCTCTCTCACATAGGTTTGGCTTGGTAGAAGAGATGGGATTGGTGGAAAGCAACTTGGGAGGCTAGAAATCAAGATCCATATGATTGGAGTGGAAGATCTTGACCTCAACACAGGGGTAGGTGGTTCTCTCTCCGAAAACTGGGTAGGATAGGTATGGAATAGTTCTGAGTGCTTCTATTTCGAGTGGGTGGTGGTGAAGGGGTATATATAGGCATCCCCAAAAATCCAACCGTTACACACAAAATGACCAACTCGGTGACACCAATGTGTTAATCTCGGTGGTACCGAAGTGACCAAAAGGTGGCAACTTTTGAATCTCGGTGAGACCGATATAGGAAACTCGGTTACACCGATAAGGTGACCAACGGTCAGATTTCCAATCTCGGTGACGCCGATCCAACATTGTCGGTGGTACCGATAATGTGAATTTGCGTAACAGAAAGTTGGCAACCTAAACTCGGTGGCACCGGTATGGAATCGGTTGCACCAAAGTGGCTAGGGTTTGGCTGAGTCTGTCTAGGTTCTGGAACCGGTGGCACCGGTATGGGAAAGTTGGTTGCACCGATTTTGAGTGTTAGGTATAGAACAGACTTTGGTGGGAGAGTTTGTGGATGTTTTTGGCGACTATCACTTGTGCACGTTTGAGCATATTGTTCACCAACAAAACGTTACCCCCTTTTAATAGTATTGGCTTTCCTATGGACTCAAAGTGATTTCTCACAAATATAAAATGTAGAGTCCTCTTGCTTGAAGCTTGGCCAACCTATTTCCTTGCATCTTGGGGTGTCTCCACAATCTCCTTTTGCCAATCCTATCATTGAACATTTCCTGAAATATACTTGGTGGAAACATTAGTTCAATGACTTATATGTTGTTATTAATTTCCAAAACCACCAAGGGAGCAAATGTGCTTTCAAGGTCAGCAGTGTAATTTGGGACCTTGCAAGGGCCTTTGAAATCCTTCGGCAAACGCTCGTTCCGTAGAGCCGCCACCAAATAGGGTACTCCCATGGCCCTGGTGGTTACTCCCGCTCCAACTAAGATGGAAGGCGCAGGCTCTTGATGAGCTGCCGCTGACAGATCCTCCGCCTCTCGATGTGCCCTCGCCCGTTCTACGAGCTCCTGAGCATCTAAAGCCGCCTGGTCGTCTCGCGGTGGGCCCTGGTGCTGATCACTGCTAGAAACCGTCGGTGACTCATAGCGCCGGCTGAAGCTGCGGCTGGGGATGGGGGTTGAATGCACGCGACTCCGGCTATAGGTATACTTCTCTTGCTGGGCCATCGTCGTTTGTAGGTATCCAATAGCGTTCCGCACCTCTTTTGCGAAAGGCGCCTTGTCAGGAATAGGGATTGTTCCAAGCTGGGTAGCTGCCGCCACCATGTTCTCTGTCGGATTTGAATAGTGACCCGCGAGCGTTGGAAAAGCCATTGGTGAGGTCTGGTTCCGTCGGGGCGAGTTAAGCTGCTGCTGAGCCATCGGTCGACTTCCAAGTGCTTCCGATGTCCGTCCCGTTCCTGACGTGTTAAAAAGGTTGTTGACCTCATATTGTTCTAGCAGGCGGGACTGATGCCTCATCCACTGCACCGCGGCTGTCGACTGCTGTTCTAGCTCAAGGCGAAAAGCATCCGCCTTAAGGCGCTCTGCCGTCGCATCCATCTTAGCCTTTAACGCACCGATCCCCTGTTGGACTTCTGCCATCTGGTCCTTCAGTCTTGTGATCTCTAGGTTTCGGGCGGCTTGATTCTTAGGCGTGACTTCAGTCGCCATCAGGGTTGTGAGCTTGTTCATCAAATCCAGAAGAACCTGAGCCAGCGGCAGGTCAGCCCCCGTGTCTGCCGCCCCAGCGGCTATACTTGGGACCGGCTCTGTTCCCTCCATGAACATGGTCGCATGAGTCGGCAGCCCATGACCGTCCGGCTCAGAACGCTCCGACTCGTGGTAAAGCTCGTCGTAGCCCCCGAGCCCGCCATCGTGAAGCTGGTAGATTGATCCTGCCTCTCCGCTCGAAGATCCATCCTCTGAATAGATGAGAGTCTCCTGCGACATAGAAGCCTCAAGATCCATACCTTGAGTGAACCCAACGAAAACATGCTTCCTTCCCGGGTCAGCACGGGCGGGTTGCACGTGTTGGGCGGGTTGCGCGCGCCAAGCCGACTCGACGATGTCGGTGCAGATGTCCGGCCCGGGTGTAGATCCGCCGACCTTGCCGATGAAGACGTGGATTCCGCCGAAGGGAAATCGAAACCCGTACTCGACAGAGTCGGCCTCGGGGCCCTAGCCGGCGTCGTCGATGTAGAGCCGGTCGTGGCGACTTTTGTTCATCCTTCCGATCACGTATCCCTCGATCCCTAGAAGAGAGCCCTTTGAGAACTCAACACCATTGAGCGCTAGCCCCATGGTGGGCGCCAACTGTCGTGGTTTTATCACGGCAGATGTCCGAGGACTTACGTTCGAGGCCATCGCTAAGGTGACGGACTCAAAGGGGTTGGTTGGGACGAAGGACATGAGTTTACCCAGGTTCAGCCCTTCGAGATGAGGTAAAAGCCTACGTCTTGCTTGTGTTATATTGATTGGAGTATCGATTACAAGGGGGCGGATTCGCTTGACCTAGTTCTCGATCGATTGGTTTCTGTCTAAGTTGCCCCGGCTCTCGCCCTTATATAGGAGGTCAAGACCACGGGTTACACGAGTCTGAGACTGACTCTTACAATGTGTCTAATTATATCTCTATGTCACCAAGCCCATGTCCTATTCGGCGAGGCGAGGCGGAGGCTTATGTCTCCAGGCCCATCCTTGGTCTGGCCTATGAGCCGCCAGGTATGACCCGGCCCCACGTGGGCGGGTCTCACCACGGGGTTATATCCCCAACACTTTTCTTACTTTCATCCATAGAAACATATAAAGCCTTAATTGATTCATTGATCTTAGGTGGAAAATCATGCAACTTGAGATTTTCAACATCATTGGAAATTCTATCAATGCTTCTAGACATATCATCAATCTTATTCAACTTTTCTTCTATCGTAGTATTGAAAGACTTTTAAGTATTGATAAATTCTTTAAAAATATTCTCAAGATCAGAGTGTCCCTATTATTATTATTATTATTATTATTACTATTACTATTATTACCATAGGAATTACCATAATTATTAGAGGAATTTCCAAGAAAAGACCTAGGATTAAAATTACCTCTATAAGCATTGTTATTGAAGTTATTTCGCGAGATCAAATTCACATCTATGGAATCACTATTTTTCTCAATCAAAGTAGACAAAGGCACATCATTAAGATCAAGAGGAGCATTTTTACTAGCAACCAACTTCATAAGAGCGTCAACTTTTTCACTCGAATTAACATTTTTACTAGTAGGTGCTCTTTCGGTATGCCATTGTGAATGATTTGTCATGATATTATCTAGCAATTTGGTAGCTTCACCCAAAGTAATTTCCATAAAAGTACCAACCGCGGTAGAATCTAAAAGATTTATACAGACAAAATTCAATCCCTCATAAAAAAATTGTATGATCATCCAAAGATTTAAACCATGAGTATTGACAATTTCTTAGCATCTATTTCATTCTTTCCCAAGATTGTGCAACATGTTCATGCTCAGGTTGCCTAAAATTCAAGATTTGAGTTCTAAGGGAAATAATTTTTGCGGGCGGAAAATACTTAGTAATAAAAGTGTCCTTGCACTAATCCTAAGAATCGATACTATTGCGAGGCAAAGAGGAAAACCAAATTTTTGCACGATCCCGCAAAGATAAAGGAAACAATTTCAACTTAACAATATCATTGTCCACATCTTTTTTATTTTGCATATCGTATAATTCCATGAAGGTATTTAGATGGGACGCAGCATCCTCATTAGGAGTACCGGAAAATTGAATTTTCATGACAAGATCCAACAAAGCGGCATTAATATCTAAAAGACTCTGCACTAGTGGCGGGAGGAGCAATAGGAGTGCTAATAAAATCATTATTATTCGTATCAGAAAAATCACATAACTTGGTGTTCTCTTGAGTCATCATGACTATGCAAACAAGATTGCAAGCAAACAAGAGATCTGACGAGAAAAAGGCAAATGAAAAAGAGAGGGCAAATAAAACGGCAAATTTGTGAAGTGGGGAAGAGGAAAACGAGAGGCCAATGGCAAAAATGTAAAATTCAATGAGATGAGAATTGTTATTAGGAACCTGGTAGATGAGATTGCTTCCTCCTACGCAACGGCGCTAGAAATTCCTTTGACGTGGCTTGAGACTACGTCGGTATTTCCCCAAAGAGAAAGGGATGATGCGGCACATCGACGATAAGTATTTCCCTTCGTTATGAAACCAAGGTATCAATCAGTAAAGGAAGATCACACACCCACGTAAACAACACCTGCACAAAAACAACAAATACTTGTAACCCGACGCGAAAGAGAGGTTGGCACGCTCTCTATGGTAATGAGATAGATTAGGTAATGCTAGTTTTCGCAAGTAGATCTCGCAAGAACACAAAATAAAATAAATAAATAAATAAGTGCAGCAAGGTATTTTTGGTTTTTTTGGATTAATAGATCTGAAAACAAAAGTTGCAAATAGTAGATCGGAAAGCAATATGTTGGAAAAGTAGACCCGGGGCCGTAGGTTTCACTAGTGGCTTCTCTCATGAGTATAGCACATGGTGGGTGAACAAATTACTGTTGGGCAATTGATAGAAGATCAAATAATAATGAAGATATCCAGGCAATGATCATTATATAGGCATGACGTCCAATATAAGTAGACCAAAATGATTCTGCATCTACTTCTATTACTCCACACATCGACTGCTATCCAGCATGCATCTAGTGTATTAAGTTCATGCGAAAACGGAGTAATGCAATAAGAACGGTGACATGATGTAGACAAGATCTATTCATGTAGGAATAGACCACATCTTGTTATCCTTAATGGCAATCATACATGCGTGTCTTGCTGCCCCTTCTATCACTGGGAAAGAACACCGCAAGATCAAACCCATCACAAAGCACATCTTCCCGTGGCAAGAAAAATCAATCTAATTGGCCTAACTAAACCAAAGATTCGAAGAACAAATATGAGGCTATAAGTAATCATGCAAATAAGAGATCAAAGAATACTCAAATCATATTCATGGATAGAAACTGATCCTGAACTCAAAATTCATCGCATCCCAACAAACACATCGCAAAAGTCATTACATCAAATATATCTCCAAGAGACCATTGTATTGGGAAACATAAATAGAGAGGAAACCATCTAGCTACTGCCTACGGACTCGTAGGTCTATGGTGGACTACTCACGCATCATCGGAGAGGCACCAATGAAGAAGATGAACCCCTTCGTGATGGTGTTAGATTGGATCTCGAGATTCTGGAACTTGCGATGGCTGGAATTGTGTTTCATTGACTCCCATAGGGTTTTTGGATTTCCAGGGAATTTATAGGCTTGATAGTCAGTTGAAGGGGTGCCCGAGGGGCCCACCCTCCACCAGGCCGTGCCACGGGCCTCCGGCATGCCCTGGTGGAGGGTGCCACCCTGGGCCCCCTCTTCTTGTGTTGTTTGGCCCATCTGCTTCCATCTGGTTCAGAAAAAATACACAAAAATCCCCGCAGCATTTGGGATCAGTTTGGTACTGATTTTTTGCAAAGTAAAAAAGAAGCAAAAACAGCAACTGACACTTTTGCATGTTAATAGGTTAGTCCCAAAAAAATGATATAAAATTGCTATAAATGATTGTAAAACATCCAAGATTGATAATATAACAGCATGGAACAAGCAAAAATTATAGATACGTTGGAGACGTATCAGGGTGGACTAGTGCTAAGGTGTTGTTCTTACTTTAACAAACAACCTACTTATGGTTACCCCCTCTCGCAAGCATCCTCAACTACGAAAGAAGAATTAAGATAAATCTAACCAACATGAAACGTCTGGGTCCAAATCAGCCCCTTATGAGGTAATGCATAAACTGGGGTTTGAGCTTCTTTAACTCACTCACTCTCGCAACCCATCATCTACTTGTTACTACACAATTCTTTCCCTTAGGCCCATAACATGGTGAAGTACCGTGTAGTCGACGTTCACACAACACCACTAAGAGAAGCAACAACTTACACATCATCAAGATATCGAACGAATACCAACTTCACATGATTTCTTATAACAAGACTTCTCCCATGTCCTCACGAACAAAAGTTACTACTCACACATCATCAACATGTTCAAGATAAGAGGTGTAATAATGGAGATCAAGGATCTAAACATAATATCTTCCACCAAGTAAACCAACAAGCATCAACTACGAGATGTAATCAACACTACTAGTAACCCACATGTGCCAATATGAGGTTTTTGATAAAAAGATTGAATACAAGAGATGAACTAGGGTTTGAGATGAGATGGTTCTGGTTAAGATGTTGATGAAGATTGGTCCTCCCACGAAGTAGGAAGCGTTGGTGATGACTATGGCTTCCATCTCCCCCTCCTGGAGGAAAGTTTCCCCGGCGGAATCTCTCTGCCAGAGAGCAAAAGGGTCTCTGCCTAGGTTTCCATCTTGAGATGGCGGTGCTTTGTCCTGAAAGTATCTCTGTGATTTTTCTAGGGTACAAAACACCATATAGGAGAAGAGGGGGGTTGGAAGACCTGTTGGGCCTCAAGAAGGCGACAGGGCGTGCCCAGGGGGTGGGCGTGCCCTATTGGCTTGTCGCCAGCAGGTGGCCCCCTATGGTATATTTTTGGCATAATAACTCTTATATATTCCATAAAAATTCTTTGTACAGTTTTAGTTCATTTGGAGTCAAGTGAATTTTTAGCCATTTTCTTGGTTTTCAGATCCAGAATTCCAGTTTCAAGTGATTTCCCGCTTTGTGATGTACCTTGCATATTTACAGAGAAAAGGCATAAGAATTATATCATAATAAGGAATAATGGACAAGAATAACATAAATATCAATAAGAATTCATGATGCAAAATGGAGGTATCATCGTCTTACTCCAGGATGTGTGATTTTATCCGAGCCAGGATGCATTTGATGGACGAAAAAGTGTGATTTTTAAATGAAATTATGAAACTATAGGCAGGAAACCAAAATTTTCAAAAGCAGTATCCTATCGTTGCCATCCCAAGCAAAAATATACATTTTGTTGTTAGGGTAAGTAAGAAAGGACTTGTCATCGTCAGCCCAAATGAAAAATAGGCCCATCATTAGCATTCATATATGGTTATTCTTGAGCCATGGTCCACGTGTGCAGCAGCGCAATCTAGGAGAAAATAAAGAAGCCCCGGGTAATAAACTGCAAAGGTGTGTTCAGATTTAGAATAGCACTTTAGATTTTATTTTTCATGACAAGGCCAACGGGGCTCCTGTTCAGGGCCGGCCCATAGGCCGGGCAAACGGGGCGCCCGCCCTGGGCCGCCGGAAGGCAGGGGCCTCAGCCCAGGTAATACTTTCCCATATCCCAGCCCAAGTTATACTAGCGAACGCAGCCTGAGCGAGAGACCGAGAGTAAATCTTCTCGTTCCTTCTCGAGACAGACTCTCCTCCCAAATCCCAGACTCCCAGAACAATGCCGCCGCTCCCGTCATCCCATGCTGTCTCCGATTCCAAGATCACCGCCGTCATTAATGGAGACTATTGGCGCAAATCAGATCCCCGATCTGCTCGCCTTCCTTCTTCAAAGATCTTCCCGTTTCTCACTTCCCCATCAGCTAGATGTTGGAGTCTTGGAGACAGGGAGATCTGCCCATTCATCACTTCCCGGTGATCCCGTTCCTCCTTTCAGATAAATAGATGACCCTGACCCTTCCTGCATCTCTAATATCTCTATTTCTCCGTTTCAGTGGCAGGGGGCAGGGGGAGGGGCCGAAGGTGATCTGTTTGGCTGTTGCTGTTCGCTGCTGCCTGCTGATCTGTTTGAAGCCTTGAAGGCTGAAGGTGAAGCCAGGGGGAGGGGCCGAAGGCAAACAGGGAGAGGGGCCGAAGGGAGGGGCCGAAGCTGATTTGTTTCAGCTGATCTGTTTCAGGTAATCAGGTTCTTCACTTTCTTTTAGAACATATTTTTTCTTCCTGGTGAAACGAATCAGCTGAACATCGAACAGTTGAATTGCAGAACTGGAGAAGGGTCCTGCTGACTGCCACTCACAGATCTGCTGATTTGGCCGCCTACATCAACATTCAGGTGCCTTTGTTCCCTATTTTAATCATTTTATGCTGCTTGTTCTTGATAAGTGACATGTCCTTTAGAAAGCATTTATCTGGTAGTAACAAAAGGAAGATAAAAAAGCAAAAATATGAAGAGGTAAAATCTCTAAAAGGATCACTTAACAGATATTTCAAACCTGGTAGTTCTTCTAGAGGTCCCCTGGAATTGGCCATAGTATGTGTTGAAGAACAACCAACTGAGAATACAAATGCTACTGATGATGATATGGATGTGGGTAATAGTAATTCTAGCAAGCATGAAAATGTAACTCGTTCATCAAATTGTGAATCACCGAGTGTCGATAAACAACAACCATTCGCTGTTGATATTTTTGACCCACGAAACTGGGATAATCTGGATGATAAGGCAAGGGATATTTTAGTTGAGAAGGGCCCTGTAAGGAATGATGATATTGTGTTCCCTCCAGATAGTAATTCTAGACATTTTTCACTATCTTATTATTCCAGAAAGTTGAGGAATGGAGAGGTACATGCCAGGAAATGGTTGGTTTACTCTGAACATGCTAACAAAGTGTATTGTTTTTGTTGCAAGCTTTTCAAATCCCATAGCAACAAGAGTGCGTTAGCTGGTAATGGGTTGAGTGACCGGAAGCATCTTAGCGAGAGGCTTAAAGAACATGAAAATGGTGTAGAACACATTAAAACCATGAACACTTGGAATGAGTTAAAAGTTAGACTGGCCAAAAATAAAACCATTGATAAGGATTTGCAGCAGCAAATTAATAAGGAGAAAGAACGTTTGAGACAAGTGTTAGTGAGATTAGTAGCAATTGTTAAATATCTTGGTAAACGTAACTTGGCTTTCCGTGGATCTAGTGAGAAACTTTATCAACACAACAATGGTAATTTTTTGGCATGTGTAGAGATGATTGCTGAATTTGATCCAATAATGCAAGAACATCTTAGAAGAATTCAGAATGATGAAATTTATCATCACTATCTCAGCCACAAAATTCAGAATGAGTTGATTTCTCTATTGGCCTCTAGTGTTACTAGTTCTATCTTACAAATTATTAAAGAAGCTAAATATTTCTCCATAATTCTTGATTGTACTCCAGATGTTAGCCATCAAGAGCAAATGACCCTAATTATTCGATGTGTTAACATGTCAAATAGAAAAATAAAAATAGAAGATTTTTTTATGGAATTTTTGACAGTGGATGACACTTCTGGTTTGGGTCTTTTTAATGTACTTCTTGATACAATTGAGTCTTATGGCTTAAATATTGATAATGTAAGGGGACAAGGGTACGATAATGGTTCCAACATGAAAGGAAACAAACAAGGGGTACAAAGTCGTTTACTTGAAAAAAATCCAAGAGCTTTATATATGCCATGTGCGTGTCATAGCCTCAATCTTACTTTGTGTGATATGGCAAGTTCTTGTAGTAAAGCTATATCTTTCTTTGGAATTGTGCAACGAATTTATGTTTTATTTTCAAGTTCCACTAAAAGATGGAAAGTTTTACTTGATCATATTCCTAGTTTTACCGTAAAAGGTTTGTCTAATACTCGGTGGGAGAGTCGAATCAAAAGTGTAAAGGCTATTAGATATCAAGCTCCACAATTAAGGATCGCTTTGCTCGAGTTATGTAAAATTTGTGATGATGCCAAGTCAAAGAGCTATGCAAAAAAATTATTTGATGCACTTGGTAGTTTTGAGTTTTTACTTGGCATGGTTATTTGGCATGATATATTATTTGCTGTAAATATGGTGAGCAAGAAGTTGCAGTCTGCATCTATGTGTGTTGACTCTACCTTGCAGCAAATTGAAGGCGTAATGCAGTTTTTTGATAAGTATAGAGATGAAGGATTTGCATCTTGTTTAACTATCGCCAAAGGTCTTGCAATTGATATGGGCATAGAACCATCATTTCCAATAAAACGTAATGTTACTAGGAAGAAACAATTTGATGAACCTGATAATGATGAAGAAGTTCTAAAAGCTGAGAAGGCGTTCGAAGTTAATTACTTTTTAGTTGTGGTTGATATTGCAAAGGTCTCTCTGAGAACTAGATTCAAAGAACTTCAAGTTTTCAAAAGTATATTTGGCTTCTTACTTAGCTCAAAAGACGTGAAGTTATTGGATGATGTCGAACTACGCAAATGTTGTGCTAAGTTTGTAGAAACATTTTCGCGAAATGGTTCATGCGATGTTGAGTTAGATGATCTTTTTTCTGAAGTAAGATTGTTGCAATTGACTTTACGAGAATCAGATTTGCCACTGCATGCTATGGAGATTTTTGAGTTTGTTAGAGATATTGACTGTTTTCCAAATACTTTAATTGCTTATCGAATTTTGTTCACTGTATCAATGACCGTAGCATCAGCGGAGCGTAGCTTTTCCAAGTTGAAATTGTTAAAGAACTACTTGAGGTCAACAATGTCACAAGAAAGATTAAATGGTCTTGCTACTTTATGTATTGAGAAAGATAAGTTGGATGAAATAAATGTTGATGCAATAATTGATGACTTTGCTTCAAGAAGCGTTAGAAGAATTTCCAAGTTCTAGTACAGACGTGAAATTCTCAGTTAGCTTTACTATACCTTGAGCAGGAATGTTTGGAAGAATTGATTTACTATGTTGTGAAGAATTTTGGAGTGAAGAACATGGGCGATTGGCGAGGATGGAGAAACAAATGTAAGTTCATGCCTAACTTTTTATTTGATGGTAACACAAAAGATTTAAGTAGCAACCAGTTTTGACAAGAATTTTTATTTTGCAGAACAAAATGACAGTCTCCATTCAAATTTAGGAATGCAAGCTTTTGTGAAAAGAGAGCTTTTGTCAAAATTCATCTCCTTACTATCATGATGTAATTCACTTGATCGACAAATAATTGTACTGTCAGTTTTAGGGTCCAAATTAAAATCATCAGACTGCGCTATGTATTGAATATTACTTTGGTTTTGAAATACAAAATATTTTGAGCTTTTGAGTAAACAAGGGCCCCTTATTGTTGTCTTGCCCCAGGGCCCCGTATATCTATGGCCCGGCCTTGCTCCTGTTCAGCGCCATTAGGGCGACTTGGCAACCTCAAGCTCATGCGTCTGCTCAGCTGGGTTGGCCCAAACTGTGGGCGTTTGCTTGGTGTTCGCTCAGTCGATAATAAACCCTTGGCCCCACTATTGTCAAGTTGACTTTACTAGAACAAGTTCACATGTTCAAAAACAATCGTGAACAATCATGAATTTGAAAGAAAAAATCATGCATTTGAAAAAAGTTTGCCGATTTTTTTTAAAGTTGATGCATTTGAAAATGTTCACAAATTCATGCAAAGTTCACGAACTTGAATAAATTCACTCGTTTGGAAAACATGTATGAAATTGAATATTTTTGTGGACTTAAATTTGTTTCACAAACTTGAGTAAAAACTTCACAGATTTGACAAAATAATCATGAATTTGAAACGTTTGTAAAAAAATTACAAATTAAAAAAAATGTTCGCGGATCTGCAAAATATGTTAAAGAACGAAAATAGAAAACCAGTAAAGAAAAAAGTGAACGGAAAATCGAAAATCGAAAGAAAAACCGACCAAATAAACATATAAATGACCAGCAGAAAAGAAACCCAGCCGGAAGCTCCTAAAACCAGCAAAACCAGCGGTTGTGTAGTTTACATGCGCCGGCCCACTTGTTCGTGGAAGGGGGTGTGCGCCATAAGCGCCGAATAGGTCTTGGGAAGTCCAGCTGACCCGCCGTTTACAACACGAGCGTGTAGCAGGTCCGAATCGACCGTTGCCATTCTTTTTATTTATTCAAATCCGCACACGATTTCCATTTCGTCTCCTCCCTTTCCGACCGTTGCAAAATCTCCCACCCGAAGAACTCAAATCCGCCTCACATCGCATCCCGCTCCCCTCACTCTCCCTCTTCCTCTTCGTCTCCCAGAGCTCGAGAATCTCAGAAGTCCAGCGCAAAGCGGCGTAGCAGGAGCAGCAGCAGGGAGTCCCGCGATGGTGTCGAGAACGCCCACGAAGGCGCCGGCGACCAGGCCCGGCACCGGCACCGGCAGCCCCGCGAAGCCGTCGCCTTCCCCGTCCCCGGCGGCGAGGCGCCGCCAGGCCTTTCGTGGCGGTCGCCGGCAGGCCTCCACGAAGCGGAGGGCGTCCCCGCTCAAGTCCCTCGCGGCCGCCCCCGCCGCCGTGGCCTCCTCCTTTGGCCGCTCCGTGCGCTTCTGCCGCCGCCGCCTCCTCAAGGTCTTCGCCCGCCTCGCCATCCTCGGCACTCCATCCAAGCGCAGGGCCGGGGCTGCTGGGTTTCAGCGCCTCCGCTCCTCCTCGCCCCCGCCCACGCCGCACTTCTCGCCCCGTGCTCAGCGGCCTGGCAGGGTTCACGCCGCCGCGCTCCCTCCACCGTCGGATCCGGAAAAGAAGACTCTTTTTCTGGACCTCGACGAGACGCTCATCCACTCGCAGACCGACCCGGCGCCGGCGCGCTTCGACTTCACCGTGCGGCCGGTCATCTGCGGCCAGGCGGTCACCTTCTACGTCTGCAAGCGCCCGGGCGTCGACGACTTTCTCCGCGCGGCGGCGGAGGCGTTCGAGGTCGTCATCTTCACCGCGGGGCTGGAGCAGTACGCCTCCCTCGTGCTCGACCGCCTCGACCCCACGGGCGCGCTGATCGCGCACCGCCTGTACCGCAGCGCCTGCCGAGACGACGGCGACGGCAGGCTCGTCAAGGACCTGTCGGCCACTGGCCGGGCTCCGGACTGCGCCATCATCGTTGACGACAACCCAAACGCCTACTCCCTGCAGCCAGAGAACGCCGTCCCAGTGGCGCCCTTCATCGACGATGCCAATGACCAGGAGCTGGAGAAGGTCATGCGATTCTTGGACGTCGCCGCAGGGTTCGACGATACCAGGGAGGCCATCAGGTACTACAAGGATCTTGCCACAGCGAAGTGAGCCGAGCGCCCGAAGGCCGGCGAGGAGATGGTGTTTCTAAGCTGTGTCAGGTTGAAAATTTCCCCTTCTTGGGTCTTCCTGAATATTGGAGCAGTGGTTAGCAGATGGTGGTGAGCTTTGGTCTTTCAGAATCTTCCTGAATGCAGTTTGTTAAATATTTGTATGTGGTTCAATGAAACTGAAACTGGAATTTGCATTGAAGATGAAATTATGCAATATCAATAATTACTTTCGTGAGACATGGTGGTGGGGATTGATCTTTCAGGGTCTTCTTGCATGCAGATTGTTAAATCTTAGATATGTTTATGTTGTCCAAACGAAACTGAAACTGGAATTGCATTGAAGATGAAATTATGCAAAACTCGTTCCACACTATCCAAATGATGACGACCCAAGTCACTACTACACTAAACAAAGCATGAATTACAAGCCATGGTGATAAAAAAAATTTGGTGGGCCGCTATAGCTTCACCCAATAGTACTCCCTCTGTTCCTAAATAAAGACATTTTCACGGTTCTATGTAAACTGCCAAAACGTCTTATATTTGAAAACAGAGGTAGTACTTTAGTTAAACGTGTCATATAGCTTGATTGTATTTCCAACAAATTGTAACTTGGAATGCTTAGCTTGCTACTTCAATTCAAAGCAAACTACCTGTAATGAATTGATATAGGGAAACATCAACGACATGATGAATTATACATCCATGCATTGTATATATCTCTTGTCACAAGCAAGCAGATTCTAGGAGAAAAACATTGCTGCCAAAATACACTCTCAATTTTACCTACCTTTCGGTTTAATGAGAAACCAAAAGGAAAAGTACAAAATATCAAATTGCAAGGCATGTTTGTTAGTAAAGGATAAATATGGTTAAAATCCAGAAGCAACAGGTGTTGGTAAAGTGGTACGGTTTCACTAAAGATCAGGAAACTGCAACTTTTATATAATTAAATAAGTAGCACAATAAAAAAGAAGCAACTGGTGCTTGGTAAAGTGGTACAGTCTCACTGAAGATCAGGAAACTGCAACTTTTATATAATTAAATAAGTAACATGATAAAGAAGAATGAGTTTGGACACACAATAGAATTTTGTGGACACCAAAAGAAAGAGCCACTGATGCGTCACTATCGCCGTTCACATATAATCTTGTGGGCAACAATTAATTGGAAATAGCATTATCACCGAGTTTTCATATCCACGGAAAAAAATTGAGGTGAGAGTGTGGAGAGTGTATTTACATGTTTGCTAGTGTGTCTTTCACTTATCAAAAATCATCTTTGTCTATAATCAAGGCTTTTCTAGAATCATCTTTGTCTATAATCAGTAGAAACTGTGAAGCATATCAAGTTTCCAACATCCCATTAGTATGATTTTAGCACTGCTGATATCTTTTCACTTTTGGTATTTCGCATTATATAAAATAAGCAAGATTAAATATTACTCCCTCCGTTCTAAAATAAATGTCACTGATTTGTATAAATTTAGCTCATTAGTATAATTTAAGTACATTTTAATACCTACATGGCTGAACTATTTGTGGCATACTGACCTAAGTTGTGATAGTTCGGTCATGGGAACGGGTCCATACTCAAGACGGAAGATAACAAGTCCCACCGTTCATCACGATTGATAATTTGGCCATGATGTCCATTTTATTTAGTTTTTTTTGCGGAATGGATAAGATACATTACGAAAGTTCATCGGAAGTATAAAGCATCTCAAACATAATAAAAATTACATCGCGATTCCGAGACCACTGAACAACCACTATTGCTGCCAGAACGAGTCGTTGGTGCGCCGTCGTCACCGCTTCCTTATTGGACCATCTTGACCTTGTCGGTGTTAGCCAGGAAGTCTTCATGCACGTGGCCCTAAGAACCAGCCCCCTGAAGCCGCAGTTGTCGCCATTGAAACCATTGCATAGATCTAAAGCAATTGACAACAAATCTCGCCACATGATGAGAAATCATAACCTGGCCGTCGCAAGGAAAGACGACAGGAATCTACGCCAAAGCTGCGTCGACTACATCTGAATGAACAAACTTGAGGAGGATCGAAGCCCGGAAGACAACCTCAAAGAAGAAGAGCTGCCATACGCCCGAGAACCGCACCTGTGAGGGCTAAAAAATCGTAACCTAAAGTACTAACCGGAGTTGAGGCACCAGGATTCTCCTCCTTGTCACGAGCCACTGATAACCCACAAGTGTAAGGGGTCGTTTGTAGCCTTTTCGATAAGTAAGAGTGACGAATCCCAATGAGGAGCTAAAGGTAGAACAAATATTCCCTCAAGTTTTATCGACCACCGATACAACTCTTCGCACAATTAACATTTGCTTTACCTAGAACAAGTATGAAACTACTTTGTGGGAATATAACCAGAAGTACTTTGTAAAGGTAAAGATAGTTTTGCAAGATAATAAAGAACGTCGAAATAAAAGTTAAGTGTTGTTTTAATAAAATAACAATAAAGTAAATAGCTTAGTAGAAAACTTTTTGTGTAACACAAGAGAAAGATTGTCCCTAGGAGAGGTATACACTAACACACTTTCCGATACTAGGATCATATGCACTTATTATTGGAACCCTAGCAAGCATCCGCAACTACCAAAGTTCATTAAGGTAAAACCAAATCATAGCATTAAGTATCAAGTCCCCTTTACTCCCATACACAACAACCCACCTACTCGGGGTCTGTGTTTCTATCACTCACGCCACCCATCATAGGCAAATCATGAACATATTGCAACACCCTATAGCGGGGATCCCTCGCATTTGCGCGACGCAGAGGGCACCATAGGACAGCACCATATCAACATACAACTCACATCCATAACATCGTACCACAATTAACCCATAGGACAAAAGAGATCTACTCAAACATCATAGGATAGCCAAATATCATTGGGAAATAATATACGGAGTTGAGCACCGTGTTTACGTTCAGATTACAGCGGGGAACAGAGGTGTTACACCGCTGCATAGAGGGGGAGAGAGTTGGTGTTGACGGCGACGAAGTTGTTGGTGTAGATCGTCGTCACGGTGATTGCCTCGGCGGCGTTCCGATGCCATCATGTGAGAGGGGGAGAGAGCCCCCTCCTTCTTCTTCTTCCTTGCCCCTAGATGGAAGGAGAGTTCCCTCTCCAGTCCATGGCCTCCATGGTGGCGGAGGGGCAGGAGCCCCTCCGAAATTGGATCTCCCTCTCCGTTCTCTTCTGTTTCGCGTGCCTGTTTTCTCGCCAAAAACCGTTTCTTATATTCTCGAAGATCCATAACTCTGATTGCGCTGAGATTTCAACATGATTTTTTTTCCGGATATAAGCTTCCTTGTGCCCGAAGTAGAGCTCCAACCGACTTATGAGGTGAGCACAACCCATCACCCCGCGCCTGGGCCCTAGGCCGTGACCTGGTGGGTTGTGGTGGTTGTGGGCCTCCTTTTTCATTGATTCCACCTCCCAAAATTCACAAATATTCCAAAATAATCCTTCGTAATTTTTTATAGGTTTGGACTTCGTTTGATATGGAATTTCTACGAAACAAAACACACACAAAAAACAGGAACTTACACTAGGCACTAGATCAATATGTTATTCCAATAAATCATATAAAATATTGCCAAAGATATGTGAAAGTTGTATAATATTGGCATGAAACAATCAAAATTATAGATATAACATAGACATATCAGCACCCCCAAGCTTAATTCCTGCTCGTCCTCGAATAGCTAAATGATAAAAAAGATATTTTTTGATGTGGAATGCTACCTAGCATAACCTTGATCATATATCTAATCATGGTATGAATATTAAGACATGAGTGATTTAAAGCAGTAGTATATAATTTGACATAAATACATTAATACTCAGGCATCCCAACAAACAATCATGTCTTTCAAAATATCAAGGTTAAAGAACACTATCCCTACAAAATCATATAGACTTATCATGCTCTGTCTTCTTAACACAACGAATAAATCATGTACTAACCCGGTGTCAGTCAAGCAATTGGTTCATACTTTTTAACACGCTTCAGCATTTTCAACTCTCACGCAATACATGAGCGCAAGCCATGGACATAACACTATGGGTGGAATAGAGTATGATGATAGGGGTAAATATAGAGAAGACAAAAATGTAATAAAGTCTCACATCGATGCGGCTAACCAACGGGCTATGGAGATGTCCATCAATTGATATCAATGTGAGGGGTAGGGATTGCCATGCAACTGATGCACTAAGAGATATAAGTGTATGAAAGCTCAATATGAAAACTAAGTCGGTGTGCATCTAACTCTATAATGAAAAATTCCCACTAGTATATGAAAGTGAGAACATAGGAGACTCTCTATATGAAAAACATGGTGCTACTTTAAAGCACAAGTGTGGAATTAGCATGTCACTTCTCTCTTTGTCTCTCTTTTTTTTTCTTTTTTTTTATATTTGTCCGGAGTCTCATCCCGACTTGTGGGGAATCATAGTTTCCATCATCCTTTCCTCACTGGGACATGCTCTAATAATGAATAATGATGATCGTCGCACTTCTATTTACTTACAACTCGATAGTAGAACAAAGTATGACTCTATATGAATGCCTCTGGCAGTGTATTAGGATGTGCAATGATCTAGCGTAGCAAAGATATCAAAAAATGGACAAGCCATGGAAACACCATGCTAGCTATCTTACAATCACGTAAAGCAATGTGACAATGAATGCTCAAGTCATCAAAACGGAGGTGGTGGAAGTTGCATGGCAATATATCTCGGAATGGCTATGGAAATGCCATAATAGGTAGGTACGGTGGCTGTTTTGAGGAAGATATAATAAGGCTTATGTGTTATAGAGCATATCATATCATGGGGTTTGGATGCACCGACGAAGTTTGCACCGACTCTTGAGGGTGAGAAAGGGCAATGCACGGTACCGTAGAGGCTAGCAAATTGCGGAAAGGTAAAAGTGTGTAAAATCCAAGGACTTACATTAGTCATAAATAACTCATATACTTATTGCAAAAGTTTATTAGCCCTTGAAGCAAAGTATTACTATGCATGCTCCTAGGGGGGGAGGTTGGTAGGAGTTAACTATCGTGTCCCCCCAACCTTCACACAAAGATAGACAATCAAGGATAAATTGTGCTCCAACTTCCTGGCATAACGTGAGACTATACATGCTTGCTTCGGGAATAACAAACCTTAACACCAATATCCTACTAAACATTATCATCCACTAGTACCTCCCACATATTATCATCTCTATATTGCAAAACTATTGTAAGGAATCAAACATATCATATTCAGTGATCCATAAGTTTTATGTAGGATTTTATGACTAACCATGTGAATGACTAATTCATGTTGACTCTCTAAATAGATATAAGTGAAGCTAGAGAGTTTAATTCTTTCTACAAAATACAATGCTCTAATAAATATAAGTGAAGCAAAATAGCATTCTATAAATAACAGTTTTCTATGTGAAGAGAAACAGACAATCCAAACTTCAAATGATATAAGTGAAGCACATGAAGCATTCTATAAAGCCATACTCAAAAGATATAAGTGAAGTGCAATGAGCATTCCATAAATCAACCATGTACTATCTCCTACCAGCATGTTGTAAAAAATAAAAGGTAAAACTAAAAGCAAAAGACGCTCCAACATTTACACATATCACATGAACGAAATGAAAACGAAAACATACCGATACTTGTTGAAGAAAGATGGGATGCCTTTCGGGGCATCCCCAAGCTTAGACGCTTGAGTTTCCTTGGATATTTACTTGGGGTTCCTAGGGCATCCCCAAGCTTGAAGTCTTGCCTCTCCTCCTTCTCCTCATATCCAGACCTCCTCGATCTTTGAACACTTCATCCACACAAAACTTAACAGAAAACTGGTGAGATCCGTTAGTATAATAAAGAAAATTAGTACTTTAAGTACTATTCAAAACCCATTAATATTTTATATTTTCATTATAATTGCTGTATTATAACTTCTCCATGGCGTATACCACTGATAAAATTGATAGTTTCATCAAAACAAGCAAAACAATGCATCAAAAACAGAATATGTCTTAAACAAGACAATCTGTAGTAATCTGAACTTTGACCATACTTATGTAACTCCAAAAATCCTGAAAACTTAGGAAGAAAAAAAAATTATAGAAATAATGTGTAAAAATTTCAGGAACTTTTGACGTTCTAGTAAAAAATATAAATTCACGCACTACAGCTAAAGTTTATGTTTTTACACTACACATACGAACAAGCAATCTAATCATCCTAAAGGGAAATCTTGCCACAATGAATTTGTATAAGGGGATACTTATTTTTGTTGAAAGTTTTATGTGATTCAAGATTCACAAAGTTTCCATGGGCATGAAGAAAGTTCAAGGCTAGCCCCCACTTCAATAATGCTCATCGTCTCTCTCACTTTCACCTTTCTTTTTGTGAAGTTTTAGGTTCCCCTCTATATTATTTTTTGTTTTAAAACTTTATAAAATCACTCAACATAAAAAAATGACTCTCTAAAACTTCCGAGTTGTCTCTCTGGCAGCGCTTTCCTTAAAGCCATTAAGCTAGGCATAAAGTGCTCAAGTAATGGATCCACCCGGATCTCAAGGTATATCAAAGCCAATTTTAATTAACAATGATTTTTAATTTAGTAGTGAGCACAAAGCAATGATGAAGTCTAACTCTATTCCTATGCATTAGCATGTCATACAAGAAAAATTCATTCACATCAAGTAAAGGACAATACATAATATAAGTAGTTTCTTGCAATTTTATCGTATTGAAAACATAGAGAGGTGGAGATTTAGTTCCTCTCTCATAATAATTGCAAGTAGGAGCAGCAAGCATATGCATATTATATTTGTCAAAATCATCATGTGCAGTAGCAAAACGCAAACCATCAATATAATCCTTAACAAGAGCAAACTTCTCCGATATAATGTAGTTGGGAGAATTCAAAAAGATAATAGGACTATCATGTGTGGGTGCAATAGCAACAATTTCATTCTTAACATAAGGAACTACAGCAAGTTCATCTCCATAAGCATAATTCATATTGGCATCTTGGCCACATGCATAGCAAGCATCAAGTTCATCAAAAAGGGATATTTCAAAAGAATCCATGTGATCATAGCAATTATCATAGCATTCGTCCTTCGGTAAGCACGAAGGGATATTAAATAATGTATGAGTTGAAGAGTTACTCTCATTAGAAGGTGGGCACGGGTACCTAGTCCTGTCTTCCTCCTTTTGTTCTTCGCTCTCCTCCTCATCTTTTTCATCTAATGAGATCACAGTTTCACCAATTTCTTCTTCCATAGATTCCTGCAAAAGTTTAGTCTCCTCCAAGGCAGCGATCATCCTTTCAATATATTCTTTAACATAAGCATTGGAAGCATAGTTTTCATAGCAATATTTAAGTATGGAAAAATTTCAGATTTGTAAAGAGTAGCATCATACTTTTCAATCAAAGTAGAAATTTCATAAGCACCCTTAAAAGCAACAAATTCTTCAATTTGTTCAACATCTTAATAAAAATAGGCTTCCTTGGCATAAGAAGATAGTATTTCATTATCATTAAACACACATTGGTAGGGAAGGTTTTTTTTTGTTTCTTTAGAACAAGTAAAGGCATGTATTTCGCATAAATTTCAAGCACAGCAGCACAAACTATTAGTTTGATGCCACAAGCGTTTTCTTTTCTGAGATAAGCGGTGTGGCACATAGTGAACATGCTCATTTAATGGTTTTCCCTCGACTAAGCTAGTTGGGGTTTCAGCATGAGCACAAAGGGATCAAAGATGATCCAAGTAATAAGCTTCGATGGTAGGGAACACTAGTGGTTCCTCAACTTTTGGAGCAGCAAGTACATCTATTTTTTTGGTATTTTGCATTTCCTACCCATATTTTAAAGATATAAAAAATAACAGAAAATAAAAATTACCTAGTGATAAAGCAAACAACACACATGAGAATATTCGCCCCGCGCTATTGCTCCCCGACAACGGCGCCCGAAAAAGGTCTTGATAACCCACAAGTGCAGGGGATTATTTGTAGCCTTTTTCAATAAGTAAGAGAGTCGAATCCAAACAAGGAGCTAAAGATAGAACAAATATTCACTAAAGTTCTATCGACCACCGATACAACTCTACGCATACTTAACATATGCTTTACCTACAACAAGTATGAAACTACTTTGCGGGAATAAAACTAGAAGTACGTTGTAGAGGTAAAGATAGTTTTGCAAGATAATAAAGAACGTGGAAATAAAAGTGAGGTACTGTTTTAATAAAAGAACAATAAAATTAAATAGCTTAGTAGAAAGGTTTTTGTATAACACAAGAGAAATATTGTCCCTAGGCAATTGAATATAATATGATAGATACTTGTTATATGCAATGAGGGAGAGGCATACGCTAACACACTTGTCGTAGTTGGATCATATGAACTTATGATTAGAACTCTAGCAAGCATCCGCAACTACCAAAGTTCATTAAGGTAAAACCCAACCATAGCATTAACTATAAAGTTCACTTTACTCCCATATGCAACAACCCACCTACTCTAGTATGTGCTTCTCTCACTCACACCACCCACCATAGGAAAATCATGAACATATTGCAACACTCTATAGCGGGGATCCCTCGCGTTTGCGTGACACGAAGGGCACCATAGGACAGCACCATATAAACATACAACTCACATCCATAACATCATACCATAATTAACCCATAGGACAAGAGAAATCTACTCAAACATCATAGGATAGCCAAATATCATTGGGAAATATTATATGGAGTTGAGCATCATGTTTAAGTAGAAATTACAGCGGGGAAGAGAGGTATTACACCACTGCATAGAGGGGGAGAGAGTTTGTGTTGACGACAGCGAAGTTGTTGGTGTAGATCGCCGTCACGATGACTACCTCAGCGGCGTTCCGGCGCCCCCGGGAGAGAGGGGGAGAGAGCCCCCCTCTGAGGGAGTCCTGGATTAGGGGGGCATCGGATAGCCGACCTATTGTTCATGGGCCGGACTGTATGGGCTGCAAGGCAGGCATCAGATGATCGAAGACCACCTGCGCCGGATGGAAGCTTCGAGGCGTCGTGACGTATTCTCCAAGTTATTAGCTGTAGTTAGGCATGTTATCTCTTCGGCATGTAACCGACCATGTGTAAAGCCTAGGACACCCTCGACATCTATATAAGCTGGAGGGTTTTAGGGTATAGGGACAGAACAACTCGTCTAGGGTTAGTTATACGATCTCGAGGTAGATCAACACTGTAACCCCTATCATCATCAATACAACCAAGCAGTACGTAGGGTATTACCTCCATAGGAGGGCCCGAACCTGGGTAAACTCGTCTCCCCTTTGTCTCCTGTTACCGTCGATCCTAGTCTCACAATCTGGGACCCCCTACCCGAGATCCGCGGGTTTTGACACCGACATTGGTGCTTTCATTGAGAGTTCCTCTGTGAGCGCCGAAGGAACCGATGGCTCGCCCAGTCGCAGGTAGCGAGATCTGTATCGAGGGGACTCTCGCCCCCGATCAGAGTTTCATTGGCAACGACATCTTGACGCATGCCGGCCCGGTCGGCCATCATGGCCAGATCGGAAGATTTCCCCCAATCAGAGTACCAAGTTCGGAACCCTAGAGTTCATGGCTGATTCACGGGGAACACTCATTCCAATGGAACCCTCAACCTTCAAAGGAAAACCTATAAGTCCGGATACTTTGATGTCCAAGACATCAGGTCCCATGGTGGAACGAAACACATATCCGATTCGGCGTAACTCTGGAATCGTCACACCACTTGACGAATCCACTCGTATCAACGACACGCATCCTGCCATCGCCTCGTTCTTAAACAAGTTGTTTGATCGGATCGAAGCTATGCGTATATCAGATGACTAGGTTCCGATCTATGATCAGCCAAACTGATGACAGGGAGATTCATGTCCCTTCGGTCACCCACCTTGTCGCTACCATCGAGTGTCTAGCTGCGGATTTTGCCCGACAGCCGGAATTGAAAACCGTCTATACTTCGGTCCTCGATCTCCAAGACCCCGTCGGTGAATCAGAGGTGGGGAATCGCTCTAAAGTCAGACCGTCACCGGTCCAGGATCCATCGCATGATTTGGAAACTGCAATTCCGAACACTCGTTGCGACAGGGGACCAAAGTTTTTCCCACCCACCGCCCAAGATGATCATACAAGTACCGCGCAAAAGCCCATGTCTTTGGACTTTCGAGATATCAAGCAACTACAAGGAGAATCAATCCACCACTTTTGGGCAAGACTCCTACTCGCTAGGAGTGGAGTAATAGGTCTTAGTGACCAAGATGTAATTGCAATTTTCATTCGCAATTGACATGATGAAGGGATTGTCAATGCCCTGGCCCGCCGACGCATAAGGGACTTTTCGGAGTTATCCGAAGTACTATACCATGGAGAGTGTATGGCAATCCGAGCGATTGCTCTCAGAACCAATTTTCTTCGAACACCCTAGAGGAGCTCGAAAAAAGAAGATATCTCCAAATCGGCCAGTCACGTATGAACCCGTCGAAAAAAGAAACAAGTCCCTTTTTGGGACCGCTACCATCCTCGACGGACTTTTTTTTGGATAAACCTTGCCCCATTCATTCCGTGTTGTTAAACACGAACCCAACACATAGCCATTGAGCTTGCTGGGTCGTCAGGCAAGTCGCAAAAAGTGGTGAGGCCATCCTCGACACACCTCCGTCGAACGAGCGCTCTCCTGCGCCACCCGGATTTAATGTCGAAGTCCTGACGGTCTATGAGATCTTCCCCTCGAGGAGCAGGTGTAAAAGAGCTCTTAGGGATCAAGAGAAAGGCTACCATGTGGCAGCTACTAGCCCATGGGAAGACGTTTCGACTACTTTTGGGGACACTGACCAGCCACCCATCCATCCCGGTCATTCACCGTCCGCTCTAGTCTTGAATCCCATCATTGATGGATACACGCTACATAAAGTGCTAATGGACGGCGGCAGTGGTCTTAACCTCATATACGAGGCCACTTTGGAACAAATGCAGTTCGACCGATCCCGCATCGAACATATCAACACAACCTTTGGGAAATTCTCCTAGGGAAAGAGGCACGTTGTTTCGGATGTATCATCCTGGACGTTGTGTTCGGCACGCCCGAAAACTACCGATTCAAAGGACTTCTCTTCCACATCGTCCCCTTCCCAAGTGGCTATCATGCCCTATTGGGGAGCGATGCCTTTACAAAGTTCCAGGCTATACCCCATTACGGGTACATGAAACTCAAAATGCCAGGACCAAACGGAGTGATCACGATCGCCAGTGTTCCGAATATAGCCCTTCGGGCCGAAAACAAAATGGCAGCGCTCGCCCCCGAGGCATTAGGGAAAACTTTCGCCATCAAAGAGTTGACCGCTCTACAGTCGACAGTTAATAGGGACGATGTGATCCTTAGCAAAATGCCCAAGTCCACGTCCTTTAAACCCCGCAGAGGAAATCGTCAAATTTCAGGTGCATCCAACAGACCCCAACAAAACAGCGTACATCGGAGCCCATCTTAATCCCCTTATGGACGAAGCATTGTGGAATTTCCTCCACAAAAATTGGGACATTTTTGCTTGGCATCCTTCCGATATGCCTGGAATCCCACGTCGGCTCGCCGAACACATCTTGAACATTATTCTAGGCTTTAAGCCCATGAAACAAACCCTGTGTTGCTTCTCCGAACCCAAATGGCAAGCCATGGGTGAAGAATTAGTCAAATTGCTCGAGGCTGGATTTATTCGGGATATTAAACACCCCGAGTGGCTAGCAAACCTGGTGATGGTACCTAAGAAAGCAAGTCATTGCAGTTGTGTGTTGATTTCAAAGACCTCAACAAAGCATGCCCCAAGGACCCTTTCCCCTTACCATGCATAGACTAGATCATTGATGCCACAGCCGGCACGATTTGTTGTGTTTCCTCGATTGTTGATGCCACAACCGGACACGATTGGTTGTGTTTCCTCGATGCTTACTCCGGATACCATCAAATTAAAATTAAGGAATCCGATCAAGTGACTACTGCATTCATCACCCCCTACGGGCCATTTTGCTTCAACACCATGCCCTTTGGGCTAAAAACGCTGGGGACACATACCAGCGCATGATCCAAACCTGCCTCACGACACATGTCGGAAAGATTGTTGAGGCATACGTGGATAATGTGGTAATCAAAACTAAACACGTCAACCAGTTGATCGACGACTTATGTCAAACTTTTGCTAATCTACGCGAATATGATATATGGCACAATCCAGAAAAATGTGTATTCGGAGTTCCCTCCAGCAAGCTGCTTGGATTCAGCGTCTACCATACAGGAATAGAGGCAAATCCAGCTAAAATCCGTGCTCTATCAGAACTTGCAATCCCCAAAGAGTTGAAGCATGTCCAGAGGCTAGCCGGGTGCGTAGCAGCGTTAAGCCTCTTTATCTCCCGCCTCAGAGAAAAAGCTTTGCCGCTCTATAAGCTGCTGAAACGGACCAACAATTTCGAATGGACCGGTGAAGCAGCGGCTACGTTGTAAGAAATCAAAACACTACTGGCAACCAACCTCGTACTCACGACACCAGGCGTCGGTGAGCCCATGTTGTCCACATATCGGCCACCAACAGAGTCGTTAGTGCGGTGCTCGTCGTTGAACGAGATGAGGAGGGACATAAATTACGGACTCAGAAGCCGGTATATTATGTGTCAAAGGTGCTAACGTAGTGCAAGTCCAGATACCCACATTATCAAAAATTAGCCTATACAATATTCATGGCATCGAGGAAACTCAAACACTACTTCCAGGAGTGTGCGGTAACGGTGGCATCGGAAGCCCCCCTAAATGATATAATCAACAACAAGGACGCCACCGGTTGCATAGCCAAATGGGACATTGAGCTCCTTCCCTTTGAAATAACCTACAAGCCACGCCGCACCATTAAATCTCAGGTACTGGCGGACTTCTTGGCTGAATGGACAAAGGCCGAGCTCCCCAAGGAGTATAGTGCATACTCCCATTGGACAATGTACTTTGATGGATCCAAGACCTTGGCCGGTCTGGGGGATGGAGTTATCCTCACATCCCCACAGGCGACAATGTAAGATATGTGTTACAAATCATGTATGCTGACTCCAATAATGCCGTCGAATATGAAGCTCTTCTTCATGGTCTTCGGATAGCGGTGTCAATAGGCATACGACAACTATAGGTACGGGGAGACTCAAACCTGGCCATATCCCAAATTAACGGTGAGTTTGACGCCAAAAATCCGAAGATGACGGCATATAGAAACGTCGTCCTCAAGATATCTGCTTGGTTCGAGGGGTCGGTATTCCACCACGTTGCTCGAGACAACAGCCAAGCCGCCGATGTACTGGCCCGTATGGGAGCCAAGCGCGATCCCATCCCGAGAAACACCTTCCTGGAGCAGCTCTTCAAGCCCTCCGTGGTGTGGCAGGATGATGATGATGGCGCCGGTCCGAATACGGCGGACGAAGTTGCTCCCCTTATAAACGAGCCAGAAGATGGCATTATCGGCGGCTCAACGATGAATGAGACGTCATCGGCTCATAAGGTAATGGAAGTATTTGCGCCATGGATAGAGCCCTTCCTCGCTTACCTTCTTCACAAGGAACTCCCCAACGATCAAACTGAGGCGCGACGCATAGTTCGGCGATCCAAGGCCTACAAAGTACACGAGGGTGAGTTATACAAGAAAAGCACCACCGGAGTATTATAGAGGTATATATCCGAGAAAGAAGGACGTGAGCTCCTCGCCGAAATCCATGCAGGCATGGGAGGGCATCATGCCGCGGCAAGATCCCTTGTCGGTAAGGCCTTCCAAGCCAGTTTCTTTTGGCCTACAGCTTGGACAGACGCCCAGTCACTTGTTCAACATTGCGTTGGGTGTCAAGTCTTCACAAATCAAAGTTACATGCACCCAATAGTTCTTCGAACTATTCCGATCACCTGGCCTTTCGCGGTCTGGGGGCTGGACGTGGTCGGACCCCTTCAAGGGGGAACCAAGAAAAATAAATACCTACTGGTCATGGTTGACAAGTTCACCAAATGGATAGAAGCAAAGCATGTTAAGTCGGCTAAATCCGGACCCGTGATTGACTTTATATCTAGTGCCGTTATGGTGTCCCGCATAGTATAATAATGGATAACAGATCCAACTTCACGGCCCAAGAGGTCAAGGAATGGTGCGCAAAAATTAGCATAAAGCTTGATTATGCATCGGTCTATCATCCGCAGACCAATGGACAGGTCGAGCGAGCAAACGGTCTCATTATGAGTGGCATCAAGCCACGTTTGGTCCGATATCTTCACGAGAACGACTGTCAAATGGGTGGAGGAACTCGACTCTGTTCTATGGGGCCTGCGTACCACCCTGAACAAATCAATGGGTTACACACCGTTTTTTATGGTCTGTGGGGCAGAGGCAGTTCTCCCCTGCGATATTATCTACAACGCACCAACAATGCGCATGTACGAGGAAAAGTAGGCCGAGTTAGATTGGCAAGACGACTTAGACGCCTTGGAGGGGGAGCGGGACATAGCTCTGGCTTGATCCACTCTTTATCAGCAACAAGCTCGACGGTACCAAAGTAGGGAGGCCAGGGCAAAAGCATATAACGTAGGAGAACTTGTCCTACGGCTGCTGGAGAAACATAAGCACAAACTCAACCCCAAATGGGAGGGTCCTTTCATCATCGACGAAGTGCTCGCAGGAGGGGCCTATCGTTTGTGGAGTCCATACGATAACAGCCTTGAACCAAACCCATGGAACACAACTCGTCTTCGGAGCTTCTACGGATAAACCGGTGTCGTCTAAACTCTCCTACATTTTTTCCTTTTCATTATTCTTTCCCTTTTTGCCTTTTCCCTTCCCACTTTGTTGTTCGATAGGGACATTTTCTTTTCTTATCCTATGTTCAGCTGAACCAATCTTGTACTACAGATAATCGGCATACACCATAAAGTGTTAAATCCGAACACAACACGTGGGGGCTTCTTTCAATAGCCAAAAATTTATTTTCTCATACTTACCAGGCGCGCATGTTTCTTTTGTCATGTTTTAGCCATCATATGCATCAATTCGAACTAAGACTTTGCCAAGCTAGATTGCCTCGCTCCTGTGGTTACTCTCTACATTCCCGATTGTTCGGCTAGAGAGTAAAGGGAGCACCTTTACGATTGTTACGACCGGGTCATCCGGACACGTACCTCAGACGGGTGAAGCCGAAAGCTAGCTATCTTACGTAGACAATTGGTCGGCTATGACGGAAACACCTTATATGGCCCTGGTTGCTATTACCATTGTTTGGGTCTTTTCTCCCCAAAGGACACTTAGCCTCATACTACAAGTATGCGGATTTCTATCTACGCTCTTCGTAGAACCCCGACGAAAGGTATCTACGCTACATTGTAATATAACATATCTTTCTGTGTGCTTTCTGTCTGTTCGCACCACATGGCCGCATTGCCTGGTTCCCCGAACACAGTTCGCTCTTTTGCGAGGGAATAATAAGGAGGAACACTCCCGAGCTCTTTGCACGGGAGGGAGAAGCCGATGGCCGGTTAGGACAAAGTTTATAACACGGATTGTTTATACACATGTACATATAAATTACATGTGCGGTTGCTGATCGAGATCATCAATTATTGTGTTGAGGGGGCAGTGTGCTTGCGAAAGATGGGTGGCTGGCATCACCTGGTCATATACCAAGTGGAGTGGCACTTTTTTTCCATCCGATCCCACAGGACCAACCCACGCCATATGCTTGGGGTTAAGTCCGGTGGAACGGGTCTTGACCATTGCCCAGGGCTCCCATGCTCCCTCGCGGCAGGCCGAAGTCTTCCACAGCTCGAACCTATCCCAAGCCCCCCTAAATATAGCCCTTCAGGTGGCTGTTCGGTGGGCCATAGTGCCTTCACCATCCCTTTCATCGCTTTTTGCGCATGCTTATGGAGACAGGTCAGGTCCTTCAGCAGGTCCCCTTGGTACGATTCGATCTCCTCTTCAGGATGCCCAGACAGGAGACCTGCACATAAGATAACAACGCGATTACTATCATTCCCTACAACGGAAATATTTACTAATAGCGGAATCTTACTTACCGAATATGCCCCTCTGAAGCTTTCGGTTCTCTTCTTGAGCTTGGGACAATTGAGTCTTTAAACTCTTTATTTCTTCGGCCTGTTTTTTATAACAAGGCAGCCAGCCTAATGCTAGGACTCCGCATACCTCTGAGAATCCCGGGGTTCTTTCAGCTGCCTTTCCATATGTCCTATTGATTCGGCTGCGACACGAAATCCATATGTCAGGTACGATGATATAAAAAGATTAGCAGTAAATGCATACTCACCATGGGCCTCTCACATGAAGCTCTTCACTTGTGCTAGTTCGGCCTTCACGGATTGTACTTCCGTGCGGCTCTCCTCGAGTTCCTTTGCCAATTGCTCGGACTGTTGCTTTGAGGCCTACGTTAGCAGTCAAACAGTGTGGAGATCCTTAAGTTGTTTCTTCTAAAACAAATTAAGGATCGGGGGCTACTAGGCTTACACAGGTATTCGGATTCCATAAAATTCGATCACTTACCTATATGTTGGTTGTTATCAGCTTCATAGCTTTGTCGAATCCAGCTCGGGAGGCCCCGAGGTGTGCATCCGCCAAGCATAGGGCATCGAACTCCTGGTCGGAGAAAATTAGATGCCGCATGGCCTCCCATAGGTGCCGATGATGCATAGCACTCTCTACCTCTGATTTGGTGACGGATACTCCATCACCAGATTAGGCGGGCGCCGGATTGGCCACGGGGGCTTCTGTAGCAGAAGCCACATGGTCGTGGATCGGGAGCTTCGGGCGTGTCTGGACACCCGAGTAGCCCCTTCGGTAGGAGAGGAATGGGTGTTTCGCCTAGGTATTTCAATAAAACGAGCTGCTACGAGACTCTATTGACTACAACGATAAAGCGGATAACCGAACAATGTATCTTCGGGATGAGCGGACAGGTGGATTCGTCCCCATGTCCAGCTTCCTCGTAGGGTCCTGATTGGCCTCGGATTCGGCCGCAGCTTCGGCTGCCAGCCCATGGCGTGCGGATCGGCAACGCTTGGGGGTTGGGACCGGCACATCCTAGGCGCTCTTGGTAGCGGGCCTCTTCCGGGAGGAGCTTTTCTTCTTGCCCGTGGGAGGGATGGAGAATGACTCAGGGTAATCAATTATGATAGCCACCGGGGTCTGGACGATGTTGTCCTGGAAATAAACTCCGTTTTCAAAGTCAAGGAGAAGATGGGTCCTCGTTGAAACCCGGATCGTTGTCATGTGAATGGTTCTCGGGATGACGAGCCGGACAGTTGACTGTCTCAATGAAACTCCTCCATTCCTGTTCACGCCAAGACCTCGGTCAAATAGAGTGTGGAATGAAACCCCGAACTATTTCATGATTGAAAGGCTTACCTGTTCGATGGGATTGTGGGCCGAATACCCTTCCTTGGTTGACCGCCAAATGAAGTCTTCTTGCTCTCCATTGTACATGTCGACAAGTGCGGCGGCCAACGCTGTTGGGTTGTCGAGACCTAGTTTTCGGGAGCATGTGGCGTCGCTTGTCCTGTTGTACCGCCATAAGGGGTGTACCCTCTGTTGGAGGGGTCGCACACACCAGGCGATAGCGGCAGCCATGACATCAATCATGGTTAGTCGATGGTGGACAAGCATCCGCACCTATGCGGCCAGGCATCACACTTCGGCGCTTTCCTCCTGAGATGAGCTCTTGGGTCGCCAGTTGTACCTCTTCTTCGGGAGGAGGTCGGAGTATTCGAGAAGACCTGTTCGAGTTGGTTCGAATAGGGGGACATCTTCAATATAGAACCACCACAAGGTCCATTTCTTTGGATTTCCTCGGTGTGCCTGCCGGATACCCCGTCCCCGCTATACGGCATACTTCGGCCCCGCCGACCTCTAAGATTGTCTTGTCCCGAGTTCGGGGGGACGAGGCTGAAGTATATCCTCCACAAATCGAAATGTGCTTCGCACCCTAAGAACATCTCGCAGAGGACGACAAAGCCCAAGATGTGTAAAATTGACCCTGAAGTGAGATGGTGGAGTTGGATCCCGTAGAACTCCAGTAACCCCCTCAGGAACGGATGGATTGGAAACCCAAGGCCCCGGAGGAGGAAGGGGATGAAGCACATGCGCTCCCTCTTGTTTGGATTGGGGAAGCGCTCGTCGAAAACCTCGTCACCATAAGAGAGCAGACCTATGCGGGTCGCCGCCCGATCTGATGATGGAAGATATCCTTGGGTATCCAGATTACGGAGCTGTAGGAGTGTGACGGAACAGCTAATCCACTCCCCTAGGCGCTGGCCGTAGGGACGTGCAGAGGAGCTGGGAGCATTAGCCATGTTTTGCGTGGAGCTTTCGCTAGGAGTTTCTTTCGACGGGAGGGAAGAAGAAGATGTGGTGTGAACAACGATTTTGTTTGGTTAAATGGGTTGGTGCATCCGTTGCAGAGGGGTAAGATTGTAAAAATCGCTAGCCACTCGCCTCCCCACGACGCACAAAAGTCGAGGAATTCGCACAGTTATTATAATAACCCTGCGCCCGCGATGCCTGGGATCTTAACGAAGACTGGTCGGTTGCCAAATGAAGAAGGATGAGGGACTCGCCTTGCAAGCCGAAGACGACGACATAAGTAGGTCGACCGAATATACATCGGCGTTGAAGGCCAGTCCGGGGGCTACCGAGGGAGTCTTGGATTAGGGGGTCCTCGGATAGCCGACCTATTGTTCATGGGCCGGACTGTATGGGCCACAAGGCGGGCATCGAATGATTGAAGACCACCTGCGCCGGATGGAAGCTTCGATGAGTCATGACGTATTCTCCAAGTTATTAGCTGTAGTTAGGCATGTTATCTCTTCAGCATGTAACCGACCATGTGTAAGCCTAGGACACCCTCGGCATCTATATAAGCCGGAGGGTTTTAGGGTATAGGGACAGAACAACTCGTCTAGGGTTAGCTATACGATCTCGAGGTAGATCAACTCTGTAACCCCTATCATCCTTAATACAACCAAGCAGGACGTAGGGTATTACCTCCATAGGAGGGTCTGAACCTGGGTAAACTCGTATCCCCTTCGTCTCCTGTTACCGTCGATCCTAGTCTCACAGTTCGGAACCCCCTACCCGAGATCCGCCGTTTTTGACACTGAAAACCCTTCTTCTTCTTCTTCCTTGGCCTCCCCCTAGATGGGAGGAGAGTTCCCCCTATGGTACATGGCCTCCATGGGGCAGAGGGGCAGGAGCCCCTCCGAGATTGGATCTCCCTCTCTGTTCTCTTCTGTTTCGCGTTCCTATTTTCTGGACGAAAACCGTTTCTTATATTCCCGGAGATTCGTTACTCCGATTGCGCTGAGATTTTAACACGATTTGTTTCTGTATATAAGCTTCCTTGCGTCCTAAGTAGATCTCCAACTGACTTACGAGGTGAGCACAACCCACCACCCCGCGCCTGGGCCCTGGGTCACGCCCTGGTGGGTTGTGGAGGCCGTGGGCCTCCTTTTTCGTTGATTCCACCTCCCAAAATTCACAAATATTCCAAAAAAATTCTCCGTAAATTTGGATCGCGTTTGTACTTCATTTGATATGGAATTTCTACGAAACAAAAAATACAAAAAAAACAGGAACTGACACTAGGTATTGTATAAATATGTTAGTCCAATAAATCATATAAAATGTTGCCAAAAATTTGTGAAAGTTGTATAATATTGACATGAAACAATCAAAAATTATAGATATAACGAAGACGTATCATCCACCAGAACGACAAACCTAGGGAAGACGAATCCATGGGCCCGTTGGTGAAGTTTGAAAGGAAAAGTTTACCATGGCCACCTAGAGTTAGGGGAGGAAACACGAGGAAGTCTCGTGATTCCAGTATATAATATATCTTATTAACTTTAATTACGCCCTCTGATCCATATTAGTGGTCCTAGCTTTTGTACAACTTTGGATCCGAGGGACTAGTTGTATGTTCGACGTTTATTCATCCAACTGAATCACTGATAAATATGCGAGGTATTGCCCATGCAGAAGTATATTATTGTCGCGGATTCATGCGGGGGGCGTTGGAGGGACTCTGAGGTAGCATAGTGGAACTCGACGATGAAGGGGCGTCTAGAAGACGTAGCGATGTCGGAAGGCCATTCGATGATCGGTGAGGCCGGTACAACACCACAAATCCAACCGAATAACAATATACATACCTTACACAAAACATTGCTCACAGGCACCATCTTTCGCTCAGATAATATCCAATTATTGAGCTCGAGCCTAGAAGTAATTGCAAGTTCTAAAATAAAACGACAAATCATACATGAAAGTAAATACGGATGCATCAACAAAATAGAGAACCTGGAGGCAGACAATCTAGCTATAAAATCTAAGATCAGTATGATTCTTAAGTGCTATATAATGTGCAAAATATAAAAAATAATGAATGGTTATATTAGGGAACCATCTAAAACAATAAGCTACGCGGTAAGGGCGCCTCCTCGCCTATGCCACATCGATTCTACTGTGTCGAGGGAGAAAACTTAAACGTGAGGTCCCTGCTCTTTTACATCGCTCGCACGCAAGCCTCCCCTCCTCTCCTCTCTCGCGAGCTCTCTCTCCCCGAGACCCCTCGCCGCTGCCACCACAACCACCACCCACGCCAGCCGATTCCGGCGAGTCCCGGCGGCGGGTGGCACACCAACGACCTTCCCTCGCCCCGCTCCTTCCTCCCATCCGCCCAAATCCGTCGCTAGAGGCCTCCCACGCTCGCTCCCGACCCTCAGCCCTGGCTAGGGTTTTGGGCGCGGCGTCCCCTTCGTCGCCGGCGAGGCTCTGGCGGCCTCCGGCGGCTCGTCTTAGCTTGGGGGCAACTAACCTCTCACCTCATCTCTCGGGAGATCCTCCAATCAATTCGCCCAGGCCCACTTGGATGTCGCCGCCGTTGCGAGATTGGGACTTGACTTCACTGTGCAGCTGATGTACAAGTTCGTCTCCATCTTCAGCCGCTCTTTATAACTGAACCTGCACCTGCACTTTACTGAACCTTTAGATTTCTTGATGTCCTCTTCCGTTAACGTTATTGGGTGCCGCACAGGTATATCTGAATAATAACGAATTTGATCAATTTCCTTCAGAGCTGGTTAACAAGAGGTTTCAGAACCTCATAAACATGTTAGTTTGATGTTATATTTTTGTCTGTGCTCACTTGCTCTCTAGAGAATTTTAAATACAGTAGGTAATCTTAATGTGTGTTTAGATTTCAGTTTTCACTTCTACTTCAGAGTGGAACGCCGTAAAATTGACTGATCTTTAACCAGAAATCTTGGAAGTAAGCCAGAGCAGTATTCGATGATATATTCTGAGTCACCGGAGATGTATACTGTTTTTTCAGGATATGGATGATTGTCTGAAGGTTTGCAGGTTTCTTCCAAATTTAACAATGCGATACCAGGTGAAAGAAATGCCACCTACAAGGAAAAGTTCAGCAGCCTAGTGGATTTAGTATTGATAATGGTAAGGCTGACAAGCTCTGAAATCGCATTCTGATCCACGTTCAAAGATTACATGGTAGCATACTCGATTTTGGCATGGAATATCAAAATTCAAAATGGACTTCGCCTATTCCCTGCTTTGAAAAGCAGTGAGAATTGATTTTCTGAAGGCCTTGGTTGGTGATTTCCCTATGCATGCAACAATAAATGTTGAACATAATCCTAACTGTCAAATATTTCAAGGATAGGTCAAATACACAAGTATTTCTTATGTGCACCAAAACAACAAAATAATATGAGAATGTACAGCAAGGGTATGCATTTAGTTCAATTCCGCCTTGGGGTATTAGTCACGTGACTATATAGACTGCCATGATGCATGCAATTCGTGATTAGTGCCCCTATATCTTAACCATCGTCATCCCTCTGCTGCTGCAGAGATCGGTACCAATGGTGTCAGCCATAGTGCAGCAGCCCCGTTAAGGAAAAAGCAGTGGCGTCGCAAAAGGGGCAGAAGTGTTGTCAGACAGTCGTCGTGGCCCGTCAAGGGAGGGTTCGCTGCAGGGGCTCTTCTCCCCTTCGCTCACAGCCGTCCCTCTCTCGCCTTGTTCGATCCCTAACCCTTTTTATTCTTTATCTGTATCTGTGGAGGTGTCCGGCAGGGGTGTCATCGACCTTAGGGCTGAGGGGTGGCAATCATCCCAGAGCAGAGCCAGCCGGCATCACTTGGGGGAGTCTTGGATCTGGATGATATTGCTGCTCGGCTTGACGAGGTAGTACTTCAGCATATTTTTTTTCAGAAACAAGCAATGAAACTACTATCTTGTTACTTACAGATATATGCTATAACATATTACCTTTTGTGCTCTTCAGATTTCAGTATACGTCTGCGAAACAAGTATGTCATTAATATCAATGCCTAAGAAATATTTTGTTTGGGTTTCTAATGTGTTCAGCAGGGATGAGGAAGATGAAGAGGACATGGAGCTCAGGTCATGCCTACATCGGGGAGGTCACAACGGGGCGAGACCCCGTGCATGCTTCAGGTTGCTTTCCCTGCCATGTCCCATCGCTCCTCCCTTTCCTTCTTCTTGGGGTTCAGTTCATGCTTGCATCCGTGTGCATGATTTTTAGTAGTTTTGTCATATTTTTGGTGGCCTATCTGCTACGGACTCAACCTTATATTTAGTTTAGGCCCCGTTTGATAGCAAAGTATTATCAAAGTATTGATAATACTGCAGTTTTTTTAATACTAAAGTTTTAATTACTGTGAGGTGTTTGGTTACCCAAAAAAACTGCAGTATTAATACTACGGTATTTCCAAAACTGTAGTATTTTCTCTGTTTAATAAAATGAGCCCCAAACCTCTTTTTTTAAAACTGAGCATGGAAAGAAACGTCAAAGCTAGCTAAAACCAGTTTTACATCGCTGCATATGGCACTAGCCAAACATGTCACTGTATTATCAATACTCTAAAATAGTTTGATATGTCAAAACTGTGGTATCTTACACCAACCGACTAAAATATTGCAGTTTTTCAATACTCTGTTTTTGACACTACTTTGCTACCAAACACATAATATGATTTGACGCCTTTGCAGCATTTGAAGGCATGGTATGGAGTTACATGGAAAGTTGCCCCAGATTTTGAGAAGTGGTACGTAACCAACATGGATGCAAGTTTAAAGTGTCAGGAAAGCAATATATATAGGTATTGCTGCAAGTTTTCTCCTTTTAAATCTTTTTTTTGTCAGACTTGTTAATCTAGAACTAGCCATAGACAGGGGTGCGTGGAAGCTTGCTATCCATGTACCAGAACCATGTGTTGGTCACGAAATCTGATGGGTTTCACCTCTACCCTACCCTAACTTGTTTGGGACTAAAGGCTTTGTTGTTGTTTGTTGTTGTTGTTAATCTAGAAAGGACTCATATCATTCTCTTCTATAACATTGTTCAGAGTGAGAGGTTTGATGGCTTGCTTGTGTATCAAAACATGCGGCTGCATATGACTGTTGCCTTTGCTGCGTGCTTGCAGCTGCTGTTAAATTTAGATAACACAGAACAGTCTGAGCAACCAAAGACAGAGCCTAACATTCTGAAAGGAGTTGATGGTTCATTGACAGGAACCTTATGTAAAACTAAGACATCGCCTCTCTAATTAGTCTTTATAATCATACCTTGGATGAGTTATGAATTCACATTTTATGGAAAAAATTATGATGAGTGAATATTTGTAGATCAGCTCAAAGTGGGAATGAATGATTGGGCTTGTTTGGCTGCATGAAACTAAAATTTAATACTCCCTCCGATCCAAAATAAGTGTCACAACTTTGAACTAAGGCAACCTTAGTTCAAAGCTGCGACACTGCCACAATTGCTACAGTTACATGTACATGCCAAATTATTTGTTGTCTGCCATGTCGAAGTGTCCATAATTTCTTCTATCTTAGCAACTACACTGATGGCACAGGCGGACATGCCTCAAGTGCACAACTCTTAATCCCCTAGGTAGTTTACTCTGCTTGGAATATCGAATAATCAACATGTGTCCTTTTCACTTCAAGGGCTAACAAACTGATGCGACCTTCATATTTGCATTCCAGATGATGTTCAATCTGTGGACAAGGAAGATGAACTGAAGGTTAACCGTAAAGAAAGCAGGCTAGCAACGACGACATAAATCATGTTGTTTGGTTTATGCTGTTTTGGCCAAGCTTAAAAGAATCTCAACGGAAGGTGGAGTCTTTCTATGGATGGTCCAATGCTAGCTAGACCAATATCATTCAATTTTTACTCTTCTCCGACTTTATATTGTTGGAGGCTTGGAGGAGAAACAAAATCATAGAATTTTTATTTATCTTGCAGCACTTACGGATATGAGTAGAATGAAAAAGAAACGTGTACACAGTTTAGCTTTCTATGGAGAACGACTGTTACCTTCATGTTAATATAGACCTTTTGAATTGCTCTGCTTGCTATGCTATATGACTGAAATTCTGATGATGTATTTTTGTTAAGTGTACTCTTTTTTAACATCTAGCGATCATCTGACATGTATATGCATGTTCAAAATTCCATCAGCTTGGTTTGTACGCACAGGACATCTGACCTGCTCTGTTTGTCTCGTGTGTTTTTCTGTACGTTAGAAAGGTCCGCAATTTCGTTGCTGTTATCTAGCGGTTCTATATGTTGAGTATTTTGTTGTGTTTATTATCATAGCGGACACCACGATTCTGAAGCTGTCAGAACTCAGGATATGAGTGTCTGATGGTACTGTTGTTGTATGTCACGCAGCCGTATCTGTATGGATCTGCCAACAAATTCACTAAGTTTCGTGTGCATTTAATTTCTGTAACCGTTTTGCAGGAACATTCAGATTTCAAAGTTTGAAAAAGAAGCTTTGTTCACGGCTGTAACGCTGACAAGAAAACTGCAAGAGGAGTAAAGATTGGAGACTTGGAAGCGATTGGATCAAATTGTTTATCTTAAGAGAACGATAATATCTTCCTCTTATCTATCTTACGACAAGTGTGGTACCTGTGTACGTCTCTGAACCTGATGTAAAGAACTGAAGCATATCTGGGTTGCAGAACGAGTAAAGATTGGAGACTTGGAAGCGATGGGATCAAATTGACTAGCATGCTGTTGAATTCTTCCGCAAGAACCTTCGCAAGATGATGAGTGACGGTGTAAAATAATTTTTGCTAGGTAAATGATCTACACAACGAAATACAGTTGCGTTTGTGTCTGAATTAACTCTTTTTTGTGTATCTAGGTCATATTACCAGTACGTGCCAAACAGAATGGAATAGCCAGTTTATCCAGAAACTAAAGCCCTCTGGTTGTTTCGCATGACCTAAAGCCCTCTGGTTGTTTCGCATGACGTTTCATGTTTCTGACTCAAGTACTTTGGAAACAGGCCCTCTGGTGGTTTAGCATGACGTTTCATCTTTCTGACTGCTCGCATGACGCTTGCATGCCGTTTCATGTTTTCGATATCTCCTGATCATAGATTTCTTGCATATACCCTCGATTGCAACTAACCTACAAAACCAATGCAGGCACACTTGGTGGTCTCAAGTACTTTGGAGTTTGGAAAGCTGGAAGAGATGATGCCACTTCTTTATTTTCTAAGGTCGCTTCTCTTCCTTGATATCAGTGTCTTTCCTTTGGTGCTTGTGCTAGGCATGTTTTATTTGCTCTGTGTCATAGTTTTCAGCCTTGATTCTTATTGTTCTCCTCATTTTTAACCAATCTGTGTCCACATTTCATTTGTTCATTAGTTTAAGTGTCTTCTTGTCTCAAAAGATGTGATGAACTGGGCACATATAGGGAGCTGGTCCATTAAAGTTGCTGCCACAATGCTAGGTGTTGTTCTTATGGTGATGTAGAGTGGACATGAGTTTAACCAAAACAAGATTGTAGAAACTGAAGCAGAGTATAACTAAAACGTACAAAATGAAATTGATTTTGATATCTGGGGTAGATGCTGTAGAGGGAAGCTCACCATGTCGTTGCTGGGTGTTTGTATGTGCTATCTTTTAGTTTTCCAGAAGTTCTCATTATAGCATGTCACTTCTATCTTTTGGGTATGTAAGCTACACTCAATTATTAGTAGTATTTGCCAATTATCTATTTGCTGTTTCATTATTTAGTTATTTTAGGAGGGACCCAGTTCAGATTTAATGATTTGCACCTTTGTTTGGTACTTTGCAGATTGGAACCTGCCTATGACTGGTTTTATATTTGCGGTCTAGCAGAAGAGGGAACAACAATTCAGAGCAAGCACGACATTGGGGCCGTTTGTCATCAACCTCCGCTGCAGCCTTTGATGTACGTAGCCACGCTCTCTCGCCGTCACCTGCTGCTTAAAGTCCATTAGACGGCCATGACAACAACTGGGGCTTCTTCACCGTGCCCTCTTTGCCGGTATACACACATCTCGGTCTGGTTGTTGTACAAATTGTAGTCTTCTCAATCCAGAAGTAGGGGTTCACAAAGATCATTTATAACTCAATTCCGTTTGTTTGGGGTTAATTCAAATATCCATTGCCAAAAGTGTGAAAATGTGCAGATATGCTTATCATTGAAACTCTTAAACTACTATCAGTTGCTTGTCTTCTTGCTAAACTAAGTCTATTGTCATACAATTATGTTAACAAATACGGAAACTTGATTAATGCGTGCAATCCCGCCTCAAGAGGCGCCACCAGGTGGCGCCCCAACCACTAGTATATATCAAAAGGCAGTGAGTAAGGAGACCAGAGGCCTACTAGGGTTAGAGTCAAAGAGGTGCATTCGCCGATGTTGCGTCATGAATAAACTGTGGCCATTGCACGTCGGCGGCGGAAGCCAAGGCTACATTGGAAGAGTAATCAATGAAGTTTGTAGTAGTCAGGTTCCACTCAAGAGCGGCTGTCCTGGCAGCTAGACGCAGATATCCAGCCGCTTGCTGCACACATATAATAAGAGGGGAAATCCATATTGATGCATACAACGGCATATACAAACAATACCGATGTCCACGTCTGCTGTATAGGCTAGTATGGTGTAGTACAAACCTGACGCCAGGACCAGCACCGCAGGGCGTGGTGACGTTTTTTACCACACACCCCCACCACGTCTGTGGTAAAGTTTTTTCCTGGGGCGGTGCAGGTTGCGATTGATTGGAGCTGCCAACCTCTAGTGCTTGCCGGACCAACCTGAAGTGAAGGAGGACACATCTCTCGTGGACCATTTGGATCTGCTCATGGCCATTCTGAAGGCGACGATACTGGCACTCGGAGGCGGGTTAGTAAACATTTTCTTCTCTTGTGTTTCGCCAGTTACCAGCGCTCGTATGTGCTGTCTTCTGTTCGCTGCGTCGTAAATCTGTATGCTTTTGTGGGACTGATAGTTGTCTCTGCGTCGGGCACTGAATTAATGGTGGTAGGCGGCACGCCGGTGTCTGGGCCGGCAGGGAAGCGGCGGATGGGCACCCCGCTAGATGTCGAGTCTTTGGGTGTGTCCAGCGTGACATTAAGCTCTGGAGACGACACTTGGTCGGCGAGCAGGCAATGAACCCTAGGACATCTTGGAACTGCTCTAATGGTGCGGGCGATGAACTCCGGGACATCTTGGAACATCTCTAATGGTGCGGGAACAAGGTCTGTTTGTGTGAAAAAAAGAGCAGTACATGGACGGGTACGAAATATATGTGCAGGTGGGCGATGCATGCACTTGTGCATGGTGCTTAAATAGCCGTGGTAAACTAATGTTTACGTTATACAGTGCTATGTGTACCGATCATCTTCGCCTGCCATTTTGAAGCCTGTCCTTCCGTGTGTCAGGTAGTAATATCATATTCTCCTTCCTAAATATTTCCTTCGTTTCTTTTTACTCTGCTTATAAGATTTGCTTAAAGTCAAACTACACAAAGTTTGATCAAATTTATATCAAAAAATTTCTTCATATATGTACTTCCTCTCAAACTACAAAAAGAAACAGAGGGAGTACTACGTTGTAACCCCAAGTCCATCGGCTGCCTATACTCTAGAAAGCACTGCACTCAATCCCTACCTGGGAGGCAGGGAGGAGTAGGCGGCGGTTGTTTCCTGTTGCGGAGCGGTGCTGTAGGCAGTGCCCGGCGGTGGCGGTGGTTCCCTATTGCTGGGCGGCGGTTTCCTGTTGCGGGGCGGCGGCGGTGTAGGCGGTGCTCGGCGATGGTGGTTCCTTGTTGCGGGGCGGCGGCGGCGTAGGCGGCACTTTCTACATATCAAGCAGGTCAGTAAAGGTAATGGAAGGAGTAGAGAGGAAGTTGAGTTCCATGAAGCTCTTAGAGGCAGAGAAGAAGGGGATTAAGCTTGGAAGAAGGAATGCAAACCAAACGGGAACAGAGAAAATGCAGGCAATTGGCAAGGTGATGTCCGATAGGCCAGTGAGGGTAGACGCGCTGGTCAGTACTTTGGGTAGGATTTTGGGTCCATTCAAGGGAATCAAGTGTAAAGATTTGGGCATGAACTGATTCATGTTCACCTTGAGGGAAATATCAGGAACAGATAAAGCTTTGAACAATGGGCCCTAGATGTTCAACAAAAGCTTGGTGGTGATGGAGATTTTCAACCTAGCGAAGTCCCTGGATGAATATGAGTTTAGATACGTACCAATATGGCTTCGAGTTTATCACATTACGATGGGGTTGATGAGCAGAGAATCTGGTGAAGAAATAGGAAAATAAATAGGCGAAGTATTGGATGTAGATGTCGATGACTGCGGCATGGCAATGGGGGAGTACATGAGAATCAAAGTTCGCTTGGACATAAAGAAACCACTAATGAGGGGATCACTATTTTTGAGGATGACAAGGGAGAAGGCGGGGATGAGAAGGATATTACTTAGAAGATGTGGATATAGAGAATGGAAAAGAGGAGAAGAAGAAAGGACGGGAAGTTATTTTTAAGTATGAACAAAAAATGTGGTTGTAGGACACTAACTTGACATGAAAGCGGGGCCGATAGATTAGTGGTCTTCTGGATTTGTCGGCATTGTCGGGATTTGGGGAATGGCCCGGCAATACCTGGTCTTCTGGATCTCCAGAAGCAGGTGGACCCTGACATCCTCTTCCTCTTGGAGAAAAATTGGATGGAAAGATTCATGGATACTTGGCATGAGTAATATGATCATTAGAGATTGTGATGGAAAGAGCGGTGGCCTGGATTTGATGTGGAAGAAGGAAATAAAACTTGAGTTGCATAATTACTCAAGACATCATATTGATGTTATAGTGGTGGAAAGGGATGGTTCCGGATGGCGCTTTACAGGTGTTTATGGAGAGCCTGCGAGAGATAAAAAGTGAAAAACGTGGAAACTCATCAGGATTCTTCACCAACAACTAAACCTCCCATGGTTATGCGCATGCGACTTCAATGAAGTTTTATATAGTCACGAAAAAAAGGAGGGCCACCATGAGCACAAAACCTAATGGAGAACTTTAGAGCGACGCTAGATGACTATGGGTTGCGAGACCTTGGATTTATTGGTGATAAATTTACTTGGTGCAGCCATAGCCATATAGCGGCCAATTACGTTAAGGAAAGACTGGATAGAGCAGTGGCGTCAAGAAGTTGGTGCATGAGGTTTCCGGATTATAAAGTTATAAATGGGGATCCATGTCATTCTGACCATAGGCCAGTAACTGTATTTGTGGAAAGACAAGATAATACAACAACACAGAGAAATAATAAACATAGTTTCAGATTTGAAGCCAAGTGGCTACAGGAGGAAGAATGTGAGCAAGTGGTGAACAATCCGTGGGCAAGAGCTTCACTCGGAGGAGGACTAAATACCTTAGAGCTATTAAAAGAAGTGGCTCGTGACCTCCAAGATTGGGACTCTAATGTATTGGGTGACCTTCCAAAAAGAATCAAGGAACTAAAGAAGGAACTAGAAAATGTGAGAAGGCAAGAAATCAATCAACAATCCGTTGCTAGAGAGCACTTCCTGAGAGACAAGATAGATTGATGGGAACACCAATGGGCTACTTTCTGGCGCCAAAGAGCTCATGTCAAGTGGCTTCAAGCAGGGGATAGAAATACAACCTTTTTCCATGCATTTGCATCAGAAAGAAAGAAAAAGAATACTTTGAAGAGACTGAAGATAGAAGATGGTCACTGGATTGAAGGAGACGAGCCTTTAAAGGAACATATTGCAAACTATTTCTTCAGTATTTTCTCCTCCATGACTAGTCAAAATAATGGGGATGTTATACAATCTGTCCATCCGAAGATAACTGCAGAAATGAATGAATAATATGTGTAGAATATTCGGAGGAAGAAGTGAAAGCTGCCCTAAATGAGATTGGTGATCTAAAAGCCCCTGGTCCAGATGGGATGCCAGCAGTTTTATTTAAACGTTTCTGGCATACAGTGGGCAAGCAGGTTACAAAAAAGGTCCTCAATGTCCTAAGAGGAGGAAAGATGCCAGAAAACTGGAATGATACATTAGTGGTGCTTATTCCAAAAAATGCCAAGCCTGAGAAGATCAAAGACCTGCGACCCATAAGCCTATGCAACGTGACATATAAGCTGGTTTCCAAGGTAATCACCAACCGCTTAAAGTTAATTCTCCCAGACATTATATTGCCAAACCAAAGGGCCTTTGTACTAGGGCGGTTGATATAGGATAACATCCTCTTGGCATATGAATTAGCACATCTCTTGCAGAGAAAAGAAAGGGATGTGTGGGCTATGCGGCAGTCAAGTTGGGCATGAGTAAAGCCTACGACCGTGTGGAGTGGAGTTTTTTGAAGGACATCATGCATAAACTGGGATTCGATAGTGGCTGGATTCAACTAATAATGAAATGCATCACCACTGTGAGATACCGAATTAAGATAAATAAGGATACTACAGAAGTCATAATTCCACAAAGAGGCTTGAGGCAGGGCGATCCTCTATCCCCTTATCTCTTCTTATTATGCGCTGAAGGTTTCTCTTCCATGCTATATGCCGCGGAACAAAGTGGTAGATTGAAGGGAGTCAAAATATGCAATAGAGCACCTAGCATCAGCCATCTCCTATTTGTTGATGACTCACTACTTTTGATGGAAGCGAATGCTAATGCCCAAGTAGTGAATCGTATTCTGAAGACATATGAAGCTTGTTCGGGACAGATGATCAACAAAGACAAATCAACAATCATCTATAGCAAAAATACAAAACCATGGCATAAGGAGGAAGTGAGGCAGATGTTCCACATATTAGAATGATTATCCTTGAAATATTTGGGACTCCCAACCTATGTTGGTAAATCAAAAACAAAAACATTGGAATATATAAAATAGAAGGTATGGAAGAAAATACAAGGATGGAAGGAAAATTTGTTGTCCAAAGCGGGGAAAGAAATACTAATAAAAGCAGTAGCACAAGCAATTCTAGTATATATAATGGCATGCTTTGATATTACAAAGTTTGTGTGTGATGATCTGAGCTCCATGATAGGGCGCTACTGGTGGAACCATATGGATAAACATAACAAGATACACTGGGTGTCGTGGGATAAACTCTCAAAGCCGAAAAAGAATGGAGGGTTGGGCTTTAGGGATTTACACTCTTTCAATCTAGCTATGCTAGCTAGACAGGCATGAAGACTACTACAAAACCCAACATCATTATGTGCCAAAGTCCTATCCACAAGATATTATCTAGGGAAGTCAATATTGGAAGCCACCCCTAGCAAGGGCATCTCCTATGTATGGCGGAGTATATTAAAAGGAGTACAATTACTAAAAAGAGGCATCGTATGGAGGATCGGAGATGGGGAAAAGATTAAGATTTGGACTGATCCCTGGATACCAAGGGATAGCACCAGGAAAGTTATCACGCAAAAAGGACGTAACATCATAACTAAGGTGGCAGAACTAATTGATTCCAGCACAAACACATGGGATGTGCAGCTGGTTCATCAAACATTTGTACCATAAGATGCTAACATAATTTTGCAAATACCTATTCATGAACACACGAAGGACGTTGTTGCTTGGCACTTCGATAAAAGAGGTATTTTCTCTGTGAAATCTGCCTATAAGGTAGCAGTCGATGCTAGAGAGTGAGAGTCTTCCTTGGGCCTAACATCTTCCTATAGTCCAGCTGGTGAAGAAGCTGATTTCAAGTGGAGAAGATTGTGGGAGCTTCCCCTTCCCAATAAAATACTACACTTCTTATGGCGGGTGACGACATACAGTCTACCTTTATGAATGAAGCTTCGGCACAGAGGTATGGAAGTTGATACCCAATGTTCAGTATGTGGTATATTGGACGAGGATGGAGGCCATTGTTTCCTGAAATGCAAAAAAGTGAAAGCCATATGGAGGCAAAGTCAACTCGAACATATTAGGCTCCAACTTTTAGCTTGCCCAGATTCCTTTAAATACATGGAGGAAGTGTCGCACCTAAAGGAGGAGGAAAAATCAAAAACTTGTTTACTCCTGTGGTTATGGTGGCATCAGAGAAACAAATACAATGCTGGAGATGTTACGAAGACAAATGATGAATTCTCTTTTTCAATTAATCAACATCTCACTAATGTTATGAATTTCATGCAGAAAAAAAAACACAAAGCACAACTCTGCTCTAGAATGGGCCCCACCTCCTGCTGATATCTTGAAGATTAACACGGACGGGGCCTTTTGCGAAGGAAATCATTCAGGAGGTTGGGGTTTCGCTATAAGGAATGACAAAGGCAAGCTTCTGGCAGCGGGAGCAGGTAATTTGAAACATGTGGCTGAGCCTCTACATTCAGAAGCACTAGCTATGCTCCATGCTGTAAATGTAGCAATTCAGCTAGGATGTGATCGACTGATTCTTGAAACTGATTCATTGGTGTAGAAGCAGGCCATCACATCTGAAGCCTACAACCTATCTGCCTTAGGTGCTTTGTTTAGGGAGATCAAATTTCAGTTACAAGTTGGTCTATCTGATGTATGTATCAAGAATGTTTCAAGGTCATGCAACCAAGCTACGCAGACTAGCTGCGCACGGCACAGTCATGAATCTAGGCACTTTTGAATGCTGGCCTGGCCAATTTCCAAATTTTGTTAAAGACTGTAGCTGGCGACTCCTCCAGTAAACTTATGTACTGGAATGCATCAGTGTTCCTTTCAAAAAAAAAAAGGAAAAGCACTGTCGTCTTCCGCTTGGTGCTAATCGCGAATGCGCGCTGGCCGTTGATGCCGCGCGTCCAGACCTGCGTTTCTTGGTTTCACTGGGGTACATTGACCACCCTATCCCATCAATCTGTACCAAAACTGGAGGCATGTCCGAGGCGCCCAAACGGCAGCGTATGATCACCAGGAGGCAGGGAGGCAAGGTGTCGTTGGAGATTGGAGGAGCCGTGTGAGGTGATACCCGGCCCCTGGACCGCCACACTGGCGAACCAAGCTGCAGGTAGGTTCACCACGAGGACGTGTACGTGAGTGAAAAGTCAATGCGCATGCGTGAAATCAATAACAAGCCGACGACTAGTGATGCCGATTAGCGGTGGAGGATACCGGAATCAGAGGCGGAGGCGACAATTTGGGGAGAGAGACAACATGCGAGAAAGTCGATGCACCCGGATGAGCCCAAGTGAATAGGACATCTCACATCGGCTGACAACCGGGCCCATGCACTTTCTCAAGCCTCGATCGACAGAGCACTACTATCCAAGAAACTTTAGTAATTTAGTAGAGTAGTTATGCCTGTCCATTTGGTCACAAGCTAGCATTTCCCTTCAAAACAAAAACGAGGCAGTGGTACGTTGTTACCTACCAGGAAGTAATAAGCGGCCGTAATGATCTAATGAGAACTTGCTATCATCACTATATAGCTGGCAAGTATCAAGTGAAGATAGGGACATGATGTTTTTGCACCCGGGCTCATTATAAACAGTAAATTCAAAAAAAATAATATAAAAATGTTCAAATAAATCTGATTTTTTTTCTGGACAAACTTTGACAAATTTTTTAAGTACTTGCAAAATTTCATCATGAAATAACATTTGTGGAAGTCGTGGTAAAAAAAAACCGAAACTCTGAAAATGCTACTTTTGAAAGCATTTTGGAAAATCAATTTTTTTTTGTCACGACTTCCACAAATGTGATTTCATGCTGAAATTTTGCGAGCTCTTAGACATTTTGTCAAAGTTTACTGTAAAAAAAATTCAGATTTTTTTGAACATTTTAAAGACATTTTTCGAATTTACTGTTTACCCGAGCTCATTTGAGCTCGGGTGTAGAAGAGCACTTTCCGTGAAGATAGCCCTCATCTCTCTCTCCCTTGCACTTTGTTGGTTTGTCTATAATGGCAGCAACATGCAAATTCGTATGCAACCAAAGAGAAAGAGAGAATAAGTTGTGCGAGGGGGAAACTCAACAAACAACACTTTGGGCTAGTTCTGTAGTACGGGCTACACGCGTACATCAGATAGAAAAAAAAATGGAAGAGAAAGAGCTAGTGAACCGTAGTTACGATAAACCTGCTAGTTCGGGAATAGAAGACATTGGGGAAGAAATATTTACGTGTGGGCAGCCTTGAACAACGTGTTGAGGTGGTTGGTTATCTGTTGAGTTTCTGAGCTCTTGGGATGTTAAGGCCTGTAGTGCAGGAACTAAAAGCCATGGTGGTTTGAGAACAGGGGACCGTACGAGGTTCGAAGCTGGAAGCACAACACAGCCAAGCCATGCCAACCCGGTACTAAGGTGGGAGAAAAAGAGTGGCCAAATGCTTTTCGATCCAAAATCGGTCTCTGAACAACTTCTTGTGAACTGAACATCTCTCACCTGTACAGCACGCTGCACTCATGTATTTCTGTTTTTTGTGTTTCTTTGTTTTTCTAACTTGTATATCGGACGGGGCCTAGGCCCAATTGTGTCGGCCACTGTTGAGCCCACACATAGAGCTTTCAACCGGACTTGTGCATAGATTCAAAGTGTTGTAGGTTTCAAGTTTCTGTTACTTCCCACTACTTTTTACCATTGTTGTACACATCGCGTAAGGTACATTCAAAGTGTATCTTACTTCCATTACCATTTTTGCAGTTATCATAGACATTGCCATTTAGTGAAGCTGTCGAGACTATGATTATTAGTATTATGTATTATTCATATATCACCGGGGAAAGTTATATGGAATCTTGGTTGGTCAAATCATGGAATTGTATGATTTTTTATGGATACCACAATCAGATGTCTTCATTACTCGTATGATAGCTTGGTATTAAGTTTGCATATGAATACTACAATGCCTGTTTGTTACTATGGTTACCATAAAGCTCTACGAGGCCGGCGATACAAATCATCACTTACAGATTTTTATTGTTTCAACATTGTTTCTTAGATTTCATATTTGTCAGGAATAAATGTTGTAAAAATACCGAATAATTCCCTATTAAAATCCGATGACCATGTGTCTTTCTTCTGGATGTCACTATACTTTGTTCACCCCAAGACAAACAATAGTGCTCAGTCCACTAACGAAGAAGCAAAGGACATATGTCAAATCAACAATCAACAAGGAGAAATAGAAAAGTTCGGGGAATTTAGGGAGAGAGAGAACATGAGAGAAACTCGATGCGTCCAAATGAGCCCAAGAGAAAAGGCATCTCTCATTGGCTGACAAACAATTGGCTAGAAACCTTAGTAACTTCAGCAAGTAACTTTAGTAGATTAGCTTTTCCCGCAAAAATATAGATTAGCTTTGTCTGTCCTTTTGATCACAAGCTTGCATTCGAAATAAACCCGTGAAGTAGTAATACATTGTTACCTACCAGGAAATAATAAGGGGCCGTGATAGTACCATCACAGCTTGCTAGCACCACTATATATTTGACAAGTATAAAGAAGAGATAGCCATCACCGCTTTCTCCCTTGCGCCTTGCTGGTTTGTCAGTACTGGAAGCAACATGCAAATTCGTACGCAACCAAAGAGAAATGGAGGAGAAAGCGCTAGTGAAGTGTAGTTACGAGAAATCAGCCAGTAGTTCGGGAATAGGAGACGTCGGGGAAGAAATATTTGGTTGTGGGGAGACCTGAGAAACGGGCGGGGACAGTAGGTTAGTCAGAATTGAGCTTCAACCTTTTGTATCACGGCCAATTGGAGAGGCCGCATGCGTCAGAGAGCACGCTGCCGCGACACGTCACACTTGTTTTGCCGATTGCCGCGCCACAGCTGCTCTGCTACGACACATGATACAGATCACACTATTGCCTCGAAGCGTCACCACTCGTGCCGAACTCGTCGTCGCCCGGGCGCGTCGACTACGTGTGGCCTCGCGCATTGTGTCGGCTCAGCTCGCGTTCGCTGGCCTTCACTGCATGTGGCATGCGCCGACCAACCACTGGCTTTCAACCCGGTCAACGGGTCGTGGAATCGGGTCAATCGCCCAAAAAACGGAAAGAAGAAGTTGATAAGAAAAAAAAAAAGGAAAACCGAAGGACACACTTCGACCTATTGCGTTGCGCCTAATAAAATCCAAAAATGAGGGGAAACTTAAAAGGTTAAAAAGTGGGAATCTGAGTGGGGCTTCTATTGAGAACTTTCCAATTTTTTCAAAATTACCTTGGTTATTTCTTAGCATTCAAAAAAAATTGTGAAACCAATTTCATAAAAGAAATACTTACTTCAGAGGGTATTTGCATACCGAAATTGAATTTTCCACCGTATTTCTTTATATAACGATGTGTAAAACTACATTGTCTAAATTCATGCCTTATTAGTGGTTTATTGCTTGTATTTTCTTTCAGACGAACAGGGAGAAGTTCCTTGGCTTCAATTTTATTAAAGAAAGCCGCAAATCCAAGTACCACATCAGCTTTACATGCAGTTTTACTCACCAAAGCAAACGGGATCCTCCGACACATGAAGGATACGAAAAAGTAGACAGGGATTACATCTCATCAAGGATACACACCGCCGGTCATACTAGACTACATGGAAATTACACTAGTAGAAAATAGGGCATTCGTCACAGCTCGATCTACACAGCAGTCCCGGTTGCCTTACGAACCGGGACTAATGTGAGCATTAGTCCCGGTTCGAGCGGTTAGGGCGCCGGTCGGGCATTAGTCCCGGTTGGAGACACGAACCGGGACTAAAGGGGTTGGGGCTTTAGTCCCGGTTCGTATCTCCAACCGGGACTAAAGGCTAGACCTTTAGTCCCGGTTAGAGATACCAACCGGTACTAAAGAGTTTTGACCGATTTTTTTTTGTTTTTTCTATTTGTTTTGTGTTTTTAGTTTCTGTTTTAAATTGCTTATATCTTTTAAGATATTTGATGTTTTTGAGTGATTCTTTTTGCATTAGATTCAAAATTTTGTCTAGTTTGTGTTTGTGCAATTAGTTTTCAAATTTGAATGGTTTAAATTTGAATTTGTTCAAATTTGCTTCAAACCCTAGATTGTGAATAACTTGAGTTTAAAAATAGTTTTTAATTTAATTCTTTTTGCTCCTAGGCACATGTTAGATGGTGCATGTTGAACACACAAAAAGTATGGAGTTGAGATAAGTTTTAAAAAAATGAAATGCCTTTGTAACAGATGAGTTTTCGTCCAAAACTCTCATACTTCGAAAGGGATTGTCCAGTTTGTACACAAAGTGCATCTAGTTCTTACCGTAAGGCTCTCAACTTTTTAGCACATGCTATGTGGGTGAAATAATAATACCATGCCAAGTTTCAACCTTTTCAGAGTTCATTTGTAGTGCTTTTCAATTTTAGGGTCATTTAGCTCAAAAAAAATTCATCAAATGCATGAAAAATAGCAATTGAAGTTAGAAATGGGTTAACTCTGGCTTGGTTAACCTTAGTTGTGACTCTGGCTAGGACGATGCTAGCATATGTAGTCGACGGTATGATTGGATGGACACCAACCCGGACTAAAGGGGTTCTAAAATTTTCAAACTCTACCCCCTGTGGACCGCCTTTTTGAGTTTTCCAGAAAATAAACAAAAATGATAAAATCTTCAAAAAATAAAATCCTTTGAGATGTAGTTAGGTTTTAGTGTCTAGTTGGTATAGAAATTTTACCCGGTGAAGTTTAATATATATAAAAAAACTACAGAAAAATTGGGACTCGATTTCACCCGGGTTTACCCGGTGAAGTTTTCTTAGATTCTCGAAATTCCAAAAGTAAAAAAAGTTATTTCAAAAAGAAGTTTTTTCCTACAAAATCAAAAAATAATTTTATTTAAAAATAAATAAATGATGTCATATTTGGATTCCTCACATTTTTCTGATAATAATGGATCTATTATTTGTTGAATAATGTGACATCAAGACCTAAGGGTTAATAGGATTGATAGCTTACTATTGTCAAGAAAACAACAAGTGCAGACTTGGAAACAAAGGGTGATAGAACTCAAAAGTTAAGCGTGCTCAGGTTAGAGCAGTGAGAGGATGGGTGACCGGCTGGGAAGTTAGATGATTTGGAATGAGTGGTGATTAGAGATTAAATTGTCAAATAATTCAAATGTCAAATAATTCAAAAGTAGTGAGAAGGGGTGATTAGAGATTAGATTGTCAGATAATTCACAGATTTGAAAATCAGAAAAAATTGAAATACAAATATTTTTTTTTATTAAAAATACCTTTAGTCCCGGTTTGTAACACCAACCGGGACTAAAGGTCCCACTCCAGAAAGCTGCCACGTGGAGGGCCTTTAGTCTCGGTTCGTAACACAACCAAGACTAAAGGATGGAGGCTTTAGTCCCGGTTCCAAAACCGAGACTAAAGGCCCTCTGGAACCGGGACTAAAGGCCAGTTTTCTACTAGTGTTGGAGAATCCATAATGCTGAAGTAGAGTGTAGAGACCGGGCTCGGAGTCGAGTTTGTGATCAACCCAGCAAGTGGTGTCACCAACTACTTGGTGACAGGGGTCGTCTCCATCAGATTCTCCTCCATGCGAGCGGGAAGGATCGTCTGATCATCGGCTGCAATTGTTCCTTGAAGTTTTCCAGTAGAGTCAACATGTGTTCCTTGTACATTAGCTTCCATTTCTTGATGAGCTTTTAGACAAACCACTAAACCTATTTGACAGAAATCCACAACACCCCAATAAAGATGTTTTCATATAGCCCAGAGTACACCAGAGCAAATGGTATTAACATGATCTAGTTGCTTTCCAACAACCCGCGAGGTTGTAATGGATTCTAAATCACTCCCCGGGTTTATACCTAGCATAAAGCTAGCCATGCATGGACCAAATTTCTTTGGCTACCACACATTCAAAGAAGAGGTGGCAAACTATTTTTTATAAGCATAGAAGACACAATCTTTAGGTTTCTTTTTAGCGGATTATGTGTAGTCACTAATTTGTTGTAAAATAGCAGCCAAAGAAACATGGACCCTCGGGAGCACAATCATTTTCCACATTACAGACATGAAAACAGGAGTAACCCCTCTAAAATTGATAATGGTATATAATGAGCTAGAAAAATATTGTTCAGATGCCTCCTATTGCGAGACACGGGAGTCATAGCTTTGAGATATGAGAACACTTTTGGCTATTTCCTCGAGAACATACCATATGAGCATCATTTTCTCATCAAAAGTCCTTCTAAACAAATGAGCTAGAAAAAATATTGTTCAGATGGCTCATATTGCCAGACAAGGGAGTCATAGTTTTGAGATAGGACACCACTTTTGGCTATTACCTCGAGATCGTACCATCTGAGCATCATTTGCTCATAAAAAATCCTTCTAAACAAATTTTAAGGGTCTGCCCATCCCATACTTGTTGTATGGTGATGCACTGCTCTCTACGAATGTAGTATATATATGTCCCATAATTGGATAGCAAGTGGAGATGTCCCAAACCAAGAGTCTTCCTAGAATCAGATTTGTGCACCATCCCCAACCACCCATCTAGAATCCATTTTAACTGCTTTGGCCGCCCATATTACACCATGAATAAGAAGAAGAAGAATAAGAAGAAGTAAATCGCAAACATAAACCACAAGAAGCAAAGCCTACGAGGAGTGCAAGGCTGATGAATAATTAGAATATGTCAATTATACAAAAAAACTTATACTGAAAAGAGTAAACAGGAACATAACATGTGAAGTTCAATTATTATTATTGGAGAAGTTCTGGTATAAGAACAGAACATGAAAAGATACTATCGTGTAAACTAAGTTAGTAAGCCGAATGTCATGCATGCAGTTATGAAGTTTTATTTGGATACATGGAGAAGTTCACATATAACACCGATAAAGTAAATAAAAAAAATTGAACCATAGAGTAGCGCAAGAAAAATTTGTTATGTGAAGTTCTACATGAATACTATATGCAGTTCAAGTGTTACAAAAGTTCATATAGCTTGTATGCAAAAAAACTACAAGTTGAATGAGCTAAAGAACAAAGATGGTGTCATACTAGTGCATTTTACAACACAAAATGCTCCTTGTCATAAAACAGCAGTCCGACAAGAGGACAAGCAGAAGTTCCAATACACATAAGGGGGATGGGGTTATAGGAACCACACTGATTTGTGCTCCTTGTGATAAAAAAATAGTCCAACCAAAGGACAGGCAGAAGTTCAAATACATATAAGGGCGGCAAAGAAACCACAATGTATTTTGTGGAAACAATAGTGAACCCATACAATAACCAAAAAACTTTTATTCTAGATACATTGGTCCTCAATCATAAAGAAAATAGTAAAGTTATAAAATTATACAAATTACTAAACCAATGTTCAATAGCTCAAGCAAACAAGTCGTTCCAACCATTACGAAAAACAAATGTATACTAAACCAAATATATACACTAAATCAATGTTTCTAAATGAAGAATTCATGGTGCAAACTCCAGGATCTTAGCTCAAAGCTCTTCACGCAGAATTTCATTCTTTGTACCGAAGACTAGATTGTGCATGCATTCGTCCTTCCAATCCTCTACGGCAGACTACAAAACAAAAGAATCAAGAATAAAAAAAAGAGTAAGGATAAAATGAACATAATCTAAGGCACATGAGGACGATGTTGGCAAGAACAAAATAAAAACCATAAAATATGACGAGACAAGAATAAGTAGGCAACATATGTCCACGCCATCAAAATCTTCAATAAGGTCATCGCCGTGATATGTAGAGAAGAACTTCATGTAGAAGAAACCACACTCATTGACACCTTGCTTTGGAACTTCAACATAAGTCGGCCTCTTTGCAATAGACTCCCGGTTTGGTTGCTTGCTGACTTTGTACTTAGCCTTGCCGTACAACTCCTCCAGCAACCCAACAAATCTCTTGAACTACAAGACATGACATGAAAACTAGAATAAAAAACATATTTAACAAATAGCTAAGTTCAGGTACACATGTTGAGACTTGCCTAAAATCCAACTAAATGATATCAGAAGTTCAACTATCAAATGATACTCAATTCAAGCACACAAAGTTTGATGCAGTGTGCCCTTATTAGAGTAAGGAAGTGAGTCAAGGATGTCAATGCTCCCACGATATCTATTCAGCACATAGACGCCACAGTGCCCTACTTTCTCAATGCTCTTGAAAAATGGCAAAAAGACCTACAAACATTACAAAACACCAGGCTATAATAGACGATTTGAGCCAGCCTTTTGGTACCTGTGAGCAAAAACTATAATCCATAAGAAGTGAACAACACAGATGAACAATAATTTGCTGGAAAACTCTAGAAAGGATATGCATAATTCAAAAGCAATAGTTATAAAAAAGGAAAAAACTTACGTTCAGCCGGCCGATCACGCTGGCTCATCCGTCGGCTCGATGACCATCCAATCTTCTTTGATCAGACGGACGAGTTCGGACGCGCTTCCGCATCAGTTGCGGCCATTTTTTTGAAACGTCCCCATTGTTTCAGGAACCGTTCTTGCAGTTGAGTGTCCGCGAGCGTTGCTTGTCTTGCTGCTGGATCTGGAGGGCGATGGGGCTGCTGGCGCAGCACGACAGGGTGGCAGGCGACCACAACATTTCTAGCACGGTGGCGATGGCGATAGATCTAGCGGTGGCCAACGTCGACTCTAGCAGGTATAAATGCTCAGTCCCTTGCCCGCCTCCCACCACCCGTGCCATTTTTGCGGTTTCTCTGTCGACCGCACCATGTAGCCCCGCTAAGGAGTTGAAGGCCACGGCCTTCTACAGTGGGTACCAGCTGGGCACCCCCGCGGCGCTCCCGGAGCTAACTTGTAGGACTAGGAACGACGTTGTAGGCGTCCATGGCATTCATGGCTGTCCTCCCCCGGGGTTCCCCGGAGCTTTTTATTGCGCTTTGTTGGCGTTCATGGCTGTGTTGGAGTAGGAAGTTCATCGGCACAGTAGGATCTAGGGGGGGTGTCGATCTATGTGCTGATTTTGTGGATTTTTTGTGATGATGCTAGGAATTTCGTGATGTGCATTTGGTGATGCTACATAGTTATTGCGATTAGAGTTGGATGATGGATGTGATTCACAGTTGGATGATATATTCCCTGAATTTCTGTTTTTATTGAAATGTTTTTCTGAATCTATCCTGATATCACCAAATGTTGCTGGATTTTTAGATGCAATGTTTAGTCATGTGATTCAGAGATTCTGATATGAAATGTTGCTTTGGCAATTTTTTTCCTGAAATTTAGTGTTGCTGAATTTTTGTGTTGTTGAAATTTTGTGATTTGAATGTGACCTCAAGTTTATTATGTTTCAGGTTTTCAGTAACCTAAATTTGTATGTTCATAGTTTATAGGGTGCAACAATTTCTGAATTTTCTAAAGCTATTGTAGCTAGGCTCACATGTACCTTTCATTTTTATTAGATTATTAGAGATGCATGCTCATAGCCATCTTGTTTTTTCATTTTTGGTTTGTTTTGTAGGATGAGCATCTACCAAAGTCATTGGTCGGCAAAGCGGCTGCGTGATATAGCGAATGATATCCAAGGGAAGAGGAGGGATGTGATAAGCAAGTCCAGCTTTGGTGATTTGCTTTACATCTCTCCTTTTCTTCCTCCTCCAGAAGAGCTTCTCGATTTCATAGTCATGAGGATTGACACCAAGAAGCGCATGTTGAAGTATGTGGTCTATTTTCTTTTCATCACTTTTGTCTCCTTTTTTTCCTATACATGTTGCATAACATGTTTTTCTTGCAACATGTATCAACCTTTTAATTTTGTGTTCTGTAGAATTAATGACAACAAGAAGATTCACCTTGCAAGAGACATGGTTAAGAAGATATTCAATGTGCCTTCTGGCTGCAGACCGCTAGAATTTGGCAAGAGGGGCAAAGTTGATTTCATGAAGTTTATTTGGATGGAGAAAGGGCTCCAATACCCTCCACAGTTGATGTTTTGTCGAAGGCAGATGATAATGATGAGGAGACCATCGAGAGGTCATGGGATCTACTGTGCCTAGCATTGGTCTTAACTCTTGGGAGAGGAAACATGGTTCCCATGGAATATCTGTACACTTTTCGAGACATGAGTGTGGTCCATGAGTTCACTTTTGATGAGCATATTCTGTCTGATGTGATGAAAGAAGTTTAAAAAAATACCATGATAGGAGGAACGACGGCAAAGCAAAATTCCTAATTGGAGGATGTCTACCAATGCTTCTGGTACATCCTTTGTATTCCCGTAGCATACTCTCTTCCTTTACCAAGAGAACACCCCTTGTAGTCAGGAGTTGATGCTTCTTTCTTATTCTATGTGTAGGTTATTTACATGGACCACCTTGATGTGCCAATGGCATGTTTAGTTGATCACACTATCAACTACTGACTGCCTAGAGCTTATTTTGTTCATGAAATGGATTTTACGCTGTTGTTGCTGTCGACACTCTGGATGATGGTTTTGGGAAGTGGCCTATAAGTTACTAAACCCAAATGCATCAATTTTAACATATGTAGAGAACATTCTTATCTGTTGCAATTCCGAATTCATTTGTTTTTAATGCAGTTCAGCTTTAGTACACCGTACGACACATCGTAGTTCATGTCATATGTAGATCAAATGGCCCAAGGGACTAACAAAGTCAGTGTGACAGAGGATCCGCCAAAAATCAGTGATGAAGCCCGTGCTGCTGAGTGCGGAACATATTTTTTGGGTGTACCCGAGAGCTCCAAAATGCAGTCAGACATTCAAGGTGAAGCCGTTGCAGGTTCTCGTGATATACCTCATGCTATTAGCGGGGGTACCAATGGCAGTACAGAGCATGCAGATGAGTCCACTAAAGCTAACACTGATGGTTACGACAATGTGTGTGGCTCTTTGGAGGAGTGGCTTCACGCAATTCCTTCAATTGATGAGCTAGAGGTGATTCCATTTAATTTTCGCAATTCTTTTTTTTCCCGCAATGTACTTTTATTTTTTGGCTCAACTGAGATGTAACAAAGAACCCCACCCACCAACTAATGTTTTTCCGCTTCCGTGCAGCTACCCCCACATATGCAAGGCATATACAACAAGAACAAAGAGATCCATGCTGGAGAACTCAACACTGCATTCAGTTCTTTTGGGAGGGTGTTGTAGGGCATGTACTGCAAGCGGATGGGATTAATGTTGTCGGAAGTAACACAGTGCAATGCAAGCTTCATGAGCAAAAAGATGAAAGCAAAGATGTGACCTTCAGTGTACCAAGGGAGATTTTGCTGCAGGTTTTCCTTATGCCACTGCAACTGAACCACCACCACCTCCACAGCAGCCCAACTTACAACCTGGAGCTCATGGGACTGTAGGCGTGGAAGATACCACTGCTACTGAACCAACTCCGCGGAAGCCCAAGGAACTCCACAGCACACCAAGGAACCAAATGAACATTACTGACACTGAGCCAGTAGTGGATGTTGTTCTTGACACTGAGCCAGTAGTGGATATTGCTGTTGACACTAATCCAGCAGTGAAGGTTGCTTTGTACATTCCTGCCCCAACCAAGATGAGTGACCACAACAATGGAAATGTTCACAACATTGACATTGATCAGAGCAATTTCAATGTTTCAGAGCAATGCAACAAGGTAAAGAATATTGGACAGGAGTGGCCTCATAGCCCAAGTTACCCATTCGTTAATGTCGTTAGGAGGCCAGGGGCACTTGAAGATGGCCCTTCTTTTGGATTGTTCGAACCTGGAAGTGATGATGCTTTACAGTTTCAGGATGATTCAGCCCTATCATTTGATTCAGATTTAGACCCCCTATTGGCTCTTTGTGCCAGAAGCCTTTGTTTGATGAATCACCTGCAGCTTCAGCTGACCCAGTATTTGATGTGACTCCTCTCGCAACATGTCCTCCAATTTCAATAGGACCTACAGGTTTTATAAATAACATTTTCCTCAACTTATTTGTTGGTTTGCCACCAAGTTTTGTTTCTCATTTTTTTGTTGTCTTTTTTCAATTTTTGTTGCAGAAGCAAGTGTCAATGATAAGAGGGAGGAAGTGGTGGTTGAAGTCAGCAGCGGACGCAACCATGTTGAGAAGAAGCCCACACTTAAGAGAGCTGCAACATCACCAGAATCTGGGCGGAAGTTGAAGAAGATGAAGAAGCTCAAAGTTGATGCTACTTATGATGCAATTTACAAGCAATACTGTTGTACAAATTACAAGATAAAGGACCCACCGGAAGGCGAGTCTCTATAAGTGTTGTACTTTCTTGTGTCCTACCCGGTAAAAGAATTCCACCTACACCTCTAACTGAGCCACTGTTTGTCTTGCAACATGTAGCCCACCATTCATCAGGATAGGTGGGTTTCATGTTTCCTTCAAACATTTCAGCAACAATCTTAAAAAGCGAGAACATTTGAATAATGAGGTCAAGTCATTCTACATCGAAAGTTTCAACATTGAGAACATGTAAAACTCAACCAAGCCAAAAAGTTGACATTCTTGCCGCACATAGCTATGAGTCAACTATTCTTTTTATTTTTATTTTTTTGCACTTCATTTCGTGCCCCGTAGCATTTCATTGTGACAGCCCAAGTGCTGTCCCTACCTTATTTGGCATGTAACCCATTGTATGAACCTTGTGTCATGAGATCTATGTATGAGTTGCACCTTGTATCATTGTGTTGAATTGCATTCATGCATCATGGCATCCATCATTTCATCATCATGCCATTCCTCATGCATTGCTTGCCTTCATGTGTCCTGTCTTGTTGTGATGGTATGTGAGTGTGACTTGTGTGGTGTTGATGTTTGAGAGTGGGGTGCAACATGTGTGCACCTCTTTCTTCCTCCTCTCTTCTTTATTTAAACACCACCCTCTTCTTCCCCTCTCTCCCTTTTAATTATATGACTAGATTTACTTGCTGTTTTAATTAATAAAAATGTTCAAGAGGTGGCCCTAAGATGATTAATAATTTAGGGAGTGATGTTTTCATGTTTGGGGATTGGTTGTATTTGCAATTAATTACAAAACAACAACCCTTTTATCAATTAAAGTTTGTTTTTCATTTGGGCTAAAAATCTCCTTTGTATTTTTAACAAATGGAGGATATTCTCCTCATTCCAAAAGTTTTTTTTTTGCATAAAACCTTTTCTGCTTTTCGGGGGAGTTATTATGTGGCTGTTTTATTTTATATTGGAACCTTCTGTTTTTTTGTGTTGTGAGTAGTGAGATGGCGAGTGGGCCTCTCCTCCTCCCGCGCGGCCCAACCAGCTCACGAGCGGCCTCAGCTCGCCTGGTGGACGGCTACCTGCTCCTCCGTTTCTCCTCCGTCAGGCTCAGGGAGCAAGCACTAGAGAGAGCTCGACGGCGACGCCATGAGTGGCTCACGGACGTCGTGGCCGCCCCTTTAAAAGGGCACGGATCCCTAGGGTTCCCCCTTTCCCTCCTCGCCGCCGCCGCTTCTTCCTCCTCCTCCTTCTCCTCCCCCTTCTCCTTCCTTCCTCTGTCAAGTAAGTCGCTTCAGAGGTTCAGAGAAGCTCCGTCGGTCTTCCTCGCTGTCGCATCTCATCTCCGTCGTCCCCCCCTTCGCACCAAGGATGTCGTGGTGGTCGAGGAACGTTCCTGCAGCTGGTTCTCGTCGCTAGGGAGGGCCGGGCGTCCCCTTGTCGACGGCCAGGTCCTCGTCGATGCGTCGGTCGAGGCGTTCCCGGGCCTCTTCTTCCTCTGCTTCGGCTTCGTGTCGCCATCGCCTTCCTCCTCGCCTCCGCGGGCCGATCCGTCGTCTTCTCCCCTTGGTGAGCTTCCCGTCGTCCCCGTCGTGTCTCACCCTCGCCTGAGAGCCATCGTCTGTCGTCGTAGCGCCGTCGCCATGGGTCCACAGAGAGCTCCGCTCGAGCTCGAGGAGCTCTCCTGCTGGAGTATCCTTCATGCTTAGGTGCGGGAATGGGTTCCCCTGGGTCCCCGTTTCCCCCCTGCTGTGGAGTGAACGCTAGCAACGCCGGAGAGCCGTGGGTCACCGGATTCTTGTCGCCGTCGTGCAGTCGCTGTAGGGGTCCGTTAGTTTCGTCAGTTATCAGCAGTAGGTAGTGCAAAAGGAGTCGACCCCCTCCTTTGTTAAGAGTTGTGCCTGCATCAGAGTGGCATCCGGGTCGGCAAAAGACCACAGGGTCGGGGGTTCGACCCCCGCACCCTTCTTTTTTTGTTATTGTTGTTATTTATTTTGTTTTTTTCCTCCTTGCTGTATGCGCATGTATGTATGTGTGGGACCTGGAATCCCTTATTATTTATGTTAGATGTGTATGTGCAGTGTTTTGTGTGTGTGCACTTAGTGAATGTATACTTGTGTATGTGTGTCCTAGGGAGTGTGTGTGTATGTTTTGCATACACTTATGCACATCTTGTATGTGTATACTTGTGTATGTGTATGTATGCATACATACACCCCCTTGTGTGTGTGCACATGTGGATGGGTTTGTGGATGATAGTGTGTGTTTAGTGTGTAGTGTGTGTGTGTAAGCTATGCCTACACACTTGTGTGTGTGTGTGAGTAGGTGAGGTGCATGTGTTCATGCACTTATGCATATGAATGTATGTATGTGTGGTAGAGTTAGGTGTTGGTGGTGTGTGTGTGTGTGTGCTTTTGCACATACACTTGACCAAGTGCATGTGTGTGTAGTGTAGAGTGTGTGTGTGTGTGTTTGCACCATGCCCACATCCATACTTGTGTATGTGTGTGCTTGGCATTGAGAGGTGTGTGTATGTAAGGGCATGTTTCACATGTAGGTGTTTGTGTGTATTGTGATGCCCTTTTGTCTTTTTCATATGAATTAATTTATGCATGCTTTCAAGATCTTGCCAACATGAATTGGTTAGTCAAAGTTGTTGGGAATGTCCCATTATTTTGTTCTTCATGCCAATTCATTAGATAAGTGGGAACCATGCTGTTTAGTTGGCTACTTTCTGTTTCTGCCAACCTGCTTAAAAATGGCTAAGTCTGGGGAGTCTGCTGCTATTGTTTTTCTATCTAGAGTGGGGTGTAGCTAGTGATGTGTTGTGAATTTGAGCATGTCCAGTGTTAGGTATTTGTAGTAGTTATTGCCATCTACCATCCTGTTAATTTTCATGTCAATAGGATCTCTCTAGCATATTTAACCTGTGCTGTCAACATGCTACTTTATTAACCCAGATTCCAGAAAACTGGAATTTTCACTAAGTCCCTAAAATCCTGATTCATCATGCCAACTTGCTTGATACATGCTTCTTGATGTGTGAATCTTTTGCTGATTGCATAGTTAGATGAAATGATGTGGGTGTTTATTAGAACCTGTCGATATCTTGTTTGTGGCTGTAGGATTACTGTAGCTCTAGTTGTGAGCTTTTCAAATTGCTATGTTGCTGTTTTGTGGCAGATTGGGTGCTATTTTGTTTTGTGAGTTGTGGGAGCTATACTCCATGGAATTGAGTGATTATTGAGTCTATTGTTATTGATTTTTCATCACTTGTACAGTGGCTACCTTGGAATGCCAAGAATTAGCCCAGGTATTTGGTGATCTTGTGTTTTGCCTCCGTACCTTGTCGTGAGCGTATCTCGAGAACCGTAGCTCCGTTTCTCGCGATCTTTATATGAATTTCCATAGATTTTGCATGATGCATCCATAATTGCCATGTTTATGAATGTATAAATAACTTAACATGAGGTTCTGTCAAGATTCATTAATATACCAACTTGGCATGTGAAACTTGAATAGAATTGGGTTGCCATGTTAAAAACTTCATTAAAAGAATCATGCATCATCTTGGTTGTGCATTGCACCTTGATTTTTTATTTATTTGATGTTTCTCTTGGGTATACGCGAGTGTCGAAACTGAGTTCGAGGACCCTGTAGAGTACCACTACGAGGATCCCGCTACTTGTTCCGCTGAAGAACCAACAGGCAAGATGATCGTACCCGGATCCCAATACTATCTTTGCTTGCTAGTTTCTCGTTCTTATCATTAAAATTGCGCTACCTACCACATGATATCAGCCCCCATGTTGCCATGACATCCTCTAACCTCCACATCCCAGCAAACCATTGATGGGCTAGTTACCGCTGCTCAACCCCTCTTATAGCGTTCTTAGTTGCAGGTGCAGGTCGTCCGTGTGATAACATGGTTTGGATAACACAAATAAATACTGTTATTTAATTTAATGCACATATATATCTGGTATTGGTGGAAGGCTTGGCCTTTTTCTAAGTGATTTGTTCCTCTTGTACCGCCATTAGTTCCTTGTTACCGGTGTTATGTTTTCCAGATTTTGCGCTCCTAACACGCTTGGGGTTGTTATGAGGACCCCCTTGTTTATTCGGTTGAGATTAAAATTTGTCTGGCAAGACCCAACAGTGGTACTACATTTGCTATAACTAATGAACTTTCATAGGGCTTTGCAACCCCGTGGATAATTTAATCAACCCCCGGGCCAGTGCTCCGCATGAGTGTTGGTCCAAAAATGTCAACCGCCGGTGGTCACCAGGGGCAACTCTGTGTTTGGCCTACCAGAAGTTTGGACAATCCGTCGTGTCCTGAGACTGAGATACGTGGCTCTTATCGGGATCGTGGACACGTCGGGAGGTCTTGCTGGATTTGTTTTACCTTTATTGAATGTCTTGCGTGTGGACTCTGACTTTCTTTGGGTTTACTCGAGGTGTTGGAAATCCTTTGGAATTACTGAAGAAGATCACGAGATCCGTGGTCGAGGAATTCCCGTGGAGTGTGGTTATTTGTGATGGACTAGTTGGAGCACCCCTGTAGGGTTAAATCTTTTGGAAAGCCGTGCCCGTGGTTATGTGGCAACTTGGATATTTGTTTAACACCCGGTTTAGAAAACTTGAAGTAAACTCTAATTAAAAGACACCAACTGTGTGAGTAACCGTGATCATCTCTGCCCATGAACATGATCCGAGAGAGAACACGGTGGGGTCATGATTGGCGTAAGTAAGTGTTCAGGATCTCAGAGAGATTACTCTAGATTCGATCGCTAAACGTAGACCACTAACATTTGCATTCCTGTTGCGTAAGTTAGCCACCGTATACTGCTTAGTGCTGCTACAAACTAAACATCACCCTTCCATCCTAAAGCTTAAATAGTGTTGGCATCCGGGTACTTGATAGTTGAGTCCTCTGTGGCTCACAGTTTACTACCATAATCCAGGTGCAGGTTCAGATGAGTTCATGCAGGATGACCTTACTCAGCTCCAGTGGGAGTATGATGAGGAGAGAGGCAGGATGTATGTGACATATCCGGATGAGTAGAGGACCTGGTCGTGATCCTTGGGATAGCTTGATAGTATCATTTGCAACTTCTTTTATCGTTTGATTTCGTCCGTAGTCGGGCCCTGTGTTCATCTTGATGTTATGATTTGAGTGACATTGTAAGTTAGCATGTGGCGAGTGTAAGCCAACTTGTATACTCTTCTCATTCAGTATTGTATGTTGTGATGATACTATTCTTGCTAACGGCAAGATGCGCCTCTATCCCTTGCGAGGTCCTCGTGCTTTAAACGGATAGGTGCGCATCTTGGGCGTGACATTCATCCCCATCAATCATTTTTTGTTGTTATGCAGTCAAAACTTGCTGTGGATCCTAGTGCATTTCATGCTCGTTCTTGCATCAAAGATTTCGATAGGGCTTGTGCTAATTCTTGAGCTTGCACTGGTTTTCCCTTGAAGAAGAAAGGGTGATGCAGCAAAGTAGATACATATTTCCCTCAGTTTTTGAAACCAAGGTATCAATCCAGTAGGAGGAACAAGCAAGTTACCAATATAAGGACCTACACAAACGATCAAACACTTGCACGTAACGCTATAAAGGAGTTGTCAATCCCTTCACGATTACTTGCAAGGATTAGATCTGATAGAGATAGATATAAAAGATTGCAAGAAGTAAAAAGTAAATAAAATTGTAGCAAGGTATTTTTGGTATTTTTTGTATATAGATCTGAAAATAGAATATGGAAAATAGACCCATGGGCCATAGATTTCACTAGAGTCTGCTCTCTTGAAGGAAAATAATACGGTGGGTGAACAAATTACTGTCGAGCAATTGATGGAAAAGTGCATAGTTATGACGATATCCAAGGCAATGATTAAGCATATAGGCATCAGGTCCGTGTCAAGTAGAATGAAATGATTCTGTATCTACTACTATTACTCCACACATCGACCAACTCCCGCCTGCATCTAGAGTATTAAGTTCATGAAGAACAGAGTAACACATTAAGTAAGATGACATGATGTAGAGGGATAAACTCAATCAATATGATGAAAATCCCATATTTTTATCCTTGATGGCAACAATACAATACGTGCCTCGCTACCCCTACTATGTCACTTGGTGAGGACACCGCAAGATTGAACCCAAAACTAAGCACTTCTCCCATTACAAGAATTACCAATCTAGTTGGCCAAACCAAACCAATAACTCGAAGAGACTTGCAAATGTAAGAAATCATGCATATAATAATTCAGAGAAGAACTAAATAATATTCATAGATAAGCTTATCATAAACCGACAATTCATGGATCTCGACAAACACACCGCAAAAGAGTATTACATCAGATAGATCCCCATGAAGATCATGGAGAACATGGTATTGAAGAAAAAAGAGAGAAAAGAAGCCATCTAGATAATAGCTATGGACCCGTAGGTCTATGGTGGACTACTCATGCGTCATAGGAGGGGCAATGAAGTTGATGTAGATGCCCTACGTGATCGAATCCCCCTCTGACATCTTACCGGAAAATACCCCAAGATTGGATCTCTCGGGAACGGAGGCTTCCGGTGGTAGAAAAGTATTATCGTGGCTCTTTTTGGTATTGGGGGAATATTTGGGAATTTATAGGCCGAAGATTAGGGTTGGAGGAGTTACGGGGGGCCCACAAGCCAGGGCGGCGCGACCCCCCTGGCCGCGCCAGTATGGCTTCTGGCCCACCCGTGGCTCTCCTGGACTCTTCTCCAAGTCCGGTAGGTTCCTTCTGGTCCAAGAAAAATCTCTATGAAATTTTATCCCCTTTGGACTCCGTTTGATATTCCTTATCTGCAATACTCAAAAACAAGGAAAAAAATAGAAACTAGCACTGGGCTCTAGGTTAATAGGTTAGTCCAAAAAATAATATAAAATAGCATATTAATGCATATAAAATATCCAAAACAGATAATATAATAACTTGGAATAATCAAAATTTATAGATATGTTGGAGATGTATCAGCATCCCCAAGCTTAATTCCTGCTCGTCCTCGAGTAGGTAAATGATAAAAACAAATTTTTCGATGTGGAATGCTACCTAACATATTTATCCATGTAATATTCTTTATTGTGGCATGAATGTTCAGATCTATAAGACTCAAAAAAGCTTAATGTTGACATAAAAACAATAATATTTCAAGCATAATAACAAAGCAATTGTGTCTCCTCAAAATATAATGGCAAACGAAAGTTATCCCTAGAAAATCATATAGTCTGGCTATGCTCCATCTTCCGTGCACAAAGTATTTATATCATGCACAACCCCGATGACAAGTCAAGTTATTGTTTCACACCTTTTATGTTCTCAAACCTTTTCAACTCTCACGCAATACATGAGCGTGATCGATGGATATAGCACTATAGGTGGAATAGAATATTATGGAGGTTGTAAAGAAAAAGGAGAATATAATCTCACATCAACTAGGCAAATCAAAGGGCTACGGAGATATCCATTAATAGATACTAATGTGAGTGAGTAGGGATTACCAAGCAACGGATGCACTAGAGCTATAAGTGTATGAATGCTCAAAAAGAACTAAATGAGTGTGCATGCAACTTGCTTTCTCATGAAGACCTAGGGCAATTTGAGGAAGCCCATCATTGGAATATACAAGCCAAGTTATATAATGAAAAATTCCCACTAGTATATGAAAGTGACAAAATAGGAGACTCTCTATCAAGAAGATCATGGTGCTACTTTGAAGCACAAGTGTGGAAAAAAGATAGTAGCATTGTCCCTTCTCTCTTTCCTCTCATTTTTTTTATTTTGGTGGGCATCTTTGGCCTCTTTTTTTATTTGGTCTTCATTGTCCTCTTTGATTTTTCATAAATTCTGGAGTCTCATCCCAACTTGTGAGGGAATCATAGTTTCCATCATCCTTTCCTGTCATGGGACAATGCTCTAATAATGATGGTCATCACACTTTTATTTACTTACAAATCAAGCATTACAACTCGATATCTAGAACAAAATATGACTATATGAATGCCTCTGGTGGTGTACCGGGATGTGCAGTGATCTAGCATAGAAAATGACATGAAAAAAGGGACAAGCCATGGAAACATCATGCTTGCTACCTTACGATCATGCAAAGCAATATGAAAACGATGGTGCGTGTCATAATAAACGGAACGATGGAAGTTGCATGGTAACATATCTCGGAATGGCTATGGAAATGCCATAATAGGTAGGTATGGTGGCTGTTTTGAGGAAGGATATATGGTGGGTTTAATGCACCAGCGGAAGTTGCGCGGTACTAGAGAGGCTAGCAAAGGTGGAAGGGTGAGAGTGCGTATAAGCCATGGACTCACATTAGTCATAAAGAACTCACATACTTATTGAAAAAGTCTATTAGTCATCAAAGCAAAGTATTAGACACATGCTCCTAGGGTAGAGGTTGCTAGGAGTTAACCATCGCGTGCTCCCGACCCTTACATAAAGGTTGACAATCAATAAACAAATCATGCTCCGACTTCCTTACATAACATTTCACCATACGTTCATGCTACGGGAATCACAAACCTTTACACAAGTATTTATACCAATCCACAATTACTTCCTAGCATTACTCTAATATCACCATCTTTATATCTGAAAACTTTATGCAAGGAATCAAACTTCTGATAATATTCAATGCACTTTATATGAAAGTTTTTATTATATCCCTCTTGGATGCCCATTCTATTAGGACTAAATTCATAACCTAAACCAATTACCGTGCTGTTTAAAGACTCTCAAAATAATATAAGTGAGGTACGGGAGTTCAATTATTTCTATAGAACAAAACACCACCATGCTCTACAAAGATATAAGTGAAGCACTAGAGCAAAATTGCCTATCTCAAAAGATATAAGTGAAGCACATAGAGTATTATAATAAATTCGCGATTCATGCATGTCTCTCTCATAATGTGTGTGCAGCAAGGATGACTGTGGTAAACTAAAAATCAAAGACTCATATCATACAAGACGCTCCAAGCAAAACACATATCGTGTGGTGAATAAAAATATAGCCTCAAGTAAATTTACCGATGGATTGAAGACGAAAGAGGGGATGGCATCCCAAGCTTAGGCTTTATGACATCCTTGATTCCTTGGGGTGCCTTGGTCATCCCCAATCTTGGGATCTTGCCACTCCTTATTCCATAGCCCATCAAATCTTTACCCAAAACTTGAAAACTTCACAACACAAAACTCAATAGAAAACTCGTGAGATCCGTTAGTATAAGAAAATAAATCACCACTTTAGGTACTATTGTGAGCTCATTCTTTACTTATATTGGTGTAATATCTACTGTGTTCCAACTTCTCCATGGTTCATACCCCCCGATATGACCCACAGATACATCAAAATACGTAAACAACACAAAGAATATAGAATCTATCAAAAACAGAACAATCTGTAGAAATCTGGAAACTTCGTATACTTATGTAACTAAAAAAATGCTGGAACATTAGGAAAACCTGCAAATTTTGTACATCAATCTCTTTTAAAAATTTTAGACTCATTCTTTGCCGTGATAAACTTATAAAATTCCTGGACTGGGCACAAAAAGTTTCTGTTTTTTAGCAAGATCAAATCAACAATCACCATAGACCACCCCAAAGGTCTTACTTGGATCAAACACTAATTAAAACACCAAAAAACAATTACTACGGAGTTAATAATGTGTGAAACACTCAAAAATAGAAGGAAAAAGTAAACATAAAAATAAATTTGGGTTGCCTCCCAACAAGCGCTATTGTTTAATGCCCCTAGCTAGGCATAACGCAATAGATCTAGGTATTGTCATCTTTGGTATGCATCTCCTCAATATCACACTTATAAACCCTAGGAGGTTATTTGTTCTCATCAATAATAATGCTCCTAGGCAAGAAATCAAGAGATTCACTTGTGGCAATTGGTTCCCTAACAATATTGATAAAGTTGGGGTGAATACTTATCATCTTAAGATCTTCTTCCTCTTTTCTAGAGGATCCAACCTTATTTTTAGGAACATAAATAAATTTTGCAGTCTTAGAAGGAGGAGAATTTGGAGTGTTTTGAACCGAGGCAAAAGCAGAACCCAAGTTGGTAATAATGTCCTCTAGCCCGCCAATTCTAGAGGAATCTTGATCCAATTTTTCATTAACTATGTGTTCTTTTTTCCTTTAGATTTTTTAAAGTAACTCCTACCTTATATCTATATTGAGTAAGGTGATTATGAATCTTTTTATCGAAGTTTTCAATAAGCTCTAAATTAGCAACTTTATTTTCAATAATATCAAGCCTTTGCATCATATGTTCTAAAGTTAAGATTGTTTCATTTACCATGATTGGGGGTGAACCTACCAAATTTATCATAGCACTATAAGAATCAAAGGTATGGATTTCCAAGAAATTTCCTCCCATAATGGTATCTAAAACATATCTATTACATGGAGAAATACGCACATAAAAATTGCGAAGGAGAACAGCAGTAGATTGCTTACGAACATATCTATTTTGAGCATTGCAAATTCTATACCAAGCATCTTTTAAGTTTTATCCCTCCCTTTGATTAAAATTTAGAACTTCATTCTTGAGAGTACTAGTGATAGTAGTAAGGCTAGCCATGATTTCAAGCAATCTAACACACGAGCAAACAAAAAGTAAACAAAAAGGCAAACAGAAGAAGGGCGAATTAAAAAGGCAAATCTTTTTAGTTTTTTCTTCTAAAAATCATTTTAGAAGTGGGGGAAAGGAAAACAAGAGGAAAATGGAAAATAACTTAAATGAAAGAGATTAGTTTGTGATGGGTACTTGGTAGGCTTGATGTGTATAGTCCCCGACAATGGTGTCAGAAATCCTTCTTGCTACTTCTTGAGATTGCATTGGTTTTCCCTTGAAGAGGAAAGGGTGATGCAACAATTAGATAAGTATTTCCCTTAGTTGCTGAGAACCAAGGTATCAATCTAGTAGGAGGAACAAGAAAGTCACCAATTTATGCACCTACACAAACAATCAAACACTTCCACCCAACGCTATAAAGGGGTTGTCAATCCTTTCACGATTACTTGCAAGGATTAGATCTGATAGACATAAATATAAAAGATTGCGAGAAGTAAAAAGTAAATAAATCCCAGCAAGGTATTTTTTGTACATAGATGTGAAAATATAATATGGAAAATAGACCCGGGGGGCATAGGTTTCACTAGAGGCTTCTCTCTTGAAGGAAAATAATACAGTGGGTGAACAAATTACTGTCGAGCAATTGATAAAAAAGCGCATAGTTTTGACGATATCCAAGGCAATGATTATGCATATAGGCATCACGTCTGTGTCAAGTAGCCCGAAACAATTATGCATCTACTACTATTACTCCACACATCGATCGACTCCTGCCTAGATCTAGAGTATTAAGTTCATGAAGAACAGAGTAACACATTAAGTAAGATGACATGATGTAGAGGGATAAACTTAAGCAATATGATGAAACCCCCATATTTTTATCCTTGATGGAAACAATACAATACGTGCCTCGCTATCCCTACTATGTCACTGGGTGAGGACACCGCAAGATTCAACCCAAAACTAAGCACTTCTCCCATTGCAAGAATTACCAATCTAGTTGGCCAAACCAAACCAATAACTCGAAGAGACTTGAAAAGATATGAAATCATGCATATAAGAATTCAGAGAAGAACCAAATAATATTCATAGATAAGCTGATCATAAACCAATATTCATCGGATCTCGAAAAACACACCGCAAAAGAGTATCACATCGGATAGATCCCCATGAAGATCATGGAGAACATGGTATTGAAGAACAAAGAGAGAGAAGAAGCCATCTAGCTACTAGATATGGACACGTAGGTTTGTGGTGGAACGCATTATCGGAGGGGCAGTGGAGTTGATGTAGATGCCCTCCGTAATCGAATCCCCATCCGACAGGTTATCGGAAAAGGCTACAAGATTGGATCTCTCGGGAACGGAGGCTTCCGACGGCAGAAAAGTATTATCATGGCCCTTTTGGTATTGGGGGAATATTTGGGAATTTATAGGCCGAAGATTAAGGTTGGAGGAGATACAGGGGACCCCCCTGGCCGGGCCAGGGTGGCTTGTGGCCTAAGTGTGGCTCTCCTGGCCTCTTCTCCAAGTTTGGTAGGTTCCTTCTGGTCCAAGAAATCTCTGTAAAATTTTATCCCGTTTGGACTCCATTTTATATTCCTTATCAGCAATACTCAAAAACAAGGAAAACCAGAAACTAACACTAGGCTCTAGGTTAATAGGTTAGTCCCAAAAATAATATAAAATAGCATATTAATGCATATAAAACATCCAAAATAGATAATATAATAGCATGGAACAATAAAAAATAATAGATACGTTGGAGACGTATCAGCCTGCGATAGGAATAACATTGCCAAATGTGATCAAGTAATAACAAACTTGTTTGTCTAGTTGAAATCTTATCGCAACATGTTCCAATTTTTCTGAATTGTTTTTGATTCATTAAATTTTGCAGTTGTTATTCACAATCGTTCATAATGGAGATTAGGCAGTTGTGGTTACAATTTTGATTCAAAACAATTTAATGTTTTTGACTCCAATAGCACTGACTCAGAATATGTGAGCCCCCTTGAGAATGCATGTAGTAATCTGGTATGAAATGCTTTCTTTTGTATGTATTTTGGTGTTGCGGTAGCAAACAGAAATTTGGTATGAAATGCCTTCCTTTTTTCTAGTTCAATATATTTTTAGGTTATCAATGTGCAGATAGAAACTTTAAAACCCTGGTCAAAGAACAAAACCCCTGGAAGCACAATCTTGATACATATGAAAGTTTTAGCCTAGATGGGTGTCCACATCAGTCAACAACATACTTCGTATCCTTTCATTTTCTTTTTTTGTTAAGTGGCCATCCAAAATTTCTTGCATCCAATTCAAGAAGCAACCTCAATTTCATTTTTTGTTTCAGTTTTGATTGTGGGTTCTTTTCTATTCTTTACAAGGATAATCTGAAAACAAGGGGAATGAGGCCATGCAACATGCTACAACTTTTTTTAGTTTGTGTTCTTTGAGGTGTTAGTCTGAAACAAGTAGAAGTGAAACATACTACCTGCAACACAATCCCCTACTGCTAGTGTCTCATAGTTTTTTCCTGATGTTATATGTACATGACACAAAGTAATTGCCCAATTTCCGGATGTACATTGCTCCAAAGCTTTTCAAGCACCCTCAAAACACACTGAACTGAGCTGAAGAATTCCAGGCCATGTTGAAGAAATCGTAGACAATGTCAATCGGAGCAAGACCTAGCTAGTTTCTTTAGTCTTTTTATGGGTCCTTCTATAGTCTTTTGTAACTGAAACAACAAGTTGTGCGCTAAATGCTTTGTAACCGAAAACATGAAGTTGTGTATTTGTCTACGTAGTAGTCCATGGAACTCAAATCTGCAACATGTGTCATGCTGGGGCATGTACCTATTCTTGTTTGAATGCTGGAGCATTATCCATGCTGAGGTATCAGATATGTAAAAGGGTGTTGAATAAATTGATGGGAATGAAAAAGGCTCAAACAAATTTGTGAGGTTGAGCAATTTGTTGAGCTTTTGTATAAGTTTAGTTTTGGTAGTCTGATTCTTACCCTTTTATCTGCACTGCGTATACATGTTTTTGTGATCAATCCAAGCCCCGTCTACGAGTCTAGAACAACATGTCGACTTTTTTGTGTGCACTAGTAAAATGCAATCGCAACATGGAGCACACGACATAATATGCAATCTGAACTATCTCATTTTTCTTTGTTTATTCGCATAACACATGTTTCAAGTTTGATATTGAACGTGAAGACACCATCAAGTTTGTAAAGGTTTTCAATCTAAGCTAAAGTAAAAAAGAGCTTTAATTCATGTATCTCTGAACACACGAAAGGGATGATGAAATGAAAACAAAACATCTATTTTGCACTTTAGTAGCAGGAACTTCTCCACATGAACAACTTGGTCCCTGTTTTTGTTATTTTTGTATTGAGCTTCAGCTCCTATCCTTGAGCATTTTTTGGTTCATTTGCCATCACGGCTCTCAAATACGGATAAGCTGGCACTTCATGTCCTGTCTAAGATCAGAACTGGCATTTAGGTGGTGCTGCCGTTGCTTCGGTCGCAACTTTCAGGGGTCCACATGTTTGAACATTGTGAACTTCTTAATTGCAATACTTGCAACGAATAGTCCTGTTTCCAGTTCTTGGTTTTGTTGTTTCCGCTGCCTTCTTCTCTTGTTGTTTTGCCTTCTTCTTTTTCTCATCGTCCCGCTTCTCCGCCAATGTCTTCTTTCTCTTCTCTCTTTCAGTTGGTCGCCCTTTTTTAGGCACACGAGATGGGTTTTGTAACATATCTTATTGTTCATTTTATGGAAGGTCAAGTTGCATTGTTCCCGTTGCAACAATAGGCGGTGTTGGTTGTTGGCTGTTCTATTGTTCTATGGACACTCCTCTCTTTACCGCTGCTATGGCAGGTTCAAGAACCTTTATTGATTCATCTAATATCTTTTAGGCATCATCATTAAAACATGCATTGGAGGAAAGCCATGTCAACCTTCGGCACAAGGAGTTGTATTTCAGCGTGTTTATTGAGGGATGCCTGAAGTCGAGCAATCGCTTAGTTCTGCCCATGCTTGTTTTTGCTACTTCATACCACCTCTCCAACAAGTAGCATTGCGGAATAGCTTGCACATTCAGGTGCACCATCACCCTAATTATGTGTGCTCATATCAAGCCATTCATCTCAAAGTAGTGGCAACTACATTGAAACCGAGCTTCCTCCATCATAAAAAGCACATGAAAGGCCTTGGGGTTCTCATAGAAGCTTGATGTTAGAAGGAACTATAGGCCTTGTCCTTGGTACTCAAGGTCTTGGTTGATAATAAAGCCAGTAGAAGGAGTCACTTGTTTTTGGAACTTGCCAAACACGTTTCGTGTGTAGTAACCAGCAACTTGTCGCTCAATGTTGTACCTGCAACATCACGAAAATGAAACAAAGCTCACAAAGAAAATCATAGATAGACCCAAGCTAGCCCAATTTTTTTTGGTATAATGAAGATGGCATACCGGGAGTATAGTGGCGGAGTGGTTGTTTCACCGGTAAAGCCAACATTGTCCTCATGATCAAGCACGATTTCTTGGCACATTTCGTATTGCTGCACAAACCTCCAAACGGAAGCAGCTGGACGGATCAACGTCTTGAAATATGAGTTGAGACCCTCGGACCTGCCTATTGTGCTCATAAACGGGAAGAAATGTTTTTTGAAGTAGGCTGGATCCCACATGTGCCTTGTGCGCCACATGTTCTTTAGGTATTTGTCTTAAGAAAAATCAAAGCAATGCAACATGTGCTGCCATGTGACCTCAAATTCCTCAACAGTTTCTGATTCGTTGATGCAAGTATAAAACACTTTCGTAAATGCTTCATCTCTGCTCAGTAGCCTTCACAACTTAGAGTGAGCATTGCTAAATACATGAAACTTGCAACACCTATGGCAGGTGTTTGGTAAAACTTGATCAATAGTTGTTGCCATTGCTTGGTCCTGGTCGGTCATTATGGTTGTTTGATGCTCACTATCCATTGCAACCATCCACTGCTCAAACACCCGCTTGAATGTTTCCTTTGTCTCGTCCGGCAACAACGCACATCCCACAGAAATGGCGTGTAGGTGGTTGTTCACGCCAACTATAGGAGCAAATGGCATGTTGTATCTATTGGTGCAGAATTTTGTATCAAAGAAAACACAATCTTTATACTTTTGGTACAACACCCTTGTTCTTTCATCAACCCAAAACAATGCAATCACCGAGTTTGTCGTAGAATCTTTTTGCACCACAAAGAAAAAATCAGGATTCTCGTCCTTCCTTCTCTCAAAATATTTGATTGTCATATCCATGTCTTGGAATGTAATCCCTTGGCAGAGCTTTGCATGTTCATTCGAAACATCTCTCTTCACGTACGGGAGTATCCTAGTGTCACCTCCATGGATTCTTCCAAGGACACCCATGCAATGTGAAGTTGACAGGTTGATATCATGCAACGTCAATAAGAGTTGGTAATCCTTGACAGGCATTTTCTGATGCTTAGGTTGCTTCAGCAACGGATGTGTATGCTCCACAACAAAGCAAGTTACGGTCCACCTCTCATTCCTAAGCCTAACAATCATATGCGTCTTACAATCATGACGGAGCATCCTATTCTTGTGACTTGTTCTTGTTGTATCCATTTTGGCACTAGCCTACCTGCTGAAGTTGCTGGTTTCTATTGCAATGCTCTCTGAGGTGCTACTTGTTTCCTTTTTACCAGACTTTCTAGCGTGCACACACTCAAAGACCCTATCGATTACTATTGTGTGCTCTTTCTTTTGCCCCTCTTATGGTTGAACTTAGTGGAAGATATATGTGTCCCAAACCCCAACTTGATGGCATAGTCATTGTAGAATTTTTGTGCATCATCAAGTGTGTCAAACACCATGCCAACATATGGCGGTACTGTATGCGATGAGACCACTCCATCATTTGAATCATCTTGCACCGCATCATCAGCATGCAACAAACCTTCTGAATCTTCACCAGCACCACAAAAGTTGCCTTCGACAAAGCTCTCTTCCTCTTCAACACCAGCTTCCTGCAAAACAGAGAGTAATAGATAGGTATTTCAGAAATAAACTTATTACAGAGAGAACAGAGAGTTGTTTCTGAAACCACATTTTTTACAAATAAGCAACATTCAATTTTTTTCATCTTGATGGAATCAATAATTCTTGTCTAGTTTCAGAATCAAGTTCAGTAAACATTGCTATCATATTTAATCTGTTTCTGTTTTTTGTCATGGTTTTTTAGTGATCAACATAGAGTTTTGTCATGCTTCAGTTTTTCAGTTTCATGGTGATCAACAAGTACCAAAACAGGAGAGAAATGCAACTAAAAATGCAGGCCATGTTTCAGTTACACAAAAGTAAGAAAATAGGCTGGACTTGTTTCTAGCACAAACAGGGGGGAAACAATAGTGTTTCAGGTTCAAAATTAAACAAACCAGGTTGTTTCTGCACACATATAGAGAGAGGGGCTCTGTTTTGTTTTGTTTCCAGGCCCAAAATAGGTTGTTTCAGGATCAATAGGAAGGAGCTATGTTTCTGTACACACTGTTCTTCGGATTCAGAGACATGCAACTCACCCTACTCCCTTGATGCGATCTGGTAGTAGAAGTTTCCTGAAACACAACTGGAGGGTTTGTGAACCAGGTTGAAGCTCCAGCTCGCGGGGGAAGTCCGCCGTCTGCAGTCGGAGCCGAGAACGATTTTCGCAGCTCTTCTCGAAGCAGGACACCTCGGGGAGGTCGAATCGCGTCCAATCCAACTATCTACCGAGCTATATGGTGCGCCATGATGTTCCAGGAGGAGGGACGCGCCCCGGAGGCAGCTGATTTTGGCGGCGGTGCCGCGCTTGCCGCAGGCATGTCGGAGACGGTCGTCCTCTGTCTTTTGTTTCTGAAATATTCTGGTTGTTGTAGGATCTTGTTATTGGTTCGATGGGGCTCTGGTAGTTGGATCTAACAGCTTCGAGAGATCGTATCAGACGGCTATGTGGGTGGCAGATGTTTCTGGCAAATCCGCCGGCCGACGCGTAGCGAGATCCTATAAAAAACTAACTAACTTTGCATTAAGAAGGTCTTCTCCCTTATGACCAAACAATCTCATCCATAGCTCCGCCGATTTTTTTGCATAATTTTTTTGCATTGGTGAAGATAACCTATCATAATCCAGGCAATACTGCATTACAAACAAACCATCAACAAAAATTAAGAAACATTGAAACACAACAAATAAAAATACCTAACAATAACCCTTAAGCAAAAATAGCGCAAAAATACAGAGATAGGGTTACAAAATTAAAAACCTATATGAAGTAAGGACTCAGGACAACCTTGTCAGCACAACAAAAGATCTCCATGGTCTCTGGTGTATCCTTCCACTAGTTTATGACAAAGTCCATTACGTCTCCTTCCATCTCTTCCTCTTTACCAAAAAAGACTATGAAGGACACGTCCAGTCAGGTCCATCACGTTGACACCAGGGAGACTAAACATGCAGTATGATGTCCTGCAGAAGAAGGGAGAATATTAGAAGTGCAACTACATAAGAAAAGAAAATTATTGAAAAATTAAGAGAAGTTCAGACATTAACAAAATAAAAGGTCACATTAGAGCATATCAGCGAGCAAACATAAGAAGAAAACTCACTCCATATACTTCTTCAGACAATTTCCACTAAGCACAAACTCTTTCAACTTCTGGACCTGAGGTACATGAGGGTATGTGTATTTCTTTAGGGGACAGATAGGAGAATGCCACTTCAGAGGCAATCTTGCTGCTCTCTTCAAGGAGGTTATGTTTCCAGACTCAAGTGACGGATTCCTCCTAGCAGTGACAACATTCTTGCCACCTCTCCCAGCAACAATAGCAGTATCAGATTTACCCTTCCTCGTGCCAACAATCTTCTCAAAATCAGAATCCAATGAAATCTCTTCAGCTTGGACTGCATCCACCTTTCCAGTGTAAGGGGTCTTTGAAGCGACACTCCTTCAGGCTTTAGACACTGCTTGCCAACATTGGAAGGAATAATGGTTCGAGAAATCTCATGAGGCTTTGTTATTGTACTCATCGATTCCTAACTAGGCTAGTAATCTTGTGTCCCGAGGTATGAGTAGTGGTAGTCGGTCAAATCCAAATCCTCCACTATAAAAAAAGACCATAAAAACAATGGAAGTTTAGTTACATCACAAGCTTCAGTCCAACAAATATAGTTGACATGATTACTATTCAAGTTCACCTGTAAAAAATAAAAAATAAAGCAAAAAGAAAGTGATTCATGTTATAATCAATGAAGTTCATGTTCAACACAAGGTACAATTAAAGAAAGACTGTTGGCATGAAAATCATTCAAGTTCATTAACCAAACACAAGGTGTCATCACTGAAGTTCTTGTACAATAAAAGTTGCAGTCCAAAGAAAAAATAACATGGAAACCTACTAAAACAAAATATACAAGTAAATAAAAGACAATGTATTAGGGTATAAATAGTAAAAAAGAGATATAAAGTAGCTAAAACTGTAAGTTTCAAGACTTACATGAATAGTAGCCAAATAGATCCATGAAATCAGTTTCAAATAGGTTACAAGATGTAATTGGGTACAACCATGTCTTCCTATTATCCGTGATATCCTTATGATAATAGTTCGTAAGAACCCCATCATGAAATGAATTAAGGTTCGTAAGCATGAAGAACCCGCGGTCGATACTGCCAGCTGAGGGAGTCTTGCATTAAGGGGTCCTCGGGAAGCCGACCTATTTTTATGGGCTGGACTATATGGGCTACTTACTGAACACGGGAATATTTGAAGGCTCAGTCTCCAAGATGGAAGCTTCGGGAAGCACGACTTGCATTCCACATTTGATGTAGAAAATAGGCATGTTTATCTCTTCGGCAAATAACCGACCATGTGTAAACCCTAGACATCCTTGCCGCCTATATAAGCCGGAGGGTTTTAGGGTATAGGGACGGAACAACTCATCTAGGGTTAGCTATTCTATCTTGAGGTAGATCAACTCTGTAACCCCTCATATCATCAATACAACCAAGCAGGACGTAGGTTATTACCTCCATAGGAGGGCCCAAACCTTGGTAAATATGTGCCCCCTTTGTCTCCTGTTACCGTCGATTCTAGTCTCACAGTTCGGGACCCCTACCCGAGATCCACCGGTTTCTTTGGACATGCCAATTGGATCATCCATGGCGATGGGCCGATCTCCTATCCTGGTCTGGCCATTGAGCCAAATGACCGGACACATGTTCTTGCCGAACACTCCCCATGTCCGGACGTCTCGGAGGCTAACTCTGCAAGTTCCGAATAGCTGGATCCGATCGGGACCTCAGCGGTTGACGAGGCCCTAGATTGGATCTCATCGATGAAGATCATCGATGATCCAACCCTGATCTATGCTCAGATCTGTTACGGTACGGGTCAAGATGGTGTTTTCGACCCACCCACCACCCACTTGATAGCCACTTTCGAAGATTTAACCGACATGCTGGATTATGCCTCCGAGGAGGCAGAATACATGGATGAAGAGGACCGTGCTCCCACCCCCGTTAACACCGGGAGGTCGGCCGCCATTTCCACATATGATGACTACATGGTAGATACTCCTGCCACTAATGGCGACAACATGCCTAACGATGATGGCGACAAGTCAGGCGATGCACCATCAAGGCACCGGAAATCGCATAAGCGGTCCAAAGGCAAAAGGGGAAGGAAAGCTATTATCAGCGACGAGGACGGTAATACCCCCACTGACCAAGGGAATCCCGATATCCCCGAACACCCGTTCGAGGGTCCGGAATGGCCTCAGGACCAAAACAACCCCGATAACGTCAACGACTCCGAAGACAATGATTACCTTCCCCCCTTCGAGGAGGAAGATATACCGGAAGCCGATGACCTATACATCCCTGATAACCTTGAAGATCAGGAAGCAATCAGGCAGCGGCTCATAGCAACGGCTCACAACTTGAAAGCTAAAGAACGGCAACTCAAAGCCAAACAAGATGACCTCAATGATCGATGGACGAAAGTCCTCTCAACTGAGGAAGTATACAACACCGGTCTGGCGGACCATCCTAAAAGCTACCCACGGAGAAGGTTGCTGCCGCAATTCGATGACGAACTCACTGATACTCCATCTCCGAATTATACTCCATACGACAAGTCGGAGCGCCCCCTCATGTTCGGGATAGGATGACTAACTACACTGGTTATATACTGGCAATGCCCCGAAGACAGTGTAAGGAGGCATTAGAGCCCAATGTTAGGTTCGACCTGCGAGATGACCTGGATCACAGAGAAGGCCGTACAAGATCCATCTACAGATTCAAAGAGTACTCACCCGATAGATGGGGCGGGTACAGACCATGGTTCGACCAAAACAACAGAGTCTGGGAATGCAACCGGGCCCACACAGACGCTGAATACAAGCGCGACATAGCACGAGTCAGAGGCGCCGTTCACCCATTGTGGTTCACAGATGAGGTAATGCGGCATCAGTTCCCCGAAGGTTTAAACCTCTAAATATATAATAGTATGATGGGACTACTGACCCAACTGTATGGATTGAGGACTTCCTCCTCCATATCCACATGGCGCGAGGAGACGATATCCATGCCATCAAATATCTACCTCTTAAGCTTAAGGGGCCAGCTCGGCACTGGTTAAACAACCTCCCCCAAAACTCCATGGGATGATGGGAATACCTGGAAGATGCGTTCAGCTCTAACTTCCAGGGAACCTATGTCCGCCTGCCGGACTCTTCCGATCTCAGCAACATCGTCCAGAAACCCGGCGAGTCTGCTCGGCAATTCTGGAATAGGTTCTTGACTAAGAAGAACCAAATTCTCGACTGTCTGAATGCCGAGGCTATAGCCTTCTTCCGGCACAATATTCGGGACGAATGGCTGTCCTGCCAGCTTGGCAGGATAAACCTCGGACCATGTCCACCCTTACTTCCCTCATGACCCGCTTTTGCCCGGGCGAAGACAATTGGCTGGCAAGGCCCAGTCACAATTCCGAAGATCCCATAGCCTCTGAAACCCGGGATGGCAATGGAAAACCAAAGCGCAATAAGAATAAGCACCGACACAATAATAGCGATGCCGATGACACGACTGTAAATGCCAGATTCTACAACTCCCGACCTGGGCAGCGGAAGAAGCCTCCTAAAGGCAATCGCGACGGACCCACCTAGCTGGAGAAGATCATGGAAAAGCCTTGCCAATCCATGGGACTCTAGAGAAGCCCGCCAACCACAAACACCGCAATTGCTGGGTGTTTAAACAGGTCGGCAAGATACCACCCGAGGACCAAGGCAAAAGCTCTCCCATCGAGGACGAGGATGAGCCTCGGGGTCCAATTGGTGGCAGACAGAAGAAATTTCCTCCCGAAGTTAAAATGGTGAATATGATTGTTGGGGAACATTGCATGGGAAACAAAAAATTTCCTATGCACACACAAGATCTATCCATGGCGATGAGCATCTATGAGAGGGAGAGTGGATCTACATACCCTTGTAGATCGCTAAGCGGGAAGCGTTAAGAAACGGGGTTGATGTAGTCGAATGTCTTCGCGATCCAAATCGCCGAGCGTACCGTGATACCATCACGATCCATCTTGCGATCCAATCACGATTTATCCTGCAATCGCATCACGATCCATCCCATGATCAAATCATGAATTGTCTCGCAATCTTGATCACGGTCCTTCCGATCTAGCGCCAAACGGACGGCACCTCCGCGTTCAGCACACGTACAGCTCGATGATGATCTCCGCCTTCTTGATCCAGCAAGAGGGAGCAGAGAGGTAGATGAGTTCTCCGGCAGCACGGTGGTGCGGTGGCAATGGTGGTGGAACTATTCTGGTAGGGCTTTGCCCAAGCACTGCCAAAATTAGACTAGAGGAGAGAACGATCTAGAGGAAGTAGAGGGAGCACGTGGCAATTAGGGTTATCTCTTCCCTCTAAATCCTCTAGTATATATAGGAGGGAGGGAGGGGAGGAGGCAGCCTCAAACCCTCAAGGTTTGGTCGAAATTGGAGGTGGAGGAGTCCTACTCCATTCCTATTAGGAGTAGGATTCCTCCTTTCCACTTCGAAACTCTTTCCACCTCTCCACCTTTGGATTTTTTCCTTCTCAAACCTCATCCAGCCACATGGTCCCTTAGAGGAGGCTTCGGCCAGCCCACCAGGTGCTGGTTTACCTCCTCCAACAGCCCATGTAGCCTCTTGGGTTGAGGCACCCCTCCCGATGGTCCCCGGTACCCTCCCGGCACTCCCGGTACACTACCGATGAGCCTGAAACTTTTCCGGTGACCAAAAAAGGACTTCCTATATATCAATCTTTACCTCCGGACCATTCCGGAGGTCCTCGTGACTTCCGGTATCTCATCCAGGACTCCGAACAACCTTCGGTCACCACCATACATAACTCTATACTACCGAAACATCACCGAACCTTAAGTGTGCAGACCCTGCGGGTTCGAGAACTATGTAGACATGACCGAGAAACCTCTACGGTCAATAACCAATAACGGGACCTGGATGCCCATATTGGTTCCTACATATTCTACGAAGATCTTTATCGGTTGAACCTCTATGTCAAGGATTCAGTTAAACCCGTATGCTGTTCCATTTGTTCTTCGGTATGTTACTTGCCCGAGATTCGATCGTCGGCATCTCCATACCTAGTTCAACCTCATTACTGGCAAGTCTCTTTACTCGTTCCATAATACAAGATCCCATTTCTAACACTTAGTCACATTGCTTGCAAGGCTTATTGTGATGTTGTATTACCGAGTGGGCCCTGAGATACCTCTACATCACACGGAGTAACAAATCCCAGTCTTGATCCATGCCAACCCAACAGACACCCTCGAAGATACCTTTAGAGCACCTTTATAGTCACCCAGTTACGTTGCGATGTTTGATACACACAAAGTACTCCTTCAGTGTCAGTGAGTTGCATGATCTCATGGTCACAGGAACAGATACTTGACATGCAGAAAACAGTAGCAATAAACTGACACGATCATATGCTACGTTTGTAGTTTGGGTCTTTTCCATAACATCATTCTCCTAATGATGTGATCCCGTTATCAAATGACATATCATGTCCATGACTAGGAAACCATAGCCATCTTTGATCAACGAGCTAGTCTATTAGAGGCATACTAGGGACATGGTGTTGTTTATGTATCCACACATGTATCTGAGTTTCCGATCAATACAATTATAGCATGGATAATAAACGATTATCATGAACAAGGAAATATGATAACAACCAATTTATTATTGCCTCTAGGGTATATTTCCAACAGTCTCCCACTTGCACTAGAGTCAGTAATCTAGTTCACATCACCATGTGATTCGCATTGTTATGAATTTAACACCCAATGAGTTCTGGGTCTCGATCATGCTTTGCATTTGAGAGAGGTCTTTAAGTCAACGGGTCTGCAACATTCAGATCAGTGTGTACTTTGCTAATCTCTATGTCATATTGTAGACACTGCTACGACACTCCACTTGGAGCTATTCCAAATGGCTGCTCCACTATACGTATCCGGATTGCTACTAAGAGTCATCCGGATTGGTGGTAAAGCTTGCATCAACGTATCCGGATTGGTGGTAATTGCTTTATAAATGGTGACATTTACCATCGACGTCTGCCTTCATCTTAAAGGTCCATTTGTACTCAATGACCTGCCATCCAACGAGCAAGTCTACCAAAGTCTATACTTGGTTTTCATACATGGATCCTTTCTCGGATTTCATGGCCTCTAACCATTTGTTGGAATCCGGGCCCATCATCGCTTCTCCATAGCTCGGAGGTTCATCGTTGTCCAACAACATGACCTCCAAGACAGGGTTGTCGCACTACTCAGGACCAGTACGCGTCCTTGTCGACCTATGAGCTTCGATAGTAACTTGATCCAAAGCTTCATGATCATCATCATTAACTTCCTCTTCAACTGACGTAGGCTCCACAGAAACATCTTTCTGCTCTGCGCTACTCTCTAGTTGAACAAAGGTTCAACAACCTCATTAAGTTCTATCTTCCTCCCACTCAATTCTTTCGAGAGAAACTCTTTCTCTAGAAAGGACCCAGTTTCAGCAACAAACACTTTGTACTCGGTTCTGAGATAGAAGGTATACCCAACTGTTCTTAGGGTATTCTATGAAGATGCATTTTTCCACTTTGGGTTCGAGCTTATCAGACATAAGTGTCGCATTCCCAAACTCTAATAAATGACAACTTAGGTTTCTGCCAAACCATATGGTGTCATCTCAATGGATTGAGATGGTGCCCTATTTAAAGTGAATGTAGTTGTCTCTAATGCATAACCCCAAAATGATAGTGGCAAAACGATAAGAGACATCATAGTATGCATCACATCCAATAGAGCACGACTATGATGTTCGAGCACACCATCACACTATGGTGTTCCACGTGGCGTGAGTTGTGAAACAACTTTGACATTGTCTAAAGTTGTATGCCAAACTCGTAACTAAGATATTCACCTCCATGATCATATCGCAAATATTTTTATCTTCTTGTCATGATGATCTTAAACTTCACTCTGAATTTGCTTAAACTTTTAAAGCGATTCAGACTTGTGTTTCATTAAGTAAATATACACTATATCTACTCAAATCATTAGTGAAGGTAAGAAAATAACGATATCCACCGCATGCTACAATAATCATTGGATTGCATACATCAACATGTATCATTTCCAATAAATCACTTGCCTGCTCCATCAGACCGGAAAACGGGGTTCTTAGTCATCTTGCCCAAGAGGCATGGTTCGCATGTCTCAACCGATTCGAAATCGAATGAGTCCAAAGATCCATAAGCATGGAGTTTCTTCATGCGATTTATACCAATATGACATTTAGCGGCAGTGCCACAAGTATGAGGTTCTATCATTATTAACTTTGTATCTTTTGCCATCAATGTTATGAACATGTGTCTTACTACGATCAAAATTCAACAAACCATTCTCACTGGGTGCATGACCATTGAAGGTATTATTCATGTAAACAGAATAACCATTATTCTCTAACTTAAATGAATAACCGTGTTGCAATAAAAATGATCTAATCATGTTCATGCTTAACGCAAACACCAAATAACATTTATTTAGGTTTGTCACTAATCCCGAGGGTAGAGAGAGCGTGCGATGTTGATCACATCAACTTGGAAACATTTCCAACACACATCGTCACCTCACACTTAGCTAGCCTCTATTTATTCCGTAGCTTTTGCTTCGAGTTACTAACATTTAGCAACCGAACCGGTATCCAATACCCAGGTGCTACTAGGAGTACTAGCAAGGTACACATCAGTAACACATATATTGAATATAATTTTGTCGACGTTGCTAGCCTTCTTATCTACCAAGTATCTAGGGTTGTTCCGCTTCAGCGACCGCTCTCCTCATAATAGAAGCACTTAGTCTCAGGTTTGGGTTCAACTTTGGGTTGCTTCATTAGAGCAGCAACTGACTTGCTATCCATGAAGTTTCCCTCCTTGCCCTTGCCCTTCTCAAAACTAGTGGTTTTACTAACCATCAACACTTCATGCTCCTTCTTGATTTCTACCTTCGCGGTGTCAAACATCGCGATCAGCTCAGGGATCATCATTTCCATCCCTGGCATAATTATAGTTCATCACAAAGTTCTAGTAGCTTAGTGCTAGTGACTGAGAGAGCTATATCAATCACTATCTTATCTGGAAGATCAACTCCCACTCGATTCAAGCGATTGTAGCACCCAGACAATCTGAGCACTTGCTCAATGATTGAGCTATTCTCCTTCATCTTGTAGGCAAAGAATCTTGTTGGGAATCTCATATCTCACAACACGGGCACGAGCCTGAGATCCCAATTTCAGCTCTTAGAACAACTCATATGTTCCTGACGTTCAAAATGTTTTGGAGCTTAAATTCTAAGCCGTAATGCATGACACACTAAACTATCAAGTAGTCATCGGAACGTGCTCGTTAGATGTTCACAACATCTACATACGATGCTAGAGGGGGTGGAGCACCGAGCGGTGCATTAAGGACATAAGCCTTCTGTGCAGCAATGAGGACAATCCTCAGATCACGGACCCAGTCCGCAATATTGCTACCATCATCTTTCAACTCTATTTCTCTAGGAACATATAAAAATTCAAGGGAGCTATAGCGTGAGCTACAACATAATTTGCAAATACACTACTCACTATGTTCATGATAATGAGTTCAACTAATCATATTACTTAAGAACTCCCATTCAAATTGACATCCCTCCGGTCATTCGAGTGATACATGATCCAAATTCACCAACTCAAGTCCGATCATCACATGAGTTGAGGTGGTTTCGATGGTGAACATCATCATGTTGATCATATCTACTATATGAATCATGTTCGACCTTTAGGTCTCTTGTGTTCTGAGGCCATGTCTGTACATGCTAGGCTCATCAAGTTTAACCCGAGTGTTCCGCATGTGCAACACTGGCTTTCACCCATTGTATGTGAATGTAGAGTCTATCACACCCGATCATCACATGGTGTCTCAACACGATGAACTTTTGCAACGGTGCACACTCCGGGAGAACACAATTCACCTTGAAATTTAAGTGAGGGATCACCCTATAATGCTACCATCGTCGTAAGCAAAACAAGGTGCATAAAAGGATTAACATCACATGCAAATCATAAGTGACATGATATGGTCATGAACTTGTGCTTTTGATCTCCATCTATAAAGCACCGGCATGATCTCCATCGTCACCGGCATGACACCATGATCTCCATCATCTTGATCTCCATCAACGTGTCGCCATCGGGGTTGTAGAGCCCATCATGCTTCTACTACTATTGCTACCGTTTAGCGATAAAGTAAAGCATTACATAGTGCTTAATGATTGACACGCAGGTCATACAATAATTAGAGACAACCCTATGGCTCCTGCCAGTTGCCGTACTCATCGACATGCAAGTCGTGATATTCTATACAAAACATGATCATCTCATACATCACATATATCTCATCATGTAATTGGCCATATCATATCACAACATACCCTGCAAAAACAAGTTAGACGTCCTCTAATTGTTGTTGCAAGTTTTACGTGGCTGCTATGGGTATCTAGCAAGAACAATTCTCACCTATGCAAAACCACAACGGTGATACATAAATTGCTTTTCAACCTTCTAAAGGACCGCCTTTGTCGAATCCGATCCAACTAAAGTAGGAGAAACAGACACCCGCCAACCATCTTTGTGCAACGAAGTTACACGTCAGTCGATGGAATCGGTCTCTCGTAAGCGCACGAGTAAGGTTGGTCCGGGCCGCTACTTCCCACAATACCGTTGAACCAAAACACGACCAAGGGAGGAAGCAATCTAAGCATCAACGCCCACAAACTCTTTGTGATCTACTCGAGATCTCATCTACACATAGACCTAGCTCATGATGCCACTGTTGGGGAATGTTGCATGGGAAAAAATTTCGTACACACACGAAAGATCTATCCATGGTGATGAGCATCTACGAGAGAGAGAGAGAGAGTGGATCTACATACCCTTGTAGATCGCTAAGCGGGAGGCGTTAAGAAACCCAGTTGATGTAGTCGAACGTCTTCGCGATCCAAATCACCGAGCGTCCCATGATCCCATCACGATCCATCTCACGATCCAATAACGATCCATCTCACGATCCCATCACGATCCGTCCTGCGATCAAATCACGAATCATCTCGCAATCTTGATCACGGTCCTTCCGATCTAGCGCCGAACGGACGACACCTCCACGTTCAGCACACGTACAGCTCGATGATGATCTCCACCTTCTTGATCCAGCAAGAGGGAGCAGAGAGGTAGATGAGTTCTCTAGCAGCGCCGCGGCACGGCGGCGATGGTGGTGGAACTATTCCGACAGGGCTTCGCCTAAGGACCGCCGAAATTGGACTAGAGGAGAGAACGATCTAGAGGAAGTAGAGGGAGAACGTAGCAATTAGGGTTAGGTCTTCCCTCTAAATCCTCTAGTATATATAGGAGGGAGGGAGGGGAGGAGGCAGCCTCAAACCCTCAAGGTTTGGTCGAAATTGGAGGTGGAGGAGCCTACTCCAATCCTATTAGGAATAGGATTCCTCCTTTCCACTTGGAAACTCTTTCCACCTCTCCACCTTTGGATTTTTTCCTTCTCAAACCTCATCCAGCCGCATGGGCCCTAATAGGAGGCTTCGTCCAGCCCACCAGGTGCTGGTTTACCTCCTCCCACAGCCCATGTAGCCTCTTGGGTCGAGACACCCTCCCGATGGTCCCCCGGTACCCTCCCGCACTCCCGGTACACTACCGATGAGCCCGAAACTTTTCCGGCGAGCAAAATAGGACTTCCTATATATCAATCTTTACCTCCAGACCATTCTGGAGCTCCTTGTGACGTCCGGGATCTCATCCGGAACTCCAAACAACCTTTAGTCACCACCATACATAACTCTATACTACCAAAACGTCACCGAACCTTAAGTGTGCAGACCCTGCGGGTTTGAGAACTATGTAGACATGACCGAGAAACCTCTACGGTCAATAACCAATAGCAGGACCTGGATGCCCATATTGGTTCCTACATATTCTACAAAGATCTTTATCGGTTGAACCTCTATGTAAAGGATTCAGTTAATCCCGTATGCCGTTTCCTTTGTTCTTTGGTATGTTACTTGCCCGGGATTCGATCGTCGTCATCTCCATACCTAGTTCAACCTCGTTACCGGCAAGTCTCTTTACTCGTTCCGTAATACAAGATCCCGTGGCTAACACTTAGTCACATTGCTTGCAAGGCTTATTGTGATGTTGTATTACCGAGTGGGCCCTGAGATACCTCTCCGTCACATGGTGTAACAAATCCTAGTCTTGATCCATGCCAACCCAACAGACACCCTCTGAGATACCTGTAGAGCACCTTTATAGTCACCCAGTTACGTTGTGATGTTTGATACACACAAAGTACTCCTTCGGTGTCAGTGAGTTGCATGATCTCATGGTCATAGGAGCAGATACTTGACATGCAGAAAATAGTAGCAATAATCTGACACGATCATATGCTACATTTGTAGTTTGGGTCTTGTCCATCACATCATGATCCTAATGATGTGATCCCATTATCAAATGACATCTCAAGTCCATGACTAGGAAACCATAGCCATATTTGATCAACGAGCTAGTCTATTAGAGGCATACTAGGGACATGGTGTTGTCTATGTGTCCACACATGTATCTAAGTTTCCGATCAATACAATTATAGCATGGATAATAAACGATTATCATGAACAAGGAAATATGATTATAACCAATTTATTATTGCCTCTAGGACATATTTCCAACAATGATATATGCCACCCATATACCTAAGAAGGAGAGGAAGCGCGCCCTTCGGGAGGTCTACGCTGTGGAACCCATAGCCCCAAAGTACAACCCATGGTCGGCATACCCGATCACCTTTGATCGGCGCGATCACCCGGCCAGTATCCGTCATGGGGGTTCGACGACCCTCGTCCTAGACCCCATTATAGATGTGTATCACCTCACAAAATTCCTAATGGATGGAGGAAGTAGCCTTAACCTGATTTACTCAGATACGATGAAAAAGATGGGCATAGATCCGTCAAGGATCAAACCCCGTAGCACTACCTTCAAATGAGTGATCCCAGGTGTTGAGGCCCGATGTACGTGTCGGGGGGATAACCCCGGGGTACCCTAAAGCAACCTACTACCCCAAAACTTTCTGACACGGCCGAAGGGTGAGCCACTTCCCCTACGACCAAAATTGAACCCGGCCAGCTCCGCGACGCCGGCTGGGCACTACCGGCTCTGTCAAGGGCTACCGGCTGGATGCAGGGATCCTTGGCCCCCTAGCCGCCAGCACCTTGGATCCCACTGCCCAGGCATGCGCGGCTACAATGGCCCTCATCCCGTCGGGGGTCAACGCCCGTATGTCCACAGTGGAGGCAATAGTGCCGCTGACACCGGCTGACCGTGACCGGGCTCCCAACAGTGCCAGCACGCCTCCAACCACTCCATGACCTGCCCCACGTGGCTATAGTGCAGCCGGCCATACTCCTGACCGTGACCGGTTGCCGCAAGATGATGCCCCAAAGGATGACTCGTGTTGAGAGGTGACTGTTGGTGGGACCTGCTACGTGGGCCCCACCGTCTCTCGACGCGACCCCCAGCCAGCGGGCCCTACCAAGGATGAGACCCTACAGCTAGGGGCTCCACGGCCGGCCACAAAGGCCACCAGCTGGGCCCCCTCATGGCTTCTCACTCACATTGTAATCCGAGGGGCTGGCCTATAAAACCCCTCGGAGCCCCCCATGCAAAGGGCAAGCAAGAAAGCAGATAGACAAGAACCCACACTCTCACCATGTAGCCAAGGAAGGGAAGCCAGCTGCTACCTCTTCCACCTCTAGACAACAGCTCCAGGAGCAACCCTTGTAACCTTTCCTCATTGATCAACTAGATCAAGCAGGACTAGGGGTATTACCTCCCATGGAGGGCCCTGAACCTGGGTACATCGCGTGTCATCACCGCTTGTGCCTAATCCCGCATCCGGAGCCCGTCGGTGTCCTCCAGCCCCAACCACCTTCGATAAGCCTACCCATGGCATCTGTCATGAGAAAATGATGATAGTTGGCGCCCATCATGGGGCCGTACACAATGCCGGCTGGATTCATGCTCCGGGTGGGACCCCTCGCCATTCCCCGTTGCCGCCACACATCCAGGCGAAACCTCATGCTCGTGGGGCTTGCTTCCGCAGGCCCTGCGGGCAGCATTGTCGACCTCACGCTCGACATCGACGCGCTCACTAAGCGCTTCGGTAGGCTAAGCCTTGCCGAAGCGCCAGTCGCCGACGAGTACCCTAGCCAGGTGCTCAACTGCGCCAACCCGCCCACGGCCGTGGGCGCACTCGCCATGACCCAGTCCAGCAGCTCTCACGTCCGCGTGGGAGTGATGGCCATCATCTCCTCCACTTCCTCTGGCCGCGCACGGGCCGAGGCCGACGCTGGTGCGTCCCGCATCGGCACCTCCGATCCGCTCAGCGAGGCCCTTCGGGGATTGAGCACCCCCATCGCCCCGACGGCGAACCCTGACATCACCACAGCCGAGCTGGAAGCTGCTCGCCACCTCTTGTTCAAGGACGCCAGTGCCCTCGTGGACACATGACATCGCATTGAGGCCACTTAGCGGGAGTACGCCTCCACTTACGGTCTCACCCCGACTGGCACCGAGCCCAGCCGGCGTGGGGCTGTGCGCGACCGCGGTCGCATGGTCGCTGAAATCTTGGGTGGCAAGATGCCCGTCTACGACACCCCACGGCCAACCTGCAGGCCGCCAAGGTAGCCTACGATGATTTGGTTACCTTGGAGGGCGAAGAACGCACCGCCCATGAGCGTCACATAAAGGACCTCATTGATGCCGCCGACGCGCAGCAGCACCAGCTCGCGGCGAGCGGCGCCGCCTCCGAAGGCCCCCGGCCCGAGTGCGAGGGCACAGGAACAACTGGCCGTCAGCTGGCTCAACATTCTTGTTCCCCTCGCGCCTCCGTCCGCCTGGTCAAGGCAAGCCACCCCTGGCGCTCTCAGCTGCCAGGGAATGAGCAGCCGGCTGTGAACAGCCGGCGCACCAACAACCCAGCTCGCAAGGATCGCCACCATGAGGCGCTGGCTGCTGGCAGCCGGCGTAGCCGGGGGCACACGCCGCCTCCGCGACACGAGCCAGCGCGATCGGTCCCACCTGTCATCCACCCTGAAATCTCTGCCCAGCTCGGACCACGTGTCCCCCACAGTGAGACTGACGTCCGTCTCCGCATGGATCGGCTCGCACAGTCGGCCCTCCTCGAGGAGGAGGGTTCGATTGGCCCAACATGCTTCAGCCCCCGAATCCGCAACAAACCGTTCCCGACCGGCTTCATGCTCCCCAGAGACACCCCGAAGTACAACGGGGCCACCAAACCCGAAGACTGGCTGATCGACTACACCACCTCAGTCGGGATCGCCAGGGGGAACAAGCGCATAACCGTCTGTTACGCTCCCCTCATGTTGATTGGCTTGGCCCGCACCTAGCTCAACAGCCTGGCAGCTGGCAGCATCAACACCTGGACATACTTTGAGGAAGCATTTGTCCGCAACTTCACCGACACCTACAAGCGACCCGGCCGCCCCCGTGAACTGGCCATGTGCGTTCAGGGTCCGGACGAGTCCCTCCACGACTACCTCACCCGGTGGACCGAGCTCCGCAACTCCTGTGAGGGGTTGCACGAGGTGCAAGCCATACAATACTTCATCTAAGGCTGTCGCGATGGCGCCCCCCTCAAGCACAAGTTCCTGTGCTCTAAGCCGGCTACGCTAGACGAGCTCATGACCAAGGCGGACAAGTATGCCACGGCCGACTCTGCCATTCGGGTCAAGATGACTCCGCCTTCCAAGGCAACGCCAACATCGGCGGCGTCCCGACCGGCTACCAGCAACCGGCAGCCGCATAACAACAAGCGCAAGAATGATTAGCCCGACTCCTGCTATGGGAGCCAACAGGTTGCCACCATGGAGGAGCAGGAGCCGGCTGCCCAATCTTCCAGCCAGCGCCAGCGCACTGGCAAGGCTGCCTGGCAGCCCAAGCTCACGTTCGAGAAGATGCTCGACCTCCCCTGCAAGAACCACTCTGGGGCCAAGCCCTCCACGCACATGCTCTGGCAGTGCAGCTTCTCACAGCGACTGGCCCCGGGGGGACGACCTTCCGGCTCGTCCCACGCCGCCATCCGTGCGCCGGCCCCGGCACCAGCTACCGCCCCGGCGTCGGCTCCGGCTCCGACCCAGAACGACGATCGCCTGCACGACCAGTTCCCCAACTAGGACGGTTGCTATGTCGTCTTCACCAGTGAAGAGATGAGCAAACATGCTCAATGCCGTCTCCATCGTGAGGTGAACGCCACCATGCCGGTGACTCCCCAGTTCATGCATTGGTCGGAGAAGCCGGTCACCTGGAGCCGGGCAGATCACCCAGCTGTGATGCCGAGTCCCGGCAGCTATGCCCTGGTCCTCGACCCCACCATCGCCACCAAGAAACGCACCTACCACTTCACGCGGGTGCTGATTGATGGTGGCAGCAGCATCAACATCCTCTACCTCGACACGATGTGCAACCTGGGGCTGAAGATAGAAAACCCACAGGCAAGCCGTGCGGTTTTCCACGACATCGTGCCGAGAAAGTCCTGCTCCCATGTGGGCAAGATCAAGTTCGACGTCCTCTTCGGCAGCCATAGTCACTTCCGCCGCGAGCCGGTGTTGTTCGAGGTAGTGGACCTCGAGAGCCCCTACCACGCGCTGCTGGGCCGACCGACCCTCGTCAAGTTTATGGCGGTCCCCCACTACGCCTACCTCAAGCTCAAGATGCCAGGCCCCAAGGGGATCATCAACATCGTGGGAGACTAGAAGATGTCACTCGAGTGCGATCGAGATGGCAGCCAGCTGGCTGAGGCCCTGGAGATAGCCCTTGGCTGAGGCCCAAGGGGAGCATCAACATCGTGGCCCTTGCTGCCAGCCAGCCGGCCGTGCCGGCTCCTCCCTAGCAATCGGGCGGCGAGGCCTCCTTCCAGCCGTCCAAGGACACCAAGTAGATCCCGCTCGACCCGGCCAACCCCGCTCAGTGCATCACCATCGGCTCCTGCCTCAACAGCAAATAGGAAGGCGAGCTCGTTGACTTCCTCCGTGAGAATCAGGACATCTTTGCATGGTCCCCCAAAGACATGTCGGGTGTTCCAAGGAAGTTCGCCGAGAACAAATTACACGTCCGACCGGACGCTAAACCGGTCAAGCAACCCCTATGCCGTTTCTCTGAGGAGAAGCGGTGCACTATAGGAGAAGAGATCTCCCGGATCCTCACAGCCGGCTTCATCATGGAAGTTTTCCACCCGGACTGGCTGGCCAACCCAGTCCTGGTGCTGAAGAAGAACAAGACTTGGCGCATGTGCATCGACTACACCAGCCTGAACAAGGCATGCCCCAAGGACCCATTCGCCCTGCCACGGATCGTCTAAGTCATCGACTCCACGGCCGGGCATGATTTGCTGTCTTTCTTGGACGCCTACTCTAGCTACCACCAGATCAAGCTGGACCCGGAGGACCGGGTCAAGACCTCCTTCATCACGCCTTTCGGGGCCTACTACTACATCACCATGTCCTTCGGCCTGAAGAACGTAGGCGCCACCTTCCAGGAGTGCATGCAGAAGTGCCTCGTGCCTCAGATAGGCAGGAACGTCGACGACATCGTCTTCAAGACCAAGAAGCACTTCAGCCTCCTCGACGATCTCCGGAAGACCTTCGCGAATCTGCGCGAGTACAAGATCAAGCTCAATCCGGATAAATGCGTCTTTGGCGTCCCGGCCGGCCAGCTCCTAGGTTTCTTCGTGTCCACTCGTGACATCGAAGCCAACCCAGAGAACATCAGCGCGATCGAGCGCATGCCCAAACCGACCCGGCTCCGCAACGTCCAGAAGTTTAGGGCTGCCTTGCCTCACTTAGCCGGTTCATCAGTTGGCTAGGGGAGAATGCGCTGCCCCTCTACGGGCTCCTTCACAAGACGGCTCTGGTCGACCTAGGCCACATGAAGCGGCCAGGCATGTTCGACTGGCCCGACAAGGCAGACGAGGCCTTCCGCGGCCTCAAGCGGGCTCTCACCCGCATGCCCATCCTGGCCACGCCGGCTGAGAAGGAGCCTTTACTCGCCTACATCACGGTGACCACCCATGTCATTAGCGTCTTATTGGTGGTCGAGTGGCCGGAGGAGGGCAAGTCCCTGCCGGTCTAGCACCCCGTTTACTACCTCAGCGAGGTCCTCTCCGCCTCCTAGCAAAACTACCCCCACTACCAAAAGATGTGCTACGACATGTATTTCACCGCCAAGAAGGTCAAGCAGTACTTCTAGGAGCACACCATCACCGTGGTGAGCACGGCCCCGCTCAACGAGATCATGAGCGGTCGGGACTCCGCCGGCCAAATCGCCAAATGGGTCATCGCCCTCGCCGACCATGAGATCTAATACGAGCCGCGTACCGCCATCAAGTCGCAGGCATTGGCCGACTTCCTCGTCGACTGGGCGGAGATCGAGTTTGTGTCTCCTCCCCCATATTCCACGCATTAGCGCATGCATTTCAATGGCTCAAAAATGAGGACCGGCCTGGGCGCCGGCATAGTCCTCTCCTCCCCAAAAGGTGACCAACTCAAGTACGCCCTCCAGATCCACTTCACCGCCTCCAACAATGTGGCCGAATACGAGTCCATCGTCCATGGCCTCCGGATCGCCAAGGAGATCAGCATTAGGCGCATCCTATGCTTCAGCGACTCCGGCCTCGTGGTGCAACAGGTCTCTAGCGAATGAGACACCAGGGACGCCAACATGGCCAGCTACCCCTTCCTCGTACAACAACTCACCGGCTCCTTCGAGGGCTGTGAGTTCCACCAAATCCCGCGGGCGGACAACAAGGGGGCCGATACGTTGGCGAAGATCGGCTCCACTCGGTAGGCCATCCTAGATGGTGTCTCCCTCAAGCGGCTACTCAAACCGTCGATCAAGCCCTCCCCGGAATCAGAGTCCATCTTCATGCCGGCTGATGCTGCCGGCCCGTCAGCAGCTCCGGCTGCTCCCCCAGCATCTTCGCTGCTGGCTCCATCAAGCTCGACTGCCTTGTCAGCACCAGCTCCACCGATCTAGTAGGCTGCATCTGAGGCAGCTGACTCTGACGCCACGGCCGTCATGAGGGCAGTCGACGCCCCTCCTACCGTCCCCAACTTAGGGGCTGGTGGACCGTCCTCGGGGGCTGGCGAGCCAGTCCCGAGGACTGATCACCCAGGCCCGAGGGCTCCCGAGCCGGTCCCCGTCTCGGCTCCCTCGTCGGTTCCCGTCTCGGCTCCCTCGTCGGCCCAGCCCATCCTGGTTTTCCTTTTGCGCAGTGAGCTCCCCGCAGATGAGGCCACAACAATACAAATCCAGCGCCGAGCCTCGGCCTACGACATCATCAATCGCGAGCTCATCCACCGCAGCACCACCGGCGTCTTCCAATTGTGCGCCGAGCCGGAGAAGGGTCAGGAGATCCTCCTCGACATCCACCAGGGCGAGTGCGGGCACCACGCCGCCTCTAGGACCCTGGTGGCCAAGGCCTTCCCCCACGGCTTCTACTGGCCGAGCGCTTTGGAGGCGGCCAAGAAGTTGGTCGACAAGTGCGAGGGCTGCCAACACTTCAGCATGCAGAGCCACCTACCAGCCATGACCCTCCAGACCATCCCCCTCTCGTGGCCTTTCGCCATCTAGGGGCTGGACATGGTGGGTCCCTTCGAGACCGCATGAGGCGGTATGACGCATCTGCTGCTGGCCGTCGACAAATTCACCAAGTGGATCGAGGCCAGGCCAATCAAGAAGCTTGACAGCCCCACGACCGTCCGGCTCATCGATGACATCATGGTTCGCTACGGTGCCCCCCACAGCATCATCACCGACAACAGCACAAACTTCGCCGAGGGCGCGCTAGCACGCTTCTGCTCCAAGCATGGCATCCGTCTCGACCTGGCTTCAGTCGCTCATCCACAGTCAAATGGCCAGGTCGAGAGGGCAAACGGCCTAATCCTATCCGGCATCAAGCCTCGGCTCGTAACGCCACTAGTAAGGTCAGCCATCTGCTGGGTCGACGAGTTGCCGGCTGTCATTTGGAGCCTCAGGACCACGCTTAACCGGTCAACCGACTTCACTCCTTTCTTTCTCGTGTACCGGTCCGAGGCGATTATCCCCACCGACATCGAGTTCGACTCGCCTCGAGTCGCCTTGTACATGGATAAGTACGTAAGGGAGGCAATATAAGACGACGTCAACCTACTCGAAGAAGCACACGAACTGGCCTTGAGCCGGATAGTCATCTATCAACAGAAGATCCAGCACTACCACAACAAGCGGATCCGACCGCTCTCCTTCCGCGAAGGAGCCCTAGTGCTCAAGCGGATCCAGCGAACTGCTGGCCAACACAAGCTATCCTCCCCATGGGAGGGACCGTTCATCGTCAGCAAGGAGCTGCACAACAATGCGAACTACCTAATAGACGCGCAAAAGCCACAGAAGAGCATGAGAGACACCTCCGGTGAGGACACGGAGCGCCCATGGAACGCGGCGCTCCTTTGCCCGTTTTACTGCTAAGAACCAGTGTATGTATGTATCCTTCCCTTTTTGGGCTTATGAATGCAATGGGTGCCCCAAGACGGCTCTTGGGACACGCCCGTTTCCACTTCAAAGCTTGTCAATTCAATTCACCGCCCCTTGGAACTAGCTCCTAGTTCTGGGGGCTCGTCGGTAGTCTTAACGTCCTACCTCGAGGTAGATCAAGTAGTGTGAGCTAAGTCAGTCCTCCCACCCCTCCCAGCTATAGATCGGCTCCTGGCTGTCCGGCTCGCGGGGTCCAGGGGCGACAAAGCTTGGTTTGCATGAAAACCGATCACTAGGGGGTCGCCGGCTAGGTCTAGCCGGTTCATTCTCCTGCCTCTGTCACTTGCCTTACCGAAAAAGTCCTCATGGTTCCTAAACTCAGAGCCGGCTCCCTCGAGGCGGACACCCCATCCCAGCTATAGACCGGATCCTAGCTGTCGGGCTGGTGGGGCCGAAACCAAGGGGGGAAAGAACTTGAGCTAACGGAACGAAAGGGGCAAACAAAGGGAAGGGCAAGCCGACACGTATAAAAACTGACTTTGCAACAACCAGAAACTTCATAATTTAAAAAGGCCCACGACCACCAGTTCGTTACATCTACATCCCAAGTGGGTGGACTTGAAATTCTAACAAAAGCGCAGGAATAAAATAAAAAAGGAAAGAGCTCTAAGTGGCGGCCGCTCCGTCCTCTCCGTCACCGCCCGCGGCAGCTTCCACCTCTGGGTTCCGAGCCGGCTCGAAGTCGGTGTAATCGTCGGTGCTGGAGCCGGCGTCCTCACCATCCGTCTCGACACCGCTCCCCTCCGGGTCGTCCAGCACGAGTGCATACTGGTCCTCCAGGACCACCGTGCCGTCCACCTGGTGCTCGGGGACGTACTCGTTCCATGCGGTGAAGGACGCAAGGTCGCTGGCTCGCACAACCAGCTCGTCGGCCACCGCCTCTAGGTCCGTGCCGGTTCTGGCACACTGGGCCGTGAGCAAACTGAGGTCCACCTCGGGGTACCACGACCTCACGATGCGGAGGGCCATGCCCACACCGCCGCGTGCCGCAGAGGCCCTCCAAGCGTTCACCCGCGTGATCCCGAACTCCAGCCACCTCGACAACTGGCTCACCTAGGCCGGATCCACCGCGCCTGGCTAGAGGACGCGGACCAATGCCTCTCCGGCTGCCTGAAGCCACTTCAAGGCGCGAACCACCATCTCCAGCCTTGCCCCGGCGGCGAGCCCCACCTCGTTCAGGGTCTAGGGGGCGTGCGGCCCAATGACGTCCCCTGCTCCCGCTGGCCCTCACGGTGGGCCGCCACGGCCACCTCAGCGGCCTCCTGCGTACCAGGGAAGAGCCCTGAGAAGAAGAAGAAGAAGAAGAGAACAAAAAGTAGGACGAATGGGAGGACCAACCAAAACCAAAAACAAGCACGCGGAAAGGATGAGACGATAGGGACTTACCTTGCAGCATGCGGTATATCCCATGCCCCTGCTCCCGCAGCTCCGACTCCCTAGCGGACCACTCCTGGAGCCGATGCTCGTGCTCGCTCTGAGCCGCCTGTGCCTCGCCAACCGCCTACGCTAATGTGGCGTCCTTGGCCTCTAGTTCTTGGCGGTGGGCACGCTCCCGCTCCTCCACCCGCTGGCAAAGGGTCGCCTTATGGCCTGACAGCTCCTGGCAGACGGCCGCCTCGCGGTCTGCCATCTCTTGGTGATGGACGCACTCCCGCTCCTCCGCTTGCAGGAAAAGGGTCGCCTCGTGGCCCAATAAATCCTGGCGGATGGTTGCCTCGTGGTCCGCCAGATCTTGGCGATGGGCCGCCTCACACTCAGTCACCGCCGCCTGCACCCAGGCCTCCTCCTCATGGAGCTACTCGCACTCCGCGGTCAGGGAGCTCCGCTGATCCTTGAGCTCCACGACCTGGCGTTGGAGGTTGACCGGCTTGGCGTTGGTGTCTGCTCAAGACGGAAAAAGCAACATCAAAAGACAGAAGAAGGAAAAGGGGATTCGGCCCGCCTCTGCGATGACCGGCACGAATCTCGGGGCTACGCCCCCACCTCGAAAAACATGAAGACTTTACCTCGCAAGTCCTGGGACAAGGTGGCCAGCCGACCCTCGTTCTCCTAGTACAAACTCAACAAGGAGTTGTATGCGGTCACCCGACAGTCATGCGCCACCTACGGAAAAAAAAAACACAGTGTTAGACCTGACCCACCTACGCCATAGGCAGCCCAGGTCTCGGGGGGTACACCCAGTGGGTGCGCTAGCGCGCCCCACTGGAGAAAACGCCGAAGAAAAGACAAAGAAAGGAAGAAAACTTACCGCGATGGTCCGTTACAGCTGCACCAGCCGGTCATTTTCTACCCGAGCATCTTGCGTCATGTGGGCGCGGCAGGCGGCCAACGCCTCGACCGTGATAGACACACCCGCCATGAGTGCGCTCGGCGGATCCCCGGCTGCCGGGCGGCTGGCCGTGGCCCAGTTTTGCTGTGACCGGCTTCCGTCCGCCAGCCCGCCCTTGCCTGAGGCCACTAGGGGGCTGGATCCTCCCGACACCATCGCGCCGGCGGCCCCAGACGAGGAGCCAGCGCCGCTCGACCCTCGGGTGCCTCGGCCTCCCGCCTCGATCCTCCGCCACCGGCCTTTCCCGCCCGGCTCAGTCTGGGAGCCGGCACCCCCATAGCTGGCTCATCCCGAGCTGGCACCTCTGGCGCCGGAGCTTCCAGAGGCGACACCTCCGGAGCTGGTGTGTGCGGACCGGGCGCCCCGCCTCCGTCGCCTCTGCATCCGGGGGACCAGCCGCCCCCGGCGGCACGTCGTTTCCTCCGATGGGTCCCGTGCCGCGGTCCACCCCCGGCGGCACGCCGCCCGCCCCTGATGGGTCCCCGCCACATCCCACCTCCTCCTCCTCCTCACCAGCAATGCGGTCTGCTCTTGCATTCGCCGCCCCCCGCACATCCCCCACGGTCTCCGTGGTCGTTTCTGCCTCTCGCGCGGGGTCGTGACGGTCCTTGTACCACCTCTCCTGGCCCTTGGGGAAGGGCTCCCACGATTGGCCGGCTGCCTCCTTGCCGGCCCCTCTTGAGGGTGCCCACTTCTTTGCCACCTCCTCCCACGGGCGGTGCCCCTCGATGCTCAGTTCTTGCTGGGCCGCCTTCATGGCGCGCCAAGCCTCGTTCTCCCTCTCCTCGGCGGTGCTCGGCAGCGCCGTTCCCGCGGCTTCGCTCGCGGAGGTCCTCCTGAAGGCATGCGCTTCCCTGAGCAAACTGAATAAGAGGGGGAGGGGGAGAAGGAAGATTCACGGGAACGGGATTAGGGCATGCCGACTTACCCAATAACAACGGGGACCTCTCTCCTCGTAGGGCCCGTCGGGATGATTCGCCTCCTCTTGCGGCCGCCTCCGCGGCTGCTGCCGGGCTGCTCGGTGGCAGCCCGTTTTAGCACCAGACCCGGGCCAGACACCTGCTTCCCCTTGTCATCGGCCGCCACATCGTTCCGGCCGGGCTCATCACCGCCCCGGCGAAGATGCCTCCTCGACGGCTCGGTGGCCTCGTCCTCCGAGGCCTCGACGTCCTCCGGAGCCTCTACATCGCGCGATTCCTCCGACTCAGCATCGTCGTCAGTCTAATCCCGCAAATTCGGGCGGTGAGGGGACTCACTTGTCGACTCGATTGCCTTCATCTCCGCCTCCTCCCCTCCAGCCTCGGATGCGTCGTCTCGATCTGGTTCGGACGGCTCCATGTTGTCAACGTCCTCCACCTCTTCAGGGTCCGAATTCGCCAAGTCGGTGGGCCGGCTCCTCATACACCTGTAATGAGGGGAAAACCTGCATGCCGAGAGTCGTTCTTCATTGTTAAGTAGAGGCGACACACTTGGGGGGAGAAAGGAGGGCGAGTCGGCTGCCTCACTTACCACTGGTGCAGGGTGGCTTCGGCTGCATGGGGTTCTTCCCCAGTACCAACTCCCCTCCTTCAGCTTCACCATGGAAATGGCGTTCACCCTCAGCGTAAGGTGGACCGACTTCAGCTCCTTAGTGGAGATCCGCAGGGGTCGTGCCGCCCCCCCATCTGGCAGATGAGGTGTGGCCGGCTCTGCAGCATCTGCACCCGGTGCGCCACCATCGCCGTCAGCAGGTCGGCCGCCTTTAGGCCCTCCGCCCTGGTCATGAGAACCACCCGCTCACAGAGCCGGTCCGCTATCTCCAGGGATACAGGCAGGACGATCCGCCAGTTCAGCATTGCCATCGGTGGCATGTTGATGAAGTCGGGGAGGTTGATGTAATCCTCCTCCGGCTTCACGTTCTTCACGTAGAAGAATCCCCGCTGCCAGTTCTTCACCGACTCCTACAGCGGGAGTTTCGGGAAGCCGGCTCCCTGGCGGATGTGGACCAAGGCGCCCCCGCAGGCGGTCATGAACGCCTTCTTCGTCACCGGGTCCTTCGTCGTCTGCCGCTTGAGGAAGAAGAGGCAGAACCTAAGGTCAAACATCGGATCCACCCCTAGGTACCCCTCATAGAGGGTGACGTAGGCCGCCAGCTGCAGGACGACATTGGGGGCAAGGTGGTGCGACTACAGGCCGAACCGCGTTAGGTACCACCGGAAGAACGTGCTCGTCGGCAGTCCGAGCCCGCGAAGGAAGTGCTCGGCGAAGACAACCACCTCCCCATCTCACAGGGCCGGGGAGTTCTCCGACCCAGCCACTCGTGCCTCCACGAACACCTCCGCCAGTAGCTTGCGGCGGTGGCCGAGGTGTGTGAGGAACTCCTCATTGACAACGCTACCATCCCACGCCCCTTGCTCGCCATGACCTCTCAGTGGGCTTGCAAGCATTGCGACAGGCACGGGAGTCCTGCTACGGGATGGTCTCCGGCGGCGACGGCGGGAGCACGGTGTTGGGCGTGAGTCTCCCTCTTTCTCTCGTTCTCTCGGGGCAGGAAGAGGAGGGTGATGAGTGCGAAGTGACGATGGAGGCGAGGGGAGCGAATGCGCCATTCTGTTCTGCTCCCTCCTCCATTTAAACCCCGCACGAGCGGTCGTGGGGGTCAGATTCATTACGCACAACCCCCATGATTCCCGTCGCGTGCGAGACGACAGTTATCGCCCTCGGGCATGCCAACCGATGGCCCAAATCGCAAAAGATCCGCGTGCACGGGCCGAGGCCGTGGCCGCGGCAGCCCCCCTCTCGGTCTGGTCTTGTCCGCCGCGCGACCTGTCAGGGTCCCGGCCCGTGGTGCCCACCATGTGGCGCGAGAGTACCGCCTGGCGAGGCGCCCTAGATGAAGCTCGGGCTTCAGGCCGGCTGCACGGCCGGCGGCCAGACGGCCATCGACGACCGCCCTTCGTGGCCAGTCATGGCACTAGGATGATTCTCAAGCCGGCGAGGTCCGCCATGACTCGGTGGCAGGCCTCCCCCGCTTCAGGGACTTCTATCGGGGGGATAACTCCAGGGTACCCTAAAGTAACCTACTACCCCAAAACTTTTTGAAATGGCCGAAGGGTGAGCCGCCTCCCCTACGACCAAGATTGAACCCGGGCGGCTCCGCGGTGCCGGTTGGGCACTGCCGGCTACACATGGCCGGCTACGTCAAGGCCTGCCGGCTGGATGCAGGGATCCCCCCCCTAGCCGGCCGCGCCTTGGATCCCACTTGCCCAGGCTTGCGCGACTATAGTGGCCCCAACCCACCGGGGGTCGGCGCCCGTATGGACATAGTGGAGGCAATAGTGCCGCTGACATCGGATGACCGTGTCCGGGCTCCCAACAGCGCCGACATGCCTCCAACCACTCCATGACTTGCCCGGGCGTGACTACAGTGCAACAGGCCATATCGCTGATCGTGGCCAGCTGCCGCAAGATGACGCCCCGAAGGATGACCCGTGCTGAGAGGTGACCATTGTTGGGACCTGCTACGCGGGCCCCACTGTCTGTCGATGTGACCCCCAGCTAGCGAGCCCTACCGATGACGAGATCCTATAGCTGGGGGACCCATAGCCAGCCACAGAGGCCGCCAGTTGGGGCCCCCTTGTGGCTTCCCACTCACATTGTAATTTGGGGGCTGGCCTATAAAACCCCCGAAGCCCCCATGCAAATGGCAAGCAAGAAAGCAGATAGACCAGAACCCACACTCTCACCACGTAGCCAGGAAGGGAAGCCGGCTGCTCTCTCTTCCACCTCTAGACAACAGCTCCAGGAGCAACCTTGTAACCTTTCCTCATCGATCAACTAGATTAGGCAGGACTAGGGGTATTACCTCCCACGGAGGGCCTTGAACCTTGCTACATCGTGTGACATCACCGCTTGTGCCTAATCCCGCACCCGGAGGTTGTCGGCGTCCTCCGGCCCCAACTACCTTCGATAAGCCTACCCATGGCATCTGTCATGAGAAAACAACGACAGTACGAGTTCTGTAACCATGGAAGTTGTGTTCGGCTCGCCCGATAACTTTCGCAGCGAAGCCTTGATCTTCGACATTGTGCCCTTCCACAACGGCTATCACGCGCTGCTTGGTCGGACAACGTTCGCTTATTTTAACGTAGTCCCACACTACACGTACCTCAAGCTCAAGATGTCGGGCCCCAAGGGGGTCATCACTATTAACGAAAATACAGAGCACTCCCTTAGAACTGAGGAACGTGCACTGGCCCTGGCGGCCGAATTTAGATACAAAGAAGATCGACAAGTTCTGACATCCGCCATAAAGGCACACAAGGCTGGGAAGCAAGTTCGGCTTCAGACTGAAAACTCAGATCCTTCCTCCTCCCTTCAATTGGGACTCGGCCCCCACTGCGCAACCCTAAGACCAGCAAAGTACGTGCCAAGGAGGCACAACTTCGCACTTAAAATTGCATGGGTAGTGGTGGGGAAACAAAGATGGGTGTTCAGCTGGCCCGAACCTCTACCATCAACACGTCTTCGGACAAAATGCAGGTGCTCCTAAAGAACCTGCCTATGGCGTAAAGCTCACCTACAGTTCGGCGACCTCTCAAGACCTTGTTTGCAAGATCTGTTCGCCAAACAATAACACCCATCAAGGAGCATCTAAGAGCAGGAGTCAACTAGCAATAGGGCCTATCGAGGATGTCATGTTATCAATCGAACACCCTTGGTACAACAACTCCTGCATATTTTTATTTCTTTCACATACCTGTAAACAGTTGCTTCGACAATCCGATCTATAAGAGTTGTTGAGAAAAATGTAAATTGCGTGGCACAAGTTTGCCTCATCTATCCTTTTTCAGCACATATTTTTTTCCTCTCCCCCTCTTCTCATGGACCTGTTCGGTATGATGCGAGGCAACCGACTAATAAACAGGGGGCACGAGTTTAAAAACAAATCACCTTATGTACATTCTACCATGCGTTTGGTGTCTTGGTGTTTGATTTATATGCATCGATTCCTAACTATGTCTTGGGTAAATAGTTGGGTTGCCCGGCTCCTGTGCTTGCCCGTTTACGTTCCGCTCGTTCGGCTAAAAGGGAAAAGGGAGCACCCCTACAATTGTGCTTTTGAATAGTCTGGTCAAGCACCTCAGGGGAGAAAGCCAAAAAATGAACTGTCATAGTGTGCGAGATCCGATCTGTGAACCCGAGCTAGAAGTATTATACTTCAATCCTTGTAAGCGGTTATTCCGTGTTATACGAGGAATTTTCCCTTTGTAAAACCGTTGTGATACCAGCTTTGGCCACGGTTCGTCCGAGCATCACAACACTTTGGTGGCAAATCGTACGCTTCCTGTAGTCCTTTTCGCGCACCTACGGCTAAGTGAAAGAAATAAAGCATTACAGTCTAATTGCCTAGTCTGTCGCACTGTACCGCCTTCGGGTTCCGATAATTCGGCCAAGGGAGATAGTGCATTGGCATAGACACCCCATGTAGTATCTACATGGGGGCTGAAGCCGATGACTCGCATGTTTCAGTATTAAATAGCCACATAGGAGTTATAAAGGAATGCAAAACCATATAAGAACAAATACCAATATCATCAAAAGTTTGGACAAGTCTTCGGACGCATTACAATTCATTCAAATAAATGATCGCCCGACACTGGGACGCTATCACCCGATCACTATATATCACTCCATCAAAGTATATCTCGGGGTGTCTATGCTCCTTCCTAGGAGGCGGCGGGGCAGTGGCTACCTTCATCGGATCTAGCCCCAGCCAATGCACCTTTGCTCTTGCAAGGGCCCTCCGGACTCCCTCGATGCAGGAGGAGCGTTTGACGGTGTCGAGGCGGGGCGAAGAAACAATCAACCCCTGCACCAAGCCAAAGTAGCTGCCTGGCAGCGGCTCGCCGGGCCATAAGCGGATGCAAAGGTCCTTCATGGCCAGCTCCGCCATCTGGTGCAGCTCCATCAGCTGTTTTAGCTGCTCTACTAGAAGAGGAGGATGCCCGGGGGCTTCGAACTATGCCCAGAACAGCCGAGCTTCATCTCCTTCTCCTCGCGAGGTGAACAGCTGCTTGGCGTCCACCACGCTCTTCTGGAGATCAGAGGAGGCGCCTGGGGAATGCCACACCGGGGTAAGCAATTCGAACTTGCTATCCCCGAATACGCACTTTAGTGAGTACGAATTACCATATGTTATGTCCTTGGCTTGGCGCACTTGCTCCTCGTAGAACCATCTGTCCACCCGCTCCTTATGGAGTTCGATGGTTAAAGTGGATAGTTCGGTCGAGATTGCCTTATTCTTCTTATCCAAGGCCTCACATTTATCACTGGTGTCCTTGAGCTCCTGCTAGACCTCCACCACGCGAGCCTCATGTTTGCCACTGGTGGCTCGCATGGCGGAGAGGGTGACAACCATTTATTTAGCAGCCGCCCTATCGACAGCCGCTTCGTCCTTTACAAGTTGGAGCTTGGCTTTGAGCCTCTCCATCTCTTTTGCCGAGGCTGTGCATACATTATACAATGTGAAAAAGCTGTATTGACAGTATTCAGATAATGGAATTGAGACAAAGATATTCATATTCTGTTTTGATGTACCTTGGGCCTCGTTGAATCTTTGGTTAAAGGCCTAAACTTCGTCTTCGAAGCGCTTAAGCTTCCGATTTAGCTCGTCCAGCTCGGTGACATTTATTGCCGCCACCGATAACGAAGCCTGCATTACACATACAGTTGATATATTACATGGGTTCTCAATTCCCGAATTATAGTCAATCCGATCATATGTTGAGTTATCCTAACATGCCGGATACTTAAAGTGTATCTAGTCCGATACCGGATACAGGAATGATCCCTAGGTGAGTTTTTTCGCCTCACCTAGGGCTCGGGGGCTGCCATTTATATAATAAGAAATAAATAAAAACTTTGCTAATAAGAGTATCAGGTGAAATATTTGAAAACCCTTAAGGAGACCTTTGGAGGCCTCCTTCAGCTCGTTGTCAACGGACTAGATGCTCTGCAATACCGCACCCATAAGGGTGCGGTGATCATCGGGGATGGATGCACTCGATAGAGCCTCCCCCATGACCGATCACCTATTGTTCGGTGGTACCGGTGATGATCGTTACCCTGATCACCTACCGACGATTGAACCGGTGCCTCCGAAGGCATAGTGCGCTCCCGAGATGTTCTCGGAGGGGACTGAGCACCCACTCGTCCGGCCTCCTCGGTGTTCGAGAGGGGTGTCGCCCCCCGGTCTTCAATGGCTGAGGCGTTAGCCTCGACCATGGTACGGTCTCCCTCGCCACCGGTGCCCGCCTCCATAGGAGTGTGCTGGGATGACACTTCCACGACATCCCTCATGGCGCCTGGAGTGGTGGGATGCGAGGCATCCCCGCTCTCACCAGTTCGGTGGGCGGGGTTTACCCGTTCGATATCACATCGGTGGGGATGACGCGCAGGGGGCTGTAGAGCCAATAACCTACACGTCAGTAAACTCTAAATATATTCATGATGAATAGGAGGGTTTTTGGACCCTAACCTCTTGGGAGGGGGTTTGACCCCAGGCTTCTCTGCGGAACCTCTTCAAGGTCTTTGGATGTAGTGTCTGAGTTCGAACTATCGTCGATCAGAATCACTATCGTCGTTTTCTCACAGGGGGTGCCCCGAGACACAGATGCCATGGGATGGCTTAAGAGGTGAAAGGAAGGATGTAGCAGAGATCCGGGACGGGTATGCGGATAGCACGCGGTGGTTTACCTAGGTTCGGGGCTCTCCGGAGAGATAATACCCCTACTCTTGCATGTCTGTATATATGCGGTGTATACATAGTACAAGGCTGTTCTTGGAGTTGTATTTGAGGATGAAGAGGGAGATGACTGCTCCCTTCCATGGCCTCACGTGTGGCAGTAAGAGGGGAAATGAGAGGAATGTGGGAGATCCTGGACAGCTTGCCCGCCCGTGGGTGAGCTCCCCTGGTGCCTCTTATATAGGGAGGCCCAAGGGACAAGGGGTGGCCCACTTGGCCTAACTACACTATTGGAGGTGACATGTGATATGACTCATGATGCACACTACAATGCGTCATTATTCGAACGCAGTGAAGTGACAGGTGACGGGCGCACAGCGGGGAACTATTCGCTAATAGTGCCTGACTGTAGCGGGGTAGCACGCTCTTCAGTCCATCAGCTACAATGTTGTCAGCTCGTGTCCGACGGGACGCCTGGAGCTGACTTCGTCTGGCCACAGCCGGCAGCCGGACATGAGCAGCCGAATTGGAGGAGCCGGACAGGAGCAGCCGGACAGCAGGAGCCGGACAGGAGCAATTGGACTGGAGGATCCGGACAGGAGCAGCCAGATCAGAGGAGTCGGTCAGGAGCAGCCGGACTAGAGGAGCCAGACAGGAGGAGCTGGACAGGAGCAGCCGGACTGGAGGAGCCGGACAGGAGCAACCGGACAGCTATAGTGTCGCTAGGTGGAGCCAGCCAAGAGGAGCCGGCCAGCTACAGTGTCGCCAGCTACAGTGTCGTCAACTCACTTCTTCATTTGTCTTGTTGGGCTTGGCATACCGGGGTGGACCCCTATTGTTTTAAAATGTCAAGTTGTCTCCTTGAGCCTACCCGGGGGTGATCCCCCTGACAGTAGCCTCCGAGCCTCTGGGCGACTTGAAGAGTCGGGTGGAGGGTTTTTGCCGTCGGGGTTGTTATGGAAGTCGTTGATGACACAAAAGTTGTCTTTGTCATTGCCGTGGAAGTTGTTGATGTCGGTCGATCGTGGGCCAAGGATAGCACGGCCTGCTTCCAGCGGGGGCGTGCCAGCGCACCCGCTGGGTGTAGCCTCTGATCCTCCGGGCGACTCGAAGAGTCGGGCGGAGGGTTTTTGCTACGGTCGAAGCAGATGGTGGTGTCGAAGATGTCAGGCGTGGACGCGGGGTTTGCCAGCTGACGATTGCGAGGTCCCGCCTGGTGCGGATGCGTAGTCCGCTGTCTGGTTGTTTCCAGCGGGGGCGCGCCAGTGCACCCGCTGGGTGTAGCCTCCTAGCCTTTGGGAGACTCAAAGAGTCAGGCGGAGGGTCTTTGTTGTGGCCGAAGTAGAAGGTGGCGTCGAGGGCATCGAGCGCAGACGTGGTGTCCGCCAACTGAATGGCGCAAGGGGCGCTGCCGGGAATGGACGCGTGGTCCGTCGGCAATTGGGCGCGAGATGTTGCCAGAGACGGACGCGAAGTCCGTCGGCTGATGAGCGCAAGGTGCCGCCAGAGACGGACACGGAGTCCACTGGCCGATGGGCGCGAGGCGCTGCCGGAGACGGACGCGGAGTCCGCCGGCTGAAGGGCGAGAGGCCCTACTAGAGACAGATGCGGAGTCCGCCGGCTGGAGGGCGCGAGGCGCTGCCGAAGACGGATGCGGGGGTCCGTCGGCTTATGGGTGTGAGGCGCTGCCGAGGGCGGACGCGGGGTCCACCGGCTGATGAGCGCGAGGCGCTGCCGAGGGCAGACGTAGGGTCTGCCGGTTGATGGGCGCGAGGCCCTGCCGGGAGTAGCCTCCGAGCCTCTGAGCGAGGAGGTTCCGCATGGGAATGATTGTGGAAAAGACAGGTTAGTCGGGACATATATGTCAAATATTTTATTTTGGTGATGCAAGTTTATGCAGAGAGTGTCGACTCGGTTTCGTTTGAACCCCCTTCAGTCTTTTTCATGTTCTCTTCGATCTTTGGCTTTTGCTCTTGCTAGCTGGACAGCCGGGAGCCAGTCTATAGCTAAGGTGAAGAGTGGATCACGGAGTGGAGCGTAGAGTACTCGGACTCCGAGGGCAGACTCGACCGAGCAGATACTCATAAATGAAACGACCAGATCACCCGAGCTGTTTTCTCCTCAAACGGTCTTCGCGTGTGGTGACCTCTAGCTTGTCCCCTCGCTAGCCAGACAGTCGCGATGCGAGCTGTAGCTGAGACAAAGAGTGGGCCTTTGGTACCTACATGCTACTAAGCCATCTATGCGTATGAACATATCGGGCCAAACGGTCAGCCCCCGGGCTGAGGCTAGCTGGGGCCAGGGTGAATAGTGAAGTAGTAGAAACAAATGCGGAGATGGCCCCCAAGGATCGCTCGGGGTATCTGTTTGTGTGTACGCTGCGAGGGATATGCGGGTGGAGATCTCACATTGCTTTTTTGTGCCGGCGAGGCGGTTTTTGTCGATGTCGGCCAGCGTGGGTTGCAGCCGACATGGTCCGACTGATGAGCGCGAGGCACCACCGGGCGCGGACTTAGAGTCCACTGGCTGATGGGCGTAGAGCCCTGCCGGGCATGGACGCGGAGTCCACCGGTTGGCGGTTTCCAGCGGGGGCACGCCAGCACACCTGCTGGGTGTAGCCTCCGAGCCTCCGGGCGACTCAAAGAGTGGCGTTGAGGATGCCGGGTGCGGATGCGGGGACCGTCGACCGATAGGTGCGAGGCCCTGTCGAGGGCAGACGCGAGGTCCGCCGGCTGGTGTGCGCGCGGCATTGCCGAGGGCGGCCCGGGGTCCGCCGGCTGTTGCGCGCGAGGCGCTGCCGAGGGAGGACACAGGGTCTAGCGGTTGTTGAGCACAATGCGCTACCAAGGGCGGATGCGGGGTCCGCCGGCTGTTGAGCACGAGGCGCTGCCGAGGGCGGACGAGGGGTACGCCGACTGATGAGCGCGAGGCGCTGCCGAGGGTGGACGTGAGGTGTGCCGGCTGTTTTGCGCGAGGCGCTGCCGAGGGTGGACGCGGGGCCTGTCGGCTGTTTTGCGCGAGGCGCTGCCGAGGGCGGACGCGGGGTCAGTCGGCTGTTGCGCGCGCGATGCTATTGAGGGCAGATGCGGGGTCCGCCGGCTGTTGCGCGTGAGGCGCTGTCGAGGGCGGACGCCAGATCCGCCGGCTGTTGGGTGCGAGGCATTGTCGAGAGTGGCCTCCAAGCCTCCGAGCGAGAGGGTTCGTTAGTTTTTGGTGCCTGCGAGGTTGTGTTGTTGAAGATAGCCGGCACGGCTTGCAGACGTCCCGGATTTTTACAAACGGGCGTGCCAGGCGCACCCGCCGGGTGTCACCTGCTGGGTGTAGCCTCCGGGGCGGTTGGTCGAGGTGCCGGCCGGCCGGCCTTGACCGGCTGGCGTTGAAGTGGACGAGCAGCGGAGCTGACTCTCCAGTCAGCCCGATGTCGAAGTAGGTGGGCAGGCTAGCCGGGAAGCCGGCCAGGCAGCGACCGGACGGCGACACGGGCACGAGCCAACTCGCCGAGCGGTGATTTGGGCTCGCCGACCGGGGACGCGGGCGGGCGGACCAGTCGACATCTTTTCTTTTCTTCTTCTTGGAGAGCTCTGGGCAGCCGAACGCAAGTTTTTTTACCAGCCGACCCCCAACTTTTCTTTTTTCCTCCAACAGGTCCAGACAGCCGGCCGCGCTGGATGCAAGAGCCAGGTGACGCGCAGGGGCGACAGCTGGGGGCCGGGCATGACAGCAGGGGAGGGCGACCGGACGTGGCGGCAGTAGCCGGCCGTGGGTCGGGGTTGCAGCCGACCGTGCGGGGGAGAGGGGCCGCCGGATGGCTAGGAGGCAACGGGGCTGGCAGGGCGCGGCACAGCGGGCAAGAGGAGCCGGTAGGCGTGCTTGGGCGGGGCCGACTGGCGGCGAGCCGGTCGCAGGGTGAGCGGTGCCGGCCAGCGGGAGCCGACCGGCAGCGGGGCGAGCGGCGCGGGCAAGTGCGGGAGCCGGTAGCTGGTGCGGAGCAGCGCGAGGCGGTAGCGGTGGTCGGCAGTCCGAGGAACCTAGCCACGTGGGCGGGGCGGCGCCGAGGACAAGCAGCTCGGGCGTGGGCTAGCGCATGCGGGTGGAGGAGCTCAAAGCCGTTGCAGCCGTCGGGGAGCCGGCTCGCGGGAGGCGAGGGGGAGGAGCATGCGCGGAGTGGAGCCGGACACGGGTCAAGGCGTGCGAGCGCTCGTGCGAGGCGGAGCAGCGCAGACCCCCCCATGCGCGTGCAAATGGAGCGGCTGGAGTGACGGGGAGGAGCAGCGCGGGCGTGTGGGGCGCGCGGCCTCAGGGGACGGCATGAGGCTGAGCACGGGAGGCATAACACGTTGGGCGACGAGGGCGGGCTGCCGTCATGTCGTGGGTTGGAGCAGGGCATGCGGCCAAGCAGTGGTGGGAACCGGCCGACGAGGCACGTGGCTGGGTGGCTTCACTCGGAGGCTGGGCCGAGCCGGAGTGCCGCGAGGCGGAGGCGGGGGGGGGGGGGGACGAGCGGGCGCGACGAGACGGAGCCGGCCGGGGCGGATGAGGCCCAACCGGCCGCAGGGAGGTGGATCCGACTGCGCCATGTGAGGGGTGAGCCGGCGTTGGAATTGTGGACGTCCAGGCGACGGGTGTCCTGGCGAGCAGTGCGGGAGCCGACCGAGCACGCAGCAGGGCGATATGGGTGGCCGGCGCGAGCGAGGGGTTCAGCGGGCATGACGGGATGCGGTGACGCGGTTGGAGGCGAGGCAATCAGAGCGGCGAGGTGCGGACGGAGCCGAGAGCCGGCAGCCGACGCAGCAGCTGGCTGATGTGCGGGCAAGGCGGCGGGGCCTGGCGCTGGCCGAGACCTAGGTCGCGCACGCAGGCGGGCGTGTGGGAGCCGGAGTCGGGGCGAAAGACAACAATGCGAGGGCTGGGGCGACCCGCAGCAGCACATAGTAGAGTGGAGACATGCCCGGTGGCACAGGCGCGGGAGGGGGTCCGGCGCGTGGAGGTCGGCTGGTCCGTGGCCCTCCTCGGGAGCGAGGCGAGGGGTGCGGGGGGGGGGGGCAGCGCAGTGGAGGAGCTGCTTGGGCGCGGAGGCTCCGCGGCACGGACCGGAGATGGGAAGGCCGGGCGGCCTCTTCTTTTGGGTGACGACGACATAGGAGATGCAGGGGCGGACCGCCTCAATGGCGTTGCAGGCGCAGCCGAGCACGGAGCTGCTCATTGGTGCCGCATCAATCGAGATGCTCGTTGGCCTCCATCCGCCGTCGTGCGCGCGTGATGCAGCACCTAGGCACGGCGACGGCTAGGGGAACAAGGAGCAGGCGGGGCACGGAGGCCGCGCCGGAGTGGTCGAGCCTGAGTGGGGCAACGCCGGAGCGGTGATGGGGCCCGCGTCGCGGCAGACAAGCTCAGAGATGGCGACGATGGCGAGCGCACCAGCCGCCCTCGCTCGATTCGCTGCTCGGCAAAGACGGAGCCGACGGTGGAGATGGACGATGCCGAGGCCGACGGCAAGGACGTGGCCGGCGATGGCGCGGGCGCCTGGTGGTGTGTTGGTGTCGGACCCCCAAGCCCCACCGGAGAGACGACGGTAACGCTGCGGTGATGATGACGAAGAGGGTCCCGCCCGAACCATGGTTCCAGCAGCAGCTGGCCCCATGGTGGGCGCCAACTGTCGTCGTTTTCTCACATGGGATGCCCTGAGACGGCAGATGACATGGGATGTCTTAAGAGGTGAGAGCAAGGCTGAACGGAGATCCAGGACGGGTATGCGGATAGCACCCAATGGTTTACCCAGGTTCGGGGCTCTCCAAAGAGATAATACCCTTACTCCTGCATGTATGTATATATGCGGTGTATATGTAGTATAGGGTTGCTCTTGGAGCTGTATCTGAGGAGGAAGAGGGAGTTGACTGCTCCCTTTCATGGCCTCACGTGTGGAGTAAGAGGGGAAATGAGAGGAATGGGGAGAGCTTGGACAGCTTGCCCGCCCATGGGTGAGCTCCCCTGGTGCCTCTTATATAGGGAGGCCCGGGGGACAAGGGGTGGCCCACTTGGCCTAACTACACTGTTGGAGGTGACATGTGATATGACTCATGATGCAGGCTACAATGCGTCACTATTGGAGCACAGTGAAGTGACAGGTGACGGGTGCACAGCGGGGCACTATTCGCCCGTAGTGCCCGACTGTAGCGGGGTGGCAGGCTCTGCAGTCCGTCAACTACAGTGTTGTGAGCTTGTGTCTGATGGGATGCCTGGAGCAGACTTCATCGGGCCGCAGCCGACAGCCGGATAGGAGCAGCCGAACTGGAGGAGCCGGACATGAGCAGACAAAGAGGAGGAGCCGGACAGGAGCAGACGGACTGGAGGAGCCGGAGAGGAGCAGCCGGACCGGACGAGCCAGACAGGAGCAGCCGGACTGGAGGAGCTAGACAGGCGTAGCCAGACAGGAGCAGCCAGACTGGAGGAGCCGGACAGGAGTAGCCGGACATCTACAGTGTCACCTGGAGGAGCCGGCCAAGAGGAGCCGGCCATCTACAGTGTCGTCAGCTACAGTGTCATCGGCTCACTTCTTCATTTTTCTTATTGGGCTTGTCATACCGGGGTGGCCCCCCTAGTGTTTTAAAATGTCGAGTTGTCTCCTTGAGCCTACTCGGGGGTCATCCCTCGGACAATCACCTGCGCCCGATGCGCCCTCTTCTGGATAGGAGGAGGGACCTGCTTTGGAGCGTCCGGAGATGCCGCTCTCTTCCTGGCACAGGGGAAATTACGTCCCCCCTCGCCCTCGACCTCGGCCTCTTTTTCTTCTTCTTCTTCTTCCTCTTCCTCCTCCTTAGCCTCCTCCTGATTTGAGGAGGCGGGGGTATCCTCGGATGCGGCATCAGGTTAGTCCCTGATGCAGATACCAGCCTGGCCTGGTTTCTTCTTCTTCAGTTTTTTTGTGGGAGCCTCATAAGGCTTTACCACGAGCATTTTTGCTAGCAGCCCGGTCCTCTCGTCTTCGGGCTGAGGCGCCGGAATGTTAATTTGGATGGCTTTCTTCAGCCATTTCTGTAAAGGCAGATAGGGAAAGGGGTTATGAAATCTCCTTAGGTAATGGAGCCGACCAAGCTAGGATGTATCATTCCTCGGATTCAGGCTTGGTGGCATGCAGACCCTTGTCCTCCTTCTCGGATGGCCAGCTCTTCTGTGATTTGAAGAGCGCCTTCCACAACTTCTCCCGCATAATGCAGAAGATATTCCGGACTGTGGTCTCGGCATCGAATTGACGTTCCCACAAGGGAGTATCCCGGCGCTGGCAAGGGATTATGTGTCTTTGGAGCATCACTTGGACCGCATCGGTCAACTTGGTGCCCTCCTTGACCATGGAGCGGATGCGCTTTTGCAGGTCGCTCACCTCCTTGCCCGGTCCCCAGATGAGGCCCTTTTCGAGCCATGAAGCCAGTCTGGTGGGGGGAGCGGATATGAATGCGGTGGAGGGATGCTGACTTTCTTCTTGAGGTTCAGTGATGTAGAACCACTCCTTCTGCCACCCCTTAATGGTGTCAATAAGGGTGCCCGACGGCCACCCAAAGCGGGTGAGCTTGCCAATGACATCCTTGCCGCAATCTGCGTGCTTGCTGCCGATGCACTTGGGCTTGATGTTGAACACCTGAAGCCAAAGCCCGAAGTGTGGATCGATGCACAGGAAGGCCTCACAAACGAGGATAAACACTAAGATATGCATGATGGAGTTCGGCGGGAGGTCATGGAAGTTGAGGCCGTAGAAAAACATCAACCCCCTGACGAAGGGGTGGATAGGGAAGCTCAACCCCCTGATTAAGTGGGGGATGAACACCACCCTTTCGCCTAGCTTGTGGATGGGGATCACTTGGCCCTATTCCGCCGCGCGGTGAGGGATGTCGGCGGGGAGGTATCTGGCTTTCTTGATGTCCTGGATGTCCTCATTGGTTACCGTGGAGGCCTCCCACTTGCTGTTGGAGCGGGAGCCCACCATTGGTGAGCTCGGAAGGGGGAGGCGGAAGATTTGGATCTGGGCTTCGGAGGCTCAGAGGAATGGGAGGCAGCGGAAGTAGAGGGAGAGCGTGAATAGCCGCGGGGTTTTTCTTTCCCTTTTATGAGGCTTATCATTTAAGCCCCCTCTGTCGTGCCATGAATCCCTCCACTTCCCAAGATGTGTGTACAGTTGCGCATGCATGATTAAACATATCCCGTGTGAAATGGAGCATGATGTGTGCGTTGATAGATCGTGCTGATGGAACGGCCTCGAACCGCGCATCGAGTTCTTGTAACTAGCCTAGCAGTCGTGGTGGGCCGTGAACTTTCGTCGGAGAGGTTGTCAAGGAACATTATCTTTTCCTCCCTGACGTTTGGCCTTCATTGCTAGTTTATTTCTCAGTATTCAGATGTGCCGCTATCCGGAAGTTGTTTGTCATCGGAAGCCAAACTCTGTTCGTCGAATGGAACTTACCTCACAAGCTGAAGACTTTGTTTGTGAAGCAATTGAAGCTGAAGACCCTTGGTGTTGGAGGCAAGTTCGGGGGCTACTGAGGGAGTCCTGGATTAAGGGGTCCTCGGGAAGCCCACCTATTCTTATGGGCCGGACTATATGGGCTACTTACTAAACACGGGAATATTTGAAGGCTCGGTCTCCAAGATGGAAGCTTCGGGAAGCATGGCTTGTACTCCAGGTTTGTTGTAGCAAATAGGCATGTTTATCTCTTTGGCATAGGACCGACCATGTGTAAACCTTAGGCATCCTTGGCGTCTATATAAGCCGGAGGGTTTTAGGGTATAGGCACAGAACAACTCATCTAGGGCTAGCTATTCGATCTCGAGGTAGATCAACTCTGTAACCCCCCATATCATGAATACAACCAAGCATGACATAGGGTATTACCTCCATAGGAGGGCCTGAACCTGGGTAAATCTATGCCCCCTTTGTCTCCTGTTACCGTTGATTCTAGTCTCACAGTTCGGGCCCCCCCTACCCGAGATCTACCGGTTTTGACACCGACACCAGCAAGCAAAGAAACATTGTAAAAATAAAAGAAAGACAAAGCATAACAAAAACCTGCAGCTTACGTACTCATATATAAAAACAACAATAATAGAGATAAACTAGAACTCATACTTGTTATCCTGTTCGGGGACACCAATCCAATCCAAAGGGTAGTGGTCAATAGAAACTAGGCTGAAGGGTGTCTCCATGTCATGGCTCGAAGACGCACTCCACATTTATCATATGGTCCATTGTAGGAGTCGAGAAGCTGAAACCTTTCACTCTTCAAGTCAAGAAATATTGAAACCCAGTGCCTAATACCACCCACGTGAGCTGGAACTTCAGGAGAGTCAAAAGTAGGGAAAATAACCTAAATGAAGTGAGGGAGTCCCGGATTAAGGATCGGGCCGTCGGCCTATCTCTTAATAGGCCGGGTTGGTGGGCCGTTCTCTAATTGTCGTAGGAAGGGACGGATACATTGAGATCCCACATTCCAGAAGGAAGTCCTGAAGGCGCGTCGTGCACTCCAAGTCAAGCTGAGGAAATCGGCATCTCCATCTCCATCCTGAGCAGGAGACTTACCATGTGTAAACCCTAGTACCCCCCGATGCCTATATAAACCGGGAGGGTTTTAGACGGTGTACTAGAGAAACGCGTCTAGGGTTTAGCTAGTCGATCTCGAGGTAAATCAACTCTGTAACCTTCATACCATCAATATAATAAAGAAGGACATGCGGTTTTACCTCCATGGGATGCCCCAAACCTGGGTAAACATCGTCTCCTTCGTCTCCTATTACCATTGATCCTAGTCTCACAGCTCGGGAACCCCTACCCGAGATCCGCCAGTTTTCACACCAACATTGGTGCTTTCATTGAGAGTTCTGCTGTGATCGCCAAAGGAATCGATGGCTCGCGTTGTCATCAACAAAGAAGTATGCAACATGGACACCTCTGTCCCTGGACAGATCTTCGCTTTCGGCAGCATTGTGCTGCATGCTGACCTGGCCAGCCATCCGGGATCTGTCGATAGTTTCACCCCTGATCAAGAGGTCAGATTCGGGAACCTAGAGTTCTCCATAGACTCTCGGGGTGATCTTTCGCTAACCGGGCTCGTAGTCTTGCCTGCCGTGCCCGAAGACTCCGCTTTTGGTCCTGCCCACGGGATCTAGCCTGGTGTTGACCTTGCTCTTAGTCCGTATCTGGCCATAGCGCCAGACATCCGGAGACCTGTTCCTATGGAACACTCTCCTCTCGTGGACGCATCGAAGGTTAACTCCGAAAGAATTGAGCAGGTTGACCCGATCAAGCTCTCGACACTCAATGAGGCCCTAGATCAGATCTTGTCGATGAAAATAACCGATGACCGAACCCCGATCCATGCTCAGATCAGTCTCAACGCAGGTGAAGAAGGGCTTTTCATCCCACTCACCACCCACTTGATAGCCACTATCGAGGACTTAATCGACATGTTGGACTATGTCTCCGAGGAGGCAGAAGACATGGATAAGGAAGATTTCGCTCCCACCCCTATTAACACCGGGCGATGGGCTGCAACCTCCACCTACGACATCTACATGGTGGACCCTCCAGCCGATAACGGCAAACACACACCCAAAAACGATGGTGACAAATCAAGTGAAGCACCGTCAAGGCGCCGGAAGCCGCATAAATGATCGAAGGCAAAAAGGGAAGAAAAGCTATCACCGACACCGGGGACGGAGATACCCCGTAAGACCTTGGCGATCCTGATATCCCAGAACAACCGCTAGAGGATCATGAAAGGCCGGAAGATCAGCGCAACCCCGATGATCTAAACGATTCCGAGGACGACAATTACCTCCCCCCTGTCGAGGAGGAGGACATCGCAGAAGTCGATGACTTCACCGTCCCTGAAAAGCTTGAAGATCAGGAACAGTTCAGGTAACAGCTTATAGCCACGGCCCGCAGCATAAAGGCAAAAGAGCGGCAACTTAAGGCCGAACAGGACAACCTCAATGATACATGGATGAGGGTCCTATAAGCTGAGGAAGGATACGATACCAGTCTATTGGACCAACCCATAAGCTATCCACGCCGAAGGCTGCTGCCAAAATTCGATGATGAGCTTACTAATACGCTGTCTCCCAAACATACTCCATACGACAAGCCAGACCGCCCTCCTCGAGGATGAGACAGGACGGCTGACGAAACCGGTTATAGGCCGATGATACCCCGAAGACGGGGAAAAGAGCCAATAGAGTCTGATGACAGGTTTGACCTGCGACACGTCCTAGACTATAGAGCAGGTCATACAAGATCCATCTACGGATCTAGAGGGTACTCACCCGATAGACGGGAGGGGTACCGGCCTTGTATCGACCGCAACAATAGAGGTTGAGAGCAAAATTGGGCCAGAACAGACGCCGATTACCGGCGTGACATAGCTCGGGTCAGAGGCGTTGCCCACCCACTCTGCTTCACAGACAAGGTGATGCAGCATCAGGTCCCGAAGGGTTTAAAGCCGTGAACATAGAGCAATACGATGGGAAGGATATGTCTCCAACGTATCTATAATTTATGAAGTATTCATACCATGTTTACAATAATTCTATATGATTTTGGTATGATTTTAATAGAATGAACCCGGACAGAAGTTGTTTTCAGCAGAACTACCATGGTGTCATTTTTTGTGCAGAAATAAAAGTTCACGGAATGGGCTGAAAATTTAGTATGATTTTTTATGGACCAAAAGAGACCCCCGAAGCATTGGAGCTGGGCCTGAAGAGCCACGAGGAGGTGACAAGCCACCTAGGCGTGACCAGGGGGTGGCCGCGCCTGGCAGGCTCGTGACTTCCTCGTGGCCCCCTTGATGTGAGATTGACGCCAAAAACTCCTATAAATAAAGAAACCTCCGAAAAGAAACTTAGATCGGGAGTTCCACCGCCGCAAACCTCCAGAGCCACGAAAAACAAATCTTGGCCCTCTCCAGCACCTTGCCGGAGGGGGTCACCATCACCAGAGGCCATCTTCATCATCCCAGAGGGGCCATCAACAGCATGGAGGCCAAGGACCAGAGGGAGAACCTCTCCCCACAGAGGGGGAGGTGATACATCTCCAACCTATCTACTTTTCCAAACTCTTTTGCCCTTGTTTTGGACTCTAATTTGCATGATTTGAATGGAACTAACCCGGACTGACGATGATTTCAGCAGAATTGCCTTGGTGTTATTTTTGTGTAGAAATAGAAGTTCTCGGATCGTCCCGAAAATTTATGGAGAATATTTTTGGAATTAATAAAAAATACCGTCGCAAGAATTAACCAGAGGGGGGCCACCTGTAGGCCACAAGCCTGCTAGGCGCGGCCACCCCCTGGCCGCCCCGAGCAGGCTTGTGGGTGTTGGAAATATGCCCTAGATGCAATAAATAAAGTGTTTATTATTATATTTCCTTGTTAATGATAATTGTTTATTGTCCATGCTATAATTTTATTGATTGGAAACACATTACATGTGTGGATAAATAGACAACACTTTGTCCCTAGTATGCCTCTAGTGAACTAGCTCGTTGATCAAAGATGGTCAATATTTCCTAGCCATTGACATATGATGTCATTTGATAATGGGATCACATCATTAGGAGAATGATGTGATGGACAAGACCCAAACTACAAACGTAGCATATGATCGTGTCAGTTTATTGCTACTGTTTTCTACATGTCAAGTATATGTTCCTATGACCATGAGATCATGCAACTCACGGACACCGGAAGGGTGCCTTGTGTGTATCAAACAATAGAACGTAACTGTGTGACTATAAAGGTGCTCCACAGGTATCTCCGAGGGTGTCTGTTGGGTTGGCATGGATCAAGACTGTGATTTGTTACTCTGTGTGACAGAGAGGTATCTCAGGGCCCACTCGGTAATACAACATCACAATAAGCCTTGCGAGCAATGTGACTAAGTGTTACTCATGGGATCTTGTATTAATGAATGAGTAAAGAGACTTTCCGGTAATGAGGTTGAACTAGGTATGGAGATACCGATGATCGAATCTCGGGAAAGTAACATACCGAAGAACAAAGGGAACATCATACGGGATTAACTGAATCGTTGGCATAGAGGTTCGACCGATAACGATCTTCATAGAATATTTAGGAACCAATATGGGCATCCAGGTCTTGCTATTGGTTATTGACCATAGAGGTGTCTCGGTCATGTCTACATAGTTCTCGAAGCTGCAGGGTCTGCACACTTAAGGTTTGGTGACATTTCGGTAGTATAGTGTTATGCATTGTGGTGACCGAAGGTTGTTCGGAGTCCCAGATGAGATCCCAGACGTCACGAGGAGCTCCATAATGGTCCGTAGGTAAAGATTGATATATAGGAAGTCCTATTTTGGTCGCCGGAAAAGTTTCGGGCTCATCGGTAGTGTACCGGGAGTGCCGGGAATGTACCGAGAGACCATCGGGAGGGTTATTTCGACCCAAGAGGCTACATGGCTGTGGGATAGTGAATACCAGCCCTTAGTGGGCTGGTGGAAGTCCCACACAAGGCCCATGCGGCTGGGAAAGAAAATCCCAAAGAGAAAAGTGGAAAAAGGCAAAAAAGGCAAAAAGGAAGGAGTCCTAGTCCTACTAGGATTGGAGGAGGATTCCTCCTCTCCTATCCACTTCGGACGAAGCCTCCTAGGGCTGGACCTTTGGCCAAGCCTCCTCCTCTCTTCCTATTATATATACTAGAGGTTTTAGGTTTTTTGGCACAAGATTTCAGCCACGTGCAATCCTACCCTCTAGTTCATAGTTTCTCCTCTAGATCGGTCTTCTACAGTGCTTTGGCAAAGCCCTGCCGGAATAGCTCCACCACCATCGCCTCAACGCCGTCGCGCTCCTGGATAAGTCTTCTACCTCTCCGCTCCCTCTTGCTGGATGAAGAAGGCAAAGATCGTCATCAAGTTGTACGTGTGCTGAACGCGAGGTACCGTCCGTTCGGTGCTTGATCGGGATGGATCTTGATTGGATCGCGGGACGCTCGGTGATTTGGATCGCGAAGACATTTGACTAAATCAACCGTGTTTCTTAACACTTCCCTCTTAGAGATCTACAAGGGTACGTAGATCCACTCTCCCTCTCATAGATGCTCATCACCATGGATAGATCTTGCGTGTGAGCGGGAATTTTTTTGTTTCCCATGCAACATTCCCCAATAGTGGCATCATGAGCTAGGTCTATGTGTAGATGAGATCTCGAGTAGAACACAAAGAGTTTGTGGGCATTGATGCTTAGATTGCTTCCTCCCTTGGTTGTGTTTTGGTTCAGCGGTATTGTGGGATGAAGTGGCCCGGACCAACCTTACTCGTATGCTTACGAGAGACTGGTTCCATCAACTGACATGTAACATCATTGCACAAAGATGGCTGGCGGGTGCCTGTTTCTCCTACTTTAGTTGGATCGGATTCGACAAAGGCGGTCCTTGAGAAGGTTGAAAAGCAACTTATGTATCACCATTGTGGTTTATGCGTAGGTGAGAATTGTTCTTGCTAGATACCCATAGTAGCCACGTAAAACATGCAACAAGAATTAGAGGACGTCTAACTTCTTTTTGCAGGGTATGTTGTGACGTGATATGGCCAATTACATGATGTGATATATGTTATGTATGAGATGATCATGTGTTGTATAGAATATCACGACTTGCATGTCGATGAGTATGGCAACCGGTAGGAGCCATAGGGTTATCTTTGATTATTGTATGACCTGCGTGTCAATCATTAAGTGCTATGTAATGCTTTACTTTATCGCTAAACGGTAGCAATAGTAGTAGAACCATGATGGGCGCGACAACCCCGATGGCGACACGTTGATGGAGATCATGGTGTCGTGCCGGTTACGATGGAGATCATGCCAGTGCTTTCAAGATGGAGATCAAAAGCACAAAGTTCATGGCCATATCATGTCACTTATGATTTGCATGTGATGTTAATCCCTTTATGCACCTTGTTTTGCTTAGGACAACGGTAGCATTATAAGGCGATCCCTCACTTAAAATTTCAAGTTGAATTGTGTTCTCCCCGACTGTGCACCATTGCGAAAGTTCGTCGTGTCGAGACACCACGTGATGATCGGGTGTGATAGACTCTACGTTCACATACAACGTGTGCAAGCCAGTGTTGCACAACAGAACACTCGGGTTAAACTTGACGAGCCTAGCATGTATAGACATGGCCTCGGAACACAAGAGACCGAAAGGTCGAACATGACTCATATAGTATATATGATCAACATGATGATGTTCATCATTGAAACCACCTCAACTCACGTGATGATCGGACTTGAGATGGTGAATTTGGATCATGTGACACTCAGATGACCTGAGGGATGTCAATTTGAGTGGGAGCTTTAGTAATTTGATTAACTAAACTCGTTATCTTGAACAATAGTCTAAGTAACCTTTGCATATTTATGTTGTAGATCAATGGCTTTGCTAAGGTGAAAGATGATGGAAGTAACATTGTTGAGTGGGCCCATAATCTGAGGATTATCCTCATGGCTTCCCAGAAATCATATGTCCTTGATGCACCGCTTGGTGACCAATCAGAAGACATGTCATTCGAAGATGTTAAGAACGCTTGGGAGTCACGTTCTAGAGATTACTCAATAGTTCAGTGTGCAATATTGTATGGCTTAGAAACGGGACTTCAAAGACATTTTAAACGTCTTGGAGCATATGAGATGTTCCAGGAGTTGAACTTTATCTTTCAGAAGAATGCCCGGATCGAGAGGTATGAGACCTCCGATAAGTTCTATGCTTGAAAAATGGAGGAGAACGGGTCTATCAGTTAACATAGACTCAGAATGTCTGGGTATTCGACTGGTCTAGCGGAGTTGGGAATTACCCTTCCGCTAGAGGCGATCACCGACAAAGTTCTTCAATCACTGCCACCTAGTTACAAGAGCTTTGTGATGTACTATAACATGCACAGGATGAACAAGTCAGTCGCTGAGCTGTTTGTGATGCTAAAAGTCATTGAGTCTAAAATCCAGAAAGAACATCAAGTGTTGATGGTCAATAAAACCACTAGTTTCAAGAAGAATGGCAAGGGCAAGGGCAAGACGGGTAAAACCAAGAAGGATGGGAAAGCAGTTGCTACTCCTGTAAAGAAGTCCAAGACAGGACCCAAGCCAGAAACTGAGTGCTTTCATTGCAAGGGAAATGGTCACTGGAAGCGGAACTGCCCCAAGTACCTAGCTGACAAGAAGGCGGCTAACGACAAACAAGGTATATATGATATACATGTTATTGGTGTGTACCTTACTAGCTCTCATTGTAGTGCCTGGGTATTTGATACCGGTTCGGTTGCTCACATTTGCAACTCAAAACAAGAACTATGGAATAGACGAAGGCTGGCAAAGGATGAAGTGACGATGTGCGTGGGAAATGGTTCCAAGGTTGATGTGATCGCCGTCGACACACTCTGTCTTCGATTACCATCGGGATTAGTGATGAACCTAAATAATTGCTATTTAGTGCCTGCATTAAGCATGAACATTATATCTGGATCTTGTTTATTGCGAGACGGTTACTCATTCAAATAAGAGAATAAAGGTTGTTCTATTTATATGAGTAATTTCTTTTATGGTCGTGCACCCAATGTGAGGGGTTTATTCATATTGAATCTTGATAGTAATGATACACATGTTCATAACATTGCTGCCAAAAGATGTAGAGTTGATAATGATAGTACCACTTTCTTGTGGCACTGCCGTTTAGGCCATATTGGTGTAAAACACATGAGGAATCTCCATGCTGATGGACTTTTGGAGTCACTTGATTTTGAATCACTTGACACATGTGAACCATGCCTCATGGGCAAGATGACTAAAACGCCGTTCTCTGGAACAATGGAACGGGCAAGTGACTTATTGGAAATCATACATACTGATGTGTGCGGTCCAATGAATGTTACAGCGCATGGTGGATAACGTTATTTTCTCACCTTCACTGATGACTTAAGTAGATATGGGTATATTTACTTAATGAAACACAAGTCTGAAACGTTTGAAAAGTTCAAGCAATTTCAGAGTGAAGTTGAGAATCATTGTAACAAGAAGAGTAAATTCCCACGATCTAATCAAGGAGGTGAATATCTGAGTTATGAGTTTGGCAGTCACTTAAGACAGTGTGGAATTATTTCACAGTTGACACCGCCTGGAACACCACAGCGTAATGGTGTGTCCGAACGTCGTAATCGAACCTTATTAGATATGGTGCGTTCTATGATGGCTCTTGCTGATTTGCCACTATCGTTTTGGGGTTATGCATTAGAGACAGCTGCATTCACATTAAATAGGGCACCATCAAAACCCGTTGAGACAACGCCATATGAACTGTTGTTTGGCAAGAAGCCAAAGTTGTCGTTTCTTAAAGTTTGGGGATGTGATGCTTATGTCAAAAAGCTTCAGCCTGAAAAGCTGGAACCCAAAGCGGAGAAATGCGTCTTCATAGGATACCCGAAAGAGAAAGTCAGGTATACCTTCTATCTCAGATCCGAAGGCAAAGTGTTTGTCGCTAAGAACAGAACATTTCTTGAGAAAGAGTTTCTCTCGAAAGAATTGAGTGGGAGGAAAACAGAGCTTGATGAGGTTATTGAACCTTTACTTCAACCAGAGAGTAGCGCAGTGCAGAAAGATGTTTCTGTGGAGCCTACGACAGCTGAAAAGGAAGTTAATGATGATGATCATGAAGCTTCGGATCAAGTTACTATTGAACCTCGTAGGTCAACAAGGGCACGTACTGCTCCTGAGTGGTACGACAACCTTGTCTTGGAGGTCATGTTGTTGGACAACAATGAACCTACGAGCTATGGAGGAGCGGTGATGGGCCCGGATTCCGAGAAATGGTTTGAGGCCATGAAATCCGAGATGGGATCCATGTATGAAAACAAAGTATGGACTTTTGAAGTATTACCTAAAGGGCGAAAGGCCATTCAGAACAAATGGATCTTTAAGAAGAAGACGGACACGGACGGTAATGTCACAGTCTATAAAGCTCGACTTGTGGCAAAGGGTTTTTCACAAGTTCAAGGGGTTGACTACGATGAGACCTTCTCACCCGTAGCAATGCTTAAGTCTGTCAAAATCATGTTGGCAATAGCTTCTTATTTCGACTATGAGTTTTGGCATATGGATGTCAAAACAGCGTTCCTCAATGGTTTCCTTGAGGAAGAGTTGTATATGATGCAACTAGAAGGTTTTATCGATCCAGAGAATGCTGACAAAGTTTGCAAACTCTAGCAATCCATTTATGGGCTGGTGCAAGCATCTCGGAGTTGGAATAAGCGCTTTGATGAGGTGATCAAAGCGCTTGGGTTTATACAAGTTTATTGAGAAGCTTGTATTTACAAGAAAGTGAGTGGGATCACTATAGCGTTTCTAATATTATATGTGGATGACATATTACTGATTGGAAACAATATAGAAATGCTGGAAAGTGTGAAGGAATATTTGAACAAGAGTTTTTCAATGAAGGACCTAGGATAAGCTACTTTCATATTAGGCATTAAGATCTATAGAGATAGATCGAGACGCTTAATAACACTTTCACAGAGCACATACCTTGATAAAGTTTTGAAGAAGTTCAAAATGGATAAGTCCAACAAGGGGTTCTTGCCTGTGTTGCAGGGTGTGAAGTTGAGTAAGACTCAATGCCCAGTGACTGCAGAAGATAGAGAAAAGATGTGTGTCATCCCCTATGCTTCAGCCATAGGCTCTACCATGTATGCAATGCTGTGCACAAGACCCGATGTCAGCCTTGCCATAGGTATGGCCAGAAGGTTTCAAAGTGATCCTAGAATGGAGCACTGGGCGGCGGTCAATAATATCCTTAAGTACCTGAAAAGGACTAAGGAAATGTTTCTCATTTATTGAGGTGATGAAGAGCTCATCGTAAAGGGTTACGTTGGTGCAAGCTTTGACACTGATCCGGATGACTCTAAGTCACAAACCGGATACATATTTATTCTTAACGGGGGAGCGGTAAGCTGGTGCAGTTCCAAGAAAAGCGTGGTAGCCGATTCTACATGCAAAGCGGAGTACATCATAGCCTCGGAGGCGGCAAAGGAAGGTGTCTGGATGAAGCAGTTTATGACAGATCTTGGAGTAGTGCCCAATGCACTGAATCCAATGACTCTATTCTATGACAACACTGGTTCCATTGCCCTGGCCAAGGAACCAAGGTTATTACAAGAGGACCAGACACATAAAGCGATGCTTCAACTCCATCTACGATTACATCGAGGAGACGAACATAAATATTTGCAAAGTGCACATGGATTTGAATTTTGCAGACCCGTTGACTAAACCTCTTCCAAGGGCTAAACATGATCAACACCAGAACTGCATGGGTGTTCAATTCAGTACAATGTAAATCACATAGTGATGTGAACTAGATTATTGATTCTAGTGCAAGTGGGAGACTATTGGAAATATGCCCTAGAGGAAATAAATAAAGTATTTATTATTATATTTCCTTGTTCATTATAATTTTTTATTCTCCGTGCTATAATTGTATTGATTGGAAACACATTACATGTGTGGATAAATAGACAACACTTTGTCCCTAGTATGCCTCTAGTGAACTAGCTCATTGATCAAAGATGGTCAAGGTTTCCTAGACATTGACATATGATGTCATTTGATAACGGAATCACATCATTAGGAGAATGATGTGATGGACAAGACCCGAACTACAAATGTAGCATATGATCGTGTCAGTTTATTGCTACTGTTTTCTACATGTCAAGTATATGTTCCTATGACCATGAGATCATGCAACTCACGGACACTGGAAGAGTGCCTTGTGTGTATCAAACGTCGTAACGTAACTGGGTGACTATAAAGGTGCTCTATAGGTATCTCCGAGGGTGTCTGTTGGGTTAGCATGGATCAAGACTGGGATTTGTTACTCCGTGTGACGGAGAGGTATCTTAGGGCCCACTCGGTAATACAACATAACAATAAGCCTTGCAAGCAATGTGACTAAGTGTTAGTCATAGGATCTTGTATTACGGAATGAGTAAAGAGACTTGCCGGTAACGAGGTTGAACTAGGTATGGAGATACCGACGATCGAATCTCGGGCAAGTAACATACTTAAGAACAAAGGGAACATCATATGGGATTAACTGAATCCTTGACATAGTGGTTCGACCGATAAAGATCTTCATAGAATATGCAGGAACCAATATGGGCATCCAGGTCCCGCTATTGGTTATTGACCGTAGAGGTGTCTTGGTCATGTCTACATAGTTCTCGAACCTGCAGGGTCTACACACTTAAGGTTTGGTGACGTTTAGGTAGTATAGAGTTATACATGGTGGTGACCGAAGGTTGTTCAGAGTCCCGTATGAGATCCCGCATGTCACGAGTAGCTCCGGAATGGTCCGTAGGTAAAGATTGATATATAGGAAGTCCTATTTTGGTCGCCGAAAAAGTTTCGGGCTCATCGATAGTGTACCAGGAGTGCCGGTAGTGTATCGGGAGACCATCGGAAGGGGTATTTGGACCCAAGAGGCTACATGGGCTGTGGGAGAGTGAATACTAGCCCTTAGTGGGCTGGTGGAAGTCCCACAGAAGGCCCATGTGGCTGGGAAAGAAAAGCCCAAAGAGAAAAGGTGGAAAAAGGCAAAAACGGCAAAAAAGGAAGGAGTCCTAGTCCTACTAGGATTGAAGGAGGATTCCTCCTCTCCTATCCACTTCGGCCGAAGCCTCCTAGGGCTGGCCCTTTGGCCAAGCCTCCTCCTCTCTTCCTCTTATATATACTAGAGGTTTTAGGGTTTCTGGCACAAGATTTCAGCCACGTGCAACCCTACCCTCTAGTTCATAGTTTCTCCTCTACATCGGTTTTCCGCAGTGCTTAGGCGAAGCCCTGCCAGAATAGCTCCACCACCATCACGGCAACGCCGTCGCACTGCCGGAGAACTATTCTATCTCTCCGCTCCCTCTTGCTGGATCAAGAAGGTGGAGATCGCCATCAAGTTGTATCTGTGCTGAACGCAGAGGTGCCGTCTGTTCGGTGCTTGATCGGGACGGATCGTGATTGGATCGTGGGAGGCTCGGCGATTTGGATCGCAAAGACGTTAAACTACATGAACCGCATTTCTTAACACTTCCCGCTTAGCGATCTACAAGAGTACGCAGATCCACTCTCCCTCTCGTAGATGCTCATCACCATTGATAGATCTTGCGTGTGCGCGGGAAATTTTTGTTTCCCATGCAACGTTCCCCAATAGTGGGGCCCTCATGGCTCCTCCGACCTCCTCTCCTACTCCATATAACCCTATTTGTCGAGAAAAAATTAGAGAGAAGAGCTCATTGCGTTTCATGATACGGAGCCATCGCCACCTCCCGTTCTTCCTCGGGAGACGAGATCCCGAGTCCGTTTTGGGCTCTGAAGAGGGGAAATCGCTGCCTTTGTCATCACCAACCATGATTCATCACCAATTCCATGATGCTCTCCAATGTTCATGAGTAATCTCATCGTAGGCTTGCTGGACGGTGATGGGTTGGATGAGATTTATCATGTAATCGAGTTAGTTTTCTTAGGGTTTGATCCCTAGTATCCACTATGTTCTGAGATTGATGTTGCTATGACTTTTCTATGCTTAATGCTTGTCACTAGGGCCCGAGTGCCATGATTTCAGATCTGAACCTATTATGTTTTCATGAATATATGTGTGTTCTTGATCATATCTTGCAAGTTGTAGACACCTATTACGAGTTATGATCCGCATCCCCCAGGGTGACAATAACTAGGATTCTTTCCGGTGATTACTGTAGTTTGAGGAGTTCATGTATTCACTAAGTGCTAATGCTTTGGTCCGGTTCTCTATTAAAAGGAGGCCTTAATATCCCTTAGTTTCCCATAGGACCCGCTGCCATGGGAGGGTAGGACAATAGATGTCATGCAAGTTCTTTTCCATAAGCACCTATGACTGTATACGGAATACATGCCTAGATTACATTGATGAATTGGAGCTAGTTCTGTGTCACCCTATGTTATAACTATTGCATGATGAATGCCATCTGACATAATTATCCATCACTGATCCATTACCTACGAGCTTTCCATATATTGATATTTGCTAAGTTACTTTTCCGTTGCTACTGTTACAAACACTACACTGCTACTATCACTTGCCAACGTTACCGTTACTACTATATTACTTTGCTACTGAACACTTTGCTGCCAATATTAAGTCTTTCAGGTGTGGTTGAATTGAAAACTCAGTTGCTAATACTCGAGAATATTCTTTTGCTCCCCTTGTGTCGAATCAATAAATTTGGTTTGAATACTCTACCCTCGAAAACTGTTGCGATCCCCTATACTTGTGGGTTATCAAGACCTTTTTTTGGCGCTGTTGCCGGGAAGCATAGCTTTCTTCTCTGAGTCACTTGGGATATATATCTGTTAATCACTATGAATAATCTGAAATATCCAAAAACCAAGATCTATCCCTCTACTGCGAGGGGAGGTAAGGAACTCTCATCTAGCTCTACACTTGATTTACCTTCTGTTATGAGTAAGTTTGCGACACCAACACTTGCCAGTAATTCTGATATGTCGCAAGTAATTGATGATGCTACTTCTGCTATGCATGATGCTTATGATAATACCTTGCTTGATGATACTATGCCACTGGGTGAATTTCTTGATGAACAAATTGCTAGAGCCAATGCTAAAACTGATAATATTTCTGAATCTGATGAAATTATTGAAACTAAACACTATGATTCACTTGCTAGACCTAACTCTCCTAGATATGAGTTGCCTGATATACCTAAGGGTTATGTTATGGAAGGAGAGGTAGCTAGGGACGTTCATGCTTGTCAGGATAGAGATGATCTTAAGAAATTGCTTCACAAGTGGAAGGAAAAATCTCTGAATGCTAGAATGCAATATGATTCTAAGTTTAATACTTCACCTATCTTTGTTACTCATAAGCATTATGAATTCTCTATCAATCCTGAGTTAATTACTTTGATTGAATCTGATCCTTTCCATGGTTATGAATCTGAAACTGTTGTGGCACATCATACCAAATTGAATGATATAGCCACCCTATTTACTCATGAGGAATAAATCCGCTATTACTATATTCTTAAGTTGTTTCCTTTCTCATTAAAGGGTGATGCTAAGATATGGTTTAAATATGTTGCTCTTGGTTGCTCCCCAGGATATGATTTATTACTTCTCTGAAAAATATTTTCCTGCCCATAAGAAACAAGCTGCCTTGCAGGAAATATTTAACTTTGTGCAAATTGAAGAAGAGAGTCTCCCACAAGCTTGGGGGAGGATTATCCAATTACTTAATGCTTTGCGTGATCATCCTCTCAAGAAAAATGAAATACTTGATATCTTTTATAATTGACTAACTGATGCTTCTAGGGACTACCTAGATAGTTGTGTTGGTTGTGTTTTCAGGGAACGAACTATTGAACAAGCTGAATTACTATTGAATAATATATTGAGCAATGATAATCATTGGACTATTCCCGAACCACCTCCAAAGGTAACTCCGAAGAAAAGAGGTATTCTATTCCTCAGTCCTGAACATATGCAAGAGGCAAAGAAATCTATGAAGGAAAAAGGTATAAAGCTGAAGATGTTAAGAATCTACCACCTATTGAAGAAATACATGGTCTTGATAAGCCGACACGGGTACTAGAGGTAAATTCTCTTAGTAGATTAGATGAAGGAGATATCCCGTATAATAAGTCTGCTAGCCAATGCTTGGATGAATTTGATAATTTTATTATGAAGCAAGCAAATTTCAATGCCTATGTTACTAGACAATTGAAACATAATGCTTATATGCTTGATCGCTTGGGTGACTATTTGAGTAGAACTATCAATGATCTGAAGCTTATTAGTAAACATGCTTCCATGGTAACCACTCAAGTAGAACAAGTACTTAAGGCTCAAAATGATTTGTTTATTGAGATGAATAGTAAAGACAATGGTCATTTTGTTAAAGTTGTGACTAGAGGTGGTAGAATGACTCAGGAACCTTTGTATCCCAAGGGCCATCCTAGGAGAATTGAACAAGATTCTTAGAGAATTAATACTGATGCACCTATTCCTTCCAATAAGAGTAGAAAAAAGAATGATGATAGTACTTTGCATGCTGCTAGTGAACCTATTATAGATACATTTGAGAATCCAAATGATATTTCTATTTCTGATGCTGAGACACAATCTGGTGATGAACATGAGCCTAGTGATAACATTAATAATGATGTTCATGATGATGCTCAACCTAGTAATGATAATGATGTGGAGATGGAACCTGCTGATGATCTTGATAACCCACAACCTATGAATAAAAGATACGATAAAAGAGACTTCATTGCTAGGAAGCATGGCAGAGAAAGAGAACCATGGGTTCATAAACCCATGCCCTTTCCTCCTAAACCATCCAAGAAAAAGGATGATGAGGACTTTGAGCGATTTGATAAAATGCTTAGACCGGAATTTTTACATATGCGCTTGACTGATATTTTGAAAATGTCTCCTTATGCTAAGTATATGAAATATATTGTGACAAATAAAAGAAAGATACCGAAAGCTGAGATTTCCACCATGCTAGCTAATTATACTTTTATAGGTGGAATACCTAAGAAACTAGGAGATCCCGGATTACCTACTATACCATGCTCTATTAAAGGAAATTATGTTAAAACTGCTTTATGTGATCTTGGAGCTGGTGTTAGTGTTATGCCTTTCTCTTTATACTATAGACTTGATTTGAATAAGTTGACACCTACTGAAATCTCTTTGCAAATGGATGATAAATCAACTGCTCTACCTATCGGTATTTGTGAGGATGTACCTATCGTAGTTGCAAATGGTATTATCTTGACGGAGTTTGTTATTCTTGATATTCCCAAGGACGACAGTATGTCGATATTCCTAGGTAGACCCTTTTTGAATACTACAGGGGCCGTTATTGATTTCAACAAAGGCAATGTCACTTTTCATATTAATGGTAATGAACATACGGTAGACTTTCTGAAGAAACAACCTCAAGTTCATAGTATCAACTCTATTGAAAAAACTCCAACAATTATTATTGGAGACTTTGATTTCCCTCTTCCTACTGTCAAGAAGAAATATGATATACTTATTGTTGGGGAAATGCAAATCCCCATTGAGGTAACTTAGTGTTATTTGAAAATTCTTTGGTTTCATGATATTCGAAAGAAGTTTGTTAATAAGACTTGATCAACCTTATTGATGGATTCCTTTTGATGAGCATGAGATGGATGAATTTAGAAAGCACAACTTCCTGCACCTAAGTTTTACTTTCTCTTACCTAGATGAAATTAAGTGAAAATGCTATTATTTTTCTGTTTTGTGAGTTTTCCATGTAAGAGAAAAATGACCTAAAAATAAAAGTTCCCAGAATCCCGTGAAAATTTAGTATGATTTTTTTCTAGAATATTTAAGAATTTTTGGCACTGAGAATGCATCAGGGGGCTGCACCAGTGGGCCACAAGCCTACAGGGCACGACCACCCCCTGGTCGTGCCCTTGGGGCTTGTGGGTCCCACGTGGCCCCCCTCCACTAATTCCAACATCCATTCACTTCATCTTCCTCCATAAGAAATCCCACCACTGCTCAAACCCATGTTCTAGCTCATATTGCTTCCATTTTTGATCTCCTTGCTCAAAGCTCCATTCACAAAACTGTTTAGGATATTGCTCATTGAAATGTTGAGAAGGTTACTAAGAGGTTCTTCAAGCCGGGGTTCTAAGGAAGATGAAAATGAAATGAAGGAGAAACCCAAATATAATCTTCCCCGCGTCGTAGAAATCCGACCATGTGAATGGCGGTGTGACACATTCTTGAGGGCGAATGGAATTTATAAAGATTTCTATTATTTGGCCGAGAATGCAGGCATCACCGACTTCCTCAACGATAAGTGTGACCAGTACCAATTGCTCACTAATACCATTGTGCAATTTTTTTTTCACTTTCATCCTAGGGAAGACCCTCCTACGATAGAATTTCACTTATATGATGTTCCTAAGAAAATGAACCTTAAGGATTTTTGCAAAGTTTGCAAGATACCCTATGAGGGCAGCATCAGGGAACCACGTCCTCGAGACATGGAAGATTTTATTGCCGCAGTCATTGTAGGAGAAGAGAGAGGCGTGTCAAAGGCAAGAGCAGCTAGTTTACATTTTCCTGTGCTATGCTATTATTCATTATTTGCGGGAAGATGTTTAGTTGGTCACTAGGAGAGTGGAAACCTTGCTATTTTGCGCCATGCTTTACTTGCTGATAGAACCTTTAGTCTGGGCGCTATGGTGGCCCAACGGTTGAACACCAACCGTTCGAAGGGGCCCATATTCGGAGGTATCTATGCATCTCATTTAGCTAAAAAAATTGAGATACCCATTAGGCTTCACAAGAAAGATGAGAAGCTGATACCCGTGAACTTTCTAGATTAGGACCGTATGGTAGCCCATGATGTTATTAAAAAGAATGGTGATAGGAGGCTGCTTTACAATTTAATACTTAGTGAGGGTACTTATGAGATTATTAGTCTACCTGCTTTTTCTCTGTTCAATATTCATTCAGGCAGGTACACTGTTATGCCTGATGACATCTACCGATATTGGGGTTTGTCGCAACCTCCAGCACCTAAGTAGGCACCGGCTCTAGATTCATATCAGACCCCGGTTTTTTAGTGGGAGCCACAGGAGATCGCTAATCAGTGGAACCCTCAGTGTACTCTGGAGTATCCCGGAGAAGGTTATTTCTAGCCATGGCCCTAGACCAACCTAGGCCAAAAGCCTAAGCTTAGGGGAGTATGTATTTCTTACCAACATTACATTCATGTTCACACACTTATTTTAGTTGTCGGTGTTCATACTTTTTCATTGTACTATCCATGGTATTTTATTTTATTCTTTATGCTTTCTTCTTGTGTGTTTAATTAACTTTGAGGAAAATACAAAAAAATAGTTCTAGCTTTATTTCCTAGTTGCTTAGTTGTAGCATTAAAGAGAAAACCCAAAAAGATTTCTTGTTCTTCTTTTTGCTTGTTGGGAGCTTTCCCGTGTAAATAATTTTCCTTGCTTTTCTTTGGGTCGTAAGGAGAAGACCACGATGACATGTTGAGTGGATCTCATATGCACTATTTTTTATCTTACAAAGAGCCCATATTGCCTTGTATTCTCCTTTGGTTTATTGTTTGTAGATTCCAGCTTAGTCCAATGCACGTGCACTCTTATTATTATTCACATCGTTCGGTCGTGCATGTGAAGGGCAATAATGATGATATTTGATGAAAATATTGAGATGGAGAAAAGCTGGTATGAACTCGACCTATCTTGCTTTTGTAAATATGATTAGCTCATCATTCCGAATTCAGTACATTATGGGTTGAACATGTTTGCAATAACAATTAGAGATTATAGTTATTCATCCCATGCTTAATTAGCTAAGAGTGGATAATGGTCCGTCTTGAGTGCCAACATGCGCATTAAAATGGTTGTGATGTAGTATGATAGAATGGTATCCTCCTCTGGATGATTCAAGTGGCTTGACTTGGCACATGTTCACGCAAGTAGTTGAAACAAATCAATATAGCCTCCACGATATTTATGTTCATAGTGAATTATATCCTACTCATTCTTGCATTCAATGTTGGTTAATCTCAAAGCATGTTGATGATTGTGTCTCTCTCTAGTTGGTCGCTCCCTAGTCTTTTGCTAGCGTTCACTTGTACTAAGCGGGAATACTGCTTATGCATCCATCTCAATAAACCCAAAGTTGTTCCATATGGTTCCACCATATGTACCTATATGCGGTATTTACCTGCCGTTCCAAGTAAATTTGCATGTGCTAAACTATAAACCTTCAAATAAACTTTCTATTTTGTATGCCCAAATTGCTCATGTGGCGACTGGGGGCTATCAATATCTTCCATGCTAGGTGGGCTATTCTCACGATATGTGTTGATTCACTATCATTCACGAGAAAGTGGCTGGTAATCGGAATGCCCAGTTCCATGCTCGAAATAAAAAGAAAAATATAATTAAATAAAACTCCCCTAGGACTGTGTTTGTATGGACAATACCCGTGAATTCGGCCTGCCGTGGAGTGTGACTGATTGGGGGAGGGGAGTAAAAACTTTACCATTCTGTTTGGGAACCGCCTATAATGTATCTAGGGTGGAAGATATTGAAAACCTCTTGGTCATTATGTGAGCAACGAAAGCATACCGCTCCAAAATCATTACCTATCTCTGTTTTAAAAGCTCGAGCTCTGGCACCTCTACAAATCAATGCTTCCCTTTGCGAAGGGTCTTTCCATTTACTTTATTGTAGAGTCACCATCCTCTTATAAAAAGCACCAGTTAGAGAGCACCATTGTCATTTGTATGCCTTGCTATTAGTTGATATTGAGTATGAGCATGACTGGATCTCTCTCACCGTGAATTAAAATGTTTATTCAGTCCTTGTTTTCCAGAGGTGCTCTGCATTAATGTTTTGCGGTCTCAGAAATGGCTAGAGAGATACCATCATGTCATATTGTATCATGATTGTTTTGATAAATTGTTGTCATCCGAGACTAGTTATTATTGCTTGCTAGTTGATTATGTCATTACTATGAATAAATGTGAGTGTTATAGCGAATGTGGTTAGTTTACAATCTTTGCTAAAAGTCTGAACATAAGTTAAACATATTTACAACAACAAGATCATACAGAGTTTGTAAAAGTTTTTCTTTATCACTTTCACTTTATCAACTGAATTTCTTGAGGACAAGCAAAGGTTTAAGCTTCGGGGAGTTGATACGTCTCCAACGTATATACTTTTCCAAACTCTTTTGCCCTTGTTTTGGACTCTAATTTGCATGATTTGAATGGAACTAACCTGGACTGACGCTGTTTTCAGGAGAATTGCCTTGGTGTTATTTTTGTGTAGAAATAAAAGTTCTCGGATTGACCTGAAAATTTATGGAGAATATTTTTGGAATTAATAAAAAATACTGGCGCAAGAATTAACCAAAGGGGGCTGCCTACAGGCCACAAGCCTGTTAGGCGCGGCCCTCATGGTCGCACTGAGAAGGGTTCTGGGGCCCTCGTGGCTCCTTCGACCTCCTCTCCAGATCCATATAATCCTATTCGTTGAGAAAAAATCAGAGAGAAGAGTTCATCACTTTTCACGATATGGAGCCGCCACCACCTCTTGTTCTTCCTCGGGAGACCAGATCTGGAGTCTGCTTTGGGCTCCGGAGAGGGGAAATCGACGCCTTCGTCATCATCAACCATCCTTCATCACCAATTCCATGATGCTCTCCACCATTCGTGAGTAATCTCATTGTAGGCTTGCTGGACGGTGATGGGTTGGATCAGATTTATCATGTAATCGAGTTAGTTTTGTTAGGGTTTGATCCCTAGTATCCACTATCTTCTGAGACTGATGCTGCTATGACTTTGCTATGCTTAATTCTTGTCACTAGGGCCCGAGTGCCATGATTTCAGATCTGAACCTATTTTGTTTTCATGAATATATGTGTGTTCTTGATCCTATCTTGCAAGTTGTAGACACCTATTACGTGTTATGATCCGCATCCCCCAGGGTGAGAATTACTAGGATTCTTTCCGGTGATTACCGTAGTTTGAGGAGTTCATGTATGCACTAAGTGCTAATACTTCGGTACGGTTCTCTATTAAAAGGAGGCCTTAATATCCCTTAGTTTCCAAAGGACCCCGCTACCATGGGAGGGTAGGACAATAGATGTTATGCAAGTTCTTTTCTAGAAGCACGTATGACTATATACGGAATACATGCCTACATTACATTGATGAATTGGAGCTAGTTCCGTGTCACCCTATGTTATAACTGTTGCATGATGAATGCCATCCAACATAATTATCCATCACTGATCCATTGCCTATGAGCTTTCCATATATTGATCTTTGCTAAGTCACTTTTCCGTTGCTACTGTTACAAACACTACAAACTGCTACTTTCACTTGCCACCATTACCGTTACTACCATATTACTTTGCTACTGAACACTTTGCTGCCGATATTAAGTCTTTCAGGTGTGGTTGAATTGACAACTCAACTGCTAATAATCGAGAATATTCTTTGGCTCCCTTGTGTCAAATCGATAAATTTGGGTTGAATACTCTACCCTCGAAAACTGTTGCGATCCCCTATACTTGTGGGTTATCAGGAGGCCATGGAGGAGGAAGCACAAGGCGGAGACCCTCTCCCCCTCTCTCCCGGTGGTGCCGAAGTGCCACCAGGGGAACCATTGCCGCGGTGATCGTCTTCATCAACATCACCTACTTTATCACCATCATGATCTCCTTTTAGCGGTACACTCTCCCGCACCCCGCTGTATTCCCCTACTTGAACATGGCGCTTTATGCCACATATTATGAACCAATGATGTGTTGCCATCCTATGATGTTTTGAGTAGATTTGTTTTCTCCTTTGGGTTGATTGATGACATAGATTGGTTTGAGTTGTATGTTTATTTTGGTGATATCCTATGGTGCCTTCCGTGCCGCGCACACGTGAAGGATTCCTGCTGTAGGGTGTTGTAATACTTTAATGATTCACTTATAGTGGGTTGCTTGAGTGACAGAAGCATAAACCCGAGTAAGGTGGTTGTTGCGTATGGGATAAAGGGGACTTGATTCTTTAATGCCATGCTTGGGTTTTACCTTAATGATCTTTAGTAGTTGCGGATGCTTGCTATAGTTCCAATCATAAGTGCATATGATCCAAGTAGAGAAAGTATGTTAGCTTATGCCTCTCCCTCATATAAAATTGCAATAATGATTTCCAATCTTGCTAACAATTGCCTAGGATAATTCCGCACACCGACCCATCATTATTCCACACTCGCTATTTGTAATATATTGTAATATTATGATAACATCACCGATTTTTATACTTTAGTTCTCTGATATCATGCAAATCTATCCTTTTCAAACCCACGACGTAGTTTTATTTCTCGTTTCTAGATGGAAGTAAACTTCCGGTGTACGTAGAGTCGTATTAGTGGCAGATATGACTTCAGAGAATATTGATCTTACCTTTAGCTCCCTGTGTGTTCGACACTCCATACTTATCACTTCCACCTTTGTAAATTGCTATGATGATTACTTGCACTTAGGGATTATCAAGCTCTTTTCTGGTGCCGTTTTCGGAGAGCAATAGCGTGGGGTTGATATTCTCGTGTGTGCTTGTTTGCTTTCTTCACTAAGTAGATTTTGTTTGCCCTTTTTGATTTATTTTGTTGTGGGTGAAACAAAAAAAATAAAAAAATAAAAAATATTTACCTTCCCCTTATGCCTAATATTTAAAAAAAAAGAGAAGTGATTGGAAGGTTGTGCATTGGAGAAGTGAGGGTCGACCTTGAACACTTGTGTTCAGGCTCATGGAAACAATGTAGAATTTTTCATGAATATTATGAAAAATAATTATTCCCTTGTATATATCCATTGTATTATAAAAATAACGTGACAAGATTTTCTTTTGGGATTATTAGATTGCTTGTTTGGTTTGTGTAGTGCAAAAATAGAAACTTTGGATGTAATGCGTGAATTTACATTTTTACTAGAACGTCAAAAGTTTCTGAAATTTTTACACAGTACTTCTATGCAATTTTTTATTTTTTTTCCTAAATTTTCAGAATTCTTTTAGTTACAGAAGTATACGAAGTTTCCCGATTACTATAGACTATCCTGTTTTTCACAGATTCTGGTTTCTATGCATTGTTCTCTTATTTTGATGAATCTATGGGTTGTATCGGGGGGTATGAACCATGGTGAAGTTGGACTACAGTAGATATAATGTTAATATGAATTTGGAAGGAGTTCACAACAATACTTACAGTAGTAATTTACTTTATTATACTAACAGATCTCACGAGGGTTTTGTTAAGTTTTGTGTGAATGAAGTTTTCGAAGATCGAGGAGGTATCGATATAAGAAGAATACGGAGATACAAGAGTTCAATCTTGGGGATGCCCAAGGCCCCCCAAGTAAATATTTCAAGGAGACTCAAGCATCTACACTCGGGGATGCCCTGGAAGGCATCCCATCTTTATTCTTCAACAATTATCGTTATACCTCAGTTTTTTTTCCACATGATATGCGTCTTTAGTGTTTTTATGTTCCTTTATGCACCCTTATAGTATGAGTTATACCTTCATGGCTTTGTAGAATGCTCTTTGTGCTTCACTTAAATCTTTTGAGTATGGCTTTATAGAATTATTCGTGTGCTTCACTTATATATTTTGATCTGGATATTGGTTAATATATATTAATTGTAGAATTCTCTATGAACTTCACTTATATATTTTAGAGTATGAATAAAATAATCATCAGAATTTGTCCTGGAATGGTATCTTTAAAATGTCATGCCCAGATAAAGGCATTAAAGAAAAGTGCTTGTTGGGAGACAACCCAACACTTTTAATTTCTGTTTTGATGTGTTCACATGATAAAGATACTGTAGAAATCATGTTTTGTGCCTTTTATTTTGATAAAGTGCCAAGTAAAGCCTTTCGGATAGTGCGGATACTTGCTTGTTTGATTCTGTGCAAAAACATAAAGTTTTGCATCTAGTATATGAATTATCTGATTTTACCGGAGAGTCAAAAAGTTCTAATTTTTTTACAAAACATTTATATGCAAATTATGTGATACGTACTAATGCTTCATAATTTTTAGAGTTAAGGAAGTTTGGTGATCATTCAGATCTTTACAGACTATTCTTTTTTTGTCAGATTCTGTTTTGCATGCATAGTTTGCTTGTTTCAAGTGTTCCTATAGCTTATATTGAGTAATATAAATTATGGGAATGATGGAATACAGTAGGTATCATGTGGGAACAATTATGAATCTTGTAGTGACAGTATCTAAGTGAATGATTTATCTTTATTACACTAACCCTTCTCATGAAGTTCCGTTATGTTTTGTGCGATTGAAGTTTTCAAGTTTTGGGTGAGATACCGATATGAGGGGAATAAGGAGTGACAAGAACCCAATCTTGGGGATTCCCAAGGCACCCCAAGGTAATATTCGAGGAATACTCAAGCGTCTAAGCTTGGGGATGCCCCGGAAGGCATCCCCTCTTTCGTCTTCAACACTATGGGTATATCTTACTTGAAGCTATATTTTTATTTGTCACATAATATGAGTTTTTTTGGATCATCATTTTCTTTTGTTATTCCCTGTTAGGTGTTATTTATAATCTTTTTTTCAATAAAAAATCCAAGAATTGCCTTAGGATGCTTGCATTGCATGTTTGATGTGTTCTATATAAAAGACATAAACTTTTGCTTTAGTCTTTGAATTTTCACATTTTACTGGAAAGTGTAACTTTTATGAAATTTTTACACATTGTTTTCATATAAATTCCTTAGAATATCCTAAAGTTTCATAATTTTAAGAGTTACATAGGTACACTGGTTTAATAAATTGCTACAGACTATTCTGTTTAGACAGATCGCTGTCATAGTTTAGTCATCTACTTATCCTATAGTTTCCATAGCCTATATTGGAAGATATAAATTGTGGAAATGATATTATACAGTACCTAATGTTTGAAAATTATGGTGCAACTTGTCTTGGAAGTACATGAAGTGTTGATTTGTTCTTATGTGTACTAACCTATCTCATGAGTTCTTTTCGAGTTTTGTGTGGATGAAGTTTTTGAGAATAGGTGAAACCGGGATATGAGAGGATTGAACAAGGTACAAAAAGCTCAATCTTAGGGATTCCCAAGGCAACCCAAGTAAATATTCCAAGAAGTCTCAAGTATATAAGCTTGGGGATGCTACGCGTCCCACATCTCTTCATCAACAATTACCGATTAGCCTATGTTGAGCCTAAATTTTTATTCGTTCACATGATGCGTGCTATTCTTGGAGTGGATTTCTTATTTTGTTTTTCTGTTTGAATAAAACCATTGGATACGAAATTCTTAGATGATAGAGACCTCACATAGCTATTGGCTACTCACTGATCTTCACTTATATCGTTTTGGAGTAGTTTGTCATTTACTCTCGTGCTTCACTTATATCCTATGAGTAAATGGTTGAATGAATTGAATATCATAAATATGAAATTAAAAATGCTTCATAGACTTATCCCATGGGGAGTAATGACTTCACACATAATATGTATAATTGGTAAAATTTATTGAAAGTTGGCAAGCACCGCATTGGTCACTTGAACAATTCATGAAAGAATATTGAAGGCAGAGAGATTTCACATATAAATATACTATCTTGGACATATTCTATTATTGTGAGCCCCTTTAATTTTTTCCAACTTGAGCAAATTATTTGAAGTTGGGCAAGGAAGACAACGTAATGAGTTATGCTTGGGTGTATTTTATAGAATTTATATTGTTATGGATCCTCCAACATGTGGTGCTTGCTTCCACGTCATACTAGCCAAAACTCCCGCACCAAGTAGAAATACTACTTGTGCATCCAAACATCCTTAAACTAGTTTTGCCATGAGAGTCCACTATACCTACCTATGGATTTAATAAGATCCTTCAAGTAAGTTGTCATCGGTGCAAAAAGCAATAAAAATTGCTCCTAAATATGTAAGATCTTTTATTGTAAGCGAAAATAAGTGTTGTACGAACTTGTGATGGTAAAGAAATAAAAGCGACGTACTGCATAATAAAGGTTGCTATCACAAAGGGAAATACAACGTGATGTTCCTTTGCATTAAGAGTTTGCACATCCAAAAACAAAAAGTGCATGACAACCTCTTCTTCCCTATGTGAAGGGCCTATATTTTACTTTCTAGTACTTACCTTTATACAAGAGTCATGGTGATCTTCACCACTTCCTATATTTCTCCTTTTTCTCTTGGCAAGCATTGTGTGGTGGGGATGATCTAGGCATATATGGCCATTAAAATATATTTGATCATAAATTATTATTGTTCACAATTATCTATACGATAAATAAGTTGGGAGGCAAAACTTTAAGCCCCTATCTTTCTCTATGTTCGACGGATGCCATTTGCTCTAAAAATATGCTTTGAGTGTCACTACAAGAAATATGCTAAATTGCGACCATCAATATTGGTCACCGAATGGTCATTGTTTTTCATTTGAACTTTTTACGACCAAAAACAGTTGGTCAAAAGCTGAGGGTGAAGAATGGAAATTAAGGGCCTTTCTTCTGGATTGGTCGTAGACGTTTACGACCAAAAAAAGGTCGTAGGTTCTACGACCAATTGTTTTGGTCACTGGCAGTCTGCCCAGGCCATGTCGGATCTGACGTGGCAAGCTGACGTGGCAAAATTGCGACCAATTGTATTGGTCGTTGGTAAGATTCAGCCCGGTCCAATTCAGTGTCTATATGGGCCGAGCCCAACAAATTCAGCCTTTTTATATATTTTTTCCTATTAATTTTGGTCAGCTACATGGGCCAGGCCCAATATTTTTTCCTATTAAGATTCAGCCGTGGCCTTTTTAATCCATTGATTTTCTAGTTTCAGCTATTATATATTGGAGCTGGTACCACTAGTCAGCCGGGCCCCACATGTCATAATCTCATACATTGGTCCCACACGTCAGATATTTCAACATTGCTCAAATTATTTTGATAAGTGGATACCACTAGTTAGGTTTCAATTTTTCACACTTTTTAAATCACTATTCAAACAAAACAGAACAACTGTAATTTATCAAATAACAATAAATCTGTTCCAATGTCATAATCTCTACAGTCTATTACAGTTAAACAGAATAGTGAAACAGAATAAACAAATCTCTGGCAAGCAAGGTATCACGACTTTGCACTTGGCTTCATGGCTTTGCACTTCAAATTTGTCCTCGCGCCCCTGTAAAAGAGTGAACACAAATTCTACCAACATTAGTGTACTGCTGCTGAGGCCAGAACCAAACAAAGCAATGGCAACACTAATGTAAGCAGCATAGCAGATCCACCCAGTAGTCCTGATTTTGGACACTATCATACAATACTAGAAAGGGCAAATAAAAGAACATGCTTGCATAGGGCAAATAAAACACGTAACCTGCTGTTGTTCTACACTTCCACTACAACATTCAAGCTCATGTTAGGCACTAACAATACTAACCTACAGGTACCAACAAGGTATATTGTACAAGTGTAGGTCATGAAATGAACATCACTACAACACATTCACCTGAAGAAAAGTATAGTACTATTCTACTACCATGACCATCCATTCAAGACATCATCTACAATACTAGTAAACCCACACCGACTAACATCACAAGACAGGAGTGAATAAAGGGAACCAAGACCTGATGATGATAGTGTCGATGATGATCTGATTGGGATAGCGTCGTTGAGGTGGATAATCTATACATATTTTTCATCAAAAGTAATAGCTACATGATTAAAAAACTAATTGTTGTTCTTAAGGAACCCCAAACAAAATACTAAGCTATTAACACTAGAGGAGCAAGCATACTATGAAACTAAGGTGTCTCAATCTCAAGGGAATATTGAATTGCAAATTTCCTTCTAGATTATCAAATTGTTATCATCCCTAACATGTTGTTTTTCATACAGCTAGTTGGGTCGCGCTTGATTAAAGGGCAGGTGAGCCCGTGATAAGTAGCAACAGGACAATAATGGTACATTCACAACTTTAGTTCAGTTAAATATCACCACATGTATCAGTATCCACATGTATCAATATACAGGCAGCAATAGTATTCTCGAGCAAAGCAAACCAACAGCTTGACCCATATAAGTCATAGCTCTAAAGAAACAAAGAAAGAAAGAACATGTTCAGCTAGCTAAGTATTCAGAGTTGGGAGCTAAGTAATTTGTTTGTTTATCTTGTAACTGATAGACCTAGTACGAGAAGCAAGCAAAGTGAAACAATATTGATTTGATGGCGAAACAAGCTATGCTACTTAGCTAGTAGATGACCATCCAATCCATGATGCAGCAGCAGGTGCAAATATAATATGATGTGAAGAAGAAGCAAGATGGAGCGGTGGGGGATGAAACCAAAATTACAAAGCATAGTTGGATCTCACATCACCACTGTTTTATGGTTTTATAACCAACTAGAAACTATGCAGAGCAGAGCAGGTCAGACTGTAAAAGAATTATCAAGTAGAGAAAAATAGCAGCGTGACCATAAAGTCGTAGCCCCGAAGAAATAAAGAAAGAACAAATAGGGTCAACTACTTATTTATTGAGAGTTGAGAGTTGAACAATCATCAGAAAACTAAAGATTCTGCTCACCCAACTAAATAACACATGATTTAGTCACACGGTATAATTCTGACTATAATACAACAAGAGAACTAAAGATACTACATACTTAGAACTCAACTAACAAGTGAGAATGATCCAATCCAATGCAAACAAATAATTTTATTTGTTGATATTACTAAAGGAAGTGAATAAAACAATCTGCAGCAAACAAGCTTTGATTTTCTACTCGAAATAGAGGACCCTGGGAGTGGGGTGCTGATCACATAAGTAAATAACAGTGAATGCCAAACGATCTGCCAATAACAATTTCACACTATTCTCACTAGTGCACACTTCTTCATAGAAGAAACGCAACATAATACACACCTACCTAGGAAATCAAAACATTGTAGGAATAGGTATATCCATATATTTTGAAGATGAACAACAACAAATTAATATGTTGCTATAGACAATAACAAATCCATATGTATGTCAGGAAATTGGTATATTTTAAATTTAATACTCATATAGGGGAGTGGAGCACCCAGGAGCTCCTGAGTATTTCCCATTAACACACATAATATAGCTTGAGCACACACTTATATATATGGTTTCATGACAAACAAGAATGAAGTAGAAGTGGTTAAATAAATGCTTTGCTAAATATGCAAAAATAATAATAATGAATCTGGACATATTCAGGCAAAGGGAAGAAAACTGAGCCCTTAGAGGGTCTTTAGTATACTTAGACAAAAGGAAAAAAAGGAACAACACTTGCAATACATTTTGTACCGAGCAAAGAAACAAAATGTACAATAAAAGATGCTTCGAAATCATATGTATATAGAACGGAAGAGTGCACATGTGCATACATACAAAAAATTAGTACTGGACCTCTTGTAACTCCACGTTGTATGCAACAAAGACAATCCTAAATAACTTACAACTATGCAATTGTGGCGTTGTTCAACAACAAGACACAGCTTGGCACCACCCAAATAGACAAGAATTCTGCGCAAAGACTTATTTCAACAACAACCAGTTCTAGATCAGTAGTCTTCACTCAAGCCAGCTCCAGGACATTTCTCTGCAGAGGCATATACTGAGAGAAATTAGTGTGATTTCTTTGAACAAACTAACAAAATAATAGACGCAATGGCCTCACATTGCTCGTCAGCGATCCCTATGCGGAGCTGCCTTCTATATCCTGAAATCTGCAGGAAAAATCAAAATAAAAAACAGACATGTTAGAACGAGATTATCTCGCGAAATATGCACGAAGCAAACTTAAAAAGATCCATCTCACATGCACCTGCTTGTCTTCTATTGGCAGCTTGCCATCCGAGCCGTTGGGAACGAGTAGCTTGCCATTGTTAGAAATGCTCTGCGGCCTACTCATGGCGGTCCTGCCATTGCTGGCCTCCATGGGAAGCACAAAAAAGGGCATCTCGTTAGAGGTTCAGAACCATACACCAAGTCCTCCTCTCTATGTTCTTGAAGTCAAGAAAGCAGCAGCGATAAGCCTGACTAACTCCTGTGTAAGTTATTGAAGTCGAGAAAGTAGTATTTCTTGATCCGGTTCAAGTGGTAAATCGACAGGGCAAACACAAACTAGAAACTATAGGCGGATGAGGTCAGCTCTGGCACACACAGACACACTGGAAGCATGGCATGATCACTCAACCCAGCTCTCACAGACCAAAATCCCCTTCCTAATTTTAAGCATGGTGGATCAATAGAAGAGAGACGGTCGGTAGTCCCCAAGAAGATGAAATCGAAGTGTTCTTGGAGCAAGCAGGAGAGAGGGGAGGATGCATAGCATATGTAGGTGTTGCTACCTGATGGCGTGCCCGTCCCCCACCCCCGCGCCCAGAGGCGCCACCGCCGCCGCTAGAGCAACCCCTCCCTCCATCGTTGCCCCTCGATCCGTATGGAGCCCGGTCCCGAACGGCCCCGCCCTTCCTCCTAATTAGCGTACGGTCCCATACGGAGCTCGGTGGCGTCCTGGTTGGACGTCGGCGGGTCCTGGCTCTTCTTGGCACCGAAGATCCCCTCCGTGTCCTCGCTCCGTTGACGATAGGGGAACGAGAGAGGGGGGAGCGCTTGTTAGCGAGGGTGCATACCCGTGCTGCCACGGAGGAGGGCCTAGAGGGGTCGGTGGTAGGTGGCGGCCAAAACCCTAGCATCGGAGATGGTCGCGGGTGGCGCTGGAGGATGTGCATGCCAGATTTCTCCGGATAGGATGGAGGAGAGGAGCAAGGTAATCCATGTCGTGTGCTTGGCATCGTCAATTTCCACCGAAGGTCGCCTGGATCAGGGCGCTTGGTGGCGACAGGGAGAGGAGGGTCGTGCGGGAGAGAGATGCAGACGAAGGAGGAGTGTGTGCTTGTGTGTTGGCCTATGCAGGGTGAGAGGGTGAGGAGGTGAGGGCTGCCGTCAGATCTAGAAACATCAGACGGCGCTTGATGCATGATCCACGTGAGTTTGCCACAGACCAATTAGAATGCACTATACGTGTATGACATCATTTTTCATTTTTCGAGTGAGCAAAATGAGTTTTGCGTAAAGAACCTACCAAATATATGTTGCAAAATTGGACCAAACTATTTTTATAAAGTATTAGGTCATATTTAATGTAATATTGACAAAATGTTGGGTTTAAAAAGTTTTTGATCCACCTTTCTTGAAAAAGACAAATATCCGTCGATTCAGCACGAAACGTGTCAAATTTGAACTACAGTTACCTCATAGTTTGTTACTTTTTTTCGAAAAATATTTCTAGGTACATAAGTAATTATTTAATCGCAAGTACTATAAAAGTTTTGCAAGACTCAACCCCGAGCTATGAACGGTCATGCCCGTTGGTTTGACCTTATTTTGAAACGGGCATAAATAATTCAAAAAAATCAAAAAAAAAATGCAAAACCTTCGCTTTGTGTCACCATATGTGACCAAGTTACCAGGAAAAATAATAAACTTGTAATATGGTAATTATTTTTAAAAACTGTTCTTAGAAATGAGCTATCATGTGTGAAGATTCATGGCTTTCAAGCCAAATGATCAATCTTATGGCCACATTCATGGCATACTTTGTTCAAATGATCTCATATAGTGCACAAGGGTGCATGTTGAAATGGCAAACAATGTTGCCAAAGGGAGTTTTCATTTTCTTTGCACAAAAAAATCATTTTCCTTTTTTCGACTTCCCAAAATGAGTTTTTTTGTGAAGGACCTACCAAATATTTGTTGCAAAATTGGACAAAATGATTTTTATAAAATATTAGGCCATATTTAATGCGCAATTGGCAAATGGTTTGGTGCCAAAAGCTTTTGATCCACCTCTCGTGATAAAGACAAAACTTTGCCGATTCAGTTGGAAGCGGGTCAAATCTGGACTAGAGGTGCCTCTTAGTTTGCTCTTTATTTTTTCCAAAAATTATTTCTAGTTAAATAAGTATCTATTTAATAAGAGATCGAACAAAATTATGGCAAAATTCAACCCCTAGCTATGAACGGTCATGCCCGCAGTTTTGATCGCATTTTGAAACAGGCATAAATAATTCAAAAAAAATCAAAACAATGCAAAACCTTCGCATTGTGTCATCATATGTGACCAAGTTACCAGGAAAAATAACAAACTATTAATTCGGTAATTATTTTAAAAAAGTGTTCTCAGAAATGACCTATCATGTGTGAAGATTCATGACTTTCAAGCCAAATGATCAATCTTATGGCCACATTCATGGAATAGTTTGTTCAAATGATCTCATATTGTGCACGAGGGTGCATGTTGAAATCGAAAACAATGTTGCCAAAGGGAGTTTCATTTTCTTTGCACAAAAAATCATTTTTCTTTTTTCTAGTGCCCAAAATGAGTTTTTTTGTGACAGACCTACCAAATATTTTTTACAAAATTGGACAAAATCATTTTTATAAAATATTAGGCCATATTTAATGCCCAATTGACAAAATATTTGGGTGCCAAAAGCTTTTGATAAACCTCTAGTGAAAAAGACAAAACTCTTTCGATTTAGTTGGAAGCGGGTCAAATTTGAACTAGAGGTGCCTCATAGTTTGCTCTTTATTTTTTCCAAAAGTCATTTCTAGGTAAAGAAGTATCTATTTAATCATAGATACAACAGAATTATGGCAAGATTCAACCCCTCGCTATGAACGGTCATGCTTGCGGTTTCGACCGCATTTTGAAACAGGCATAAATAATTCAAACAAAATCAAAAAATGCAAAACCTTCGCTTTGTGTCATCATATGTGACCAAGTTACCAGGAAAAATAACAAACTTGTAATATGGTAATTATTTTTAAAAAAGTGTTCTAAAAAATGAGCTACCATGTGTGAAGATTCATGGCTTTCAATCCAAATGATCAATCTTATGGCCACATTCATGGAATAGTTTGTTCAAATGATCTCATATTGTGCAGAAGGGTGCATGTTGAAATGGAAAAAAAGTTGCGAAAGGGAGTTTTCATTTTCTTTGCACAAAAAAATCATTTTCCTTTTTTCGAGTGCCCAAAATGAGTTTTTTTTGTGAAGGACCTACCAAATATTTGTTACAAAATTGGAAAAAATAATTTTTATAAATATTAGGCCATATTTAATTCACAGTTGAAAAAATATTTGTGTGCCAAAAGCTTTCTATCCACCTCTAGTGAAAAAGACAAAACTCTGCCGATTCAATAGGAATCGAGACAAATTTGAACTGCAGCTGCCTTATAGTTTGCTCTTTATTTTTTCAAAAAATCATTTCTAGTTACGTAAGTATTTATTTAATCAGAAATTCATGGTTTGGTGGCGATACGTCGAGGTTTGGACAGTGACCGATGGCCCCAACTCCAGAGCGCGTAAACTCGCATGCCCGCCATGTGGTCACCGCATGACCGTGGCATTGCCATGCGTTCTAGACGGCATAGGCATGTCTAGTGGGCTGGACACTCCCCAGGTAGGTGCTAGGAAGAAAATTGCAGTAGAAGAATCTCACGAGGAGACCTAAATATGCTCAAACATGAAGTAGCAGCCAAGTGTTTGATTAGCGGTACAGGAAATGCACATGGCCAATGGGAGTGAGTTTTGGCTGAGGATGATCATCTACTAAGAAGACTGTCTTCACAAATTTTCAGCTCAAATGGATGAGCTTAGGTGGAACTTCCTTTGCAAAGTACCACACTGGACAAAAATATGAATGTTGAAGCTAGGCTTAGAATAATGAATGAATTGAGCTGAATATTGGCATGTGACAATTATTTGGATATAGAAGATCTCCCAAAAAGTTTGAGGGCAATACGAGGGGTATGTATAGCACTTGCTTCTTATTTTTGCCTTTTTGCCTTTTTCCACCTTTTTCTATTTGGGCTTTTCTTCCCAGCTGCATGGGCCTTGTGTGGGACTTACACCAGCCCCCTAAGGGCTGGTATTAACTCTCCCACATCCCATGTAGCCTCTTGGGTCAAAATACCCCTCCCGATGGTCTCCCGGTACACTACCGACACTCCCGGTACACTACCGATGAGCCCGAAACTTTTCCAGCGACCAAAATAGGACTTCCTATATATGAATCTTTGCCTCCAGACCATTCCGGAGCTCCTTGTGATGTCCGGGATCTCATCCAGGACTCCGAACAACCTTCGGTCACCACCATGCATAACTCTATACTACCAAAACATCACCAAACCTTAAGTGTGCAGACCCTGCGGGTTCGAGAACTATGTAGACATGACCGAGACACCTCTATGGTAAATAACCAATAGCAGGACCTGGATGCCCATATTTGTTCCTACATATTCTACGAAGACCTTTGACCAACGAGCTTGTCCACTAGAGGGATACTAGGGACAAAGTGTTGTCTATTTACCCACACATGTAATGTGTTTCCAATCAATACAATTATAGCATGGATAATAAACGATTATCATGAACAAGGAAATATGATTATATACACTTTATTTATTGCCTCTAGGGCATATTTCCAACAGTATCCCACTTGCACTAGAGTCAATAATCTAGTTCACATCACTATGTGATTTACATTGTACTGAATCGAACACCCATGCAGTTCTAGTGTTGATCATGTTTAGCCCTTGGAAGAGGTTTAGTCAATGGGTCTGCAACATTCAGATCCGTGTGCACTTTGCAAATATTTATGTCCTTTTCCTCGATGTAGTCACGGATGGAGTTGAAGCGTATCTTTATGTGTATGGTCCTCTTATGAAACCTTGGTTCCTTGGGCAGAGCAATGGCACCAGTATTGTCACAGAACAGGTTCATTGGATTTAGTGCACTGGGCACTACTCCAAGATCTGTCACGAACTGCTTCATCCAGACACCTTCCTTCGCTGCCTCCGAGGCTGCGATGTACTCCGCTTCGCACATAGAATCGGCTACCATGCTTTGCTTGGAACTACACCAGCTTATCGCTCCCCCGTTGAGAATAAATACATATCCGGTTTGTGACTTAGAGTCATCCAGATCAGTGTCAAAGCTTGCATGGACGTAACCCTTTACGACGAGCTCTTCATCACCTCCATAAACGAGAAACATTTCCTTAGTCCTTTTCAGGTACTTAAGGATATTCTTGACCGCCGCCCAGTGCTCCATTCCAGGATCACTTTGAAACCTTCCGGCCATACTTATGGCAAGGCTGACATCTGGTCTTGTGCGCAACATTGCATACATGATAGAGCCTATGGCTGAAGCATAGGGGATGACACTCATCTTTTCTCTATCTTCTGCAGTCACTGGGCATTGAGTCTTACTCAACTTCACACCTTGTAACACAGGCAAGAACCCCTTCTTGGACTGATCCATTTTGAACTTCTTCAAAACTTTATCAAGGTATGTGCTCTGTGTAATTGCTATTAATCATCTCGATCTATCTCTATAGATCTTAATGCCTAATATGAAAGCAGCTTCTCCTAGGTCCTTCATTGAAAAACTGTTGTTCAAATATTCCTTCATGCTTTCCAGCATTTCTATATTGTTTCCAATCGGCAATATGTCATCCACATATAATATTAGAAACACTATAGATCTCCCACTCACTTTCTTGTAAATACAAGCTTCTCCATAAACTTGTATAAACTCAAATGCTTGGATCACCTCATCAAAGTGCTTATTCCAACTCTGAGATGCTTCCACCAGTCCATAAATGGATCGCTAGAGTTTGCAAATTTTGTCAGCATTCTCTGGATCGACAAAACCTTCTGGTTGCATCATATACAACTCTTCCTCAAGGAAACCGTTGAGGAATGCTGTTTTGACATCCATCTGCCAAATTTCATAGTCGAAATAAGCAGCTATTGCCATCATGATTCTGACAGACTTAAGCATCACTACAGGTGAGAAGGTCTCATCGTAGTCAACTCCTTGAACTTGTGAAAAACCCTTTGCCACAAGTCGAGCTTTATAGACGGTGACATTACCGTCTGCGTCTGTCTTATTCTTAAAGATCCATTTGTTCTGAATGGCCTTTTGCCCTTCAGGTAATACTTCCAAAGTCCATACTTTGTTTTCACACATGGATCCCATCTCGGATTTCATGGCTTCTAACCATTTCTCGGAATCCGGGCCCATCACCGCTCCTCCATAGCTCGTAGGTTCATTGTTGTCCAACAACATGACCTCCAAGACAGGGTTGCCATACCACTCAGGAGCAGTACGCGCCCTTGTCAACTTACGAGGTTCAATAGGAGCTTGATCCGAAGCTTCAGGATCATCATCATTAACTTCCTCTTCAACCGTCGTAGGTTCCAGAGAAACATGTTTCTGCGCTGCGCTACTTTCTGGTTGAAGTAAAGGTTCAATAACCTCATCAAGCTCTATTTTCCTCCCACTCAATTCTTTCGAGAGAAACTCTTTCTCAAGAAATGTTCCGTTCTTAGCGACAAACACTTTGCCTTCGGATCTGAGATAGAAGGTATACCCGACTGTCTCTTTTCGGTATCCTATGAAGACGCATTTCTCCGCTTTGGGTTCCAGCTTTTCAGGCTGAAGCTTTTTGACATAAGCATCACATCCCCAAACTTTAAGAAACGACAACTTTGGCCTCTTGCCAAACCATAGTTCATATGGCGTCGTCTCAACGGATTTCGATGGTGCCCTATTTAAAGTGAATGCAATTGTCTCCAATGCATAACCCCAAAACGATAGTGGCAAATCAGCAAGAGACATCATAGAATGCACCATATCTAATAAGGTTCGATTACGACGTTCGGACACACCATTACGCTGTGGTGTTCCTGGCGGTGTCAACTATGAAACAATTCCACACTGTCTTAAGTGACTGTCAAACTCATAACTCAGATATTCACCTCCTCGATCAGATCGCAGGAATTTAATCTTCTTGTTACGATGATTCTCACTTCACTCTGAAATTGCTTGAACTTTTCACACATTTCAGACTTGTGTTTCATTAAGTAAATATACCCATATGTACTTAAGTCATCAGTGAAGGTGAGAAAATAACGATATCCACCATGCGCTGTAACATTCATTGGACTGCACACATCAGTATGTATGATTTCCAATAAGTCACTTGCCCGTTCCATTGTTCGAGAGAATGGCGTTTTAGTCATCTTGCCGATGAGGCATGGTTCACATGTGTCAAGTGATTCAAAATCAAGTGACTCCAAAAGTCCATCAGCATGGAGCTTCCTCATCCATTTTACACCAATATGACCTAAACAACAGTGCCACAAGAAAGTGGTACTATCATTATCAACTCTACATCTTTTGGCATCAATGTTATGAACATGTGTGTCATCACTATCAAGATTCAATATGAATAAACCCCTCACATTGGGTGCATGACCATGAAAGATATTACTCATATAAATAGAACAACCTTTATTCTCTGATTTAAATGAGTAACCGTCTCGCAATAAACAAGATCCAGATATAATGTTCATGCTTAACGCAGGCACTAAATAACAATTATTCAGGTTCATCACTAATCCCGATGGTAATCGAAGAGAGAGCGTGCTGGCGGCGATCACATCAACCTTGGAACCATTTCCCACGCGCATCGTCACTTCATCCTTTGCCATACTTCGTCTATTCTCTAGTTCCTGTTTTGAGTTGCAAATATGAGCAACCGTACCGGTATCAAATACCCAGGCACTACAACGAGAGCTAGTAACGTACACATCAATAACATGTATATCATGTATACCTTGTTTGTCGTTGGCCACCTTCTTGTCAGCCAGGTACTTGGGGCAGTTCCGCTTCCAGTGACCAGTTCCCTTGCAATGAAAGCACTCAGTTTCTGGCTTGGGTCCATGCTTGGGCTTCTTTACAAGAATGGCAACTGCTTTGCCATCCTTCTTGGTTTTACCCTTCTTTCCCTTGCCCTTGCCATTCTTCTTGAAACTAGTGGTTTTATTGACCATCAACACTTGATGTTCATTCTGGATTTCAGACTCAGCGACTTTTAGCCTCGCAAACAGCTCGGTGACTGACTTGTTCGCCCCATGCATGTTATAGTTGATCACAAAGCTCTTGTAACTAGGTGGCAGTGATTGAAGAAGTTTGTCAGTGATCGCCTCTAGCGGAAGGGCAATTCCCAACTCTGCTAGACGATTCGAATACCCAGACATTCTGAGTATATGCTCACTGATAGACCCGTTCTCCTCCATCTTGCAAGCATAGAACTTATTGGAGGTCTCATATCTCTCGATTCGGGCATTCTTCTAAAAGATAAACTTCAACTCCTGGAACATCTCATATGCTCCATGACGTTCAAAACGTCTTTGAAGTCCCAGTTCTAAGCCATACAATATGGCACACTGAACTATTGGGTAATCTCTAGAACGTGCCTCCCAAGCGTTCTTAACATCTTTGGATTACATGTCTTCTGGTTGGTCACCAAGAGGTGCATCAAGGACATATGATTTTTGGGAAGCCATGAGGATAATCCTCAGATTATGGGCCCAATAAACAAAGTTACTTCCATCATATTTGAACTTAGCTTTCTCTAGGAATACATTAAAATTCAGGGGTGCTACTGCGTAAGCCATTGATCTACAACATAAATATGCAAAGGTTACTTAGACTATTGTTCAAGATAATGTGTTTAGTTAATCGAATTACTAAAGCTCCCACTCAAATTGACATCCCTCAAGTCATCTGAGTGTCACATGATCCAAATTCACCAACTCAAGTCCGATCATCACGTGAGTTAAGGAGGTTTCAATGGTGAACATCATCATATTGATCATATCTACTATATGACTCATCTTCGACCTTTCGATCTCTTGTGTTCTGAGGCCATGTTTGTACATGCTAGGCTCGTCAAGTTTAACCTGAGTGTTTTGCATGTGCAACACTGGCTTGCACCCATTGTATGTGAACGTAGAGTCTATCACACCCAATCATCACGTGGTGTCTCGACACGACGAACTTTCACAACGGTGCACACTCAGGGAGAACTCAATTCATATTGAAATTTAAGTGAGGGATCACCTTACAATGATACCGTCGTCCTAAGAAAAACAAGGTGCATAAAAGGATTAACATCACATGTAAATCATAAGTGACATGATATGGCCATGAACTTGTGCTTTTGATCTTCATCTTGAAAGCACCGGCATGATCTCCATCATCACCGGCACGACACCATGATCTCCATCATCTTGATCTCCATCAACCTGTCACCATCGGGGTCGTCGCGCCCATCATGCTTGTACTACTATTGCTATCGTTTAGCGATAAAGTAAAGCATTACATAGCGCTTAATGATTGACACGCAAGTCATACAATAATTAAACACAACCCTATGGCTCCTGCCGGTTGCCATACTTATCGACATGCAAGTCATGATATTCTATACAACACATATATCACATCATGTAATTGGCCATATCACACCACAACATACCCTAAAAAACAAGTTAGACGTCCTCTAATTGTTGTTGCATGTTTTACGTGGCTGCTACGGGTATCTAGCAAGAACAATTCTCACCTACGCATAAACCACAATGGTGATAAATTAGTTGCTTTTCAACCTTCTCAAGGACCACCTTTGTCGAATCCGATCCAACTAAAGTAGGAGAAACAGGCACACGCCAGCCATCTATGCAACAAGTTGCAGTTGAGGGAACCGGTCTCTCGTAAGCATACGAGTAATGTTGGTCCGGGCCGCTTCATCCCACAATACCGCTAAACCAAAACACGACCAAGGGAGGAAGAAATCTAAGCATCAACGCCCACAAACTCTTTGTGTTCTACTCGAGATCTCATCTACACATAGATCTAGCTCATGATGCCACTATTGGGGAACATCGCATGGGAAACAAAAATTTTCCTACGTTCACGCAAGACCTATTCATGGTGATGAGCATCTACGAGAGGGAGAGTGGATCTACATACCCTTGTAGATCGCTAAGCAGGAAGCGTTAAGAAACATGGTTGGTGTAGTCGAACGTCTTCGCGATCCAAATCGCCGAGCGTCCCGCGATCCAATCACGATCCGTCCCAATCAAGCACCAAATGGACGGTACCTCCGCGTTCAGCACACGTACGACTCGATGACGATATCCGCCTTCTTGATCCAGCAAGAGAGAGCGGAGAGGTAGAAGATTTTTCTGGCAGCGCGACGGCTTTGCGGCGATGGTGGTGGAGCTATTCCGGCAGGGCTTCGCCTAAGCACTGTAGAAAACCGATCTAGAGGAGAAACTATGCACTAGAGGAGAGGTAGCGCATGGCTATTAGGGTTAGCTTTTTCCTCTAAATCCTCCAGTATATATAGGAGGGAGGGAGGGGATGAGGCAGCCTCAAACCCTCAAGGTTTGGTCGAAATTGGAGGTGGAGGAGTCCTACTCCAATCCTATTAGGAGTAGGATTCCTCCTTTCCACTTGGAAACTCTTTCCACCTCTCCTCCTTCGGATTTTTCCCTTCTCAAACCACTCCAGCCACATGGGACCTTAGAGGAGGCATCGGCCAGCCCACCAGGGGCTGGTTTACCTCCTCCCACGGACCATGTAGCCTCTTGGGTCGAAATAGGTGTTGTAGATCGCTAAGCAGGAAGCGTTAAGAAACATGGTTGGTGTAGTCGAACGTCTTCGCGATCCAAATCGCCGAGCATCCCGCGATCCAATCACGATCCGTCCCGATCAAGCACTGAATGGACGGCACCTCCGCGTTCAGCACACATACAGCTTGATGATGATCTCCACCTTCTTGATCTAGCAAGAGGGAGCAGAGAGGTAGACGAGTTCTCCAGCAGCGTGACGGTGCCACGGCGATGGTGGTGGAGAAATTCCGGCAGGGCTTCGCCTAAGCACTACAGAAAACCGATCTAGAGGAGAAACTATGCACTAGACGAACGGGTAGCACGTGGCTGAAAATCTAATGCAAAAACCCTAAAACCTCTAGTATATATAAGAGGAAGAGAGGAGGAGGCTTGGCCCAAGGGCCAATCCACCTAGGCTTCGACCGAACCAAGAGGAGAGGAGGATTCCTCCTCCAATCCTAGTAGGGCTAGGACTCCTCCTTATTTTTGCCTTTTTGCCTTTTTCCACCTTTTTCTCTTTGGGGTTTTCTTCCCAGTCGCATGGTCCTTGTGTGGGACTTCCACCAGCCCACTAAGGGCTGGTATTCACTCTCCCACATCCCATGTAGCCTCTTGGGTCGAAATACCCCTCCCGATGGTCTCCTGGTACACTACCGGCACTCCCGGCACACTACCGATGAGCCCGAAACTTTTCCAGCGACAAAAATAGGACTTCCTATATATGAATCTTTACCTCCGAACTATTACGAAGCTCCTCATGACGTCCGGGATCTCATCCGGACTCTGAACAACCTTGGGTCACCACCATGCATCACTCTATACTACCAAAACGTCACCAAACCTTAAGTGTGCAGACCCTGCGGGTTCGAGAACTATGTAGACACGACCGAGACACCTCTACGGTAAATAACCAATAGCGGGACCTAGATGCCCATATTGGTTCCTACATATTCTACGAAGATCTTTATCGATCGAGCCTCTATGTCAAGGATTCAGTTTTTCCCGTATGATGTTCCCTTTGTTCTTCGGTATGTTACTTGGCCGAGATTCGATCGTTGGTATCTCCATACCTAGTTCAACCTCGTTACTGGCAAGTCTCTTTACTCGTTCCATAATACAAGATCACATGACTAACACTTATTGTGATGTTGTATTACCGAGTGGGCCTTGAGATACCTCTCCATCACAGGGAGTAACAAATCCCAGTCTCGATCCATGCCAACCCAACAAACACCCTCGGAGATACCTGTAGAGCACCTTTATAGTCACCCAGTTACGTTGCGACGTTTGATACACGCAAGGCACTCCTATGATTTCCGTGAGTTGCATGATCTCATGGTCATAGAAACATATACTTGACATGTAGAAAACAGTAGCAATAAACTAACACGATCATATGCTACGTTTGTAGTTTGGGTCTTGTCCATCACATCATTCTCCTAATGATGTGACCCCATTATCAAATGACATCACATGTCAACGGCTAGGAAACCTTAAGCATCTTTGACCAACGAGCTAGTCCACTAGAGGCATACTAGGGAAAAAGTGTTGTCTATTTACCCACACATGTAATGTGTTTCCAATCAATACAATTATAGCATGGATAATAAACGATTATCATGACCAAGGAAATATGATAATAAACACTTTATTTATTGCCTCTAGGGCATATTTCCAACATGAAGACACTGTAAAAATTTCATACTATTTGGGTAAATAAAAATGGTACTTGCTTCACAATGCTCTCCACTGAAGAGAATATTAGGAAAAATGTTGAGGGAAATTGGCTAAATTAAATGAGCTAAAATTTGGTGGAGGGAGGTTCTGTGATCATGGTCATGTACTGGTAAAGTTTCAGCAATTATAAAGAATTATAAATGTAGTTACTTCACAAATTGGAAATATTACTAGAAACAAAGATTGGATGGAGAGCTCACCTGGATTGTTAGACGGGGCTAAAATTTTGTGGATAGCTATTATTCGGGCATATAGAATATCTGGGAAAAATTCAACTCATTATGATATGCATAGCCAGTACTTCCTTCACAAAGCTTCTAGGTGAACGAATATTTTGGAAATTTGCCGAGGAAGATTTATGGGGCAAATGGAGCCGAATTTTGCTATGAGGCAATGATTTGGATAGGAAAGAGTTCCCAAATTTTTTTAGGGCAATCAAGAATATATAAGTAGCACTTCCTTCACAAAGTGTTGTTTTAAATAGAATAGGAAAATGAATATTTTTGAATTATTTTTGAACTAGGCAGGGAATGTTTTTGACATATTTGATGAAGATATGATGCAAAGAATTTATGATTATTGTTTGGGAATTTTGGGAATAACAGAGATGTAGGTTGCTTCACAACCTAGGGAAAAAATTGACACATGGACATGACACATAGGCAAAAATTGACACATGGACATGACACATAGGCAAAACTAATGAGGTGGTGCCAAGTCATAGCTTACGACCATTTATATTGGTCATTATCAGCTAGAAATAAGGCAGTGGACCGGTGTTGTTCGCTTTATGACCATGTCAATTAAGGAAATTACGACCTTTCTGGCCAAAATGGTCGTTGGTGTTTAGGGTTAGGACCCCTCCGGACAGCTTACGACCAATTTGCCTCAAAAGGTCATAGATTTACGACCATTTTTTCCAAGGTCACTGACAAAAGGTCACAATATAGCATATTTCTTGTAGTGTGTTAGCAATCATGGAAGACTATATGATACTTGATCATGTGGAATTTGCTAAATCAAACCTCTTACATAGACCCTTCCTGAAAATAAGATGAATTGCAATTGTTTGGTGACTGAAAGCATAGTTTGTTAGTTTTCAAGAAACTTTATGGTCTATACTTTAACATGTGAATAGATTTTTACTTCATCAAAAGAAGCTTTATGAGATGACCTATTTTTAATTATACATAATGATGCTATAAAAGGTTATTGGGATTATCATTGATCAAACTCTTGCACTTGCTAGCATTCACACTTCATAAATTATTTCTTTTATCATTTACCTACTAGAGGACGAGCAGGAATTAAGCTTGGGGATGTTGATATGTCTCCAATCTATAATTTATGAAGTATTTATGCCATCTTTACAATAATTCTATATGATTTTAGTATGATTTTATTAGAACTAACCCGGACTGACGTTGTTTTCAGCAGAACTACCATGGTGTCGTTTTTTGTGCAAAAATAGAAGTTCTCGAATGGGCTCAAAATTCAGTATGATTTTTTATGGACCAAAAGAGACCTTCAAAGCATTGGACCTGGGCTAGAGAAGCCACGAGGAGGTGACAAGCCACCTAGGCGTGACCAGGGGGTGGTCGTGCCTCGCAGGCTTGTGACTTCCTTGTGGCCCCCTTGATGTGAGATCAATGCAATTTTTTTCTATAAATATAGAAACCTCCAAAAAGAAACCTAGATCGGGAGTTCCGCCGATGCAAACCTCTAGAGCCACGAAAAACCAATCTTGGCCCTCTCCGACACCCTACTGGAGGGGGTCACCATCACCGGAGGCCATCTTCATCATCCCGGAGGGGCCATCAATATCATGGAGGCCAAGGACCAGAGGGAGAACCTCTGCCCACTGAGGGGGGAGACCATAGATGAGGAAGCACAAGGGGGAGACCCTCTCCGCCTCTCTCCCGGTGCTGCCGGAGTGCCACCGGGGGAACCATCGCCGAAGTGATCGCCTTCATCAACATCACATTCTTCATCACCATCATCATCTCCTATTAGTGGTCCACTCTCCCGCACCCCGCTGTAATCCCGTACTTGAACAAGGTGTTTTATGCCACATATTATGATGTTTTGAGTAGATTTCTTTTGTCCTTTGGGTTGATTGATGATCTAGATTGGTTTGAGTTGTATGTTTATTTTGGTGTTGTCCTATGGTTCCTTCCGTGCCGCACACACGTGAAGGATCCCTCCTATAGGTTGTTGCAATACGTTCATGATTCGCTTATAGTGGGTTGCTTGAGTGACAGAATCATAAACCCGATTATGGGGGTTGTTGCGTATGGGATAAAGGGGACTTGATGCTTTAATGCTATGGTTTGGTTTTACCTTAATGATCTTCAGTAGTTGCGGATGCTTGCTAGAGTTCCAATCATAAGTGCATATGATCCAAGTAGAGAAAGTATGTTATCTTATGCCTCTCCCTCATATAAAATTGCAATAATGATTTTCGATCTTGTTAACAATTGCCTATGATAATTCCGCACACCGACCCATCATTATTCCACACTCCCTATTTGTAATATATTGTAATATTATGATAACAACACCTATTTTTATATTTTAATTCTCCGATATCATGCAAAGCTATCCTCTTCATACCCACAACGTAGTTTTATTTATCGTTTCTAGATGGAAGCAAACGTTCGGTGGACGTAGAGTCGTATCAGTGGCAGGTAAGACTTTAGAGAATATTGATCTTAGCTTTAGCTCCTTGTGGGTTCAACACTCAATACTTATCACTTCCACCTTTGGAAATTGCTACGATGATTCCTTGCACTTGGGGATTATTAGGGACAACTGATCCAACAGTATGGATCATGGATTTCTTCCTCCACATCTACATGGCGCGAGGAGATGATCTCCACACCATCAAGTATCTACCCCTAAAACTTAAGGGGGCCACTCGGCACTGGTTATACAACCTCCCCGAAAATTCCATCGGGTGTTGGGAGGATCTAGTGGATGCATTCCGATCTAACTTCCAAGGCACCTATATTCGGCCACCGGACTCCTCCGATCTGAGAAACATTGTCCAGAAGGCAGGAGAGTCCTCTCGACAATTCTTGAACTGATTCTTGACCAAGAAAAACCAGATCGTTGATTGCCCGAACACCGAGACAATAGCCTCGTTCAGGCACAATATTCGGGATTAATGGCTGGCTCGCCAGCTCAGTCAGGATAAACCTAAAACAATGTCCGCCCTTACACCACTCATGACTCGCTTTTGCGCGGGCGAGGACAACTGGCTAGCAAGACGGATCCAGAATCCCGAAGACCCGGAACGTCCGAAGTTCGGGATGGAAACGGGAAACCAAAACGGAACAAGAATAAGCGCCGACACAACAATAGTGATGTCGATGACACGACCATCAATGCCGACTTCCGCAATTCCCGACCCAGGCAGCGGAAGAATCCTCCTAAAGGTAATCGCGACGGACCTACCCCACTCGACAAAATCATGGAGAGGCCTTGCCAGATCCATGGCACTCAAGAAAAGCCCGCCAACCACACCAAGCATAACTGTTAGGTGTTCAAACAGGCCAGCAAACTCGCAGTCGAGGATCAAGGCAAGGGCCCACACAGCGAGGACGAGGATGAGCCCCGCAGTCCGATCGGTGGCGGGCAGAAGTAGTTCCCTTCAGAGCTAAAAACCGTGAATATGATATATGCCACTCACATACCAAAAAGGAGAGGAAGGGCGCCCTTTGAGAGGTCTACGCCATAGAGCCCGTAGCCTCGAAGTACAACCCATGGTCGGCCTACCCGATCACCTTCGATCGACACGACCACCTGACGAATATCTGTCATGGGGGTTCAGCCGCCCACATCCTAGACCCAACCATAGATGGGTATCACCTCACTAAAGTCCTAATGGATGGAGGAAGTAGCCTTAATCGGATTTACTCAGACATGGTGAAAAATATGGGTATAGATCCATCAAGGATCAAACCCAGCAACACTACCTTTTAAGGAGTGATCCTAGGCGTCGAAGCCCGGTGCACGGGCTTTGTAAGCCTGGAAGTAGTGTTCGGTTCGCCGGATAACTTTCGAAGCGAAGACTTGATCTTCGACATTGTACCTTTCCACAGCAGCTATGATGCCCAGCTAGGCCGTACATCGTTCGCTCTCTTTAACATCGTCCCACATTATGCATACCTCAAGCTCAAGATGCCTAGGACCAAGGGGGTCATTACTAGCAACGGGAACATAGATTGCTCCCTCCAAACTAAGGAACATGCATTAGCCCTGGCAGCCGAATTCCACTACAATGATCGGCAAACGCTGACATCTGCCGTAAAGGCATGTAAGCTTGAGAAGCAAGCTCGGTTTCAGCCCGAACTCCCAGAACCTTCTTCTCCCTAGAAATAGGGACTCGCCCCCCATTGCATAGCCCTAATGCCAGCAAAACACATGCCAAGAAGGCACAAGTTCGCACTTAAGATTCCATGGGCAACAGTGGGGGAGCAACTATCAAAGCACAAGTGTTCGGCTGGACCGAACTACCAACATTATGAGTCTTCGAACATACAATAGGTACCATCAAGGACCTGCTAAAGCATAAAGCCCATCAATACTTCGACGACTTCTCAAGATCCTCTTCCCAAGGTCCTCTCACTGATAAAACTACCCATAAAGGAATGCAACCCCCTAGGAGGCACAAAAATGGACAGGCGACATGGCATATCAAGGACGTCATGCCACCCATCGAAGACCCCTGGTACAACCCCTCCTATAAACATTATATTTCATCTTCAAGTACCTGTAAACAGATGCGTCGACAATTTGAGCTATAAGAGTTACTGAGCAAAATATAAGACCATTATGCATGGCCGCTTCGTTGTCTTTTTTTGGGTGCATACTATATTTCCTCCCTCCTGAACGCTTCTCGCAAACTGCTTGGTACACATTACAACACAACCGGCTAATACACTTGGGGCTCAAATTTAAAATATCGTCGTAAGCACAATCGATCATGTGTTTGGCGTCTTGGAGTTTGCTTTATATGAATTGGTTCCGAACTATGTCTTGGGTCAATTGTTCGGTTCCCCGCCTCCTGTGATTTCCCCTTTACGTTCCGCTCGTTCAGCTAAAAGGGCAAAGGGAGAACCACTGCGATTGTGCTTCTAGCTAGCCTCGTCAAGCACCTTAGGGAAGAAAGCCGAAAACTGACTGTCACAATACGTGAGAACTAGTTTGCGAATCCGAGCATAAGTGTTATACTAAAAACTTCGTTAGAGGTTATTCCGTGTCATACGATGGGTTTGTTATTCCTACAAACCATGTGATGCTGGCGTTAGCCGCGGTTCATCCGAATATCACAAACCACCGAGGGCTAGTCATCAGCCCCCGCATTCCTTTTTCACGCTCCTACAGCTAAGTGAAAGCAATAATTCATTATGGCATGATTGCCTTCTCCACCTCACACTACCGCCTTTGGGTATCGATAGCTTGGCTAATGGTCATAGTGCGGAGGTAGAGACACCTCTCATAGTATCTAAATGGGGGTTGAAGCCGACGACTCACAACTTTTAGTTTAAACGGCCACACGGGAGTTATAGCGAATGCAAAACATAAAGGACATGATAAACCATGCATCATAACCATAAAAGCTTTAAAAGGTCTTCAGACATATTACAACGCGTTTACTCATAAAAGTTATCTTTTGAGCACTGAGCCTCTATCGCCCGAGCACCCTCCATCACTATGGAGAAGTATCACTCAGGGCACCTATGCTCCTTTCCAGGGGGAGGAGGAGTGGTGGCTATCTTCGTTGAATCAAGCCCTAGCCACTGCACCTTAGCCCTTGCAAAGGCCATCCGAGCTCACTCGATGTAGGAAGAACACCTTAGTGCATCAATCCGAGGTGAGGCATCGCTCAGCTTCCACACCAGGCCGAAGTAACTGCCCGGCAACGGCTCGTCGGGCCATAGCTGGATGCAGAGATCCTTTATGGCCGGATCCTCCATCCGGTGTAGCTCCATTAGCTGCTTCATCTTCTTGATGAGGATAGGAGAGCACTCGGAAGCTTCAAATTGCACCCAAAAGAGCCGATCCTCATCTCCCTCTTCTCGCGAAGCATAGAACTGGTTCATGTCCGCTACACTCTTCAGGAGGTCCGAGCTGGCACCTGAGGAACGCCACACCTAGGTGAGCAATGCGAACTTGCTATCACCTAAGGCACACTGTAGTAAATACGGCTTACCAACTGTGATAGCCTTGACTTGGCGAATCTGTTCTTCAGAGAACCGCCTGTCTACCCGCTCCTTCTGGAGGTCGGCTTTCAGCGCAGATAGCTCGACAGCTTGTTCCTTGCCCTTCTGCTCAACGTCCTCACATTCTTGGCTGGCGTCCATAAGCTCCTGCCGAACCTCCCCCACCCGAGCCCTATGCTATTCGCTCGCGCTTTTTAAGGCGGAGAGTGCGACTGCTGCCTGTTCGGCTGTTGCCTTCTCTTCTGCATCCTCTTGCTTCATCTATCACAGCTCGACCTTAAGCTTCTCTACTTCCTTCGCCGAGACTGTGTAAGCAATAAAACATATAATTATACTAAGTCAATAGTGTGAATCACTAATGCTTAATAGCTCGGATATTCCAAGACGGCTTACCTTGCACCTCGTCGAACCTCTTGTTCAGAGCATCAACCTCCTCTTTGGAGCTCTTGAGCTTCCAGTTTAGCTCGTCAATCTCAACAAAATTAATGGACGTGGCTGATGAGGAAGCCTACAAATAGCACATATTTATTAATTTATCTGAGTTCAAAGACCTGAATTGTCAGACCATTATAGGATGAATAATGTCTCATACATTGTAGGACCATTATATATGTTTGGTCCTCTTAAGGACTGTTAGAACATTATAGGATGAATAATGTGTCATACATTGTTTAGTCATTTCTTTGTATTTGATCCCCGGGTGAGTTTTTCTAAACTCACCCAGGGCTCGGGGGCTGCTATATATAACGATAGCACAAACCTAATAAATTAAAATTTCAGGAAAAGAACATTATGTGGCTCACCTGGAAGCCCGTCAGGAGACCTTTCAAGGCCTCCGTCAGTCCGCTATCAACGGACTGAATGCCTTGCAAAATCGCACCCATAAGGGTGTGGTAACCCTCAGAGATGGAGGCCCTTGATGGAGCCTCCTCCATGACCGGCCACCCAGTCATCGGTGGCGCCGACGGTGATCGGTTCGCCCGATCTCCAACCGGGGATTGAACCGGTGGCGCCGGAGGCATGGTGCGCTCCAGAGATGACCTCGGAGTAGGATGGACATCCCTTCGTCCGGTCTCCTCAGTGGCCGGGAGGGGCTCCTCGTCTCGATCTTCGATGGCCGAGGCGTTAACCTTGGCCATGACATCGTCACCCCCACCACTTGTGTTTGGCTCCAAAGGATCCTGGTGGGATGACACCTTCACGGCATCCTTCGCACGCCTGGACGTGTGGGATGCGAAGCGGTCCCACTCTCCGCTAGCTCGGCGGGTGGAGTCTCCCAATCCGAAACTTGGTCGTTGGGGACAACGCGTGGTGGGTTGCAGACCAAAATGCACTCGCACGTTAATAACATTTAAAACTTAGCATAACTAGCTCAAGGAGTCTTCAGATTCTTACCTTCGAGCTGGGAGCTTAACCCTTACGTTCCTTTGAGGAACCTTCTCGAAGTCCTCGAACTCGGTGTCCAATTCCAAACTATCGTCAGGCAAGGCCAACATCGCCCAACATGCCCTTTTCGGGGCAAGAGGAGGTACCTCCTCCGCGGTGTCAGATGACATCGACCTCTTTCTTGTGAGGGGCGAATCTCTCTCCTCCTTGTCCTCATGCTCTTCCTCATGGTTGGAGGAGGCATGGGTTTCCTCGGACGCAACATTCGGCTGGTCCTTTATGCAGGGACATCCTTTGCCCTTCTTCTTCTTATATTTCTTTTCTGGCGCCTTGTAAGGCGCCATGATGAGCATCTTCGACAACAGCTTTGACCTAGGGTCTTCGGGCTGTGGTGTCGGGCATTTGATTCCTGTGGCTTTGCACAACCATTTCTGCAAAGGTGAAGGGAAAGGTTTTTATATCTTTTGTTGGAAAATAAAGCTGATCAATTGAAATTGTATTGTACCTAGGTAGGAGGGTTATCGGCATGTAGGCCACAGTCCTCCTCCTCGGCTGGCCAACTCTTCCGAGGCTTGAACATCGCCTTCCATAGTTTCTCCGGAGTGGTGTGAAAGAACTGACGAACGGTAGGCTCATCATCAAACTAATAAGCCCACATAGGGGAGTCTCGGCGCTAGCAAGGAAGGATGCGACATCTAAGCATGATCTTGGCATTGATCATTGAGGTGATGCGCTTCTGCAGCTTTTCCACCTCCACATCCAATCCCCAGTCAAGGTCCTTCTAGAGCCATGAGGGTAATATTGTGGGGGGGTCCAGATCTTAACTCGGTCGGAGCAACTTGACCTTCTTCTCTTGGCTCGATGATATAAAACCACTCCTTTTGCCAGATCTTAATGGTGTCGATAAAGGTGCCGGTCGGCCATCCGACGCGGCGGACCTGTCTGATAACCGCCCCTATGCAGTCCATGTGCTCGCTCGTGACGGTCTTCGTCTTGACGTTGAAGACCTTGATCCACAGGCCGAAGTGTGGTTCGACCCGAAGAAAGGCCTCGCAGACAATGATAAATGCCGATACATGCATAAAGGAGTTAGGGGGGAGGTCGTGGAAGCCTAGTCCATAGAAGAACATGAGACCCCGAACAAAGGGATGGAGCGGAAAGCTTAGTCCCTGGATGAAGTGGGGGAAGAATACCACCCTCTTGCTTGGCCTGGGGGTGGGAACCACCTAGTTCTTCTCCAGAGCGCAGTGGAAGATGTTGGCGGGGAGGTAACCGGCTTCCTTTTGGTCCCAGGTGTCTTGGTTAGTGACCGTGGAGGCCTCCACTTGTCGTTGGAGCCGAAACCCGCAATGGCTAAAGCTCGGAGGAGAAGCCGAGGAAGAACCGGATCTGGGCTCTTGAAGCCTAGGGAGATTGAGGAAGCAGAAGATGCGAATGGGGAGCGTGAATAGGCCTTGAGGGTTTTTCCCTTTTTATGTGGTGTGACGATGATTAGCCTTCCTTCACCATGCTGCAAATCCCTTTGCTTCCCAAGACATGTGTATCGTTATACACGCATAAAGAAACTTGATATGATTAATCATATCCCGTGTGAAATGGAGCACGATTCATGGATTGATGAATCATGCTAAGGTAAAAACGGCCTCGAACCGCGAATTGAGTTTTCATATCTGGTTTAGTGGTCGTGGTGGGCCACGACCCTTCGTCAGAAAGGTTGTCAGTATAAACTGCTTACACTTTGAAGTTTGGCTTTCGAGACTACGCGACTCATAGTGTTTGGGCGATCATACGATAGGAAACATTACGCGTCATCGGAAGCGAAACTAATCTCTACCGATCATTAAAAGGGAAGAAGAACTCACCCTGCAAGCCGGAGACTCTAGTCATGTGGAGAAGCCGAAGCTAAGAACCTTCGCATTGGGAGCTAGTTTGGGGCCTACTGAGGGGTCCCAGATTAAGGGGTCCTTTGGCCGCCGGCCTATCTCTTAATAGGGCATCTTGGTGGGTCGTTCTCTGATTGTCACAGGAAGGGCTGGATACATTGAGAGCCCACATTCTAGAAGGAAGTCCTGAAGGCACGTCGTGCACTCCAAGTCAAGATGAGGAAATCGGCATCTCCATCCTCGACAGGAGACTTACCATGTGTAAACCTTAGTACCCCCCGTGTCTATATAAACAGGGAGGGTGTTAGATCGTGTACCAGTGAAACTCGTCTAGGGTTTGTCTAGTCGATCTCAAGGTAGATCAACTCTGTAACCTTCATACCATCAATATAATCAACCAGGACATAGGGTGTTACCTCCATAGGAGGGACCGAACCTGGGTAATCATCGTCTCCTTTGTGTCCGGTTACCATCGATCCTAGTCTCACAGCTCGGGACCATCTACCCGAGATCCGCCGATTTTGACACTAACAGGAAGATAAACACACAATCATTAAAACTGGCATTAATATCAAGATCAAAAATAAAACAAAAACAAAATAGAAAGCATCAACATTGAATTGCTTATATAATCATGGACATCCATGTTATTTGGACCAGTCGCATTGAAAAACTTCCTCACACGGGAATCAAATTGCCCTTGTAAATCTTGTCCTAATAAAAAGATATCAGCAAAATAAAATAAGGGGCAATAAAAAGAGGTACATGTAAATAGAATGAGACCAGCAATTTTACACTAATTTGAAAAAAAAAAGATAAAATAGAAAATTGTAGGGTTGACTTACACAAACCCAATACGGCAGGATAAGCATGTCTGACCTTTGTATTTGCAACGTAGACAATAAAGGGCAACCTCAGCGATAGTAGATCGAAGTATTCCGCGAGGATCAAAAGACAATGCAACATCTTCAACAATAGCTTCACACTCATTGTTTTGGAACATAGACTTTGATCTAAAAACAAATAATAATGACATCAAATATGGATTCCTTCAACTATGAAGATCCCCTTATATTTAAAGTGTGCTTTAATAAGTAATAGAGAGTATCGACATAAGAAGTCAAGAAGTTCAGCTATAAAACCATAGGCAGTACATAAGTTAGATGACATGAAGTTCTGAATGGATGCACTCACCTCTTAGAACAATCATTCCCAAGCCTAGTTACATTGAAATAAAAATCATCAACCTTCTTCTAGACACCTGCACTTTCACTGTCTGCTCAGCAAAAACAATAGAATAAGAGCAACATACTTAAAATACATACAAGAAAATAGAGGTTGAATATATACAGGAATAATGATTGCATATACACATGATTTATGAAAGACGGGTTGGGTATAAAAATAGTTTTACCTTAAAATAAAGATATTACCATGCACACAACTACTAAAACTCAGTTTCAAACACGTAGATCATCACAGGAGATACAAACAACACAAACACATTCAACTGCTACATCAAAGATAGCCCACAAAGATTATAAACATCACAATCCCATCCAATACACACTTTCCCCCAACATAAAAACAACTGCACTTCACTTTATTTACAATCAGATGAAAACATTTTCACATTATATGACAAACTAGAAGTTCAACTTGTAGCACACAGACAGTAAACCATGATATCATAAGTCAAACGAAAAACAAAAGGCATGGGGATGGGGAAAGAACAGAGAAGCGTGCTCCTCTCTTTTATGGATTCATGCCTAAACTAGTAGCAGAACTGGACAGATCCTCCTCCTTTCCAAAACTATGACTTTCAGTTTTTGAATCATTGGCATCTCGAGTAGACATTGTAATATCAACTTCATTTACAACAATAGCAGCTGGAGAATCTGAAACAACAAAAACGGTTAGTTGTGGTGTAGTAGGAGGAGCTGGAGAATCAGCACCAACAACAACTGATGTGTCTGTTACAAGAAGCTTCGCAGGTACCGCTTGAGCACTACCAGGCTCAACAGTTGCCTCAATGGAATCTTTCTTAGGACTGCTGGCATTAATAAGGGTATCACCTCCAGATGACTTGCCCTGCTCAGCATCAAAAACACCATCAGCAGTGGAATAATGATGTTCGGTTTGATCCAGCCCATCGGAGAAGCCAACGTCTGACACATGTTTGTTTGCAAGCTTTTCCAAAGCAACATCAACATCATCAAACTGTAACAATAACAAAACTCAATTAAAAATGGGCACATAGCAAAAGAACCTTCAAGTAAAAAATAAGAAGGAAACAAATGGACAAGTAAGATGCTACCTTAGAAACATTGTCATCAACCTTAGAAACATTCTCATCATCCACAATGAAATCGCTCGCACTCGCAGGAGCAGATTCATCCAGAGGAGCAGTTGCACTTTCAGGTAAAACGATATCATCTCCAACACCATTGTCAACAGCCTACAAATACCATACAACACATAAAAATAAAAAATGATACAAGACAAGGTATAACAATGTCTAATTAGAGGAACTTCAGATTCACTAAATAAGCAAAATTAGCTTTAACAACTGACATATGAAGGAGGTCTAAAGATAGTAAACATAGATGGTTAACTGTGAACAATAACACTCAACAAGAAGTTCAGATACTGTAAATAAAGAAGGTAAAGGTTTGACAACAAAACATATCATGGAAGTTCAAATACATTAAATATAGAAGGTCGGCTATTAACACTAACTTATCAAGGAAGAAGTTCATATGATGTAAACAAAGAAGGTCATATATGAACACTAATACTTAACAAAAGAAGTTCAAACACATAAAAACAAGACGACCATCTCTTAAAGGCACTAAAAACTAGACACTAACACTAAACATTAAATCAAAGAACTATCGATATCAAGAAACTGGCCTCTCCAATACGATCCTCACTGCCTCCAGCATGACCCAAATCAACAGAATTAGGCATTTCAATCTGACTCATAACAACACTAGCATCATCTTCGAAAGGCTTGCAACGAGCATCCTACAAGTTCTTGAACAATCCAAAGCTAGTACGGAGGTGGACCATGCTCTGACGAATATCAGCAAGAATTTCAGCCTCAATTGACAGAGCCTCCTTCAAAGACTCCGTGTGAAAACCATGACCGGGTGGAAGAATCCCATCAGTACAACTAACACGCTCAACCGTCGTTGGAACACGGAAAACCACCCCACAAATAGTGATTAAAAGACCATCAATCCTACCAAGGGAAACACTAGAAGTATCAAAGGAACCCTTGCAGACTCTGATGAAATGCCAGTTGCAACATCTATATGAGCAGAAGAACCTCCAGGTACTTCAGGGGGAGCAACCATGTGAACATCCTGGGAGGATTCAATTCGGGGGACACCTTCACTGCCAAGACTGGTGGCACGGGGTATGGTTAGAACTGGTCATTCAATATGCGTGAAGAACACAACCTCAGCATGTGTCTTCCGCTACACGCAAATAAAATTAAAACGGGTCAAAACATCATGAAGGGAAAAGAAACAAAAAGGGAAGACAATACCAGATGTTCAAGTTATACTATGTAGGAAAATATTAATGCATAAAAAGATTCACTGGCAGATTCCCAAAAACCCAGGTGGGTGGGTCATCATCACCCTTCTTAACCAAGTCAACAACAACAAGCTCTCATAGCTTGGTCTACTCCATGAAATCGATGCGAGGAGTTCCCAAATCAACAACATGCTTCTTGCCAAGGATAAAGCAGTTCAGATACATAAGAAGCGGCAAAATGCCACATCGTGTAACAACTTTTCCCATGATAGTCCCTTGTTGATACCTAATTACAACCCTTTTAAGATCATCAACAAGCAGCTAGCAATAGTCCATTTTTTCCATATCCTCAGAAACAAAATTCTCAGCCATTGCTGCCTCCCTAGAAACCCATGTAGATGTACCAGGAATAACAACTTTCATGAAAAGAATTAGGTAAAACACCTACAGAGCCAAATCATCTTTCGTGTCATCCTTCACAAGATCCTCGAGGATCTTTCGTAGATCCTTTCTCTTGATATCATCAGTCCTCTTGTAGCCAAGTTTGGCCTTCAACCTCATAACAACGTCATCAAATCCATCATGCGAGGGCCTAGAAGGGGTGTAATCACCTTGAGGGAAACAAAAAACATGGTGAACACCATCACTTGTAATGCACAATTTCTCATTTGGCTCGCCCCTGTCTAGAATCATAGTTGAAGAGTCAATCTTGGTGTAGACATGGCCCATCAAAGGACGAGACATGTTTGAATCAACCTTCAAATTAAAAACACAACCAAATCCATACTTGACAACCTCTCCTTGTGCCTAGGTTGTAGAAAATTTGCGCACACCTTCACCTCTTTCAGTGAGCACAAAACCGCCTTGTTAAAAAGTTTTGCATCATCCCCTCCTTCAACAGCTCCTTCCATAGCCTTGGCTCCTCTATTCCTCCTCAGAGGCCTCTTCACAAGGACATACTGCAAAAAATGCAAAAAATAGGAAACAATGACAAAAAATGTGTTAACGAAAATAAACAATAATTTCAACAAATATTAAACAAGGAAGAACTACATAGGGAAATACAGCAGGGCAAAACAAATAATACATGTACACCAATGCATATAACAGAAGTTCAACAATGCATTACAAGGCAGTTCAATGATGGTATATCCAAAGGTTTCAACAAATGCAAAACTTCCGGTCCCATATAATAGAAGTACAATAATGCATTCCAAGGCAGTTCAATGACGGTATATCCAGAGGGTTCAAATGTTTTACATGTTAACAACAATAGACCAGAAGTTTAACAATGTAGAACATAAGGAAGTATTACATACAGAAGATCAAACAAATAAGAAAACAAAAATATGAACATAAGGAAAAAAACAAATTTATACATGACCGACAACATCATCACCAGCATCCTCATCATCAGCGTCAAAATCATCATCATTATGGCCATCTACATTAACACGAGAACGCTTCTTGCATCCCTTGTTAACGTTTGTCGGCCCATCCTTACGCTTAATGCCACATCTCTTGCCCTTCCTAGATACACCAGAACCAAGCAGAGATGAAGGATTCGCAAAGCCAAGAACATGAGGACTACGACGTGTGGTAACACCAGCAGCTTGACCACTAATTTCAGGAAGTTCACCTACATTTGGAATTGCAACTTTAGAAACACGTGGGCTCCTTCGAGGAGTAACTTCACCAGCGAGATGCTTCCTCATTACAGTGCACTTCAATTTCTTCTTCACAGGGGCAACCATGTTATCACTGGTGTGCGCCACATTGCCATTAGCAACGGACAAAGCGTGGTCTCAACAAGATCATCAGTTTCAGAAACATTAGGACCCTTCCATAGTCGAGCCGCCTTCTTCCTCTCGAAGGCTTCTAGCTCATTTCTCTTGTGTTGATCCTCTAGAAGAAGCTGCAATGGCACATCGTCATCTTGTGTGATAGGTTCAGTGCCATCAACATATTGGTACTAAGTCTGTGGCAACTAAAGAGAGCTCAAAGGCTCTTAAATAGAATCACAATCTTCAGCTGATGGAGCCACCTGGTTAACCTCAGCAGCCTTCTCAGCCCCACCCAAGTCAGATAGAACATTGTTGATGATATCAACAGCTTCTTCACTGGCTGCATCTACAAAAACACAAAAACAAAACAAAAGCAAAAGAGTCCAGAACAAATACAATACAAAAGAAAGAAAAAGTTCAAAATGATGGCTTTAGAATTAAAAACAAAAGGTAAAGATAGAGCCGAGTTGCACATACTAGTAGAAGCAACAACTGCACATGCAAGATCTTTGAGATTTAAATTTTTGTAAAAAATGCAAGCAACCTCAGCAACTAAACACAAAGTGGAAGATGATTTAGCAGCATCAGAATTTGGAACAACAACATTAACTTTTGATCCACCATCTTGATCATAGCCACTTTTATCAGAATTTCTAATCTCATCACCAACTACAAAAAGGGAAAAAAAAGGCAGCTGAATTTTAAAAAGGAAGATCTCTATACAAATTAAAACACAAAAGCCAAAAGTTGTACAATAAAGAACAAGCGGGATCTTCAAAGAAACAATCAATAACAACGAATAACCACAAGGTCTAGAGAAACTAGCAAACAAGTGAAACAATGAAATATCCATAAGTTCAACATAAACTAAAAAAACAATAAAGCAATGAATATCAAGAAGTTTAACTAGACCTTACCAAGCAGTAAAACAAAAGAACAACCATAAATTCAAAAAATAAAAATAAAATAATAAAAAAAATCAAGTTTGTGACTAAGGTAGTATTACATAAACAAATAAAGCATGAGTAGTAAAACAATGTACCAAAATATAATAAGACAGACAGAAAATATGAAGTTACCATGAAAATGGTAACTTTGTACAAGAATGTAAAAAATGTACAACAAAGTTACCATGAAAATTAATGACACAACTTCAACAATGAATAACAAAGTACATCCAGAAAGCCCAACTACCACTTTTCAATACCATGAAAATTATAACTAATTACAAAGCTATGTACTAAAATTAAAACACTTGGAAGTACAAACACACTTATTGAGATAGTTCATTGGTAATTTGAACAAAAATCCACTAAGGCACACTCCCCTAACTTCAACTAAGAGTAAAATGCATACACATCAACTATGTCGGAAGTTCACACTTTCAAACATGGGCAGTTCAACATGATAAACAAGTGAAGACCAGGGAGGACATATAAAAGAAAATTACCATTTACAAGACAAGATGCATATACATATACATACCTGAAGAAGGACTTAAAGCCATCACAACACTACTCGTTGATGTAAGATAGACCAAACTCTAGATCCACCTATAAAAACAAAAACAAAAAATAGGGGAAAATACAACTTATTAGCAAGTAGAAAATCAAACCACAGTACAAAACGCAACTAAATAAAACCCTAGAATATATTAACTAAAATTACACCAATAACTATGGAGATGCAAAATAGCTCATCAAGGCAAGCACATCAACAAATAGTACTCAGAAACCTTAGTATGTCACATACCAAAACTAGACTGCCAAATCAGTAAGAGCAAAGGATGAAGCTACATCAGATCTAGCAGCAACCACCACGCCACACCCTGCTTACATACTTCTCATAGGTAAAAATAACCACGGGGGAATAGAATCCACACAAGACTAAAAGCTAAAATCCACATATACACAAAATCTACCCACCACTTGCAGAAGAATCCTACCTACACTTGCATACACGAAATCAACCCACCATCTGTAGGAGAACCCTACCTACACTTGCATCCAACCATTAGAAGAAAAGACGGGAGGCATATGCGAAAACGCACAAAGAGCATTTGCTGGATCTGGCGAATCCAAAGAGCGAGCGATGGGAGGAGGCATCATTTGTACCTCTCCAGACGACGTTGATGCACGAATCTGTGGTAGTTATTCCACCCCATGACGCCACGCGCAACTACAAAGTGTAGATACGGTTGCGGGCTTCATTTAAAACAAGAACAGTGGCACGAGGGAGGGAGAGTGGGGGGGGGCGGGGAGAAATAGGAGCGGGGCGAGCACCAGTTACTACACCCACTATCACAGGAGAAAGCGGTGAAGATTTCGGGGGAGGTTGGAGAACGAGAGCAGAGCGATAGAGAGGGAGAAGAGAGGAGTGAGCGAGGGTTTTCTGACAAGGTGGGAGAGCGGAGGGGCAGTAATGCTTCGGACAAATGGGTGGATTTGTTAGAGGCAGGGGTAATTACACGTTTACCCATCCACCACAAAATAAATGCATATGTAAATATAAATGCACCAATATAACACCAATACACAATTAAAATGCACACAATTAACACTCAATAAAAAAATATAGACGGTGCATGCATGTAATAAGAAAAGATTAAATAACAATAATTACAAGCAAAAACACAAAAACCCAAAAAAATGTTGCCATATCTTAGAAACCAATAACATAAGAAAAACAGAAGTTCGAAAAAATACACTAACAAGGGAAGTACAAATATAACTTAGTTCAACATCAGTTTAACAAAGGAGAAGTTAAAATACACAAAAAGGTAGTCCTTCTATAACTAAATACACAACTTAGAGATAAATGAGAAGTTCAAATTCATTGACACGCTAATTAAGTCCAATCTTAAATAGAAAGCAAAATATATAACGGACTCGCCTCTGCATGCGATGATGCGGCATGTCGCTTCATCGCCTGCTGCGACTCGTTCCTAGCTCGGAATCGCAGGGGGGAGGGGGGTCCCCCCTCCGCCCTCCTGCTCGGCCTCGCGCTAATGTGGCAGTGCGTGCTTGGTTGACAGGCGCAATTCGGTTATTCTATGTCCACCCCACCATGGACGTACCCAGAGACACACCCCTAAGATAGATAGTGGGGTCACTAATGTGAAGGACTCGCCTCCGCATGCAACGACATGGCACGCTGCGTCGTCGCATGGTCTGGTTCATTCCTGGCTCGGACTCGCAGGGGGATGGGAGGGGTGATCCAGACCCCCTTCCCCTGGCTCGGCCTCACGCTAACGCGGTAGTGCGTTCTTGGTTGATAGGTGCAATGTGATTATTCTATTTCCACCCCCACGCACGCACCCTAGAGCTACACCCCTAAGATAGATAGGGTGGTCACTAATGTGACAGACTCGCCTCCGTATGCGATGACGTGGCATGCCGTGTCGTTACCTGATTCAGGTCATTCCTAACTTGGCCTTGCAGGAGGAGGGGAGGGGGGTCCCGACCCCCCTCCCCATGGCTCGGCCTCGCGCTAACGCGACAGTGCAAGCTTGGTTGACAGGCGCAATACGATTATCCTGTTTCCACCCACCCACAAACACACCCTAGAGCCACACCCCTAAGATAGATAGTGGGGTCACTCATGTGACGGACTTGCCTCCGCCTGCGATGATGCGACACTCCGCGTCGTCCCCTGCTTTGGCTCATTCCTATCTCGGCCTCATAGAGGGAGGGATCCCCCTCCCCTCCCCTCCCCCAACCCGGTCTCATCCTCGCAGGGGGAGGGGAGGGGGTCCCAACCTCCCCCTCCCCGTGCTTGGCCTCGCGCTATCGCGACAATGTGTGCTTGGTAACATGCACAATGTGGCTATCAATGATTAAAATATAAATCAAATTTAATTAATACATAGAAGTTTGGGTTTTTGAATAATCCTCAAATGAACATGTCAAAAAAGCAATTTATACTGGAGCAAAATCTAGTAAGTTCAGGTTACATAGATACTAAAATTCTACTACTACTCGAAGTATGAAAACATGTTAAAAAGTAAAAATTATGCATGCATACTTGGACCAATCACATGGTTGTTCACGAGACAAAGTCAAAAACTCAAAATCCATTCAAGAATGAAAATCACCAAAAAATCAAACACAGAAAGATAGATCACAATGATGTGTCACCTTGCAATGTGGAAAACCAGAAGTTCAACCATGAATAACAAAGAAGTCCAACTTCTACTATAGATCGTGGATGATCCAAAATCTATCCCCAGACGAATTTTTTCTAATCATAAAATCCTATACGTTTTCCTAAAATAAATTCGCCAAAAGTTCTAAACTCTTTGCCAAAGCCCTCCCTACAACAAAAATGACGTGGAATCAATATGTTCAAACGAAAAAACATTCGTGCAACCGCCGCGGGCGGAGCAACATACAATCACCCGAACTCAAAGTGTATGAAACCTCCTGACTCAAATTGGTGACATACGAATGCTTCAATTTCACTAAAGTACGCAAATCCGCCGTTAATCTTCACAAGAAAATGACAAATCGATAGAAGCGGAGGAAACCCCTCCCATGGATGAACAACACAACCCGAAATCAAATCCATTAGAAATAACAACAAATTGTCCAAAAAAATTCATTCCTAAACCCAATTCCCATCATGTTAGATGTTAGAGAACATCTAGTACCTTCGTTAATCTTGTAACACACACAAGTTCATCACTTCCCGAGAGCACATCCGCCAACGAGCGAGATTCCGAAACAAAACCACCATTTATATGCTACAAAGTATATTCGAATTACACTTACATCACAAAGAACATGACACACCATGAAAATTAGCGCGGGAAGCCACAGTTGCAAAGATAGCACGAAGGTCGCATTCTTACAGAGGGCAGTTCAGGTCGAACAACTCAGGTAGTTCAACCAAGGATCAGAATATTATTCTGATATATATATATACATATATATATATATATATAAAGCAGGATTATCACGAAGTCACGGACATATATACTACACCATAGCAAGATTCAAAAGTACTACATTAAAAGTTCAAATATCTAAAGCACGGAGTAATACAACTAGGCATGATGGAGAGATCAACTCCTAATCTAATCCTCGACGTCTTGCTTGGCGAGATCATCCCAGTCTATTAGGTCATCCTCGGAATCCTTCTCGTTGCGTCCGGTGATCAGTGCTTTGAGGTTCATGGGCCATGAGGAGCGCATCAGCCTTGTGAAAGCACAACATGCTCCCTTGGTGGTTTTGATAATTCATGACACCATACATTGTTTCTTGGACTAACTCTTCTATCTAGTGTATTTCAGATAATAGTCCATTGAGAGTTGAGTTGGCAAAAGGATTGTGGAGACTGTGGAATCACCCCCAAGATTCAAGGAAATAGGTTGGCCAAGCTTCAAGCAAGAGGACTCTACATTTTACATTTGTGAGAAATCACTTTGAGTCCATAGGAAAGCCAATACTATTAAAAGGGGGTAAAGTTTTGATGGTGAACAATATGCTCATACGTGCACAAGTGATAGTCACCAAAACATCCACATACTCTCCCACCAAAGTCTGTTCTAAGCCAAACATGCAAATCGGTGCAACTAGCATTCCTATCCCAGTGCCACCGAGTTCCAAACCCTAGACAGACTCAGCCAGACCCGAACACTTCGGTGCAGCCGACACTGCACTTAGTGCCACCGAGTTGGGTTGCCAACTTCCTGTTACGCAAGTTCTCATTTTCGGTCCGACCGAGAATGGCGAATCGGCGTCACCGAGATTGGTAAATCAGACCGTTGGTCACCTTGTCGGTGCAACTAGGAGTTATATATCAGTCCATCTGAGATTCAAAAGTTGCCACTTTTTGTCACTTCGGTACCATCGAGATTTACACATCGGTGTCACCGAGTCTGACTTATTGTGTGTAATGGTTGGATTTTTGGAGAAGCCTATATATACCCCTTTACCACCACCCACTCGAAAGAGAAGCACTCAGAACTATTCCATACCTATCCTACTCAGTTTTCTGAGAGAGAACCACCTACCCTTGTGTTGAGGTCAAGATCTTCCACTCCAACCATATGGATCTTGATTTCTAGCCTCCCCAAGTTTCTTTCCACCAATCCCATCTCTTCTACCAAGCCAAATCTGTGTGAGAGAGATTGTGTGTTGAGGAGTCTATCATCTTGAAGCACAAGAGCAAGGAGTTCATCATCATTACTGATCCTATTACCTTTTGGAGGGTGGTGCCTCCTAGACTAGTTAGGTGTCTCTTGGGAGCCTCCTACTTCGTGTTGTGGAGTGAACCAAGAAGTTTGTAAGGGCAAGGAGATCGCCTACTTCGTGAAGATCTACCCATAGTGAGGCTAGTCCTTCGTGGACGGAAGCCATATGGAATAGTCAAGGTTGCTACTTCATGGACCCTTATGGATGGATCCCTCCATGGACTCTCGCGACCGTTACCCTCCATGGGTTGAAGACTCCATAAACGTGGACGTACGATAGCACAACCTATCGGAACAATGGGAAAAATCCTTGCGTCTCCTGTTGTGTTTGATCTTCCTATCCCATCTCTTTACTTACATGTGCAATGTCTTTACATTCTGCTGTCATACTTGTAGACATGCATGTGTAGGGCTTTTAGACTTGCTAAAATAGTTAAAATCGGCCAACCAATTAACTTGGGAAAAGGTTAGGTTTTAAATTCATGCTAATAGTCTATTCACCCCCCCCCCCTCTAGACACACCACTCTCGATCCTACAAGTGGTATTAGAGCTTTGATATCCATTGCTTCGGTTTAATCACCATGGAGGAAGATGGGGGTGTCTAGAGTAGAGAGTTTGAGTTGTAGAGTGCCCATTCATGATGGAGAGTACTATAGTCAATGGAAGAATGCCATGATTGATCTATTCAATAGATTCCATTTGACTAAATATATTGAAAATCCCTACGTGCTCCCAATTGATGAATTGCATCCCACACACAAAGAGGAAATTAACATGCTTGGTAACCTAAGAACTGTCAATCTTATCGTTAGAGGTTTACCAAGATTTGTACTTTCTCAAATGAAGAACTTTGCTTGTGCTTATAGCTTATGGACTGATTTGGAGAAACGATATCCAAATCTTTCCCTAGGAAATCTTGATGAAATTCTTCATAAAACTGTTGCCTTTCACAAAATCAAGCCTAGTGATCAAAACTTTGATAAATGCCTATTTGAGCTCCGTGATCTTATGCGTGCTAAAGGAGATGTCACCACTATCAACAACATTATCTTTGAAGCCATTTGCATTCATAAACTTGGTCGTTGTCATGATCACTACTCTAACGAACACCTTGTTATTTATGACGAGGATTTCCCACTTGATGATGACACTGTGGAACGTGGCTACTATGAAGAAGATGAGTTGTTCGACATCGAGTATGAGAAGATCATGAAGTATCTGAGTCTTATGGAAAACTTGAGAGATTACATGTCCGGAGGAAAAGAGTGGACTCTTGACAGCGGATGTACGGATCATATGACCGGTGATAGAGACATGTTCCAAGAGATCACGCCTAATCAAGGTCCTCGACGGTACATGACCTTTGAAGACAATTCTAAGGGTAAGGACTTGGCCTTGGTAAGGTGTCTATATCCCATGATATCTCTATTCAAAATGTTATGCTTGTTGAATCCCTTGGTTACAATCTTCTTTCCGTATCTAGACTTGCCGACTTTGGTTTCAATGTTTTATTTACGAAAGTTGATTGCCGAGTGTTTCGCCAAGATAACAATAAAATGGTCTTTACCGGTTTCCGTAGAGGTGGTCTATGCATTGTTGATTTCACTAAAAGATCCAAGCCTCGCACTTGTTTAATTGCAAAATCTACTAAAGGTTGGCTTTGGCATAGAAGACTTGGACATGTAGGCATGTGAAATCTAGATAAGCTAATCAAAGGTGATCATATACTTGGTGTTAAAGATGTTATCTTTGAAAAATATAGACTTTGTAGTGCTTGTCAAGCTGGAAAACAAGTAGGAGGAAGTCATCCAGTTAAGAATATCATGACTACTAGGAGACCACTCGAGTTACTTCACATGGATCTTTTTGGTCCCAATGCTTACGAAAGTCTCGGTGGAAATTCCTATGGTCTAGTTATAGTTGATGATTTTTCCATATTTACGTGGGTATTCTTTCTTGATGATAATTCGCAGGTTGAAAAGATCTTCAAGAACTTCACTCGCAAAACGCAAAATCAGTTTCAAGTGAAGATCAAGAAGGTTCGAAGAGATAACAGATCAGAGTTCAAGAACACCCATGTGGATACCTTTCTCTACAAAGAAGGTGTCTCACATGAGTTCTCGGCTACGTATACACCTCAACAAAATGGAGTTGTTGAGAGGAAGAACCGGACGCTCATTGAGATGGCAAGAATGATTCTTGACGAATACAAGACGCCAAGACACTTTTGGGCAGAAGCCGTTGAAACATCATGTCATGCCACAAGCCGACTTTACTTGCAGAAACTTCTTGGTAAAGCGACATACGAGATACTCATCGGTAACAAACCCCAGGTTGGATACTTTTGACAGTTTGGCTCAAACTGCTACATTCTTGATAAGCATCGTCGTACTAAATTTGCTCCTACATCTCATGAAGGATTCCTACTTGGTTATGGATCGAACTCTAACACTTACCGTGTCTACAACAACTTCACTCGAAAAGTTGAAGATACAGTAGATGTGAAGTTTAATGAATCTAATGGTTCGCAAGTCGAACAATTTCCAAATGATGTAGGTGATAAGGATCCTTCAGAAGCCATACTAGATCTACCCATCGGCAAAATTCATCCCATGGAGGTGGAGGAGAGTAGTTCATCAACTCAAGTGGAAGCTCCTACTTCACGTCAAGGTGAACCTCAACAAGACATGGAGGCGTCCACGAGCGGTAAACGACAAGATGATGAAGAGGAGGAAGTGCATCATGAAGATCCACCACAACCACCTTCACCACCACCTCAAGGGAACGACACCTTCAACAACAACGAAGATGAACAAGATGATAATGAAGAAGAAGAAGCTCCACCATCCAACAATCAGAATCTGACCCGTGTTCGAGCTCAAGTGACCAAGAACTATCCCCTAAACCAAATCTTTGGTGATATAAAAACAGGGAGAATCAGTCGCTCTAAACCCGTCTAGCTAACTTTTGTGAGCATTATTCTTTCATCTCTAGCATTGAGCCCTTAAAGGTAGAACAAGCTCTTGAATATGTGGATTAGGTGAACGCGATGCATGAAGAGCTACACAACTTCGGGAGGAATGAAGTGTGGACACTCGTGGAGAAGCCCGAAGATGAGCACAACATCATTGGAACCAAATGGGTGTTTCAGAACAAAGAAGACGAAGATGGTCAAGTTGTACGCAACAAGGGTCATCTCGTAGCTCAAGGATACATGCAAGTCGAAGGTATGGACTACGGTGAGACCTATGCCCCCGTTGCTAGACCTGAAGCTATTCGTATTCTTCTTGCCTATGCTAATCACCATGATATCACGCTATATCAAATGGACATCAAAATTGTATTTTTAAATGATGAAATAGAGGAAGAAGTCTATGTTAAGCAACCACTTGGTTTTGTGAATCCTAAGAAACCAAATCATGTTTACAAGCTTCGCAAAGCTCTGTATGGTCTTAAGCAAGCCCCTTGTGCTTGGTATAAATGCTTAACAAAGTTTATCATCAAAAAAGGTTTTCAAATTGGTAAAATTGATGCAACCTTGTTCACTAAGAGAGTTAATGGCGAATTATTTGTATGCCAAATTTATGTGGATGATATTATCTTTGGTTCCACTAACCCTCAATTTAGTGAAAGATTTGGGAGGTTGATGTCTGAGAAGTATGAGATGTCTATGATGTGTCCGCTGAAATTCTTCCTTGGATTGCAAATCAAGCAATCAAGAGAAGGCACTTTCATCTCTCAAACTAAGTATACCAAGGACTTGATCAAGAAGTTCAACATGGAGGATTGCAAAGGTATGAAAACTCCTATGCCCACTAGTGGACATGTTGACCTTACCATGAAGGATGAACCGGTTGATCAAAAGGTTTATCGATCTATGATTGGTTCACTGTTATATCTATGTGCATCTCGTCCTGATATTATGCTTAGTGTTTGCATGTGCGCTAGATATCAAGCTGCACCTAAAGAGTGTCTTCTTTTAGATGTGAAATGTATTGTGAGATACTAGATACAAACACCAAACTTTGGCATTTCGTATCGCAAGGGATCTTCTTTTAATCTTGTTGGTTATTCCGATTTGGACTACGTCGGAGACAAGGTTGACAGAAAATCCACCTCGGGTACTTGTCAATTTTTAGGTAGATCTCTTGTGTATTGGTCCTCCAAAAAACAAAACTCGGTATCTCTATCTACTGCCGAAGCTGAGTATATTGGTGCTGGATCTTGTTGTGCGCAATTACTATGGATGACACAAACGCTTAAGGTGTAGCGACCCGACCTGAAAGGTCGAATCTCCGGTGTTTCTGTACCATCCCAAGATCATGCTGGTACACACATGGTACATCAATGTATATATCAAAGGGAAATCACCCAACATTAATAAATCAAAATCTCATATCGAGTCCTTTATTACAATAAAGATTACAATAAAGTGGTTGAAGGCCAACTCATAAGATAAACTAAACCAAAAACTTGCGGAAGCTCCATAGGTAGTTGAGTCCATCTGACTCCAAGGGCATCTCACCGAGCGTAGAGCGTATCCTCACTCCTGGTCGGAAAAGTACTCTGCAACATGATACATTGCAGCCATATAGGTCAGCATATTGAATATGCCGGCAAAGTCACAAGAGAGGGGGTAAAGTAATCATCTAGTCTATATGCAAATATGGCAGGTGGGGTAGTAAGTTTTTGCATAAAGCCAAATTTTTCCTTTAACAAGAGAGGGCAAGGGCATAATTACTACAATGTTGGTTAATTAATGAGATGGTTCCACCAACCAATTCTCATACCCAAGTTGACATTAATAACCCACATCAATATAATTAATTGTGTTGAGAGTTCCAGATAGTTTCAGTTCCTTTGGCTCAAACTGTCCATGACAGTGGACACGGCTAATCGATTAGGTTTGGGTACTCTGTAGAGTTTTGCACACGTTCCCCACAAGATTTGGTCGCCTCCGTTGGACTTCTTGCACTTCATGGTGTTTGAGAAACGGATGACCAAAACATGGTCTTTTAAAGGGTTTCCCCAAGACTCTGTCGGTGCCCATCCTTTCCTACCATTCTTCTACATCTCGTAGCACCGCCGTTCCAGGGTCACCACGATATCCAACCAAGCCAGAGCCCATAATGGCTTGTGGCTGTGCAGGTAAGCCTTGGGTCTTGAAGCATCCATCCTTCTCTTGGTGCCTAGGTGGACCTTTCCACATGAATACTGGCACTTCTCCAGCATCATCTAGGCTAACCACTGGTTTCTCCAGGGCGCCGTTCAACCATCATCCACCCAGAGGTAAGTTGAAAAATTGGAGTCTTGAAGACTTGATCATCATATAGGTCTTGAAATTATTAACTCACAACTCTCATGAATCAAACAACCAACCCCGTCTACTAATAGCATAGCAAAATGTAAAACAACGTTTCCCGGGGCCAATGTGTCAAAGGGTTGAGGGGTACCTACCACATGATACTACAACAGGTAACCAAGTTTCCAATTTACCTACTTTGCATGCAATTGGGGTGATGGAAGAACTAATGCAATAAAACATAGGTATACATGATCAAAGTGACTTGCCTTGCTGACGATCCTCGTAATCAAGTGACTCTAGATAACAAGCTTCGCACCCCGGATGATCTAACGAATCAAACAAGAGCACACCATAAGCATAAACACAAAACAATTCATACAACAGCAAGGTAAACAGATGCTTCAATAAACAAAAAGCACAATCAAGAGAATATTCACTTAATGTATAAGACTATAAAATTTTTGGTGTCAAAATCCCTACTAAGACATACAAGTCAAAATTTGGTGTTGAACAACTAGACATTTAAGTAACAGAAAAGTAAATATAAAATTTTATTTGAAAATAGAAAGTATTTCATTATGAAAATATTGTGCTAAAAGAAGTATTACAAAACTTCTTCTAAACAATATACATGGTGAAAACAAGATGAACCTATTCCAACTGGAGTATAAAACAATTTGAAACATATTTTATTAACAGAAAATAAATACACCTAAAGTTGAATCAATAGAACCTAATGAAATCTAAAACAAAAGTTAAACTAATTTAGGTTCAAATTGAATAAAAATCAATTTAGTTAAAACCTATTAAGAACTAGACAGATTCAGTTTCTGTTAAAACCAGTAACCAAATTTATTAAAAAAAATCAAATTAAGTAGAATGATAGGTCTAACTAATACCAAACAGTGGCAAAAAGATTCACTCAAAAATATATTTTTAAACTCTAGTTATACAGATTTTAGTAATTTAAACAAATTTGATTAGATTCAAAATTTAAAGTTCAAATTTAAAATCTAAGCATACATACATAAAATACATCAAATATGTGAACTAATGCAAAAATAATCAACTAAAAACACTAAATATTTTAAAATATATGATAAAAACAAACTCAGGATGCATTCTGCTTTCTAAAACAGAAACAGAAAAAGAGAAACTGATAACGATCGGTTAGGGGCCACGTGGCAGGTTTTGACTGGCCGTGAGGGCGTGCGAGTGAGAGTTTAGCGGTCATCCGAGACTTAGTGTGTACTGGTTCGGCTTTTAAATGATCTAATCTAGGGCGTTGACTACGGATCTGACGGCTACGTCGAGGTGGGGTGACTTACAACGGAGGGGGTCGGGGTTCCGGCGAGGTCGACGGCGGTCGGAGGTCGGTGGTGGTCGTGGGCGACGGTGTAGTGGTCGGGGGCGGTGTCCGAGGTGCTCAGGCGACGGCGGCGAAGCTCCGGCGTCAATTGGCGGCGTCGGAGGGGGTCGGGGTGAAATGGAGCGCGGCGAGGGTTGTGGCTTTTATAGGCCAGGTGCGGGGTCGAGGAAAGGAGAGAGGAGGGAGATCCGGGAGAGAGATCTCCAGCGACGGCGGCGCACGCGCGAGGAAGGAGACGAGTGCGAGGATGACGCCGTCGGTCGGTGGGTCCCACTTGCCAGTGAGAGAAGAGGCGAGGTTAGCGCGTGGGTTGACCGGTTCGAATTGAATTCGCGAGTTAACGTCTGTGGGCCGGCCCGATTCGATTTAGAAACCTTCCTTTTCTAATATCTAGTGTAGTAAAACTCTTTTAAAAGCATTCAAAACAATTCCAAACTTAGGAATTATATATATCAAAATGATCAGGACAATTAATGCTATTTAATGAACATTTTTCCTCTGTCACCTTGAATACTTTAAAAAAATTATTTTCAGAAATTGCTTATTTGATTTTAAATCTTTTGCAATAATTTTTCAAATAGCCCCCTAGTTTTATTGTTCAAATATTTCACCAAGATGCCCCTGGTGTGGAGTGTCATTTTACTCCCCTCTTTTCTTTGAACTTTACGAGAGGTTTTCAAATAGGTGAAACAAGAAAAAGGGAAAGATGAAAGTGGCCTTTCAGAAATTCAAAAGAAGCACTTCAACCATTTTATTCATTCAAACAATGATGATGATGCATAGCTATATATCATAACATTCCAAAATGAAATTTTGGGATGTTACATAAGGATTATGGTATCATCTTAAAAATATTCCATTACTTTGCGACAATGAAAGTGCTATTAAAATTGGACATAATCCTGTGCAACATTCTCGAACCAAACATATTCAAGTTCGAGATCATTTCATTCGAGATCATGTTGCCAAAGGAGATATCAATCTTAAGCATGTTCACACTAACAAACAATTGGACGATATCTTCACCAGGCCACCTGATGAGAAAACATTTTGTCATTTGAGGAGTGAGTTTAACATCATTGATGCTTCAAACTTGAGCTAGACTCACTCGATTGCAGGCAAGGGCATGAGCGTTATTATTATATCCATGTTCCCGTAACTCATTATCACATGCCATCGAATTATATGCTCCCTTCTATTGCATCTAACCTTTTGTAGGTACTTGGAAGAACTTCATTCCACAAGATTGCCATCAACTCCAATCATAAGCAATCTTGTCATTACCAAGTATCCACAACCTCTCTTGATGATGGAAGGAAGAAGACAACAAAAGCATATCCTTGACATATACTTGATCTTAGTTGCAAAATCTATAAGTGGTATCATGTCAAAAGGATATATCCATTGTTCTTCCTTGCATGACTAACCTTTGTAGGTGATGAGTGTACTAGAACGAGAAGGATTGCTTCAAACCCAAGATGATCTTCATCAATCTCGAGCATCCTCAACAAAGTTCACATACAAGCAACGTCACCAACATCAATCAAGGTATGTACTCATATCCTTGAAAAGGCTTTACTCCAAGACATGGGCTACAGAAACTCAAGTGATATGAAGACATCAAAATGCTTAATCGAAAAATGGTAACCCCATTTCGAGCTTAAACAATGAGGACGACCTATGATCAAGCATTCTTGCTTGGCTCCCAAGTCAATATACTATAATATAGGTGACCTAGTCACCGCCCATCATTTAGTTAAGAATCTTGCGTGGTTTGTTCTCTATTTGTATGATTTCTCATAACCACTCAAATCTTATCTATTTGATGTCCCTTGTAAATCTTTTGTTTGTTTTTCTTTTTTGAAACAATTTCGTTTGTCTCTCTGAAAAACAAAAACTTGGTTTACCTTTCGGAGACACCGATATAAATAACTCAGTCCTACCGAATCTGCAAATCACCTGCACTACATAATCTTGATACTATCGATTTAATTATCCTAGTGTCACTGATTTTCTCTTTCTTTCAAATCTGAGTTTTTTTATATTGCTTATTTGCTTATGTTCTTGCAATATTCTTGTTCCTTCGATGACCCCTTCCTTTAATATATATATATAGGGGAGAAGAACAAACAACACTTAGGGGGATAAATTCTTTATTCAAGGATCCCTAGATCCAAGAAGAAGAAACCTCAAATTCGCCAAAGGGAGAGAAGTTACTTTCAATGATTCCCTTAGTCTTCTAAATGAATCCTACATTAAATGACCCTTGATATCCAGGATTCCTTCCTTATCAATGATCCCTGTCACTACTCCCAAGTTTCACCTTTTTGGTACTTTATGCCAAAGGGGGAGAATATCAAAGCTTCATGCTAAAGGGATAATTACATGCTTATGCAAAGGGGGATATATGATTTAGGTGGAGAGGAAAATATCAAAAGTTCATACTTATATAATCAAGGAGAGAAACAACAATGTAGGGGAAGAAAACTACTTTTGGAGAAAAGTCTCAAGTGAACAAAGGATTGCTTTTCTCACCATATCTGATCCCAATATCTAAATGCTGAGATTCAGGGGGAGAGGTTGTACTACCATTTCATATCAAAGGGGAGAAAATATATAATAGTTTTCTGCTAAAGATGGAGATATATCAATCTCAATGATTATCATATTTTATATGTTCTCCACATCTTGGTATCCTTTGAGTTATATTGCTTTTGTTTAGTAAAATACTCTTGTGTTTCCTAACATTGTTTTCTCAAGTGTGTCTCTACTACTAGAATGCTCAAGAACTCAAGGTAAGTATATGCATCATATCTTTGATCAACATGATCTCTTGCTTCTTGCATATATTGTTTTCAAGAGTGAAGTCTTGATCACGGATATAAATTTCATTCACATATATTGATGCATATAGCCAAGATACACATGACTCTTATATCCCTTTAATTCATATGTGTGTCCATGCATTCCAAAGCAACTATCCTTTAAAGGACTACACACATTTTGGGGGAGCAAATCTGAGTCATGTGTCTCTAAAAGTCTTCATTGCATTCATGCATATCTTTATTTGAAGCTTTGATTGTATGTTCCCATCAATTACCAAAAACGGGGAGACTAAAAGCACAACATGCTCCCTTGGTGGTTTTGATAATTCATGACAGCATACATTGTCTCTTGGACTAACACTTCTATCTAGTGTATTTCGGATAATAGTCCATGGAGAGTTGAGTTGGCAAAAGTATTTGTGGAGATTGTGGAATCACCCCAAGATTCAAGGAAATAGGTTGGCCAAGCTTCAAGCAAGAGGACTCTACATTTTACATTTGTGAGGTCACTTTGAGTTCAAAGGAACGCCAATACTATTAAAAGGGGGTAAAGTTTTGATGGTGAACAATATGCTCATACGTGCACAAGTGACAATAACCAAAACATCCACATACTCTCCCACCAAAGTGTGTCCTAAGCCAAACATGCAAATCGGTGCAACCAACATTCCTATCCCGGTGCCACCAAGTTCCAAACCCTAGACAGACTCAGCCAAACCCGAACACTTCGGTGCAACCGACATTGCACTCAGCGCCACCGAGTTGGGTTGCCAACTTCCTGTTACGCAAGTTCTCATTTTCGGTCCGACCGAGAATGGTGACTCGGCTTCACCGAGTCTGGTAAATCTGACCGTTGGTCACCTTGTCGGTGCAACCGAATATTGTATATCGGTCCCTCCGAGATTCAAAAGTTGCCGGTTTTATTCACTTTGGTACCACCGAGTTTTACACTTTGGTGTCACCGAGTCTGACTCATTGTGTGTAACGGTTGGATTTTTGGGGATGCCTATATGTACCCCTTCACCACCACCCACTCGAAAGTGAAGCACTCAGAACTATTCCATACCTATCCTACTCAGTTTTCTAAGAGAGAACCACCTGCCCTTGTGTTGAGGTCAAGATCTTCCACTCCAACCATATGGATCTTGATTTCTAGCCTCCCCAAGTTGCTTTCCACCAATCCCATCTCTTCTACCAAGCCAAATCTATGAGAGAGAGAGATTTTGTGTTGAGGAGTCTATCATCTTGAAGCACAAGAGCAAGGAGTTCATCGTCATTACCGAGCCTATTACCCTTTGGAGGGTGGTGCCTCCTAGATTGGTTAGGTTTCGCTTGGGATCCTCCTACTTCGTGTTGCGGAGTGAACCAATAAGTTTGTAAGGGAAAAGGAGATCGCCTACTTTGTGAAGATCTACCCATAGTGAGGCTAGTCCTTCATGGATGTAAGCCGTATGGAATAGTCAAGGTTGCTACTTCGTGGACCCTTATGGGTGGAGCTCTTCATGGACTCTCGCGACCGTTACCCTCCGTGAGTTGAAGACTCCATAAACGTGGACGTACGATGGCACCACCTATCAGAACCATGGGAAAAATCCTTGCGTCTCCTATTGCGTTTGATCTTCATATCCCATCTCTTTACTTACATGTGCAATGTCTTTACTTTCCGCTGCCATACTTGTAGACATGCATGTGTTGGGGTGTTAGACTTGTTAGACATGCTAAAATAGTTAAATCTGCCAACCAATTAACATGGGAAAAGGTTAGGTTTTAAATTGCTGCTAGTAGTCTATTCACCCCCCTCTACACACACCACTCTCGATCCTACACGTTTAGTTGCTCATGCTCCTCGTCCTTGGAGACTATCCTCATGCTAGGAGGCGCTATCTGACTCGTGCGCCAAGCATCCTGGGGAAAGTTGAGATGGGCCCTACTTCGCCCCTGGTACTCGAGCGCCTTGGCATCATAAACGCGTGCCGCTTCCTCAACGAAGTTGAACGTACCAATCCATTGTTTCTTGCTAGTGACGGGGTTTTGGATTCGGGCGCCTGACTTCCCCAGGGGCTCTGGATAACAACATGTTACCTTCCATTGTTCACCCTTTCGGGAAAAAAGGTAGATAAAAAATTGGTGAAAGAACCAAAGAAATCTTCAACAAAACAATCTAGATGAAAAATTGATAAAACAATTGGCATGACCTCCGCATAAAAATGGACAAATTAAGATCTAGAAATTTGGCAAAATAGAAATAAATCAATGTTTCGCTAATGCTTTTGTGCTTATATTGTGAAACCCTGTAAATAAATGAAGACATCTACTACATCACAATATCAATAAAAAGTAAACAAGGAAATTTGGCATCACCTCTTCGTAACTACTATAAAAGCTATTGTTCTTGGAGTGAATCAAGCTAAGACATCATCATAACTTAGTCCTAGCAAACAGCAGCTGCCAATGCCTTTTTTAGGGCAGTAACACAATGTAGTTGGAATTAGAGTGCTTTTTTCTAGGCAGTACCATGACATAGTCCTAGCAAACTAATACATTACCTCAAAATGATAAGGTGAAACCCCTAACAAACTAGAAACTAGCACGGGTGCATTGACATGCTATACAAACGAGTTTTAACCCCCTTCGGTGACGTAGTTCCAAACCATCACCTGCATCTGTGGGCGATAGGGGGGTCCATCCCACATGACACCTCAAACCCGTCGGCCATGGTGGCCAACGAATGCAAACGATCTGCAAATATAATCGTGTGTGGTGCAGGAACAGATCACACATATAATCTTTTGGGCATACGTGTGGGACTTGGGATCAATCGCACACGTCCAAGACGAGTGAAATGCGTCTAATTGACGATGGAGAACAAACGAAGTTTGACCTTTGACCGTTTGCGAAATGTTACCTGAAAGATGTACATGTATAACACCATCGGACACATTTCTCGAAAAATGTACGCGTGAGATGGTCTTTGCATCTGGCTCGGTTCCTTGTTGGCTGACGTGTGAGATATGGTGCTATCGCAAACGATTGAGTAGCTCCTACGCACACGTACAAGTGTTGCAAACCGTTCGTGATTTCTTATGTATCACCAACATTTTAGATTATATCTCGCGTCCTCTTCCTGTGTATCACAGGCGGTTGCACTACGAGTTGCGTGTGCTTTCTGTTCTGGACCACACATGCGTAGTTGCTTGAACTGTGTGCGCTGAGATTGCCAGGTTATTGTAAAATATCGCATTGAATTCACCATGCAAATGGAAAATTTGCAATAATATGCAATCGACAAATAATCTCCACATGAAGAACGTTCATCATAATTCGCCACAATATGCAATTGAAGGAATAGTGTCCACAAGCAGAGGATTAATCATAATTCATGACAATATGCAATTGAGAAAATGCTAGCTAAATTCCACAACTGTTAAACTGACATATTCAGTACATAATCATAGTGTACGAAATAGGAAGATGTGGTCACATGGAAAATAATGCATCCATGTGTATATGTTTAGCTGATAACACTATATGAATGCATAATTATTTTTAGGAGATTTGAATCCGGAAATCTTTGACGTCTTTAGTGGGCTTGATATAGTGTTTCACAAAGTAGGTGCTGATAAATTTCCTAACAGACAAGCATTCATCGGCGGCGAGCAGTTCAGAAGTCATTGGTCCGAAGATCAACTGCATGACTTTTAGATCATAATATGACATATGTGTGGAGTAGGAGATAGTAATTAAGAACCAGACTTACTTGTTTTATCCTGTCAGCATCGACACCACATTTATGTTGTCTGCATAGGTGCATCATGTGTGCACAAACCTAGTATCCACATAGGCTGGTACCTTGTTCTTGCCGTGGACACTGAAATTTTTTGTACAATATTAGTCATGTATTTGCAGTGTTAGGAACAACCTAACCGGTGGAAGTTTTTTTTTCTACGGAGAGAAATAGAAAGAGGTGTACTTAGAAATTTGAACATCTGACTAGCATTTTCTAAAAATAACTGATATCATTGTATTACCGGAGAAACAATCACGTGTTGCAGATGTTGTTGGCGGTCGAACCTATTCCCCCTAAAGTTATGTTCTTTGACAATACACCGCAATGAAGATAAATTTTCACACACTCAATTCTGGAACCAAATATGAACACAACACATTAACATCAAAATATTCAATACCTATCCATGAAATCCTGAAGATGACTCGGATCCTGGGGCGCATTTGACTCTCTGAGTGAATCCATGTAGTAAGTTGTGTTGTGTTTTGAAACAATGACCACGAAGATCCAGTGACCTCTATAGTTTAAGAAAACCATGAATGTATGAACTATGTCTAAAACTGAAATACGATCAATGTATGCATGGTTGTATATTTAACTTACTATTCATAATATTGACACATGAAGAATTCTCCTATCTGTAAGTTGAACAAGATATTGGCAACACAATCAATGGAAGCCGTGCGTGAGTCATTATTTTTTAACAAAATGCCGTTTGCTAAATCAGGATCTATGAAATACGCATGCACCCTTGATGTTCTTTGTGTCATGAATCCCCTGAGAGGAATACAATACAGTTAGCTTTTTTCATTTACAACCTTGTATGGAGAAGTTGATCAGAGTTTGTGAAGTACTTACAACATCAAGCATTTTACAAGAGTGGCAGCAAGCTCATCGAAGTTGAAGAAGACATGAAAGTCCTCGAATTCCACACCGATGGTACCTGGAACGTGATAGAAATGATGACAGTCGTACTGCAATTCCACAATGTTATGATCTTCTCCTTTTGACATTATGTCCATGTAATATTTATGTAACTTGCGACAGCTGGAACTGCACTCATCAAAGTATTCTCCAACAGGAAATGGCTAGCCATGCTTGTACTTGCGTGCTTCAAATGGGTCTTCATCAGAACCATGATTACATGGGTCTTCATCAGCAATGCCATGGTTCTGCTCGAAGAGTCTTCGTAGTAGGATGCTCTGGTACTCATCCCTCCTCTGTTTTTGTCATGAGTAATAACAAATTGCCAATTTTACGAGGCAGCTAAACATAAATGCAACAATCTTTGTAGTACAGGACGCACATTGGCAGTGTTTGACTGAAACCAAATTAATAGTGACAGCTATGTATATTATGCTCTCAAACATTCCAATCTGTTAAAAACTACTATCTTGCACCTTGTTTTTTCACCTAGTATGAGAATCTATTTATTTCAAATTGTCATGCTGTGTTGATGCTAGCCATGTTTCTATGCATAATTAGACCTTGCTCGTGCTGAATGAAATGAAGTGCTTCATGTGTACTACCTTTCAGTAAATTTTCATGCAATGATAAGTCATGTCGCATATAGTTTTCTTGCTGTCAATATGTCTTCAGGTTAAAACTATGACAGTGTCTTAATCACATCTAGAATCAAATAGCACACGGGAAGTCTGAATCACAACTAACATAACAAATGATTTCTAACAACGAGAGTTAAGCTTACATTCCTTGCACGTCACAGAAACATCCTTCCACAGTAGCCAGATTCAAAAGCTCGTTGTCCGATCTCAGGCTCCGCAAAACCCAAGGAAGTTCGAACACAGGGGCATGTGCGAAGATCCCCAATATCCTCACCCCGCCAAGCTCACAACTCAATGGTTTGGATGACGAACTCATGCGATGACGAGGAAGAAGATTGCACGTGGTGATTTACCCAGGTTCGGACCGCTACGAAGCGTAAAACCCTACTCCTGCTTTCGTGGATTGCCTCACGAGGAGGTTTGTGGATGAACTAGTACTGTGGTAAGTTGCCTAGTGAGGGCGTTCTAGTGGTCTTGACTCTCCTTTGTTATCTCTCAGTTTTCCTTCCCTCTCTATGGTGCAGCCTCGCCTCCATTTATAGTGGCTAGGATCCTCTTCCCTTATCGTTATGGAGGGAAGGGATCCCACAACAGCCAAATTCGAAGGGGGACAGGAGTTTATCTTTATCCTGACGAATGGTGGTCTTCGCCTACAACGTAGTTGTTGATGATGCAGAGGTGGGCTCGGCGATGATATCCGTCCTCTTGGGCTCGTGGTCGTGGTATTGTTGCACCGGAATGGAAACCTTTGGGGGTGCTTTGGGAACCCGCATACGTCCTTGCTCCCTTTGCACCAAAGGGGAAAATGTACCGCCTAGCACGCTGGCGCCCGCCTGTCCCACCTTGTGTCATCCTTGGCCTCCCGAGGCCAAGCACTGCATAGAGATCTCTGCCAGTACGAAGGGGCTTGAGGATTCCCATTCCTCGCAGGTCTTGGTGATGCTTCCCTTGCGAGCTTAGGGCTCTCGCGAGGGCCTTGTCTTGAGTGGGGTTGCACCAACCGAGCTTGACTGGCGAGGTGGGCTATGCCCTGGGCCGCAGGCAAGCAGGTCTAGGTACCCCCGTTCCCAGAACACCGATAGTAGCCTCTGAGCCCAAGGCGCGCTCGAGCTGGCTTTCGGGCGAAGCTATTGAGGACGGCCCGAAGCGCCGCGGGCCCCAAACGCCTACAGGCCAGTCTCGACACGCGTTGGGCACAGGGTGTCGACGCCCCCACTCCCCGAGGGCATCAGGAACCGCCCAACTGAAATTGATGTGACACCCATGCGCTGTGTCGGTCATCATTACCCTTCCTTGAATGCTCCCTTGGGCCTCCACTCCTCGGGCCACATGGATGTGACCCGACAATGGAAGGTGAGGCGACACGAATTAGGATTGCGTGCTGATCAAACCGGCCTTGCAACACCCAAGGGGTGCACGACGCTTGTTCTCCCACGATTGCCTCATGGCCGCAGTGACACCAATAAATCCGCCCCGACCCGAGGGGTCTCGCAATCTTGAAGTGCCTCCTCATTCTCGTTGTTCTAGAGAAAACCCTCTCTTCTTCCCAGCTTTCCCTCCCCCATGGCATCTGGAGGAAGTGTTGCGAGCACGGGGAAGCGCGCAGGGTCGTCGGCTTCTTCCCCCTCTTCCAGAGGCAATGGTTGGGGCCCTCAGGGCTGGTCCAAGCTCATCAGCGCTAGGTCATGGTTGATGAGTGGGTGCTCCGCCATTTTCTTCCTTGTTTTGCTGACATGTCCAGTGCCCCGGACATTACCATCTCTTCCTCCGAGGGAGCTTGCGGCCAAAAAGAGCAGGCTCTGCAAACTCCAGGAGGAGGTGGACGCGCTCTGGGCCCAGCTGACGAGCACGATGATGCTTTCCAGGCCTCCCTTCGGGGCGAAATGGAGGCCAGGGTGAAGCCAGCGTCCATCCATGCCCAGATCAACGAGGTAGCCGACACCTTGTAGGTCGCCCAGGATGAGGCGGCATATGCCAAGATGCTAGAGTCGCAGTGCGCCAAGCAGTACCTTGGCATTGCCCGCTGCGTGGCCGGTGTGGTGAGCCAGTTCGTCGAGGAAGCCCCCGCACTGCCATGCGCGCATGATGACGAGGGCTACCTCGACTTCTTCCGTAGGGTGGAGGAGGCGCTGGACACTGGCGTCCCCATGTGAACTCGGACAACAAGGCCGACTTGTGCGACCTCCTGGACCTTGCCTTGACATGCGTCTTCTCCAACATGCGCCGCCATGCTCCGGAGCTCGACCTATGGCGCGTCGGGTAACAGGTGCCTGACGAGCTCCAGAGGCCCCTCCGGGATGAGGTGTTCCCGCATATGGAGTCCCTAGTGGAGCGGTTCGTCTAGGTGCCCACCTCCGATGGGGAGGACGGTTCTGATGCTGAGGTGGCCGGTGGTTCGGACGATGACAATGACTCCTCCACCTAGGCGTCCACTGCTTTCTATTCCTGGTTCCTATAATATTTAAGAAAAGCCGGCCCTTGAGGGCGTTAGTCTTTTTTATATTACCTTCGTCCTCCTTCTTCCTGCTCTTAAATCGCCGGTCGCTTGCTTGCCGTGACGTGACATAGTTCCTTGCGTGGGGCTTGGTGTCATCATTGATGCGGTCTGGTGATGGCGATCGGCAAGGTCCTCATGAGGCGTTCCCTCCCGAGGGAAAGCTTTCTGCCGTCAAACCCCGGGTTCATGGTGTCGTTGCTCATCGAGGCTGAATTCCTCCCCTTGCGCCATCTTGCCTGGCGCCTAGGGCCTCACGGGCCTTGCTGGTAGTACATGGTGGACCATAGCGCCTGCATTCCCACACTAGTGCACACAACCCCTATCTCGTATTTGGGACGCCCTTTGAAAAGAAGCAAGCAACTGCCACGTTTGGCACCTAGGCTAGTCTTCATCTTCGTCTTCCCCCGGCACAGAGCATACGGCATCCACGTTGCATGGGCATAGTCATTGGAGGACAGTGTTGTCCACCAGCACGGAGCATGGGGATTCCACTTGCGCGTGGGATGCAACCCCTCCACGTCCTCGGGGGGCTTCGAGCATATACAACCCACTCATTATTACGTGAGAGTGTCACAGCCGAAGATAGCTAGGCAACCCCCAGGCGCACAGCACGGGTGCTCCTACCTCCATTAAGAGCCATCACGTACATTTATGCTCGGTTGCACGCCCCTATGACCCAAACCCAAATGCATTGTTCCCCATGTAGCCACGGGATTGCGCTCCCACGGTCTAAACATGAGCACAATGCACCCGGCGCAGCCATAGAGGTGGTGTGTCGATGAAGCCACCTCGCGAAGTGTCGGGGCGCCGGACGGATAGTGTCTCGAGGCCTCGTGAGGCCCAGCCTCCCGAGGCTATGCCGATGGTCCAGTTGTTGTGGGTGGCCCGCGCTGCCTGTATCTTGTTGCTCCCCCAAACTGTCGATCCTCAGGCCTTGCTTCCTCTTGAGCTTGTGTTGGTTTTTCCTTGAAGATGAAAGGGTGATGCAAAAAAGTAGATAAGTATTTCGCTCAGTTGATGAGAACCAAAGTATCAATCCAGTAGGAGGAACAAGCAAGTCACCAATGGACGCACCTACACAAACAATCAAACTCTTGCACCCAACGCAATCAAGGGGTTGTCAATCCCTTCACGGTTATTTGCCAGGATTAGATCTGATAGAGATAGATGTAAACGATTGTGGAAAGTAAAAGATAAATAAATTGCAACAAGGTATTTTTGGTATTTTTGGCTGCTAGATCTGAAAATATATTATGCAAAGTAGACCTGGGGGCCATAGATTTCACTAGAGGCTACTCTCTTGAAGGAAAGTATCACGGTGGGTAAACAAATTACTGTCAAACAATTGATAGAAAAGCGAATAATCATGTAGATATCCAAGGCAATGATTATGCATATAGGTATCACGTCTGTGTCAAGTAGACCGAAATAATCTGCATCTACTACTGTTACTCCACACATCGACCGACTCCTGTCTGTGTCTAGAGTATTAAGTTCATGAAGAACAGAATAACACATTAGGTAAGATGAGATGATGTAGAGGGATAAACTCAAGCAATACGATGAATACCCCCATCTTGTTACCCTTGATGGCAACAATACAATGCGTGCCTCAGTACCCCTACTTTGTCACTGGGTGAGTAAACCACAATATTAAACCCAAAACTAAGCACTTCTCCCATTGCAAAAATTACCAATCTAGTTGACCAAACCAAACCAAGAACTCGAAGAGACTTGCAAAGATATGAAATCATGCATATAAGAATTCAAAAAAGACTCAAATCAGATTCATGGATAATCTGAACATAAACCCACAATTCATCGGATCTTGACAAACACACCGCAAAGAGTATTACATCGGATAGATCTCCATGAAGATCATGAATAACATGGTATTGAAGATCAAAGAGAGAGAAGAAGCCATCTAAATACTAGCTATGGACCCTTAGGTCTATGGTGGACTACTCACGCATCATCGGAGGGGCAATGGAGTTGATGTAGATGCCCTCCGTGACCGGATCCCCCTCCGGCAGATTGCCGAAAAAGGCTCCAAGATTGGATCTCTCGGGAACGGAGGCTTCTGCCGGTGGAGAAGTATTTGTGTGGATCTTTTTGGTATTGGGGGTATATTTGGGTATTTATAGGACAAAGAATAGGGTTAGGAGACCTACCAGGAGGTGGCAAGCCTACTAGGCGCAGCCAGGGGGGTGGTCGCACCTCCCTGGCTTGTGACCTCCTGGTAGAAGCCATGTCGTCAACTCCAAGTATGGTAGATCTCTTTCCTTCCGGAAAAAATCATTCCGAAGATTTTATTTCATTTGGACTCCGTTTAATATTCCATATTTGCAATATCAAAAACAAGGAAAAAATAGAAACTGACACTAGGCTCTAGATTAATAGGTTAGTCCCAAAAATAAAATAAAATAGCATATTAATGCATATAAAACATCGAAAACAGATAATACAATAGCATGCCATCATAAAAATAACAGATATGTTGGAGACGTACCAGCATCCCCAAGCTTAATTCCTATTCGTCTTCGAGTAGGTAAATGATAAAAATAGAATTTTTGATGTGGAGTGCTACCTAACATATTTATCCATGTAATATTCTCTATTGTGGCATGAATATTCAGATCCATAAGACTCAAAATAAAATCTCAATATTGACATGAAAACAATAATATTTCAAGCATACTAGCAAAGCAATTGTATCTCTTCAAAATATAATGGCAAAAGAAAGTTATCCCTACAATATCATATGGTCTAGCTATGCTCCATCTTCCCCACACAAAGTATTTATATTATGCACAACCCCGATGACAAGTAAAGCAATTGTTTCACACTTATTATGTTCTCAAACCTTTTCAACTCTCACGCAATACATGAGTGTGAGCCATGGATATAGCACTATAGGTGGAATAGAATATGGTGGAGGTTGTCAAGGAAAAGGAGAAGATAGTCTCACATCAACTAGGCGTATCAACAGGGTATGGAGATTCCCATTATTAGATATCAATGTGAGTGAGTAGGGATTTCCATGCAACGGATGCAATAGAGCTATAAGTGTATGAAATTTCAAAAAGAAACTAATTGGACATGCATCATGAAGAAAAATTCCACTAGTTATATGAAAGTGACAAAATAGGAGACTCTCTATCATGAAGATCATGGTGCTACTTTGAAGCACAAGTGTGGAAAAAGATAGTAGCAATTTTCCTTCTCTCTTTTCTCTCATTATTTTGGTGGGCATCTAAGGCCTCTTTTATTTATTTATTTTTATTTGGGCTTCGCTGGCCTCTTTTATTTTTCATAAAGTCCGGAATCTCATCCCCACTTGTGAGCGAATCATAGCTTCCATCATCCCTTCCTCACATGGGACATGCTCTAATAATGATAGTCATCACACTTTTATTTACTTACAACTCAAAAGAAAATTACAACTCGATTCCTAGAACCAAATATGACTCTATATGCAATATGAAAGTGATGGTGCAAGTCATGATAAAAGGAAACGGTGGAAGTTGCATGGCAATATATCTCAGAATGACTATGGAAATGACATAATAGGTAGGTATGGTGGCTGTTTTGAGGAAATATATTTGGTGGCTTTTTTGAGGAAGGTGGGTTTATTGTACCGGCGAAAGTTGCATGGTACTAGAGAGGCTAGCAAAGGTGGAAGGATGAGAGTGTGTATAATCCATGGACTTAACATTAGTCATAAAGAACGCACATACTTATTGCAAAAGTCTATTAGTCATCGAAGCAAAGTATTAGACACATGCTCCTAGGGGAGAGGTTGGTAGGAGTTAACCATCGCGCGCTCCCGACCCTCACACAAAGGTCAACAATCTATAAACAAATCATGCTCCGACTTCCTTACATAACGTTCACCATACGTGCATGCTACGGGAATCACAAGCCTTTACACAAGTATTTTTACCAAATCACAATTACTTCCTAACATGAATCTTAACATTACCATCTTTATATCTCAAAACTTTATGCAGGAATCAAACTTCTCAAAAATACTCAATGCACTTAATATGGAAGTTTTATTATATACCTCTTGGATGCCTATCATATTAGGACTAAATTCATAACCTAGACCAATTATCATGTTGTTTAAAGACTCTCAAAACAATATAAGTGAGATACGAGAGTTCAATTATTTCTATAAAACAAAACACCACCATGCTCTAAAAATATAAGTGAAGCACATAGATCAAAATTGCCTATCTCAAAAGATATAAGTGAAGCACATAGAGTATTCTAATAAATTCACGATTAATGTGTGTCTCTCTAAAAAGATGTGTGCAGAAAGGATGATTGTGGCAAACTAGAAAGCAAAGACTCATATGATACAAGACGCTCCAAGCAAAACACATATCATGTGCTGAATAAAAATATAGCCTCAAGTAAATTTACACAAGTATTTTTACCACATCACAATTACTTCCTAACATGAATCTTAACATTACCATCTTTATATCTCAAAACTTTATGCAAGGAATCAAACTTCTCAAAAATACTCAATGCACTTAATATTGAAGTTTTATTATATACCTCTTGGATGCCTATCATATTAGGACTAAATTCATAACCTAGACCAATTACCATGTTGTTTAAAGACTCTCAAAATAATATAAGTGAGATACGAGAGTTCAATTATTTCTATAAAACAAAACACCACCATGCTCTAAAAATATAAGTGAAGCACATAGATCAAAATTGCCTATCTCAAAAGATATAAGTGAAGCACATAGAGTATTCTAATAAATTCACGATTAATGTGTGTCTCTCTAAAAAGATGTGTGCAGAAAGGATGATTGTGGCAAACTAGAAAGCAAAGACTCATATCATACAAGACGCTCCAAGCAAAACACATATCATGTGCTGAATAAAAATATAGCCTCAAGTAAATTTACCGATGGATGGAAGACGAAAGAGGGGATGCCTTCCGGGGCATCCCCAAGTTTAGGCTCTTTGGAATACTTGAATATGACTTGGTGTGCCTTGGTTATCCCTAAGCTTAGGCTTTTGCCACTCCTTATTCCATAATCTATCAAGTCTTTACCCAAAACTTTGACTTCATGTTGCAGTAGTTCAGGCGGTAGCCACCATAGCCCAGTACAACCCCAACTTTGACTTCGGATATTATCCGGGCCAGCCGTGGCCCTAGAACAACTTAGGCCAAAATCCTAAGCTTGGGGGAGTATGTATTTCTCACTGACATTAAGTTCATGATCACACACTTGTTTCAGTTGTCGGTGTTCATACTTTTTCATTGTACTATCCATGGTAGTTTATTTCTTGTTTTCCTTTGTTCTTGTGTGTTTAATTAACTTTGAGGAAAATACAAAAAAATATTTCTAGCTTTGTTTCCTAGTTGCTTAGTTATAGCATTAAAGAGAAAACCCAAAAAGATTTCTCGTTCTTGTTTTTGCTTGTTGGGAGCTTTCCCATGTAAAGAATTTTCCTTTCTTTTCTTTGGGTCATAAGGAGAAGACCACGATGACATGTTGAGTGGCTCTCATATGCATTATTTTTTATCTTACATAGAGCCCATATTGCCTTGTCTTCTCCTTTGATTTATTGTTTGCATATTCTAGCTTAGTCCAATGCACGTGCATTATTATTATTATCCACACTGTTTGATCGTGCAAGTGAACGGCATTAATAATGATATTTGATGAAAAGATTGAGATGGAGAAAAGCTGGTATGAACTCGACCTATCTTGCTTTTGTAAATATGATTAGCTCATTGTTCCGAATTCAGTACATTATGGGTTGAACATGTTTGCAATGACAATTAGAGATTATAGTTATTCATTCCATGTTTAATTGACTAAGACTGGATAATGGTTTGTCTTGAGTGCCGACATTCATATTAAAATGGTTGTGATGTAGTATGATAGAATGGTATCCTCCTCTGAATGATTCAAATGGCTTGACTTGTCACATGTTCACGCATGTAGTTGAAACAAATCAAAATAGCCTCCACGGTATTCATGTTCACGGTGAATTATATCCTACTCATGCTTGCATTCAATGTTGGTTAATCTCAAAGCATGTTGATGACAGTGTCGCTCTCTAGTTGGCGCTCCCCAGTCTTTTGCTAGCCTTCCCTTGTATTAAGCGGGAATACTGCTTGTGCATCCATCTCAATAAACCCAAAGTTGTTCCTCATGAGTCCACCATATCTACCTATATGCAGTATTTACCTGCCATTCCAAGTAAATTTGCATGTGCTAAACTTTAAACCTTCAAATAAATATTTTGTTTTGTATGCCCAAATCGCTCATGTGGCGACTGGGGCTGTCAGTATCTTCCATGCTAGATGGGTTATTCTCACGATATGTATTGATTCACTATCATCCACGAGAAAGTGGCTGGTAATCAGGATGCCCAATTCCAGGCTCGAAATAAAAAGCAAATTATAATTAAACAAAACACGCCCACGACTATGTTTGTATGGACGGTACCCGTGGATTCGGCCCACCGTGGAGTGTGACTGATTGGTGGAGGGGGAGTAAAAAATTACCATTATGTTTGGGACCACCTATAACATATCTAGCATGGAAGATATTGAAAACCTCTTGGTCGTTACGTGAGCAATGAAAGCATACCGCTCCAAAATCTTTACCTATCTATGTTTTAAAAGCTTGATCTCTGGCACCTCTGCAAATCAATGCTTCCCTCTACGAAGGGCCTATCTATTTACTTTATTGTTTAGTCAGCATGCTCTTATAAAAAAGCACCAATTACAGAGCACCATCATCATTTGTATGCCTTGCTATTAATTGATATTGAGTATGAGCATAACTAGATCTCTCTCACCATGAATTACAATGTTTTGTGAGACCTTGTTCTCCAGAAGTGCACTGCATTTATGTTTTGCGGTCTCAGGAAGGGCTAGCTAGATACCATTATGTCATATTGTATCATGATTGTTTTGATAAAATTGTTGTCATCCGAGACTTATTATTGTTGCTCACTAGTTGATTATGCCATTGATATGAGTAAATGTGAGACCTAAATGTTATTGTGAATGTGGTTAGTCTACAATCTTTGCTAAAAATCTGAACATAAGTTAGACATATTTATAATAGCAAGACAAAACAGAGTTTGTAAAAGTTTTTTTTATCACTTTCAGTTTATCAACTGAATTGCTTGAGGACAAGCAAAGGTTTAAGCTTGGGGGAGTTGATACGTCTCCAACAGATCTACTTTTCCAAACTCTTTTGCCCTTGTTTTGGACCCTAATTTGCATAATTTGAATGGAACTAACCCGGACCGGCATTGTTTTTAGTATAATTGCCTTGGTGTTATTTTTGTGTGGAAATAAAAGTTCTCGGATTGACCTAAAAAGTTATGGAGGTTATTTCTGGAGTTAATGAAAAATATTGGCGAAAGAATCAACTACAGGGGGGGACTACCACCTGGCCACAAGCCTGGTGGGCACGCCCACCCCCCTAGGGCATGCCGGGCAGGCTTGTGGGCCCCCTGCTGCTCCTCCGACCTCGTTTCCACTCCTATATATTCCTATACGGGGAGAAAAAATCAAGGAGAAGATTTCATCGCGTTTCATGATACGGAGCCGGCGCCACCTCCTGTTCTTCCTCGGGAGACCACATCTGGAGGCCGTGTTGGGATCCGAAGAGGGGAAATCGATGCCTTCGTCATCACCAACCATCCTTCATCACCAATTCCATGATGCTCTCCACCATTAGTGAGTAATGTTATCATAGGCTTGCTGGACGGTGATGGGTTGGATGGGATTTATCATGTAATCGAGTTAGTTTTGTTAGGATTTGATCCCTAGTATCCACTATGTTCTGAGATTGATGTTGCTATGACTTTTCTATGCTTAATGCTTGTCACTAGGGCCCGAGTGCCATGATTTCAGATCTGAACCTATTATGTTTTCATGAATATATATGTGTTCTTGATCCTATTTTGCAATTTGTAGACACCTATTACGAGTTATGATCCGCATCCCCCAGGGTCACAATAACTGGGATTCTTGTCAGTGATTACCATAGTCTGAGGAGTTCATGTATTCACTAAGTGCTAATGCTTTTGTACGGTTCTCTATTAAAAGGAGGCTTTAATATCCCTTAGTTTCCAATAGGACCCCGCTGCCATGGGAGGGTAGGACAAAAGTTGTCATGCAAGTTCTTTTCCATAAGCATGTATGACTATATATGGAATACATACCTACATTACATTGATGAATTGGAGCTAGTTCTGTGTCACCCTATGTTATAACTGTTGCATGATGAATGCCATCCAACATAATTATCCATCACTGATCCATTGCCTACGAGCTTTCCATATATTGATCTTTGCTAAAGTTACTCTTCCACTGCTACTGTTACAAACACTATGAAACTGCTACTATCACTTTGCCACCGTCACTGTTACTCCCATATTACTTTGCTACTGAATACTTTGCTATAGATATTAAGTCTTTCAAGTGTGGTTGAATTGACAACTCAGCTGCTAATACTCAAAAAAATTCTTTGGCTCCCCTTAAGTCGAATCAATAAATTTGGGTTGAATACTCTACCCTCGATAACTGTTGCGATCCCCTATACTTGTGGGTTATCAATACCCTGCGATACAACCCATAGATTCATCAAAATAGGTAAATAACTCAAAGAAGACAGAATCTGTCAAAAACAGAATAGTCTGTAGCAATATGAAATCTTCGTATACTTCGGTAACTCAAACAATTCTGAATATTAGGAAAACCTGGTCAATTTATATATCAATCTTGTGTACAAAATTCATATTCGTTCGACGCTCTGAAAAAATCAGAAAATTTCTGGACTGAGCGCAAAAGTTTTTGTTTTTCAGCAAGATTAAACCAACAACCACTATAGATCACCCCAATGGTTTTACTTGGCTCAAACACAATAGATCTAGGTATTGTCATCTTTGGTATGCAATCCAAAAGTAGCTATCATAATAGATTCATAAGGCAATCTTGTTTTCTTTATAGGAAAGTATTACATGCCTTTCCTTAGTGGAAATTGGAATCTAATGTTTCCTTCTTTCATATCAATAATTGCACCAATTGTTCTAAGCAAAGGTCTACCAAGAATAATAGGACATGTAGGATTGCAATCTATATCAAGAACAATGAAATCTACGGGCACATTCTTACTATTTGCAACAATAAGAACATAATTAATCCTTCCCATAGGTTTCTTAATAGCGGAATCCACAAGATGCAAATTTAAAGAGCAACCATCAAGGTCATGGAATCCTAGCACATCATATAAAGTTTTCGGAATCGTGGACCTAGTTCTCCTAGATATGAAGTGTGTGATATACCTGAGGGTTATGTTATGGAAGGAGAGGTAGCTAGGTACTTTTTTGCCTGTAAGGATAGAGATGATCTTAAGAAATTACTTCGCAAGTGGAAGGAAAAATCTTTGAATGCTAGAATGCAATATGATCCTAAGTTTGCTACTTCACCTATCTTTGTTACTGATAAGGATTATGAATTCTCTGTCGATCCTCAGTTAATTACCTTTGTTGAATCTAATACTTTCCATGGTTATGAATCTGAAACTGTTGTGGCACATCTTACCAAATTGAATGATATAGACACCCTATTAACTCATGAGTAAAAAAATCGCTATTACTATATTCTTATGTTGTTCCCTTTCTCGTTAAATTGTAATGCTAATATATGGTTTAATTCTCTTGATCATGGTTGTGTGCGTAGTCCCCAGCATATGATTTATCACTTCTCTGGAAAATATTTTCCTGCTCATAATAAACAAGCTACCTTATAGGAAATATTTAACTTTGTGCAAATTGAAGAAGGGAGTCTCCCACAAGCTTGGGGGAGGCTTCTCCAATTACTCAATGATTTGCATGATCATCCTCTCAAGAAAAACCAAATACTTGATATATTTTATAATGGACTAATCGATGCTTCTAGGGACCACCTAGATTGTTGTGTTGGTTTTGTTTTCAGGGAACTAACTATTGAACAAGCTGAATTACTATTAAGTAATATATTGAGCAATGATAATGATTGGACCATTCCCGAACCACCTCCAAAGACAACTCCAAATAAAAGAGGCATTCTATTCCTCAGTCCTGAAGATATGCAAGAGGCAAAGAAATCCATGAAAGAAAAGGGTATTAAAGCTGAAGATGTTAAGATCTACCACCTATTGAAGAAATACATGGTCTTGATAACCCAACATAGGTAGTAGAGGTAAATTCTCTCAATAGATTTGATGAAGGAGACATTCCTTATAATAAGTCTGCTAGCCAATGCTTGGATGAGTTTGATAATTTTACTGTGAAGCAAGAAAATTTCAATGCCTATGTTAGTAGACAATTGAAACGTAATGCTTATGTACTTGATCGCTTGGGTGACTATTTGAGTAGAACTGTCAATGATCTTAAGCTTATTAGTAAACATGCTTCCATGGTAACCACTCAAGTAGAACAAGTACTTAAGGCTCAAAATGATTTGCTTAATGAGATGAATAGTAAAGACAATGATCATTCTGTTAAAGTTGTGACTAGAGGTGGTAGAATGACTCAGGAACCTTTGTATCCCGAGGGCCATCCTGAAAAATGAGCAAGATTCTCAAAGAGTTAATACTGATGTACCTATTCATTCTAATAAGAGTAGGAAAAAGAATGGTGATAGTACTTTGCATGCTGCTAGTGAACCTGTTATAGATACATCTGAGAATCCAAATGATATTTCTATTTCTGATGATGAGACACAATCTGGTGATGAACATGAGCCTAGTGATAACATTAATAATGATGTTCATGCTGATGCTCAGCCTAGTAATGATAATGATGGGGAGATTGAAACTGCTGATGATCTTGATAACGCACAACCTAAGAATAAAAGATACCATAAAAGAGACTTCATTGCTAGGAAACATGGTAGAGAAACAGAACCATGGGTTCAGAAACCCATGCCCTTTCCTCCCAGACCATCCAAGAAAAAGGATGATCAGGATTTTGAGCGCTTTGCTGCATTGCTTAGACCGGTCTTTTTACGTATGCGCTTGACTGATATTTTGAAAATGTCTCCTTATGCTAAGTATATGAAAGATATTGTGACAAATAAAATAAAGATACCGGAAGCTGAGATTTCCACCGTGCTTGCTAATTATACTTTTAAAGGTGGAATCCCTAAGAAACTCGGAGATCCTGGAGTACCAATTGTACCATGCTCTATTAGAGGAAATTATGTTAAAACTGCTTTATGTGATCTCGGAGCTGGTGTTAGTGTTATGCCTTTGTCTTCATACCGTAGACTTGATTTGAATAAGTTGACACCTACTACAAACTCTTTGCAAATGGCAGATAAATCAACTGCTCTACCTATCGGTATTTGTGAGGATGTACCTGTCGTAGTTGGAAATGCTACTATCTTGACGGACTTTGTTATTCTAGATATTCCCGAGGACGACAGTATGTCGATCATCCTTGTTAGACCCTTTTTGAATATTGTAGGGGCTGTTATTGATTGCAACAAGGGCAATGTCACTTTTCATATTAATGGTAATGAGCATATGGTACACTTTCCGAAGAAACAATCTCAAGTTCATAGTATCAACTCTATTGAAAAAATTCCAATGATTATTATTGGAGAATTTGAGTTCCCTCTTATCACTGTCAAGAAGAATATGAGATACTTATTGTTGGGGAAATGCGTATCCCCGTTGAGGTAACTTAGTGTTATTCGAAAATTCTTTGGTTTCATGTTATTTAAAGAAGTTTGTTAATAAGACTTGATCAACCTTATTGATGAATTCCTTTTGACGGGAATGAGATAGATGAATTTAGGAGGCACAACTCCCTGTACCTAACTTTAACTTCCTGTTCATACCCGTGCAATAAAAAAGTAACCTGAAAATAAAAGTTCTCCAAATTTCATGAAATTGGAGTATGATTTTTTCTGGAATATTTCAGAATTTTTGGCACTAAATACGCATCAGGGGGCTGCACTAGTGGGCCACGAGACTGCAGGGTGCGCCCTGGTGGCTTGTGGGTCCCATGTGACCCTCCTCCACTTATTCCAGCACCCATTCACTTCATATTCCTCCAGAAAAATCCCACCAATGTTCAAACCCATGTTCTAGCTCATCTTGCTGCCATTTTCGATCTCCTTGCTCAAAGCTCCATTCGCAAAACTATTTTAGGGGATTGCTCATCGGTATGTGACTCCTCCAATGGTCCAATTAGTTTTTGTTCTAGTGCCTTATATATTGCAGATTTTTTCTATTGTGGTGACTGTCTTTTTGAGCTTGCATGTCAAATTTGTACGGTCCCAAGTAGTTTGGATGCATGATATAGTCTCTAGGCACTTGAGGGAGTAGTTGCTATGAGTTTCGTTGAGTTTTGTTCACCTTTATTTTAGTTCACTAAAAATTTCAGAAATTTTTCAGAGAAAGAAAAGATGTTGAGGAGAATGTACAAAGGTGGTTCCTCAAGCAAGAAAGCCTCGGGACTCGCGTTACGTGAGCCCGATTTTGAAACACCAAGGGAAGCTTGAGTACTGCCTTGTGAATGGCTGTCGGATCAACTCATGGACAACATCGTATTCAAGGAAGAGTTTTATGTGTACATAAGGAATGCTAGCCTTGAGGATTTCATTGCATATCGATGCAAGCAATATTATCAACTCACTGATTCTTTCATGCGGAGGTTTGAATTTTCATCTAGGCGTAATTCTCATTCTGTTCTTTTTAATCTTTGTGATAAGACCTATACCATGGACCTAGAAGATTTTAGTGATGCATGCAAAATTCCACAGTGGGGTAGTCGTAGCGATCCTCATAAAGGTGAATATAATGATTTCCTTGCTAGCATCATGGTGGGAGAAACTAGAATCATTACAGAAGCTACCTTGGGGAGCATTCACTTTCCGGCTATACATTATTTTTCTCCCTTCATAGGTAGATGTATTAACGGTAAACATGAGCATAGTCACCTTTGCGTGCCTGATCTGAGTATTCTTAAGAGTGTTGTAATGGTAGATAGACGATATAACTTGGGGGCTATTATTTCCAGGAGGTTACATCATAATGCTAAGGATGGAGATTTCTTTGGTGGAATTTATGCCACCCGTGTAGCTAAGTATCTTGGGGTACCCATAAGAGAGAATGATTTTGAGTTACCCCTTGCTTGTCTTGATTATGAGGCTTTGGTGTGCTACCAATTTCTTAAAAGAAATGAACAATCCCTCCAGTACCGACTAATTTTTGACAGGCAACGTGTTGTCCATGTTAGCCTTCCTGCTCCTGCCTTCTTTAACTTTCAGGAAAAGCAGAGATATTTTATAACTAGAGAGGAGGCAGACGAGTATGAGCAAAATGCAAAAACCGCTCGCCTTCACGCTGTAGTAGTTCAGGCAGTAGCCGCCGTAGCCCAGTACAACCCCAACTTTGACTTTGGATATTATCCGGGCCAGCCGTGGCCCTATACCAACTTAGGCCAAAAGACTAAGCTTGAGGGAGTACGTATTTCTCACCCACATTAAGTTCATGATAACACACTTGTTTCAGTTGTCGGTGTTCACACTTTTTCATTGTACTATCCATGGTAGTTTATTTCTTGTTTTCCTTTCTTCTTGTGTGTTTAATTAACTTTGAGGAAAATACAAAAAAAATTAGTTCTAGCTTTATTTCCTAGTTGCTTAGTTGTAGCATTAAAGAGAAAACCCCAAAAGATTTCTCGTTCTTCTTTTTGCCTGTTGGGAGCTTTCCCGTGTAAATAATTTTGCTTTCTTTTCTTTGGGTTGTAAGGAGAAGACCATGATGACATGTTGAGTGGCTCCCATATGCATTATTGTTTATCTTACATAGAGCCCATATTGCCTTGTCTTCTCCTTTGAGTTATTGTTTCAAGATTCTAGCTTAGTCCAATGCACGTGCGTTATTATTATTATCCACACCGTTCGATCGTGCAAGTGAAAGGCAATAATGACGATATTTGATGAAAAGAATGAGATGGAGAAAAGATGGTATGAACTCGACCTATCTTGCTTTTGTAAATATGATTAGCTCGTCATTCCGAATTCAGTACATTATGGGTTGAACATGTTTGCAATGACAATTAGAGATTATAGTTATTCATGCCATGTTTAATTGACTAAGAGTGGATAATGGTTTGTCTTGAGTGCCGACATTCATATTAAAATGGTTGTGATGTAGTATGATAGAATGGTATCCTCCTCTGAATGATTCAAGTGGCTTGACTTGGCACATGTTCACGCATGTAGTTGAAACAAATCAGCATAGCCTCCACGATATTCATGTTCATGGTGAATTATATCCTACTCATGCTTGCATTCAATGTCAGTTAATCTCAAAGCATGTTGATGACTGTGTCGCTCTCTAGTTGGTCGCTCCCAGTCTTTTGCTAGCCTTCACTTGTACTAAGCGGGAATACTGCTTGTGCATCCATCTCAATAAACCCAAAGTTGTTCCCTATGAGTCCACCATATCTACCTATATGCGATATTTACCTGCCATTCCGAGTAAATTTGCATGTGCTAAACCTTAAACCTTCAAATAAATATTTTGTTTTGTATGCCCAAATCACTCATGTGGCGACTGGGGCTGTCAGTATCTTCCATGCTAGGTGGGTAATTCTCACAATATGTGTTGATTCACTATCATTCACGAGAAAGTGGCTGGTAATTCGAGATGCCCAGTTCCAGGCTCAAAATAAAAAGCAAATTATAATTAAACAAAACTCCCCCAGGACTCTGTTTGTATGGATGGTACCCATGGATTCGGCGCGCCGTGGAGTGTGACTGATTGGTGGAGAGGGAGTAAAAATTTTACCATTCTATTTGGGACTGCCTATAATGTATCTAGCATGGAAGATATTGAAAACCTCTTGGTCGTTATGTGAGCAATGAAAGCATACCGCTCCAAAATCATTACCTATCTGTGTTTTAAAAGCTTGAGCTCTGGCACCTCTGCAAATCAATGCTTCCCTCTATGAAGGGCCTATCTATTTACTTTATTGTTTAGTCATGATCTTCTTATAAGAAGCACCAGTTAGAGAGCACCACCATCATTTGTATGCCTTGCTATTAATTGATATTGAGTATGAGCATGACTAGATCTCTCTCATCATGATTACTATGTTTAGTCAGATCTTGTTCTCCAGAGGTGCTCTGCATTTATGTTTTGCGGTCTTAGAAAGGGCTAGCGAGATACCATTATCTCATATTGTATCATGTTTGTTTTGATAAAATTATTGTCATCTGAGACTTATTATTATTGCTCGCTAGTTGATTATGCCATTGATATGAGTAAATGTGAGACCTAAATGTTATTGTGAATGTGGTTAGTCTATAATCTTTGCTAAAAATCTGAAAATAAGTTAGACATATTTACAAGAGCAAGATCAAACAGAGTTTGTAAAAGTTTTTATTTATCACTTTCAGTTTATCAACTGAATTGTCTGAGGATAAGTAAAGGTTTAAGATTTGGGGAGTTGATATGTCTCCAACGTATCTACTTTTGTAAACTCTCTTGCCCTTGTTTTGAACTCTAATTTGCATGATTTGAATGGAACTAACCCGAACTGATGTTGTTTTCAGCAGAATTGCCTTGGTGTTATTTTTGTGCAGAAATTAAAGTTCTCGGATTGACCTGAAAATTTATGGAGATTATTTTTGGAATTAATGACAAATATTGGCGAAAGAATCAACTGCAGGGGGCCCACCACCTGGCCACAAGCCTGGTGGGCGCGCCCACCCCCCTACGTTGCATCGGGCAGGCTTGTGGGCCCCCTGCTGATCCTCCGATCTTGTTTCCACTCCTATATATTCCTATTCGGGGAGAAAACACCAAGGAGAAGAGTTCATCGCGTTTCACGATACGGACCCGCCGCCACCTCCTATTCTTCCTCGGGAGACCAGATCTGGTGTCCGTTTTGGGCTCCGGAGAGGGGAAATCGACGCCTTCATCATCACCAACCATCCTTCATCACCAATTCCATGATGCTCTCCACTGTTCGTGAGCAATATCATTGTAGGCTTGCTAGACGGTCTAGGGTTGGATGAGATTTATCATGTAATCGAGTTAATTTTGTTAGGGTTTGATCCCTAGTATCCACTATGTTCTGAGATTGATGTTCCTATGACTTTGTTGTGCTTAATTTTTGTCACTAGGGCCCGAGTGCCATGATTTCAGACCTGAACCTATTATGTTTTCATGAATATATATGTGTTCTTGATCCTATCTTGCAATTTGTAGACACCTATTACGAGTTATGATCCACATCCCCTAGGATGACAATAACTGGGATTCTTTCCGGTGATTATCGTAGTTTGAGGAGTTCATGTATTCACTAAGTGCTAAAGCTTTGGTATGGTTCTCTATTAAAAGGAGGCCTTAATATCCCTTAGTTTCCAATAGGACCCCTCTACCACAGGATGGTAGGACAAAATATGTCATGCAAGTTCTTTTCCATAAGCATGTATGACTATATATGGAATACATGCCTACATTACATTGATGAATTGGAGCTAGTTCTGTGTCACCCTAAGTTATAACTGTTGCATGGTGAATGCCATCCAACATAATTATCCATCATTGATCCATTGCCTACGAGCTTTCCATATATTGATCTTTGCTAAAGTTACTTTTCCGTTGCTACTGTTACAAACACTACAAAACTGCTACTATCACTTTGCCACCGTTACCGTTACTACCATATTACTTTGCTACTGAATACTTTGTTGTAGATATTAAGTCTTTCAGGTCTGGTTGAATTGATAACTCAGCTGATAATACTTGAGAATATTCTTTGGCTCCCCTTGTGTCGAATCAATAAATTTGGGTTGAATACTCTACCCTCGAAAACTGTTGCGATCCCCTATACTCGTGGGTTATCAATACCCCCACGATACAACCCATTGATTCATCACAATAGTTAAAACAATTCAAAGAAATTAGAATCTGTCAAAAACAAAACAGTCTGTAGCAATATGAAAACTTTGTATACTTCTATAACTCAAACAATTCCGAATATTAGGAAAACCTGGTCAATTTATATATCAATCTTGTGTAAAAAATTCATACTCGTTCGACGCTCTGAAAAATTAGAAAATTCCTGGACTGAGCGCAAAACTTTGTGTTTTTCAGCAAGATCAAATCAACAACCACCATAGATCACCCCAAAGGTTTTACTTGGCTCAAACACTAATTCAAACACCAAAACAAAATTATACAAAAGTAATAATGTGGGAAACACACAAAAATAGAAGCAAAAAACATAACATAAAAAATTAAATTGGTTGCCTTCCAACAAGTGCTATTGTTAGCACCCTTAGCTAGGCAAAACACAATAGATCTAGGTACAGTCATCTTTGGTATGCAATCCAAAAGTATCTCTCATAATAGATTCATAAGGCAATCTTATTTTCTTTCTAGGAAAGTATTCCATGCCTTTCCTTAATGGAAATTGGAATCTAATGTTTCCTTCTTTCATATCAGTAATTGCACCAATCGTTCTAAGCAAAGGTCTACCAAGAATAAAAGGACATGTAGGATTGAAATCTATATCAAGAACAAAAAAATCTACGGGCACATTCTTCCTATTTTTAACAATAAGAACATCATTAATCCTTCCCATAGGTTTCTTAATAGTGGAATCCGCAAGATGCAAATTTAAAGAGCAATCATCAAGATCATGGAATCCTAGCACATCACATAAAGTTTTCGGAATCGTGGAAACACTAGCACCCAAATCACACGAAGCATGGCACGCATCATCTTTAATTTTAATCTTAATAGTAGGTTCGCACTCATCATGAGTCTTCCTAGGGATAGAAACTTCTAACTCAAGTTTTTCTTCAAAAGATTTCATCATAGCATCAACGATATGTTTAGTAAAAGCCTTATTTTGATTATAAGCATGTGGAGAATTCATCATGGATTGTAATAAGGAAATACAATCAATCAAACAGCAACTATCATAATTAAAGTCCTTGAAATCCAAAAGAGTGGGTTCATTTCTATTTAAAGTTTTGACCTCTTCCACCCCACTTTTATCAATCTTAGCATAAAGATCTATAGGCTCTGAATCATTGGAACGCCTTTTAACTAAAGTTGACTTATCTCTAGTCCCATACTTATCAAGATTTATATTGGAAAACAATGATTCAATAGGATTCACATCAATCACTTTAAGATCTTCATCATTATTATCACGAGAACACACCTTTTCAAGCCACACACGCGTAGCACGAATTCTAGCGGTTCTTTCCTTACTTTCATCAATAGAAAGTCTCATAGCTTTTAAATATTCATTAATATCATGCTTGGGTGGATTAGATCTAACTTTCAAACAATCAATCTCAAGCGAAATTCTATCAATGCTCCTAGCCAAATCATCAATCTTGAGCACTTTTTCTTCAATCGTAGTATTGAAAACCTTTTGTGAACCAATAAATTCTTTAATGATATTCTCAAGATCAGAGGGCATATTATTATAATTTCCATAAGAATTGTTGTAGGAATTACCATAATTATTAGAGGAATTACTAGGAAACGGCCTAGGGTTGAAATAACCTCCATACGCGTTATTACCAAAATTGTTCCTACCAACAAAATTCACATCCATGGATTCATTATTATTTCCAACCAAAGAAGACAAAGGCATATCATTGGGACCAATAGTAGCACTCCTACTAGAAAAAAAATTCATCAATTCATCCATCTTTTCACTGAAAGTATTTATTTCTTCAATAACATGCACCTTTTTACTAGTAGGAGATCTTTTGGTATGTCACTGAGAGTAGTTGGTCATAATATTATCTAGGAGTTTAGTAGCCTCTCCTAATGTGATTTCCATAAAAGTACCACCCACGGCTGAATCTAAAAGATTCCTAGATGCAAAATACAATCCCGCATAAATTAAATTGTATAATCATCCATAAACTCAAACCAGGTGTGGGGCAATTCCTAATCATTAATTTATATCCTCTCCCAAGATTGTGAAACATGCTCATGATCAAGTTTCTTAAAATTCATTATATTGTTCCTAAGGGAGATGATCTTAGCAGGCGGAAAGTACTTGGAAATAAAAGCATCTTTACACTTATTCCATGAAGCAATACTATTTTTAGGCAAAGATGAAAACCAAGTTTTAGCACGATCTCGTAGTGAGAGTGGAAATAGCTTCAATTTAACAATATCATTATCCACATATTTATTCTTTTGCATATCACACAACTCAATAAAAGTATTTAGATGGGAAGCGGCACATTAACTAGGAAGGCCAGAAAATTGTTCTTTCATAACAAGACTAAGCAAAGCAGCATTAATTTCATAAGATTCCGCGCTAGTGGCAGGAGCAATCGGAGTACTAATAAAATCATTATTATTAGTATTGGAAAAGTCACATAACTTGGTATCCTTAGACATCGTGACAAAACAAGCAAGCAAAAGGCAAACGAAAAGGCGGACGGAAGAAGGGCGAATGAAAAGGCAAATCTTTTTGGTATTTTCTGAAAATCATTTTAGAACTGGGGGAGAGGAAAATGAGAGGCAAATGGAAAATAATGTAAATGCAAGAGATGAGTTTGTGATGCGTACTTGGTAGGCTTGATGTGTATCCTCCCCGGCAACGATGCTAGAAATCCTTCTTGCTACCTCTTGAGCTTGAGTTGGTTTTCCTTTGAAGAGGAAAGGGTGATGCAATGGAGTAGATAAGTATTTCCCTCAATTGATGAGAACCAAGGTATCAATCCAGTAGGAGGAACAAGCAAGTCACCAATGGATGCACCTACACAAACAATCAAACTCTTGCCCCCGATGCTATAAAGGGGTTGTCAATCCCTTCATGGTTATTTGCAAGAATTAGATTTGATAGAGTTAGATGTAAACGATTGCGAAAAGTAAAAGATAAATAAATCGCACCAAGGTATTTTTGGTATTTTTTGTTTATAGATCTGAAAATATATTATGGAAAGTAGACCCTGGGGCCATATATTTCACTAGAGGCTTCTCTCTTGAAGGAAAGTATCACGATGGGTAAACAAATTACTGCCAGCAATTGATAGAAAAGTGAATAATCATGTAGATATCAAAGGCAATGATTATGCATATAGGCATCATGTCCATGTCAAGTAGACCGAAACGATTCTGCATCTACTACTATTACTCCACACATCGATCGACTCCTGCCTGCATCTAGAGTATTAAGTTCATGAAGAATAGAGTAACGCATTAGGTAAGATGACATGATGTAGAGGGATAAACTCAAGCAATATGATGAAAACCCCATCTTGTTACCCTTGATGGCAACAATACAATGCGTGCCTCACTACCCCTACTTTGTCACTGGGTGAGGACACCGCAATATTAAACCCAAAACTAAGCACTTCTCCCATTGCAAGAATTACCAATCTAGTTGGCCAAACCAAACCAATAACTCGAAGAGACTTGCAAAGATATGAAATCATGCATATAATAATTCAGAAAAGTCTCAAATTAGATTCATCGATAATCTGAACATAAACTCACAATTCATCGGATCTTGACAAACACACCGCAAAAGAGTATTACATCGGCTAGATCTCCATGAAGATCATGAAGAACATGGTATTGAAGATCAAAGAGAGAGAAGAAGCCATCTAGCTACTAGCTATGGACCCATAGGTCTGTGGTGGACTACTCAAGCATTATCGGAGGGGCAATGAAGTTCATGTATATGCCCTTCGTGATTACCGGAAAAGGCTCCAAGATTGGATCTCTCGGGAATAGAGGCTTCTGTCGGCGGAAAAGTATTTGTGTGGCTCTTTTTGGTATTGGGGGAATATTTGGGTATTTATAGGACAAAGAATAGGGTTAGGATACCTGCCAAGACGTGGCAAGCCTGCCAGGCACGACCAGGAGGGTGGCCGCGCCTCCCTAGCTTGTGACCTCCTAGTTGATGCCGTGTCGTGCACTCCAAGTCTGGAAGATCTCTATACTTCTAGAAAAAATCATTCCAAAGATTTCATTCTGTTTGGACTCCGTTTAATATTCCATATTTCCAATACTCAAAACAAGGAAAAACAGAAACTGGCACTAGGCTCTATATTAATAGGTTAGTCCCAAGAATAATATAAAATAGCATATTAATGCATATAAAACATCCAAAACAGATAATATAATAGCATGCCATCATAAAAAATTATAGATATGTTGGAGATGTATCAGGCCTCGGGGCTTGGCTTCGTGTTGCTTTGTCGCGAGGGAGATGGTTTGCACCGTGCCCTCGCGGGCCCGGGGACATCCTCCCTCTTCCTCCTGCTCACGATATCCAGGCATAGTACCCCCTCGATGGATGCCCCTGGGACAGGCTCGGGGAAGACATCCAGGGTACCCCCTACTCCGGGAGGGTGCTGGCGTCTGTGGAGGGCGCCTGATCCATCGCACCGTCCATAGGTATGACGTAGCTTGGCACATAGGGCTCTACATAGGGCCATGTTCTCCTCCTGAGCCACCCCCCCAGTGTGCCAAGGGCGGCCCCTTCGGACGGCGGCGCGATGCCGCCCAGCGCGCGCAGGCCGCAAACACTCCTACGGGGAGCCTCCGCCCGATGTTGCTTACCTCTTCCACCATCGTTGGGTGGGCCACGCGTTTATTTACATGGATTGTTTCCTTTGTGATCTGATGCCCCTTAACCACAGTTGCCTCCCTGTCTGGACACCTGAGCCGCCTGCTCCCTGTGCCGGTTGGCGCTCTCCCGTCGGGTCGAACCAGGTTGTTGATGATCTACTAGGGCATTAGAGTGTGTGTCGGTGCGCGTGGGGGCATCCCAGCATTTCCTCCGTATGCTCCACCGTTGGGTCCGGGCGGCGCCCCAAAACCGGTCACCGGGATCCGAAGGAGAAGGAGCATGGCATGCAGCGAGCCCTGCCCAGGCTCGCCCGGGGTCGGAGGGGGCACGTCGTCGGTGGATGGGGCAGTAGGCACAGTGAGCGAGCCCCTGGCGCCTAACGTCGGCAGCCGTGAAGAAGGTTGGGGGGCCAAGGCCCTCCTCACGACGGTGACCAACTTAGCAGTGTGGTCGGCCCAGGCGTCGAAGCCCCCATGCGTCGGGCGGTGGCCAAGCATCTCGCTTGCCATCAGCAGCGCATCTTGTGCATTGAGATCCCCCACGTAGGTAAAATGCGATGTCGGTGCCAGGGGTGCTGCCCGTATGCCTCGTGCTTGGCCGGCACGAGGGGTGACGACGATGGAAATGACACTAGTGGCTTGGTACTGACCGCTCAGCGCCATGCCATAGGGGTATGGGTCTTCGACGGCAGCGGCACAGTTGGTGAAGGTAGATCCGCCGAGGCCGGAAAAAAGCTTGTTGTGTGTCGGCCATCGGAGCAGTGAAGCAGGGAAAGAGCAAGGCTCGAGGAAGACTTCGAGATGCCCCCTACCTGGCGTGTCAAATGTCAAATCTCGGGCTCCACAAAACCCAAGGAAGTTCGAACACTGGGGCATGTGTGAAGATCCCCAATAGCCTCACCCTGCCAAGCTCACAACTCGATGGTTTGGACGATGAAGTCGTGTGATGACGAGGAAGAAGATTGCACGCGGTGATTTGCCCAGATTCGGGCCGCTGCGAAGCGTAAAACCCTACTCCTGCTTTGGTGGATTGCCGCATGAGGAGGTTTCTGGATGAACTAGTAGTGCGGTAAGTTGCCTCGCAAGGGAGTTCTGGTGGTCTTGCCCTCCTTTGTTTTCTCTCTGTTTTCCTTCCCTCTCTATGGTGCAGCCTCGCCTCCATTTATAGTGACCCGGGTCCTCTTCCCTTCTCGTTATGGAGGGAAGGGATCCCACAATGGCCAAATTCGAAGGGAGATAGGAGTACATCTTTATCCTGATGAAAGGTGGTCTTCGCCTTCAAAGTAGCTGTTGATGATGCAGAGGTGGGCTCGGCGATGACATCCATCCTGCTGGGCTCATGGCCTTGGTCTTGTTGCACTGAAATGGAAGCTTTTGGGGGGTGCATTCGGAACCCACATACGTTCTATCTCCCTTTGCACCAAAGGGGAAACTATACCACCTGGTGCGCTGGTGCCCGCATGTCCCACCTTGCGTCATCCTTGGCCTCCCGAGGCCAAGCGCTGCATAGAGATCTCCATCGCTCCGGAGGGGGCCTGTGGAGGCCCATTCCTCATAGGTCTTGGTGTTGCTCCCCTCGCGAGCTCGGGGCTCTCCCGAGGGACTTGTCTTGAGTGAGGTCGCGCCAACCGAGCTTGGCTGTCCAGGTGGGCCATGCCCTGGGCCGCAGGCAGGCAGGTCTGGGTACCCCCGTTCCCAGTACAATGACAGTCGTAACTTCACGGATTGAAATTGATGTTGACCATGAATAGGCAGGTCTTCAACTACCCCTCTCCATTCGTTGGAAGTGATTGTCCTAGGGAGCTACAAGAGAAAGAAATGGCACGCGTGGACCTGCCGCTTTAAAATCACCAATTCCAAAACAAAACCCTAAGCCTAGTTGAGCTAGAGAGAAGAGAGACTAATACCTGGCTGGTGAAAGATTCATCATCGTCGGAGATATCGCTTGAGGGGGGTCACTCGAGGATACCATGGCGTGTCCGTGGTGGTCGGATGCTAGAGGGAGAGATGTGGGTGGCAGCATGAGGGGTGGAGGGGTTGAACGGGAAATGTGTCCCTTTGGCGGGGGGAGGGGGAGGCAGATATTTTGGTGGTCGGAGAAATTTTTCGCTCGTTGTAGGGAATCTTGGCGCACAAAGATTCATCAGACACAGACTTTCATCTTTTATCGTGTGTGCTGATACAGAACATACAAAAATCTGCCCCTCCCCACCTATTCCCTGGTTATAATGCACATCCACGCCATTGCATAATGCAACATCAACTGCTAACTTGGATATAGAAAATAGCGGACACACATAGCTCACAGTTACTAAACCGAGAAGTTCACTAAATAATCAAGCTACTTGAACATGACATAGCTATTAAAAAAGACCGGTTCTCTGAACAAAGGCTATTAGTAATACGCATAATTTAACAAAGACGCGGACAAGCAGCCGCCCTATGCCTCGGTGCTGTCTGATGAGATGTCGACAACTTGTTCGGGTGACATTCTGCCAGTGGTGGACTCTGCGTCCCCCAGGCTGACTTCAACCGCACCGACATGCTCATCCTCGGCGTTGTCCTCATCATCGGCGTCGCCCTCATCTTCGTAGTACTCGTAGTAGTGGCGCCTCCATAGCTCGCGTTGGTACTCCACCATTGATTCCTCGATGGACAGACGCTTCTCGACCTCCTCCTAAGCCACACGCAACTCCTCCCAACACTCGACACTCTCAGACAGCTCCCGCATCTCCAAATCTTGCTTGGAGATCTCATGGAGAAGGGGCTCCATGGACTCCACCGCCGCATTATCGACATTCAACTCGACATCCGCAGTAGCCGCCTCTTCGGACGTGTGGTGCATGCTGGATTCCGGCGAAGCTTGGAGTATCTTGGTGTTGGCGTTCTCGATGATATAGGCCTGGATGGCCTCAACCCGGGCCAGAGTGGCCTCCACGACATGGCATGCTGTTCGAGCGCTCTTGGCGCTTGCAGCCGCCATCGTAGCAGCTCCAGCTACCATCTCCGCGGCTATAAACGCGCTTTCAGCCGCCACAGAAGCCCTTTCGGTGGATGCGGTCGCGCTTAAGCCGGATGCGGATGCGCTCTCGGTCGAGGCATCCGCGTTCTCGACAAAGTCAGGAGCGATCGGGGCCGAGGGGGTGGTCGTATGCACCCTTACGAAGCGCTCCCACGACATCATTGTTTGCATAGAGGGTTTGTTGGGGAATAGGGGTCGAGGGTGAATGGATTCCGAGCTAGACGAAGCCGACGAAGCTTCCCTCATAAGACATAAATAGATCCGTGAATTTTCATCGCAAACGGTTTCCGTATGGAACCGTGTGTATGCAGTTCACTTTTTGTATTAAGTTGTAAAACTATTTTTGGGTACAACGCTAACGGATCTTGTTTTATTAGTAAGAAAAAGATCCCTACCATCAAAATCCACTAACGGCATCCTAAAATTAGGAAATATTCGGGGTACAATTGGCATTTTTATACATTAGTAACACATGTTCCATACTTATGTACAGATTTTATGGTCGTAGTTCAAATTTGTAACACACGAACATGCAAGCTGAAGCAAAAACTGCTGGAAAAATCATATTTATGTACTACTTGCTTCCCTACATATGCCGCTTGCAATAACTTTTAAGGAGTTCCAAACATCTTGGGTAACGGTTTGGACACACGTGCATGCATTGGGGATCTAGGTTTTAAAATTCTAAAAATGAATAAAATGCTCTGAAGTACATGATAATAATTTGTATGATTTCCTGACATGGGGCCAAGATGTCGTGGTCAAAGTAACGGCTTGTTCGAGATAAGCTTTGACACATGCTTCTAACAAAACGTAGCATCACACAAAGGGGCGTGGTTCCGAGACGGGACATGAGCCTTGTTTGATGACGAGCTGCTAGTCGTTGTCTCATTTGGCCTACCTTTTTTTGAATTCGTTACAATGCATGAATATGTCCAACAACATGAAATTTGGACAATTTAGGGGTTCAATGAGCATTTTTGTACATGAAGTTAGTTTCTGGATATCCAGTGGTCATAATTCAAAACTAAAACACATAGACATGTTCAAGATGAAGCAAAAATTGTAGGAAAAAACATTTTTATATATGTACTAGTGCTTCCGTCTATATGCCGTGTGCAATAAATTTGAAGGAGTTCCAGACATCTTAAGTAACGGTTTGCACACAACATTGAGAATATTCTAGGTTTTTAAATACAAAAATTAAACAAAAATTCTATGAAGTACATGAAAATCAGAATGATTTCCCAACATGGGGCCAAGATGTCGTGGTCACAGCGATGGCTTGTTCAAGACAAGCTTTGACACATGCCTCTCACAAACCGGAGCATCACGAGCATGCTCGTATAGTTTCGAGAGGGGACGTGGGGTGTTGTGTGATGACGAAACGGATTGCTGCCTTGTTCGGCCTGGTTTTTTTTTCATCGATGCAATGTGCGAATACGACCGTCATCCTAAAATCTGAAGAAAAAAAGGGCATTCAATTGGCATTTTTATACATGAAGTTAGTTTTTAGAAATTGAATGGCCATAGTTCAAAACTGAAATAGTTTAACAAGCAAGATAATGCACCGCTGGAAAATCATATTTATGTACTACTTGCTTCCATATATATGCCACATGCAATAAATTTGAAGGAGTTCCAAACATCTAGAGTGACAGTTTTGACACAAAAGCATGGGGAATCTAGGTTATTAATGTCAAAAGTTGAAAAATGCGCCGAAGTACATGAAAATATGCATGATTTCCCGACATGGGGCCAGATGTCGTGATCAAAGTAACGACTTCTTCGAGATAAGATTTGACACATATCAAAGCTGGCAATACATGGTTAACTGTTACCTGCGACCGCATGGGTAATTACTCTATTAGGGCATGGGTGCGAACTTGAATGCCCATCCGGAAGTTGGTGGATCAAATACCTTATGTACCAAGCATGTAGGACGGGGATGATGATGGGATAGCATTACCCGTCTTACCCATGAATTGAAGTACTCCCTCTGTCGCGGTGCATTAACAAAAATCAAATAATATCAAAACACTTAGGCGCGGTGCATTAACTTTCATCTCCTTTCTTGTTTTGACATGAATAAAGGAATCAACCAACAAGGGGTGTGTATATTTTTAGTGACTTGAGACTAACTAGAACGACAATTAGTGGTCAATTCATTGCATGCAATGATATTAATTACCAAATTAACATTAAATTCTCTCATTTTATTCTCCGTCTTGGTCACGGTGCACGACCTAAGATGACTTATACACCGAGACGGAGGGAGAGTACTTACATGTGGGCTCTGAAATTAGTAGACCCTAGGTAATTTGGGGCCTCGGTCCAGCAAATTTACAGACATCCCACCCCTTTGGCCCAAAATTCCCTAAGAAATCCCAAACCTAGCCACAACATATTGTTTATTGCGTTTGTTGACACCCGACTTTGGCATGGTCGAAAACATAATTAAGAATGTCTCAAATGGAAAAGTGTTCAAAGTGAGAAAGTTCCATATTGTTGAAATAAGAAACTTTGATATTTGGGCCATAGCCATCCGATCTCATCTCTAAGGCCGAAGTTGTGTTCGAAGTACTGAGGTTTTGTATGCACAACACTATTCGGATGATAACGCACCCAAGACAGACTCATATGAGAAATGTTTCTACATTGATTGTCTTCGTCTCATCGAAATGGTCAATTTTGATATAAAAATCATCTCAATCCGAGTACGTACGCAAAAGTTAAAGCCATCGGAATGCAGTCTTGCCAGGATGGAAAATATGACGCGCCCCACCACACACGTGTCTGATGGGTAGCGCCACCAATCAGATGTTTTGCATAAGAGATTATGCCCTCAATATGGCTTCAAATCGAAAAACTTTCAACACGAAAGTTGTTCGTATCGTCGAAGCAGTCAAATATGCTTTTGATATCATCTTCATTCGAGGTCGTTTGTGGACCGTGGGGCCTAAAAACCGAACTAATGTCCCTGACATACCTAAATTCGAGTTTGGTTAATTTTGGAAATATTTGGACATGATTTGTAGTCCTTTTCTTGTACCGGCAGTCCAGCCGCCTCATTTATAAATGAGAGGTGACGGCCGATTGAACAACACACAATCGAATAAACATATCTACTACTTTTTCATGTTCATCTATCTCCTATCCTTGTATCTTTCTTCCTCGTTCTTCGTTCGTTCTTGTTCTTGGAGGGCAGCGATCCACGAGGCCCTAGGGGCGATCAGGTCGAACAAGGGCAGCCCATAGCCTCCGCGCGCCCTCACGGGGTCCCTCCCGAACGAGTGGGGTTTCGGGTCTACAAAAGCACCCACCGACTGTCTTGCGTATCGCACTGCCGGACGTACCTCCTTCGACGTGAGCTGTGGTGCATCATCCCCGGCGTCGAGGGTACTCGGTAACGTGTTCGTGTGCGAACACACTTTTTGGTGACTCCACTGGGGACGAAGCTTTGAACAGTCTCCAGTCTGTTCTTGCTACAAGGAGAACGTCATCAAGCGGCTGCAATCTACGAGGTAACATGTATCATCAATCCTCTTACGTAGATGCAAATAGCCATCATGTTGCTGTTGCTAGATCTTTCAATGGACGTGTCATGTCGGCTAGCCCTAAGGAGCAAAGGACGACTAGTTATTCTAGTGAAGGAGCTTGGAATTTACATAATCGCGACATGCAACTTATGGATCTGAACTTCCGTGCAGCGGCAACACCTTTCAATATGCCAATGAACAACACAATGAGTTCGGATGCTAAATTTAAGACACCTCATGTACAGGAGTGTGTCTGGAAATTTTATTCATCGACAACTGACTCGCAATATGCGGGTTCATCCCCAAAAATGCCGATGGATGGGAGAATCATCCATGCTTCCATTAGTTATTTGGTCAATTATCCCCAATCATCACATACTACACCTCATGAGATTAATTGTTCAGCTACATATGCAACTAAAAATATTCATGACTCAGCTCGCCTTCATGGTTATGGCTGAGTGAATGGAGATTCTACAGGAGCATTTGTGTCTAATATTGTAGGAGATGAGGTGGCTTTGGCTGCATTAAAGTGTTTAGCCCAAAATAAGAAGATTAGCGCTCTTTGTCTCGAGCAACATGATAAGTGGTTTGTTCCTGATTATGAGGCAATAAGAGCTAGGGTTTTGCAAGAAGATGAACTGTTTCCAATTGATCAAATTGTCAAGAGAAAATATTCAACAACAATGCCTATGTCTTCGCCTATCGTTGCAGCATGTTATACACCCCCAATACAATTGCAAAATTTCGGCAACAATTTATTGCCGAAAGATCCTAAAAGCATTGGGGGGAAAGTCGATCCATCTAGAGATGAGTCTGAAGAAACACATGTGGCCCAAATGGATGAGGTCAAGCCAAAGCTCACAGGAGATTGCGTCAATAATTTTACAACACCGACTCTTGATGAGTTACCAACAGAATATCGAGAGGCTTATGAAGCACTCAAGAAGAAGCGTGAAGAGGAAGATTTCCAAGAATATGTCAAGTTCCTTCCTCCATGCAACAATCATGTTGTCCTTTCTATGATGTTATAGCAAGATAAAAAAGAAGCTTTGCAAACATATCAGCAAAAAAATATTCACTCGGCTAGTATGTTGGATCCGGTTGAAACGAAGTCAAATATGACTAAGTCGTCTATAGCCGAGTCAAATGTTTCCTTTAAAGCCAAGACAATGATGTATTCAGTTGGAACCGAATTGAGCACCGAGATGTTTAAGGCCGAGCGCATACAGTCAAGACCGAGTGCATCTAGCCAGTTAAGGTCGAGTGCAACAAGTCACCCAAGTGCATCGAGCCAGCTGAGTACATCATGCCAGCCGAGTGGATGGATCCATCCGAGTACATCCTTGGCTAATGCCGAGAGCATCAACCCAATCATTGCCAGGTGTACCAAAGTAAAAGATGCAAGCTTCACCGAGCTAAGGAACGGCAGATGCAGCAAATTGGCCGTGCTCGATTTTTCTGGATGTAAGGGAGCCTACATCCTGCCCGATGAGTTTCATGCCAAAGATGATGAGCATCAAGAACAAAAGGAGATGCTCAAACAAGATCCAGTTACAGATGAACATCAAGAGCCAGAAAGTAAAGCTGAACAATGCTCGGTTAACAAGGAAGATCCGGGTGACACGGCACGAGAGCCAGAAGATGAAGTCGAAGCATTGGAGAGATATCCAGAGGTGGATCAAAGCATTGTTCATGTTGTGCCGACATCACATTCTCCCAACAATTTACTTGTCTTTGGTTAAAATTATACTATCGATGCATCTTCCGCTACAATTCTAATAAATTTGAAAGACCAGTCAAGATACGTAATTTATCTGCTAGGAATAATCTTGTCACTAATTATGTCGGTTAACATATTGTACCATTCATAGGGGCTAATAGTGGTAATTTGTTCCAACCAAAGTCGTCACCATCATGTCGGCTAAGCTATATTTTCATATGGACAGATTTGATTGTTTCATGCCTGGCTAACATTTGGTCTCAGATGATACATATATTTTGTAACTATTTTGGTTGCAGAAACATAAAGCCAGATTCAAAGTCCTTCAAAATAGCCAATTCAGAAAAATCGGAAAAGGAGGACAAAAGACGATGTATAGCCGAGTTAGATGATGTTAAGCCAACATCACTCAGTTGTTTAATTCTACAACCGGTATAACAATATGTGTCAATGGGCGAGCATTGTACTTTCAGTTTGGGCATAGCTGATCTCATCATTGGTGCATCGCTGGCCAACCCAATTATCATAGAAGATCGGCATATTGAGCCATTAAGACAAGAGCGAATGCCCAATTCGTTCAAGCAGAAAATTAGAGACCACGATGTGCTTCATCAAGTCACACAATCGGCTGTCGAAGGACGATTGGAAATTGTTGGACCATAAGATGATGGCCAGCCAGCCAACAGTAATCTTGAAGGCAATCATGTGTCGATCCAACTGCAAGCCGACTCATCCCAAGACGAACGGGCGCGCGCTGAAGATGATGGGGCCAATTCATCATGTAAAGAAATTATTCAAGCCAGCAATCCTGAAGACATGAATTCCATCAAAGCTACATCAGAGACATCTAGCACTGGGGGCACCAAGAAAATCCAAAGACCGATGCATGCGAGACCAAAGAAAGGTCCCTGGTAAGCACATAGGTAAAAAGCCGAAAGTCACTTTCACACAGTTATTGGACAAATATCAGAAGATAAGTCTGGCAAAGAGTGCTTATCAGCCAAGTGAACCAAAAGCATCGAAGTCGCCCCCAAGGTGTAAATATGTAGATCAGGATGGGCAAAGGAAGAAGCTAAACACGCTGACTCTGCGAACTTCTTTTGGGACGCCAACGCCAAAGTCATCGAGGCCTTCCCATGCCGGCTTATAGTCATATCAATCATGGGACACTAATAATTCACTGGCACACCATCATTCTTATGCTAAATCACCTTGCCAAGTTTATGCATCTCCAAGAGAATCAAACTGGCAACCGTATGTCAAAGACCGGCTTAATCAAGAGTCGGCTACAAGCTCATGGAGGAGAAAGGAGGTGATCAAGCAGGTCTACCAAGTAAAAAGAGATGGCCGCAACAATGTTGATTCAAACCCGGCTCCAAATAACCAAAAGCCAACTGAGTTGTTGTTGGCTACAAAGGGAAAGAGAGTGAAGCAAGTAACTTTTAAGGACCCAATCGCTGAGTCTGGATAGGCCAAGCCGGAGGTTCCCAAAGCTAGTAAGAACTTGCCAGTACGTAAACAAAATCCATGGCTAAGATGCCCACTCAGCTTGTCATATTCGCAAGAGAAGAAACTGAAGCGGCTTAGGGCCAAAGAGTTAGACAAGAGGAACATGGCATGGATCCCCAAGGGAAACCATCAAGGCGAGAATGATGTACCATCTCATGTTGCAAAGATGGCAAGGGTAAGGGAGGACAAGCATGATGTCGGTAGGTCACGACGACTGTTTTCATCTCACTATAGGAGACTCCAAGAGGCCCGTCATCCATATCCTTCAACCGTACCATCAAAATAGGCGTTATGGAATATATCCCTAGGCGAAACATCTGATTTATTTTGGCTATTCACACTTTGGTGGACGGATTCCCGAGCTCCTTTGAGATAAGAATGTGTGGCCGATATTTGCATACCACCCTGAGAGTTCATTGTGTTGGCAAAGTCGGCATCTGGCTAACGGTGTTCATCATGGTTGTATCGTACTTCTATAGACGATGCTTAGTGTTTGTCAATACTGACAAGGCCGACTTAATTATTGAGTTGACCATTAATTAGGGGACTGGTGTACAAAAGGCTTCAACTCCTGGAGATAGATATCTGCAGGATCCAAGTCACGAGATAGACATTGTTCGGCGGAGGCTTGATGGGATACTTTGATCAACAATGAATTGAGTCGCCGAATAGTTGACAGTATTCTTTTGAGTGCATGTCATGATTGTTCGCCAGCTATTGTGGAATGGTTCTAATATACTCAAAGGAGTGTCTGGACAAAGCAAGGCCAGGAATGACATGAGAGACTTGCGTGGACACTACAAGAATCAGGCACTTTGCCGTCAGCCATCCTGGACGGCAAAGGCATGCATCCCGGACGACAAACGCTTTGCCGTCCGCCAGTAGACGGCCAACTGTCCGGCTGAATAAGCCACGGTAAAGGGCGCTTTGCCGTCTGCTGGCAGATGGCAAAGACCTTTGCATCTTTGTCGTCTACCAGCGGACGGCAAAGGGCATGGATGGCACACGTGGCAACTTAGGTCCGTTAAGGGCTTAACGTCGTGCTTTGCCGTCCACTGGCAGACGGCAAAGAACTTAGGTCTTTGTCATCCGCCAGCAGACAACAAAGCACCTGTTTCTTTGACGGCCTAGGTGGGTTCTTTGTCGTCCGCTGGCAGACGATAAAGACCTTAGTTCTTTGTTGTCTGCCAGCGGACGGCAAAGAACCCACCTAGGACGGCCTGGTGCTACCCCATGTTGCACAGGTAGCTGCCACGTGGCAGCTTTGCCATCTGCCAGCAGACGACAAAGTTGCTATATAGCCCCTGTTTTTTCTGTTTTTCTTAAAATCATTCAATTTGATAGAATATCACATATATATCTAATATATCAACAATACAAGTTTCCAACAAGCATACCAACAATAAGTTCCAACAACATATCCAACAACATATCCAACAACATATCCAACATACAATGGTTTCCAACAACATATCCATACATACATATCCAAAACAAGTTTCCAACATGTTTCCATAAACAAAAAGGAAGCACAAGTAGAAGAGTACACTCCATCAATACAAGCTTCCTCATCTATAGCAAATCTGCAAATTAGGAAAGATGAAAGTTAGAAGAAAAAGAAGAGTAGCCAAAATAAAAATAAGAAAAAGAAGAAGAAGAAGAATTTATCTTCTCTTTCTTTTTCTCCTCTCCTCTCCTCTTCTCCAACGTAGTAATGTCATTTTCTAGCTAACTAAGCATATCAAGTCATTTTGGAGGAAAAAATGCTAAGTATAGGTCATTTTATAGCTATCCTAGGTAGAATATGTCATTTCGAAGCTAAGTAAGGTTATTGTGTCATTTTTGAGGAAAATAATCTAAGTATAGGTCATTTTGGAGATAAACCAAGGTTATTATGCCATTTTTTTACCTAAGTGAACTAATTGTGTCATAAATGAACTAGCTAAGCTAATTATAGATCATTATTGAGCTATCCTAGGTAGTTATGCAATTTTGTACCTAAGTGAGCTAATTATGTCATAAATGAACTAGCTAAGCTAGCTATAGATCATTATTGAGCTATCCTAGGTAATTATGCCATTTTCTAGCTAACTAAGCATATCAAGTCATTTTGGAGGAAAAAATTCTTAGTATAGGTCATTTTATATCTATCCTAGGTAAAATATATCATTTCGAAGCTAAGTAAGGTTATTATGTCATTTTTGAGGAAAATAAGCTAAGTATAGGTCATTTTGGAGCTAAACCAAGGTTATTATGACATTGTTTACCTAAGTGAGCTAATTATGTCATAAATGAACTAGCTAAGCTAATTATAGATCATTATTGAGCTATCCTAGGTAGTTATGCCATTTTGTACCTAAGTGAGCTAATTATGTCATAAATGAACTAGCTAAGATAGCTATAGATCATTATTGAGCTATCCTAGGTAGTTATGCCATTTTCTAGCTAACTAAGCATATCAAGTCATTTTGGAGGAAAAAATGCTAAGTATAGGTCATTTTATAGCTATCCTAGGTAGAATATGTCATTTTGGAGCTAAGTAAGGTTATTATGTCATTTTTGAGGAAAATAAGCTAAGTATAGGTCATTTTGGAGCTAATTAGGTCATTTCTTAAGCTAAGTATGCATTTGTTAAGCAAAACACTTGGGAAAACTTACCATCATCAAGGAGGTGGAGGACCGGTTGGGTTCGCGCCTTGGATCTATCGCTTTATCCTTATGTAATGCATCGAAGTGCTTCCATGCAAAAGCGTCTAAAGTGTGTCCCAACATCGGATTCCCATCTGCATCTAGTTCTGTTCACTTGCCCAATTTATGCCGTGACATCTGTTTGGCCGTCTCTTCGACCATGAAAAGACATTGAAGTCTTGGTATGATTGGCAGATACCAAAGAACATTAATGGGGATTTTGGTCTGACTCTTCTCACCCATACCGTTGTCTACCAGAACATACCTAGAAGCATTGCAAATGGGGCAATAGTTCAAGCCCGCATACTCTAGCCTAAATAAGGCACATCCATTCTCAGAGGCATCTATCTTTCCATAGGGCATATTAAGCGCACGTAGGATTTTGTCTGACTGGTACAGGTTTGGTGGCAATACATGGCCTTTGGGTAGAAAGCGTCCAAATATCGTCATCATCGCGTCGTAGCATTCTCAGCCCAGGTTGAACTGAGCCTTCGGAGCCATTACTTGCGCAATGGCATCCAGCTGACAAAGCTCAGTGTGCTCGTGTAGAGGACATTTTGAAGACTCCAACATTTCATAAAAGGCCTTTGTAGATTCCTCCATCTCATCTTTCGAATCCCGAGCATCATCAAAGTCTTGCACCATGTCTTCGATCCCGGTACCATGCTCGTCGGTGCGACGACGAACCACCTCAGCTCTGGCACGTTGGGTAGACTCACCATGAAATGTCCAGACCGTATAATTAGGCGTAAAACCCCACTTCTGCAGGTGCTTGATCATTTCAAACTCTGACTTCTTCTTACAGTTGTCACAATCGACACAAGGGCACCAGGTTCTTTTCTGTCCATTTGCAAATGTGACTCTCACAAACTCCTTGGTTTTTGTTTCCATTCACGGGTCATGTCTTTTTGACTAGTGTGACCGGTGTACATCCACCCATGATCACTCATCTTGCCTAGCTACTGGACACACACAAAATATATACATAATTCAGCAAACCATATTCATCAGTTAGTAGAGTTTGTCAGTTTTATTACGTCGATGCAACCTAGACACTAGTAGGTAAAGATAGATCCTAATCCCACCCGAGTATGTGTAGATTGGGTTCGTTTTCCCATGCTCTGCTCCGGATCCGACGCACAATTTCAGCAGCACCTCCCCATTGTTCTCCTGATACACGTCTCGGCAATAAGTAGAGAGGATGTGTACCCAAAGAACAACAGGGAGGCACTGACGAAATTCTGCATTGGATCCGGAGCAGAGCATATGGGAAAACTAACCCAATCTACACATACTCGGGCTATCCATGGATAATGTTGGACAATTCGAAAGAATCACGGTTATAAATATGCTAATGAATGCATATTTATAGATGCAACCCTTTCGAACGGGAGACGGATAGTGGTCACGCATACTGATGATTGAAGACACCTATACCTAGCAAGTTTCATCGGCACGAAGACCAGAATAGAGGAAATGAAGGGGGCAAGAGGAGATGTCATTTGTGCTCACCCACGAACGCAGGGACGGAGCTCGTCGAACGCACGGGGAGGTCGTCGAACACCAGACCCTCGCAGCGACGAAACAACTGCACATTTAAATCCACCTGATCAACATAAATATGATGTTTTGTATAACAAAATCGAAAAATATATGACCTAACTCATAATTCACAAATATATGACCCGTGTCGTGTCGGGGTCGGGGTGTCGGGGGTGTCGTGTCGGGGTCGGGGTGTCGGGGGTGTCGTGTTGGGGTCGGGGTGTCGAGGGTGTCGTGTCGGGGTCGAGGTGTCGGGGTGTCGTGTTGGGTAGGGGTGTTGTGTCGTGGTCGGGGGTGCCGTGTCAGGGTGTCGAGGTGTCGTGTCGGGGTCGGGGTGTCGGGGGTGCCGTGTCGGGGTCGGGGTGTCGAGGGTGCCGTCTCGAGGTCGGGGTGTCAGGGGTGCCGTGTCGGGGTCGGGGTGTCGAGGTGTCGTGTCGGGGGTTGGGGTCTGTGGGGTCAAGGGTTGAGGATCGATGGCATCAGACGTTGGGGGTTAGTGGCGTCGGGGGTTGGGGGCTCCTCTCTTCTTCTTCTTCTTCCTCTTCTTCTTCCTCTTCTTCTTCTTCTTCTTCTTCCTCTTCTTCTTCTTCTTCTTCCTAGATTTCTAATTATTCTTATTTTCTTCTTCTTTTTTTAGAACTAAATCTAAAACTAAAATTAGACTAAACTAAACGTAAACCTAAAACTAAAACAAACTAAATATAAACTAAGCAAAAACCTAAAACTAAAAAAACAGACAAAATAAGAGGAGGAGGAGGAGCTCACCGCGGGGTAGGGGGCCGGGCTGCCGGTGGAGGAGGGGGCGGTGGAGGAGGGGGGAGGCCCGCCGCAGGAGAGGGGTGGCGCCGCGGCCTTCCTCACGACGGTGCTCGAGTGGCCTCCATAGGGGAGGGGCGTCGTGGCCAATGCGGTGGGGCTACATTGCGGGGTGGGACGGGGTAGGCTGGGCGGCGACACGGCGGGGCAGGGAAGGGCGGGGCGGCCGCACGTCGGTGTGGAGGGGTGGGGCGGCGGGGGCGGCAGCGCGGCGGGGCGGGGTGGCCTGGCGGCGGCCGCGCGGCCGCGCGGCGGGGCGGGGTGGCCGGCGACGGGGCAAGCGGGGCGGCGGCGGCTCGGACACGGGTGTGAGAGAGGGGAAAGAGAGAGAGAGAGAGAGAGAGAGAGAGAGAGAGAGAGGAGGGAGATAGATATTTAGGTCCTCTCTTTGCCGTCTGCTAGCAGACGGCAAAGAGCCTAGCTAACGGACTGCTAACGGCCACTTTCTTTGCCGTCTGCTAGCAGACTAAAAAGCTTCTTTGCTGTCCGCTAGCAGACGGCAAAGAAAGTGGCCGTTAGCAGTCCGTTAGCTAGGCTCTTTGCCGTCTGCTAGGGGACGGCAAAGCTTCTATGCCGTCTGCTAGCAGACAGCAAAGCTTCTATGCCATCTGCTAGGAGATGGCAAAACTTATATGTCGTCTGCTAGCAGACGATAAAGAGCTGGCTGACGGCAAACATGATCTTTGCCGTCAGCAGCATCTTTGCCGTTAGCTTTCTGCAAGTCGATGGCAAAGACCTTCCTTGCCGTCAGCTAGCAGACGGCAAAGAGCTGGCTGATGGCAAAGATGTTGATTCCAGTAGTGGGAGGCCTTTGTGACATCTATCGGTTGTTCTTTGACGACTGTCATCTAAAGAGGTTCCACTCGAGCAACAACAAACCTGATCATATGGCTGATAATGATTATCATCCTCAGCATGCACAACCGATGGAGTGTTGACACCGTGTTTAGAGAAAATACATTGCAAATTATTTTCCGGTATACAAGATTTACCGAAAAACAGGGGGGCATGTGTTGACACCCGACTTTGGCATGGTCGAAAACATAATTAACAAGGTCTCAAATGGAAAAGTGTTAAAAGTGAGAAAGTTCCGTATTGTCGAAATAAGAAACTTTGATATTTGGGGCATGCCATCCGATCTCATCTCTAAGGCCGAAGTTGTGTTCGAAGTACTGAGATTTTGTATGCAGAACACTATTCGGATGATTACGCACCCAAGACGGCCTCATATGAGAAATGTGTCTACAGTGATTGTCTTCGTCTCGTCGAAACGGTCGATTTTGATATAAAAAATGTCTCAATCCGAGTACGTATGCAAATGTTAGAGCCATCGGAATACAGCCCTGTCAGGAGGCAAAATATGGCGCGCCCCACCAGACATGTGTCTGATGGGTAGCGCCCCCAATCAGCTGTATTGCGTAAGAGATTCGGCCCCCAAGATGGCTTCGAATCGAAAAACATTCAACACTAAAGTTGTTTATATCGTCGAAGCAATCAAATGTGCTTTTGGGATCATCTTCATTCGAGGTCGTTTGTGGCCTGTTGGACCTAAGAACTGAACTAATGTCCCAGACATACCTAAATCCGAGTTCGGTTAATTTTGGAAAGATTTGGATGTGATTTGTAGTCCCTTTCTTGTACGAAAATTCTAGCCGCATCATAAATAGATGAGAGGTGACGGCCAATTGAACAACACACAATCGAACAAACACATCTACTACTTTTTTGTGTTCATCTATCTCCTACCCTTGTATCTTTCTTCCTCGTTCTTCGTTCGTTCTTCTTCTTGGAGGGCAGCGATCCATGAGGCCCTAGGGGCGATCAGGTCGACCTAGGGCAGCCCACAGCCGCCGCGCGCCCTGACGGGGTCCCTCCCGGGCGTGTGGGGTTTCGGGTCTACAAAAGCGCCCGCCGGTTGTCTTGCGTGTCGCGCTGCCGGACGGACCTCCTTCGACGTGAGCTGCGGTGCATCATCCCCGGTGTCGAGGGTACACGGTAACGTGTTCGTGTGCGAACAGCGTTGAAATACTATTCTTGTACTGAAATACGCGAAGGTTGTTCTTAAATGAGTGTGTGAGTTTCCCCACGGTGATGAAGAACTCGGTGGGCAAATGGATGGGAAACTTTTTATCCCCGCGCACGGGTACTTAGACGGGGACGGGGATGGGAGGCTGTGATGGCGAGGGAGATGGGACTCCAATACTCACCTAAGAAATCCCCAACTTTAGAAACAAGTCTCTCACAAAATAGAGCATCACACGAAGGCGCATGATTCCGAGGGGAAACTTGGGGCATGTGTGATGACAAACTGCCAAGCGCTGTCTCATTCGACCTAGTTTTTCTTCATCGATACAATGCACGAATACAATCAGAAATCTATTTTTTAACGGCGTTCTATTGGCAATTTTATACATTAAGTTAGTTTATAGAAATTTAATGGCCATATTTCAAAACTGAAACACATGAACAAGCTAAATGAAGCAAAAACCGCTTGAAAATAATATTCATGTACTACTTGATTATATATATATATAGGACAGGGCTATCCTGTTACTAGTAACAGAATATTATTTTGTTACCCCGGCCCTATATAGGGAGCGACGCGTCCAACAATTATGAGGCTGGACTTTGCTGCCACCCGGCCCACCCCGACCCGCCTCCTACCGTCGGAGGCAGTCGTCGTGCCGCCCTAGCTCGCCGGCCCCGCGCGCCGCACCATCCCGCCGGTCCTGCGCGCCGCCCTTGCTCGACAATCAGTTCGACGAGATGGAAAGCGTCAGTACGAGGCTGAGCTTTGCTGCGACGAGACCCACCCCGACTCGCCTCCTACCGCCGGAGGCAGTCGTTGTGCCGCCCCATCCCGCCGGTCCCGCGTGACGCCCCAGCTCGACGATCAATCCGACGAGACGGAAAAGTATCAGTACAACTGCACCAAGTCGTCAGTTCAGGAATACTAATAGAATAATATAATTTGCTCAACTGAGACAAATGGGTGAAAATTTCTAACGAAAACAGTACAAAAAACAGAGTAAAGTACATTCAATGAAAAACGCTCAGTACAAACACACACATTTATCAACACACACATTTATCAGTACGAGTACTTCGTTTTTGGACGGGAAACAACAAGATGGGTCTCATCGTATTCAAAATTACGGTTAAACGATTGTGAATTTGAGAAAACGTTCAACATGACTAAGTTTTGCATTTTTGATAGTTTTCTATCGGTATATTATTTGCCTTATTTCGACAAACTTTTCAACAAAATCACGTACGGACCAAATTTCACCGAATTCGAATTCCAATTTAAACCGTAAAGAATTAGAAAAAACTTTCCAAACACAAGAGTTGTGCATTTTCCATGGCTATCCAACGCCATATCATTTGCATCAATCTGACAAGTCGTATGCAAAAAATCGCGAAAATACGTTTCGCCCGGAATTTCACCATTTTCCAAATTACTTTTAAATCATACATAATTTGAAAAAACAATCTGCATATGGAAGATGCATATTTTTGCTAGCTTTCCAACGCCATCTCATTTGCTTAATTCCGACAAACCGTTTAAAAATTAACTCCAAAATACGATTCGCGTTTTCGGTTTTCAAAAAAACTGTTTTTTCAAAACTGGTCTTAAACCATGATAATTTTACAAAAAAAAATTATATGACTGTAATTTAGATGTCAAGAGCTTTTCAACGATATATTACACGCCCCGTTCCAACGATTTTTTCTTGCAATGTTTGATTATTATGTTTTTAAACTAAACAAAGATGATCAGTTCGGTCCATCCGCATGAATTTGTCAGTCCAATCGGTAAACTACGTCAGTTCAAGGGGGATAACAGAATAATATTCTGTTACGCAAAACAGAATAGCCACATGCAATAAATTTGAAGGAGTTCCAAACATCTTGAGTGACGGTTTGGACACAAAAGCATTAAGAATGTAGGTTCTAAATTCAATAATAATAATAATAATAATAATAATAATAATAATAATAATAATAATAAATTCTCTCAATTCTAAAGTACATGAAAATATGCATGATTTCCCGGCATGGGGCCAAGATGTCGTGGCTACTGCTCTCACACTTGCTTCCGTGACACAAATGACACACATGCATTAGATTTGGATAGAAAATATAAATATTTGGCAAAACCAACGGCTCCCACATGATTGGCGTCCTGTTTCGCGTTTCCAGTTTGGAAAGCCAATTTTCGCGGGCTATTAATCACATGTGGTCATGCATTGGGAACCACCGGTGATGTTAATTCACACACGGTTGTTGGCGACGAAGTCGTGTGCAATCACTGCTGGCGTCGGTCAAGATTCCAACCACCTATAAATGCTGTCCCTCGAGACGTCATCCCGTCTGCATTCTCTCGTCTCTCTATCCCACCCCTCGCACAAAATTCTACCATGGCGCGGTCGGTTTGTGCACAAGCACAGGAGGAGGCGCCACCCCGCGAGGACATGGCGAAATGTAGCGACGAGGACCCCTTCGTGCCCCCAGACGAGGTCATGCCAGACCCCCGAACTAAAGATTGGTTTTGGGGCCAGTACAATCTAGCTTTCTAGAAAGCGTTGCCGCCGGCTGAGAGAGCCAGCCAGGTGGCGTTCAAGAAGGAGTGTGCGGAGGAGTGCTCCAGGAACCTTGCGGCCTGGAATGCCCTTAGTGCCACAAGGTAAAAGGAGGAGCTAGAGCTTTGGTGGCGGGCAAGACGGCGAGCGGTCGAGGTGGACGAAGATGGCCGGTACCACGCAATGAAATCCAGAGGCGCTAGGCGCCTCACCGCTGTGTGGGTGTGGGCCGATAAGCTCGAGTGTGCCATCACCAAAGAGCTCCAATGGGCGCCCAGCAAACTGTCATGCATGGTCGCATGCCTTTGCCAGCAAGAGACTGATCGGCACGTCGAACGCTACGAGGTGGAGGAGGCGACGAAGTCCCTCCGCGTTGGGAAGCCACCGCGCACCAGGGAGCGGATGGTGAGAGGCTACCATTTTACTGCTCCCTTCTCAAGGAGGGATTATTATTAGTTTACTTTTTATTCATTGTACATACTAGTTAAGTACTATCATCACGTATATGTGATGATATATATTGTATATGTATCATGTCTTGAATGAGCTATTCAACGATTAATATATATTATTAGTTTCACATTTCTATATATCTGTTTTCATACTGATTTTCTGGCTCTAACTATTAGCCTTTTACAAATATTGAAACATAACAATAAAACATAAATCATTCACACATTGAAACATATCAATATTGTGATTGTTCTCCACACATTGGGATTGACATCTAAATAGTTCAACCAAATAAAACGCGTCCATGACTAGTTGACTACACCCTATCCTACGGAAACTCTTGGATGTGCCTAAACTCGGCCAGGCGTTCATACATGTGGTTTACATGCTCACGGTACAGCTGGAGCGCGATCTCGAGCTCCAAGCTGGCTATTTCGTCGAAGATTACCATCTCGAGGATGCGACGACCATTTTCTTCAACCGCTCCCCACTGAACACCTAGGGCAAGCAGGCGCTCGAGCCTACCGACGAGCCCATCAGCATCGAGGGGGTCGCAGATGAGGCGAATGGCATGACCCATGCGAACGGCGTGGCCGGCGTCCGGGGCAAGGACGGTGCAGTCGGGCTCTTGTGCAAGTACGCCGCAGACGGCCGCTGCCCATTCCTGGTGAGAAATAGGGCTACTCATGTGCCTTGGACATAGCTGCAACATCATGACGGGTGGGATAGCAGGCATGCAGAGATGGAACCGATCTTGCTCTGTCGCGCACCGCGCCTCTCGCTCTGAGGCCCTCCATCGGTCTTGTTGTGCGGTGCGCCTTGCCCTCTCGGCGCGGACGCGCATGTTTTGCTCTATGGAGCACCACTGATGATCTTCTTGTATGGCGCGTTGTAGCCTCTCGGCGGTGAGGCGGTTATGTTGCTCGGCGGTGTTGTCGCGCCCTGCACCAAGGGTCTGCTCAACCCTTGCATGATGCGCAGCACAGCGTTGTCCAGTGCGTTGCTGGACACGCCATCGGCCTCGACAGGCCGTTGTGCCTGGACCGGATCATTTTCGTCGTCGAGGAGGTTCATGGCACAGGCGGCGCTTGGTCAGGTTGGCATGCTTCGTAGATGGGCTTGGCTGCACTACGTGTGCATTCGCGTGTGAACACGCGCATAGGCTCTTATGCTTATTAGCTTCTGGCGGGAAACCGATGGGGAAGGTTGCGCAGGAACATGCACGGTTTCGCGCGGCAACGTGGCCAAAGGAAACGCTAGTGCGGTGCTAAAGCGTGCACTGGAATCCTTGGACGAAAACATGGTGACAAGACAAGATATGAGAGAGGAAGAAAAGGTGATGCGCAGTCAGACTGGTAATAATAATAAAACGTTTGCGATATTAATACGGGCAAATGACACTTCTGCATGTACCGTTGTTAATGATTTCATCAATTGCTGACAATTGTTTGGCGGCAACGTCTGCCCACAACACACACAACTTGGTTGGATGAATTGTTTTGGTTATTATTGGTCTTCCCACACAATTTTGTTGAATGAACCGATTGTTGCGGATCACACACAACTTCTTACGCTAACCCGTTTGTATTTTGCTGGATCAGCGCAAACAGTTTATTCGAATGAACTATGTGTCGTACTTTGCACATGTACATAGTTTTGTTAACTATTTCTGTTATCTGACCTCATCCCAAAAAGTTCATAAGAATAAATTGTCTGTCGTGGATCGCATACGCAACTACTTTCTGAATCGTATTTGATGGATACGTCATCGCACACAGTAGGTGTCATTGACGACGGAGGTTGAACAATACCATTTGTGATTGGTGGATCGCACACAATTTCGTCGAAGGGTCTCTGATTGATATGTTGCGTTAGTGGCATCCTATAGTAGTGTAGGTGTAGTAGAAGTTGTCTCAGAATTGTTTTTTATACTGAAGTAGTAATATTTTAAAAATATTATAAATTGATATTGTCCTAAAAACATCCAAGAAGTGCTAAACACATATGCTAATGCTACTGAGCAATATATTAATCTGGCCAAATATATCATCATGGTTGGGACCTCGTGCCCAGCGAACAAGCAAGATGTGGTGAAGGACATGCTTTATGTAGGTACAGACACTTTTGAAGAAAAGTACCTAGGCCTCCCTACGTCTGAAGGTAGCATATCACGAAGTAAATTCCAGAGCTTTCAATCCCAGCTGCTGAAATAGATTATTGTGTCGGGTGACACCCTCTCTTGCAGGCAAGGAGACTATGATAAATGCAGTCCAGGCCATCCCTACTTATATTATGGGTGTTTTCAGTTACCTATGTCAGTATGTGATGATCTGAAATGAATGGTCCAGAAATTTTGGTGGGGAGCTTCGGAAGGCAAGCGAAACACACATTGGTTGGCCTGGACAAGGATTCAAGCATAGAAAATCAAGGGTGGATTTGGTTTCAGAGATTTCTACCTTTTCAACCAGGCTCTCCTAGCGAGACAAGCCCAGTGTCTTCTAAGTAATCCTCACAACTTGTGTGTGCATGTCCCTAAGGCGCAACACTATAGTGATGGGCGCCTCGAATATACGGTATTTGCAGGGAATGCCTCTCTGACATGGCAAGCCATTCAGCACAACCCCGAGCTCCTAAAAAAGGGAGTCATATGGCGCATCGGAGATGGATGGGATATTCGCATATGGCCTGACCGATGGCTGCCGAGGGACCCGTTGCTCCAACCTATTAGCCCGCAGGGTACGTGTCCCCTGAGGAGGGTGGCACGGCTCCTGGACGGAGTTGGGTCATGGCCCGTGGAACTTCTCCATCGATACTTCCTGCCGGTGGATGTGCACGTCATCACCATCATCTCCACAGTGCACCGCATCACCGACGACATCATTGCACTACTAGAAAAACGGCTATAGCTAATATGGACATTAATGGCGCACCATGTATGTGGTGCGCCACTTCTATATAGCAGTGACGCACCAGATATAGGTGCGTCATTAATGGTCATATTACTAATGGCGCACCCGGTGTGTGGTGCGCTATTACAAGTTTTGTCCTGGCCCCACACCCTTCCCAGACTTAGCAGTGGTGCACCAGGGAAAAGTGCGCCATTACTAGTTTTAACTAGTAATGGCGCACCACACCCACAGTGCGCCACTACTAACAATTTTTTTTAAAAAAAAATTCAATACTAGTAATGGCGCACCACACACCAGGTGCGCAATTAGTAACCCTGGTTACCAATGGCGCATTCTTAGGAGGTGTGCCATTGGTAACCTGAGAGCAGCTAGATATTTTTGACAACCACCTACCACACTCACTTTCCCCACTTCATTCTCTCCACCTCTACCAAGCTTGGTCTCGACTGCCTCCTTCTCCTCACCTCATTTGCACCATAAATTCACCCAAATTAAGTGGTTAAATTTCCTTTTTTTGATAGGTAAGTAAGGGGAAAGCTTTCTTTATGTTCTAGATCTACTTTTTTCTCCCTCCAACGTACACACTTTTTATGGCCTAGATCTACGTATGTTTGTGGTGTTGCATATGTTTGTGTTTGCAGGTACCGGTATTTGAAATGCGATAGTTGCCAATATTTTGCCGGAATGTTGATTCATTTCCGTTTCGGCGAGAATTTGGCACTATGCATTATTTTTGGTCCTATTTTTAGGCAAAGTCATGCCAAAAAAAATTTCGTTCCAAAATATCGTTTTGCTCTACCCCGCAGGCGACCATGGTCCGCACGATGACCGAAGGCATCATGAATAGGTTTTTGAGCTCCGCGAAGGCCGAGATGCTTCAAAAGAACGAGACGGAGATAAGATGTCCGTGTCGAAGATGCAAGCTGAAGAGCCTTATGGACCCGGATTCCAAACAGGTGCGGGACCACCTGCTCGTGTGTGCTTTCATGGATGGCTATCGGTGGCAAGGTGATGAAGATGATTATGAAGTCGTCCATGGGGGCCGGGCAAGAAATAAGGAAGGGCAGCAAGACAATAGCGGCGAGGGCAGGCGAGAAGACGAAGAATCTCCAGGACATGATCACGAAGTAGATGCAGGACACAGTCATCATGTAGAAGATGTCGGACATGATGATGAGGAAGATCAAGACGAAGGGCATGATCATGAAGATGAAGATGCCGGAGCAGACGATGATGGACCATCGATGGGCTGGGTGCAGGACCCTCATATTCAAGAGCTGCTTCTCAAGCAGACGGGTAACGCAAGAGCTGCCGCCCGACAGAAAGCCAAGCTAGATCAACTGGAGATAGACACGGTTACTCCATTGTATGAAGGATGCAGGCCCGAGGATACCCGCCTGAAAGTAACGCTCATGGCTCTGGAGATGAAGGTAAAACAAAAAATGACCGACGCATGCTTCGACGAGAACATGTCATTCTGGCACGAACGTCTTCCCAAGGGGAACAAGTGCCCGACCAGTTTTGAGGAGGCGAAGAAAATCGTGTGTCTTCTGGATTTACCGCACGTGAAATACCATGTGTGCATGAATGATCGCATCATTTATCGGGACGAGCACGCGGAGTCTACCATATGTCCAGTGTGCGGCATCACTTGATACAAGAAGAGGAAGAAAGCTCCTCGAAAAGTGGTGTGGTACTTTCCGATCACTCCTCGTCTGCAGCGGTATTTCGCGGACCCTAAGCTAGCAAAGCTCCTGCGTTGGCACGTGGGTAGGGAGGAGAAGAAGCGAGAAGATGACGGAAATGATCCGGAGATAAATAAAAAAGACAAGATGCTGAGTCACCCTAAGGATGCGAGCCAGTGGCAAGCGTTGAACTTCGAACACCCATAATTTGGGGACGATCCAAGGAACATCGTGCTGGGCACGAGCACCGATGGAGTCAATCCGTTTGGCAGCCAGAGAAGCACACATAGCACCTGGCCTGTGTTTGTGTGGATGTACAACCTTTCCCCCTGGATGTGCATGAAGAGGAAGTACATTCACATGAGTATGCTAATTGAAGGGCCGAAACAACCAGGGAACGATATCAATCTGTATCTGGGGCTGCTGAAAGAGGAGCTAGACACGTTGTGGAAAACGACAGCCAATACGTGGGACGCCGCAGCGAAACAATATTTCCCTATGAGAGCCGCACTGCTCACGACGATGCACAACTATCTCGGTTACGGATATGTCGCGGGGCAGGTGGTCCACGGATTTTTTGCATGCGTCAGGTGCATGGATGACACAACGTATCGCCAGCTAGATAGATATCCCAGGTCTTTAAAAACAGTGTTCATGGGACATCGAAGGTGGCTTCGCAATGATGACGCATGGAGAAAACGCAAGGATCTATTCGATGGTGAAACTTAACCCCGAAGACCCCCACGTACGAGGAGCGGCGAGGAAATAGACGAGCTGTTGACAAATTGGAAAGAGTGGCCGGGAAAGAAGCGAAAGGCGCCAGAGCCGCTGCTGAAGGTATGGAAAACGAGGTCTGTTTTCTGGGACTTGCCGTACTGGAAGATCCTCCGTGTGCCTCACAGCCTCGATGTCATGCATATCACGAAGAACGTGTGCGAGAGTCTGCTTGGTACCCTACCCAACATGCCAGAGAGGACCAAAGATGGGACGAAAGCAAGGGCAGACTTGCAATCAATGGGCATCAAGGAGGAGCTTCACGCAATAATGATGATGATGATGATGATGATGATGATGATGAGGTGAAGGACACGGAAAGTCGTTGCAAAGGCAAAAAAGCCAAGAAGATCGAATATGACTGCCCTCCCGCGTGCTTCACTCTATGTCAGAAGGAGATTGAGCAGTTTTTCACCTGCCTCATAGGAGTAAAACTTCCTTACGGTTACGCGGGGAAGATAAGCAGATACCTAGACTCAGCGAAGCAGAAGTTCAGCGGGATGAAGTCTCACGACTGTCACGTGCTGATGACGCAGATACTTCCAGTTGCAATCCATGGGATCATGGACGCGCACGTCCGTGAAACGCTATTTGTCCTATGCAACTTTTTCGACGTCATCTCTCGGAAGTCGGTTGGCGTGAGGCAACTCAGAAGGCTACAGGAAGAGATCGTGGTGATACTATGTGAGCTTGAGATGTACTTCTCGCCCGCATTCTTCGATGTTATGGTGCATCTGCTGGTCCATATCGTGGAGGATATCATCCAACTTGGGCCGACGTTCCTACATAGCATGATGCCATTCGAAAGGATGAATGGTGTCATCAAAGGATACGTTCGCAACAGGGCACGTCCAGATGGAAGCATAGCCAAGGGCTTTCTGACCGAAGAGTGCATCTCCTTCTGCATGAATTTTCTAGGCATCGAGAACCCCGTTGGTCTGCCCGTCAATAGGCACCTCGGCAGGCTCGCTGGATGAGGTCACCGTGAGGGTTGTCGCTAAATGCATGTCGACTTCAAGGGTCGACTCGCCGACTTTGAAAGAGCAAACCTAGTCACGCTACAACACATAGACGTGGTCGATCGTTGGGTGGTAGAGCACAAAACCTTTATTGAGAAGACGTACAATGACCGAGGCCAACAGAGGACGAACGGAGATATAATCAAAGAGCACAACTCATGTTTCACACATTGGTTCAAGGACAAGCTTCTGTCGTACCCTTTACATGAGGATTCTTCCGCGGAAGAAAAACTCATATTCGCCTTGTCACAGGGCACCGAGCACAACCTGATGACCTATGAGGCGTACGATATCAACGACTACACATTCTACACCGAGAAAAAGGACATGAATAGCGATTATCAGAACTCTGGGGTAACGATGGAATCCTACACCGGTAACGACAAGGACAGATACTACGGAAGGATCGAGGAGATCTGGGAGCTGAGCTACCCTGGAGAGAAGGTCCCGATGTTTCATGTCAGATGGACCAAGAGCGTCCTAAAAGAAGACCGATATTTCATCACCATGGTTATACCCGAAGCCAAATCCAAGACCGCAGGCGCAAACGTCACCGCGAAATATTAGCCATGGTACTGGCTTGCCAAGTGGACCAATGCTTCTTCATTACCGACCCGTCAAAGCCCAATCGTGTTGTCGTGAGGAGAGGAAAAAGGAACATCATCGGAATGGATGGAGTCGCCAATGAGCTAGACTTCGACAAGTACGGCGACCCGAAGATGGAAGATGATGACGACGATGAAGTACCATACACCACAAGAAGAAGCAGAACCACCCTACCTAAAGGATGTCCATTCAAGAGAAGAATTCAAGGGGTTCCGGGGCTAAATTATTCAACCGCGAGAAAGAAGGGCAAGAAAATTGTGAAAAGATAGCTAAGATCGAATCACGACGTGTCGGCCGCGTGTGTGTGTGTCAGTGGCAAGCTCAATCTTTGATGACTGTTATTTCATGTCACTTGATTTCAACCATGTCATCTAATTCTAAATCTTTGCACAATGGTTTTATCACTCCATTTGCATTTTCCTTTTCTTTTATCTCAAATCTCAAATTATTACATGCAACTAAAAATACAAAAAAAAAGTTAGTAATGGCGCACCAGGAGAAGGTGCGCCATTGCTATCACAGTGTTTATGGCGCACCCCTAAAAGGTGCGCCCTTGATATACCAATTTTTATGGCGCACCCCTAAAAGGTGTGCCATTGATATACCAATTTTTATGGCGCACCCCTAGAAGGTGCACCATTGCTAACCCTTCCCCTTCTTTCAGTCCCTCCCCTCTTCCGGTCATCATTCTCCCCAATCTGCATCTCGCCGTCGATCCGGGCCGTGACTCCACACCGCTGCCACCCGCACTCCACACCGTTGTCGTCCGTCCCGAAGCATCTCGCCGTCCTCCGCCACCGCCACCGCGATCGGAGCACCCCTCCGCCCCGTCCTCCTCCTCCACCCGGTGAGTATCGAACCCCTAGCTTTGCCTGGATCGCACCTCACTCCTTCCCTCGCCTGCGTACGGCCGCAGAGAGCGCTAGGTCATGTGACTGTACGTTCTAGTGGCAGAGTGTGGCGGCGGTGCACGTCCGTGAAAGAGCTTCTCGACCTACCAGCGTCAGAAGAACCAAATCAAACTAGCAGCTGCCGGCTGAAATTGGACATGGAGGCACCCCTACTGCCTCACGGCATGCAGCGCCCGTTCGGATAGTACCTGCCTACATGCCGCCAGATTTTCTCATGGCCATGAGCTCAGCTGATATCTGTGTTCACCCACTGTTTGTAAACCAACAATGAACAACTGAATGCATTCGTTTTTCCAATTTAGAAAAAAGGCAGAGCTTTTCATTGGTGAACCAACGCCTTCCATACTAGTTTGATTTTCTAGCTTTGTGGTCTTCTTTTCAATGGACATCATAGTTGTAATATCCTTTCTCCCTAGAGCATGACCTTATAATAGTTCAGCGAGTATAATTTTCAGATTTCAACTCTGTTTGATATCACACTGTATGTCTATTATCAGTTCCTTGGATTGCATTGTTATGTGCTCTATGTATCCCACAAAGCATCCTATAGTTTACATGTCCCTGAGTTTTTTGAACTTCTCTAAATTATAATTGATGCACTGATAGTTCAGGTTTGCAAATCAGTTTCGAGTGCCCTTATTGTTATCTTGGATTTGGTAGATAGCTGAGGTAGGATGAGGGACAGGTAAAGTTTAAACGGTAAAGCTGCTGACCAACAACATGAAGTACACAATATTTTTTTCGTTTTCATGGCCTGCTATGAGGTGTTGATTATACATTTTCTGGTCTGTAAAAGGACAGATACTTGCAATCATCTATAAACTGGAAAAAAGCTGATGTTTTATATCATCTGATGCACGTCGGGCGCGCGCGGGGGGGGGGGGGTCACAGTAATTTGTCCTAGGACTAGGACCATATTGTCATGGTACCATAACTACATATTGACAAGTTTCTTGAAAATTCATATCTACAAGGTTCAACCCCAAAAATGCGGAAGAAATGCATGCATGTAACCTATATATTGACACATATGCATGTTTTTTATACATGTGAAATTTGGTAAGGAAAGATGATAATTTGGGTTCCTGTATGCACATCAACCTTATGATCAGCTGGGCATGACACATTGAAGCTACATATTAAGTCGAATGCTGCCGTTGATAATTTGGCTCAAGCAGGTCATTGGCCTGAGCTTGATGATCACTTGTTCAGGGGCGCCACAACTGAACTGAGGCTCCTTCAGTTCAATATTTTGTGTAGGGACAAATAGTTACCCCTTTCTCCTGAAATGTTGATTAATTTCTGTTTCGGTTGAGACTAGGGCACTCCTAGGTCAAGAAAATTAGCAAAGGTCATGCCCAATTTTCTTGACCTAGAAGGTGCCAAATTCTCAACCGAAACAAAAATTAATCAACATTTTGCATGTTTTATTCTCAGTTTTCCTCTAAATCTAAGAAGAATAGATACTACCCTGATCTCATCCAATAACTCTAGTAGCCATTTTTCCTATTTAGAGCGAACATGGCCGACAACGATGAGGGTGGCGGTTCGGGCAAGCCATTCTGGGAGCTGTCCCAAGAGATGGAGGAAGAACCTCACCGCTATGAGGATGCCGCGGAAGACACCGATCCCGACTACACAACCCCTAGTGGCGTTGGGGATGACACCACTGATAGTGCCGCCGGGGATGCCACCACTGATGATGGCAGCGAACGCACAGATGGCAGCCAACCGAAGAGGCAATGAAAGGACCGGTGCCCGAACGTGCTCGGCACCGTCAAGGAGGAATTTACCGAAGTGTCCTCCAGTGGGCATCCAACGGCGCCCAAAGAATTAGTCCGTGGGTACGCGAGACAACTCGGGTGCATTCTCCAGAGCACCGTCTCGATCAACACCGAGAACCTAAGGCATCGTGACCGAGGGAATTTGCGCAACCTCCTCTTCACGAAGCTGCACGAATGATACAAGTTCCCCGGTGACTTCGCAAACACACGCCTCTCAGGGAATAAAGTGAACAGTGCCACCCTCACAAAGATGAGCACGGCCCTGGCTACTTGGAGAGCCGCGGTGAAGAGAAGGATTCTAAGTGGTGATAGTTATGAGAAGAACAAGGAGACAAATCCTTCGATCAATGAAGCTGACTACCTGGAGTTCAAGATCAAGTGCGAGAGCAACGCATCCAAAGAATCAAGTCAGTGGGGGAAAGATATGCGGGACTCGAACTTAGGGGTCCACAAACTCGGTCCTGGCGGTTACAGAGTGGCGGAATCTAAATGGGACAAGGAGGACACGGAGCGTGTCGAGCAAGGCCTACCGCCCCTCTTCGATAAATACCATGAAAAGCAGACCAGGAACTACGTCAGGGCACGGTACAAGGTGGACCCGGTAACAGGGGAGCTTACCACGGATCTGAAGGTGAAGGAGCTTGAGCGTGTTCTGGTAAGGAATACACCCCCACGTAATTAGCTCCATATGGTTGCATTCTAATTAATGAAGCCAAATTTCTAAATGGTTCACGTTCCTTCCGCAAGAAACTGAAAGCGGTAGCGCAGGGTCTCAGAGCTCCCCGTCTGCCCCTTGGGACACCACTTTAAATAGGGCGTTGAACGTAATGAAACACAAGGATAAGTTCAGTAATCCGTCATCAGCTGGTCGTGTGGCTGGCGAAGGCTTGTCCACGAAATGGTCGGAATACTATAAGGTTGGGCAAAAGGAGAGAAAGACCAGCTCGGAAAGCCAGGAGCGCGAGGTTAAAGAACTCAAGGCACAAGTGGCGCGGATTCCAGAGATAGTCCAAGAGAAAGTGCGAGACCAACTGGGCGCGACGATCACCGCCATTATGCCTTCCTTTCTTGAGGGGCTGCGGGGGTGGATTGCGGGCGGCCAACAGGGGCCGCCCCTGATTCCCAGCTTCACGGGCAGCAACTCGCACAACGCACCGGCATTGGTGTCTCCGGCGGAGGCGGCATTGGTGTCTCCGACGTCTGCACCGGTATTAGATCTTAATGCACCCGGGTGTGGGAAGAATACGCTGGTCGGCACCTCGGCAGCAAGCGGCCCCTCCATCACTTGCACGCCCGCCATTGGCGGTGCCTCGACATTAGCCGAGCTCAACGCCATCACGGTAACTAATCCTCGGCCGATGACTTCATCTCCTTGCCTTTGACTGGGTATCCCTAACGCCCTACATGTTTTCGTAGGGCACCGCCAACGTTCCATGCACTCTCCTGCACTTCGTGGACGGGGAGTTGATCGATGTCACCAAGGCCAAAATCATTGAACCGGGCAACCGCGTGTTCCATGGTAATCCGGTGCCACCCACCGTGTATAGGGTTCAACTGGTTCGGGTGCTGCGGGGGTTGCGACGACTTGTTACCTCCGTATCGACCCCCTGGGGCCGACGAAGATGATGTGATGACCCTCAGCGCCTGCTTAAATTGGTCCATGCTTTGGCCGAAGAGCCAGATTCGTTTGGGGGTGGGGGACACCAAGCCACACACAACACCGCCAGTCGTGCCGGCGCCAAGCCATGGCAAGACCGCCGCAACGCTACCGCCGTGAGCTGATCCGGACATGCATATGGCACAAGATCCGGACGATGATGACGGTACATTTTCCAACATCGATAAGTACATCAACGAAGATGGGTACGGTGACGAATTCTTGGGGCCTCCTTCTCAAGAACCCAACTCTGCAAAAGACGATCGCGATCTAGCTGGTACCGCGGAGAAACCCAATTGCAACAGGCATCGTCTGTTCAGTTCTTAGGAGACGCCTCCAGCTGCCGCCTTTACCGAGACTCAAATAGCCGAGGTGCGAAATATTATCAGCCCCAACACAGTCAAGAAGGTGGTCTCTGAGCAGAACTCAATCCCATTACAGCAGAAGAAGCAAAAGGGACGGAAAACAAAAAATAACAAGGGTGCGAGCCAGCCGGCACCGAGTACGATCCGTGCTCAGGACGGGCCACCAATACCTAAGGATATCTCGAGGAGGGTGCATGTGGCGGGTAGGCCGATGCTACCGACTAATCTGCTCAATGCTGCAACCGGTGCTATGCGGAGTCTGCATGACGGTGTTCTTTCTATGGAGAAGCGGCGTCTCTCCGAGAATGATGTGGCATACCCGGTTTTCGTGTCCAAGGTGCCAGAGGGCAAGGGCTTTGTTGATAGCACCATCGGGCGTATGATCGTCTTGCGGTTTGATGACATCTTCGCTATGGTTAACCTTTATCCGCTGCACTACACCTTCGTTCGGCTATTTTCGCTCAGTATGGAGATGCGGATCATTAGAGACAAGACCCCGGACATCATGATAGTCGACCCATTCTACATGCGTGCCAAGATCTTGGGCAGCGCTGGGGACCGGCAAGTCGCTAGTTCATACCTCGAAGGCGTCATTCTAGCGAACCCAGATAAGGATAACTCCTTCGTGCCTTACTTTTCCGAGTAAGTCATCCCCTCGCCGCCCCGTAACATATGATTTCTTAGATTTCGATCATTCTTTTTTTTCTAACATTCCGTGTTTTGTGCAGTGACACACATTGCACACTCATCCTCTTAAGCCCGAAATATTCCATGGCCACGTATTTCGACTAGGAGCGTCAGTCAAATAAAGACTACACAAATATCAAGAAAGTTCTTGATGATGCTCTCCCTGGCTACGCCAAATCTGGAGGCACCTTCAGGAGGCCAATTTTTAGGTACGGCAAGCACGTGTTCACCCATGTAACGATGTTTCCCAGCGTCAAGCAGCTGCCTGGCAGTCAGAAGGATCCCAACTACGCCCTCCATCACATGCGGGCGATCGTATGGGACCTTCATCACCTTATGCTACCAAATAATCTCAAAGAATGGGCCGCACGCTTGTCAGCAATCCAGGACGCGGACATCAGACAAGAATTCTTTCGCATCCAGTCGGAGTTTGCAGAAATCATCTATCAAGATGTCCTTCGTACCTCGGGGCAGTTCTACCTCAAATATCAACCGTCCAACAGTGAAATAGAAACAACGTTACAAATGCAGGCTGACAACGACCGCACATTCATGACCATCACGAAAGACGGCGGCTTCATCCACGCTCCGGTCCCTGAGTCGAGTCGAAAGTATTGATGCTATGTAGTTATGAAATATCGATTAGCTCATGTTGTAATTAAACTTTAATGAACTCATATGTCTCTTTAGTTTGGACAGTCGTTCAACTTATATGTAATCGATGCTATTTATTAGTAGGACCATGAACTCGTGCTATTAATGTGTTGCTTTTCTCTTCCCATCCTTTTGTTGCATACTTATATATTGCTTATATATTATCTGTGAATTGCTACTAACGTTTTGTTTGTCTAGTGCATAGAGATGTCGTCATATGTCGTGTACAAGGGTGAGGTTCACGGAGTCTACGACGACTGGGAAGAGTGTCGGAGACAGGTTCACCGTTTCAGCGGTAACAGTTACAAAGGGTACACCACTAGGGCGGAGGCGGAAGCTAGATATGTGCGCTATCTAGCGGGAGAGAGGAGGGAGCGGAGGAGGAACCGGATGAAGACCAGTTTCATCGCGATGATGCTCATCGTGACCGCAGCTCTCTTCTATGTGATGGTAGTTTAAATGATCGATATCGACTTTGTAATGTGACGACAAACTCGGCTAATATGATGAACTTTGCTAATGTCTCGAGACCTAAACTTGGCTAATGTTTGAACTTTGTTCGCTATTTGGAATTTGGAGACTAATATGATGAATTCTATTGTGTGATGTTTATACTCTATGCTGTAACGTATTTCGTAACCTGTGCAAATACCAAAAAGCAAAAAATAATAATTCATAATATTCATAGTAGTGGCGCACCATATTGAGCATTAGTGGCGCACCAAGATAAATACCAGTGGCGCATTATCGGGCATAGTAATGGCGCATTTGGGGCATAGGTGAAGGCAAATATGGCCCCCGGTAGTGGTGCACCGTATTGAGCATTAGTGGCACACCAAGGCTAAATACCAGTGGCGCATTATGGGGCATAGTAATGGCGCACTTGGGGGCATAGGTGAAGGTAAATATGGCCCCCTAGGAGGCATAGTAATGGCGCACTATTGGACATAGTAATGGCGCACTATGTGGTGTGCCACTATTATATGGGATACTAATGGCGCACCTCTCTGGTGCGCCATTACTATTTGTTACTAGTGGCATGTTAATAGTGGCGCACCTATAATGCGCCATTAATAGCAAAAACTAGTGCACCACTAATAGCCTTTTTCTAGTAGTGGGGAGCTTCGGAAGGCAAGCGAAACACACATTGGTTGGCCTGGCCAAGGATTCAAGCATAGAAAATCAAGGGTGGATTTGGTTTCAGAGATTTCTACCTTTTCAATCAGGCTCTCCTAGCGAGACAAGCCCAGTGTCTTCTAACTAATCCTCACAACTTGTGTGTGCATGTCCTTAAGGCGCAGCACTATCGTGATGGGCGCCTCGAATATACGGTATTTGCAGGGAATGCCTCTCCGACATGGCAAGCCATTCAACAACCCCGAGCTCCTGAAAAAGGAGTCATATGGCGCATCGGAGATGGACGGGATATTCGCATATGGCGTGACTGATGGCTGCCGAGGGACCCGTTGCTCCAACCTATTAGCCCGCAGGGTACGTGTCCCCTGAGGAGGGTGGCAGAGCTCCTGGACGGAGCTGGGTCATGGCCCGTGGACCTTCTCCACCGATACTTCCTGCCGGTGGATGTGCACGTCATCACCATCATCTCCACAGTGCACCGCATCACCGACGACATCATTGCATGGGCTCCGGAGAGAAAAGGTATCTTCACTGTTTGATCCGCCCATCGCCTAGCCATGGAAGAGCGCGAGCGTCCATCGGCATCCTCCACGAGCAGGGCATCGGATGGTCTTCGTGCCATTTGGAAGATCATATGGGGGTGCCCTGCTCCCCCAAATGTACGCTTGTTTGCTTGGAGAGTTGCCACCAACTCACTTGCTACTTTGGCTAATAAAGTCTCATGACACCTTGAGCTTACTTACATATGCCCGCTTTGTGGTGTGGAATGTTAGGCGGATTCCATGCTCTATGAAGGTATCCCCCAGCAAGAGAGCTCTGGCGTGCTATGGCCTTGGACTGGAATATTCCCAAGGTGGCGTCATCCAGAACACAAGTCTAAAGTGGAATTCTTTTCACTGCTGGGCCCTTTGGATGACGCGGCGATACTGGTGGTGCTTATGACCATGTGGAAAATCTGGCATGTCCGCAATGAGATCACACACGACAAGGTGTCACCACAGTTGAAGCCTCTCAACGCTTTTTGCAGGGGTACATCAATTCGCTTATGTGAATTCAACAACACCCCAATGGCGACCTAGAGAAGGGAAAGATGGTGGTCTTGGCCTCACCACCACGCGCCATAACAAGCACGGCGCCCAAAGAGTGTGCGCTGGGTACCCACCTAGCTAGGGTGGGCAAAGCTGAACATGGACGGAAAATCTAAAATAATTGGAGTAGTGTATATATAATGCAAAAATGATTAGAGTAGTATACAATTCAGTTGGATTTATACTTACTAGTTGCATTTTGTTTATTTCCCCCTATTTCTCACCCATTCTATGTAGGATGGTTTTCATCACCCTTTTTATCCCACGATTCGTATAGAAGCCATGGAAAATAATTCCAATTTCTGGCATGCAATAATTTTCCTATCTGAATTTTCCATCAATTAGAGAACAAAATTCCAATTTCTGGCATGCAATATTTTTTCTACATTTCCCGTGAATTAGAGATCGTTTTTCCCCTAGCCATGACAACTTTTAAAGACCGTTGGCCATTGCAATGAATTAAAGATACTTTGTCATGTTCCTTTACTGTGTTCCTGGCAAAAAATCATGGTAAAGTTCATATGTTATTTCTGAATTTGCCGTCATTCTAGAGTACAAAATTTCTAAATTTGCCATGACAATTGTTTTTATATTTTCCACATGAATTAGAGGTTGTTTATTTTTCAAAGACCATGATGGAAAATTGCTATTAATTAGATATTATCTTTGCTGTGGAAAATTAAGTTTATTACCCATGGAAAATAATTCATAAACATCGTGGCAATTTCATTTCTATATGAATTTGACATGTCAATTGCGGTGACACGTCATACCACTACATGGTGTAGTATGACTCTAGTTGATATAATTCCCACAAGGAACCTTCTTGTGAACCTTATATCACTCACAGTGTACGACGGAACCACAACGGGTCTAAACCATCATTATATTACAGACTTATTTAAACAAAGATTCAAAGTTCAAACAGTTCAAAATACTGATACCAAAAAGCGGGGTACCACTACTGATCCTGTGATCAGTCATTGATTTTGGATCATGTCTCACGTGATCGTTCTAGCTACTACCACTAGTTCTACACTACTCTTGTTGTTGCTTCTCTAGTCCTTCCCCTTCGTTGTCGGCTCCATAGGCGATGACATAGTCGACTCCTTAGACTCCTCCGAAAAGGTCTGGCTCCTCATAGAAGTGTTCTCCAGCAACATTGGGAGCATCCAGCATCTCCTCCAAATATTCACATTCTAAAGAAGAAGGTACATACAAGGGATGAGTGTAGGGGGTACTCAATAAGTTCATATATATTGTGGGTGAAGATGCACTATCACTACTACTGGTTCCGAATTGGTCTCAACAATGATATTTGGAATATATGTAGCACAAGTTTTAGCAATAACATTTAGCCATCAAACTTCACGGGTTATTATAATCTCCAATAGATTCCTTTCACGCCGCATTTGCTGATCTTTTCCAGTTTGGGGAGTGACAAGCCACAATTCATTATACTCTATAACGGTGTGCTACTTTGCCAACTAACAATTAACTTAGCACTTTTGCCTAGTCCGTAACGTTGCACATCCAAGATGTGTGGCTGGGTCTATGATCCAAGTCTTTATCTCTTCAACATTTTCCATGCCCCTGCCCATGGATCGATAGGTCGTCCTTATTTTGCCCCAACTCAGCAACAGTTTGCAATTCTACAGTGTTGTAACCGACGCCGCTCTGGCGATAGAACAATACTAGGAAAAAGTCTATAGGTGGATGTTTAACAATAGTATGGTTTAAAGAAGCTCGCTACTGCTAATTACCAGTAGCGTGCGTAAATCAAACGCGCTACTGATCAACACTTATCACCAGCGCGGGTAAAGAAAGCAGCGCTACTGGTATGGTTACCCAACCGACTATGCATAGTAGCAGCGCGCGTCGTGGAAGCACGCTACTGCTAAACAGTTTAGCAGTAGCGCTCTTATCTTTCCCGCGCTACTGCTAAGCTTCCGTTATCCTCTTCCCCAAGCCCGTGTTGCTCAATCTCCCCTCTACTCTCTCTCTCTCTCTCTCTCTCTCACTGCGTCGTCGCCGCCGTTGCCGCATCGTCGTCTCCTTCATTGTCATAAGCCTTCTCACCGCCCCGCCCTCCTCTCCCTCCTCCCCTGGCCCTCACCCTCCTCCCCCCTCCATCCTCTCCCTTATCCCTCCTCCAGCCGCCGCCCTTTCTCCTCCTCCTTCCACCGACCCTCTTCCCTCCTCCCTCCATTTGCATCCCTCCCTCCTCCCTCTGTTCTTGTAGAATGTAGGTTTTTTGTTTGTAGAATATCCAATGAATTTGTATAACTTTCTTGTAGAATGTAGGTTTTTTGTTTGTAGAATATCCAATGAATGTGTATGAGTTATTGGTACAATACAGGTTTTCTATTTGTAGAATATCAAATGAATTTGTATTGGAATGGCATATGAGAAATTTTTAGGTATCAAATTTCCTAGGAATTCGCTAGTATAAATTTGTTGTAAAAATATTAGGTCTACAAATTTTTAGGAAAAAAATTAGGTCTAGAAAATTTTAGTGAATAAATTAGGTACTTTCAGTCTGTCGGAGCTCCTTCTGTGACTTTTATGTCTGTTCTTGATGGAGGAATTCCGACTGTTGTCGCGGGGGTCATTTTCTTCATCTTCTCGCGATATATACCTTAGTATAATGCGCGAGATAAGAAGGGTAAGCGACTAGGATCCCTGAGTGTGAACTCTGTGGCGAAGATCGGGGTATGTGCGGTAGGCCTCATGTGCAACACGACAGGTTCTTCACCATCAAGCTTGTAGAGACCTTTGATGTTTCTATGGTACGCAACGATGATAAGTATTTTTTTCATAATTAGTCACGACTTTTGTTTCTTTGCTTCAACGTGTAATTTCCGTGTTTTACAATTCAACTAGTTCATCCACTGCCATGCATACACGACAGTATGTCTTGGCGAAGCTCGGTTTCAAAGATAGTGAGAATATGGAGATGAGGAGCGCTAATGTGAGGACTAAACATGGTCATGCATTTTTGGTTAAACTAATGAATGCATTTAATAATTCAGAATTTGGTTGCCCAAATTGGCAAGCTCTAGCCAAGGCATATGGATTTTAGGAGGATATGGAAATAACCTTCGATATTCATCCTGAAGATGATATTGAAGGTAATATCGAAATTTGGGTGGATGTCGATATGCTTCTAATTTTACCTCTATGTGAGTTTGTCAACCATATTTGTTAAGTAATTTATATTGTTTATTTAAAAATATTTGGTGTTCATTCCTACTTAACTTGTTTATCTATTAACAACTTATTTATCTTCTTCCCCAAATATTCAAAAGATAGTTGATCAGACCTACTATAGTCATGGATCGGATCTAACTTGATTGGCGATAAATCATTTGATCTCATTTTATTAATGATATTGATAATTTTGATATCAATTATGAAGATATTGGCGAAAGTTTTTCTGAATACGTGCCACTAGTGCACTCGTTGAACCATGGTAACATTGCTGCACATAGCATGGTAAGATTCTTTTTTATTATTCTGTCATTAATTAGTCCATCTTTTGCATAATTTTTCTTAAGCAAAACTAGATTTCTAACTATGTTATATGTTCTTCAACAGAAATTTCCTCCGGAGGTTGTGCCACAACTGATGTTTGTAGAAGGTCATTTGAATATTATTAGCTTACGGTCGCGGTGGCCTAAAATATTCTGCCATGCATACTCGGTTTCTAAAAGCGACCAAAGAATGGAACTCAAAGAATTTAGCAAATTAATGACAGTCAGCAGACAACCACTTGGCGAAGGTCCAAAGGATTTGCTCAGGCCATGTATCGAAGATAGGTGGATCTCTATTCTTCGCAATGGAGGGGCTGAAGCGTACCTGTTTATGCTAATTTAACTAGGAGAGAGTAGTAGGTTCTACCTAGCTAGGAGAGAATAGTATGTGCTAGCTAAATGAGATGACTTTTTCTAGTTTATGACATTGTGTAGTAATGGTCAACTTGTCATGAGTTGTTAGATGATTAAGATGATGATAAATTGTTATGTGACTAAGAATGATGAGTTATTAGATGACATATATTAGATTAAAGTGGATGGGTGCAAGGGATTAAGTTGGGTTACTAGGAAAATATGATGTTACAACGACACACACGTGTCGAATGAAAGGGGTCGTAACATCATATTTTCCTACTAACCCAACTTAATCGCTTGCACCCATTCACTTTAATCTAAATGTTGGTCATGCATAATTATTATTGATGTTGTATATCATTATGGATAATAGTGTGTAAATAAAATATATAAAAAAGAAATATGCAACATTAGTTTTAGCGTGGGGTGGACAATAGCGTTGCTAACATTTAGCAGTAGCGCAGTGTTGTGCCCTAGCTACTCATAGTTTTCATACCAGTAGTGCGTGTCTTTCCAGCGCTACTGCTAAAAATTAGTTGTAGCGCCGTACCAATAGCGAAGCACCCCACGCTACTGATAGGGCCAAAACCCGCACTACTGATAGGCTTTCCCTGGTAGTGAAGGATTGACGACCCCCTTGTCAAAAGGTTGTTAATGACACGCATTGCCGATGGGATAAACAACTCCCAAGACTGGCTTATGGATTGACGCCCGACGACGATAACCTATGTGAGGGCACATCGGTATGTGGATAAGCTATTTACTTGCCCATCCCATTCCAGGCTTCGTGCTAAACACTATCACTATGGCGCTGAAATGTCTGCTAACTTTGGTTATTAACCCCAATATAATAGAACTCTACTATCGTGTTACCATGATGAGTTCCACTACCCATCAATGATTTGATAGTACTGAATATAATTTTATTTAATGCAATGAGTAGATAGTGGATGTAGAGAATGTTGTAAAAGATTTATTTACGAAAACATAAAGAAAAGACATACAAGGTATGAATTTATCTGGTAATTGACAGGTAATGTAACTAGAGGCTTCGAGGTTCGTGGTTGCCATGGGTTCTAAAAACGTTATAGTCCGATAAAGACTAATGTTGCAAGAATAATTGCAAGATGCTATTATGCATAGAATGGCAATAACCCTCCAAGGTTTTGATAAAGCATTTATTTTATTTATTTTATTATAATATAGTTGTCAAATCTGATTTCCTCGAATTGATAAGGTTATACTATTTATTTAATTTGGATAATTATTATAATCAATTTTTTCCATTACCTAAGATTTATAGGACATTTTTTATAGTTCCATTTTGACTTTCTTAAAATACTTTAATTATTTATTATATAATAGGTGATTGTTATTATTTGTCCAATTCTAATATAAGCATTTAATAAAATCTTGAGTAACTCAAAATTTCTTGAAATCATTTTTATTTGTTAGTTACTATTATTTTGTAAATAGTGAGCATTATTAGTTGAATTTTCAAATCTGATTGACATTTTTCTAAATTAGCTAAATTTTTCTGTCCATTATTATTATTATTATTATTATTATTATTATTATTATTATTATTATTATTATTATTATTATTATTATCTTTATCTTTGAATGGTACCATCTTGATGCCGCTTTGATAACTGTTGTTGTATGAAAACTCTGCTAGTGGTAGATGTTCTTTCCATGATCCTCCTAAGTCTAGAGCACAAGTTCTCAACATGTCTTTGAGAATCTGGTTAGTCCTTTCAATTTGCCCTCTAGTATGTGAATGATACATAGTAATATATTCCAATTATAATCCTAAGGCTGGTTGCAACTTCTTTCAAAAAGTTGATGTAAAGATTATTTTTAGTTTGACAGGAATTACAGATTGTTTATTTTTTCATAGACCATGAAAATTGCTATTAATGAGAGATTATTTTTGCCATGTCAACGTTCCATGTTCTATAAGTTTGCGATGTATTAGAGATCTCCAATTTAAAAACACTAAATTTGCCATCACAAATTATCTCTTATGTATAATTTTTTCTACATTTCCATTAATTGCATAGTTATAGTCCATGGCAAATTGCTATGAACTAGAGATTATTTTTGCTATGTACTATTACGATATTTTTTACCACAATTGGTTTACATTTTTTCATGTCAATGTACTATGTTCTTTCTGAATTTGCCATCAGTTAGAGAAGATAATTATAAATTTTCCATCGCATATTTCTTTCTACATTTTCATATAATTTTTCCTATACCATGGCATTTTGCATCGCTACACCATGGCAAATTTATTTTCAGAGAGATGGCAAATTAACTTTCCCCTAGACCGTGGCAAATTGTTTTTCAGATCAATGGCAATTGAGGTTCTTCATAGACCTTCACAAGTTTTATTTTCCAAGAGCATGGAAAATTTATTTTCAAAGTCATGGAAAAATTATGACCAGAATCATGGCAATTCCGTGTTTCTTGGACCCATGGAAATTTAATTTTGAGAGACATGAAAAAAACACAATATGGTTTTTGCAAATGTTTGCAATGTTTCACATCAACTAAGGCAAGTTTATAGTACAATACATGGCAACTTTATTATATGTACCATGGGAAAAAATACATTTTCAGTGCATAAGGTTCAAATGTTACGACAAAAGAAAATATACATAATGTCATTTATATTAACATCATGGCAATATTCCAATACATCTTTCTATTAGTTAATATTCAAATTTAACACGTACATGAAAATTTAGGTGTCTTGACAAATCAATTTCATAGCTACGGCAAACTAGTTTTTTCTGGACAATTATTGAATTGTTGGCAATGTTTTAGTTTAATTATAAAAAGGGTGGAACATTTGTATGCTTTTACTGAATTAAGTCGGATAAAATTATATTATATTTTTTAAGGCTTGATTTGCTTAGATTTTCCTTTAACACGTGTTGTACTTAACAAACTTTTAATATGATGAAAGATTTTGATGTGCAGTACTGAAGAGTTCGCGTTGGGAGTAACTAGTTAGCGAGCGCTCTTTCACAAGCGTTCCAGCGATCGCTCCCACGCGTTGCCATTTGGCGCGTTCTCAGTCGTCACCACGTGTCGCGTTTTGAGTGTTTCTTTCGGATTTTGTTTATTTATTTTCCGTGCGCGTTTTCACCTTTTTGGAGTTGTTTTTTTCGGATTTTTTGATGTTACGGTTTTCCACCGGTCTTTTGTAGCTTTTGGACGGAAAAAATTCAAAAAGAAAAAGAAAAACATGTTTTCTTTTTTTACGTGAAAAAAGTGTTTTTTTTCTGCGAGAGGCACGGTTTGCTTTCGCGAAAGGCACGGTTTTGCCTTCGCGAGAGGCACGGTCATGCCTATCGAAAAGGAAAAAAAACACATTTTCTACTCTCTTTTTTTCTCACGAGAGGCACGGTTTTGCTTCCGTGAAGGACACGGTTTTGCCATCGCGAGAGGCACGGTCGTGCCTCTCCCGAAAGGGAAAAAATGCGTTTTCTACTCTCTTTTTATTCCGTGGGAGTCACGGTTTTGCTTTCGCGAGAGGCACGGTTTTGCTATCATGAGAGGCACGGCTCCCGAAAGGGAAAACACGTTTTCTGCTCGTTATTTTACCGCGAGAGGCACGGTTTTGCTTTCGCAAGAGGCGCGGTTTTGCTTCCGCGAGAGGCACGGTTTTGCTATCGCTGGAGGCACGGCTCCCGAAAGGGAAAAAACACGTTTTCTGCTCGTTTTTACCGCGAGAGGCACGGTTTTGCTTCAACGAGAGGCACGGTTTTGCCTTCGCGAGAGGCACGGCCCGTGCCTCTCGGAAAGGAAAAAAACGCGCTTTCTATTTTTTTCTATCGCGTGAGGCACGGTTTTTTCGTCTGTTTTTTCCTGGAAAAAAAGTTCGTCAAAACCTATCAACATGTGATCTAGTTTTGTAGATCTCGACATGAGAAAGCCAACGGTAAAAACAGTTCGAGATTTGGATGCACGGTTTAGGAGATAAAACGTTTTAAAAATACGGATCTACAAAAAAAAGGAAAACTCTCAGGTCGCAACAAATGGCACGCATGCAGTGCGCCGTTTCTCGCAACCTGTGGGATGAGAGTAATCGTCCGCTTCTCGCAACCTGTGGGATGAGAGTAATCGTTAAAAGGTGTACTCACTAACTAGTGATTTCGGTTCGTGTTGAGGCTTGTTTCCCACGCCCTCTATGTTTCACATAGAGCGAGGCATAAGCAAGCATGAGGGGAGCGCCTGATAGACCGGCCCATGCATGCGGAAGACCATGCCCTTGTTTCTTTCCTTTCTCATGTTTACTGATTTATTTTTTATTTTTTTAGTTTTGTTAACAATTCCAAACATTCTAAATAAAAAAAGTATGAAAAGAGCTTAAATAGATATGTGAATTAAAATGTTAAACCATATCAAAAATGTTAAATGTGTATAGAGACGATGTTTCTAATGTATACGGAAAATAAATACAATTTCTGTGAAAAAGTTGATCATGTATATTAAAAAACAATTATTCAAACATTAGACAAAAAAATTAAAAATATATTCAAAAATATCACCAAACATATGAGAAATGTTAAATACATATAGAAAACAGTTGTCCATGTAATCAAAATAATTAATATGTATATGAAAATTATTAATCAAGCATTTGAAAATTGTTAAATGTGTATAGGGAAGCTGTTTACCATATATTAACAAAATTTAATATTGCATTGTATTCAAAAAATATTAAACCTGTATTTTAAAAAATTAATCAAGCATTTAAATCATTAAATTTATATAGAAAAATGTTGCCTGTTTATTGAAAAAATGTTAATATCGAATTTGAGAAAATGATTATCATATACTTGAATCTTTTGAAGTGTGTATAGAAAAATATTGAACATACATTAAAAACCCGTAAAATAGTTAATTGAAAAATGTTAATATAGCATGTTAAAATATTTAAAATGTCTATAGTAAAAATGTTGAACACATTTTAAAACTCCTAAGATTTTATATAAAAAATTAATCAAGCATTTAATAATAGCAAAAATAGTGTATAGAAATTGAGAACTTATAAAAAAAATCTTATATTTGTATTTAAAAAATGTTAAGCGTGTGTTAGAAAAATGTAATAGACGTATACAAAAAGTGTATTATGAAAACCAAATGAAAAAAAGAAAAATAAGAAAAGAAAAACCAAAAAAAGGAAGCAAAGGAAAAAAGAAACAACCAAAGAAAAATTGAAAAAAAAGTGAAAACATGAAAACAGGCAAAGAAACAAAGAAAAGCAAAGAAAATCGATGAACAACGAGAAAGAAAGAAAAAAACAGTTAAAGGCAAGAAAAACTAAGAGTGCCAAAGAAAAGCTAAGAAAAAAAGAAACAAGAAGAAATACCATTGAAAACTTAAAAAAACTTCAAAAAATATAACGAAAATAAAACAACCAACGAAAATGGTAAAGAACAAAGAAGACCGGTGAAAAAGAAACAACAAAACACTGAAGAAGACGACAAAGAAATAGAGAAACAAAAAAGTAAAAATAAAAAATGATCTCGAGCGGAAAACAACGAGCCAGCAAAGCGTTCGCGCCACGACTCAGCTAAGCAAAAAAAGGTTTTTTTATATTTGGGACCTTCCTTAGTTGTACTCATTAATCCCATGTTCTTAACTTTTGCTCATTTTCCCCATTCCCTTGTCCGAAACCCTCACGAATGGTCACAATGGAGGATGTTGTCGGGTCAATGGTTTGACTGTTAACTCTGACGAGTGGGGCCGCGTCGTAATGGCAACTCCAAATTGTCCGCCCGCGTCCTCTTGGGACAAAACGGACAGACAGGTCATCGCGTCAGGGACACGTGATGGCGTCCCACCTACCCTCACCGCCCAAAGTAAATGCACACGCGTGGCGGGCCCCGGTCGTCAGCCACCCATTGTTGGGTCATCGTCCTTCTTTAAACACGTGGACCGGCCAGGCCACACTCCATAGTAGCTTCGGCTTCCAAAGCCAATCCTCCCCCCTCCACCCTTGGCGGGATCTCGAAACCCTAGCCCACCACCGTCGCCATGACCTGGCCGTGGTCCGGCAAGGGGAAGCACGGCCATGAGGCCAGCTCATCCTCTGGTAGGCGCCGCTTTGGTCGCTCTAGGAGCGCACCACCACCACCACCTACTCTGCCCGCATTTGCAATCGATTTGAGGAACCAGCGGCAGTGACTGTCGCTGCGTCCGTGCCGGCGCGCATCAGCGCATGCAGGAAGGCTAGATGGATCGCGTGGCATGCATAGCAGGCTTCTATATCGTGGCGGCGCACATTGGCGCATGCAATAGCCCAACAGTCCAACGAAACCAGGGCTCAACAGTCCAACCAGCACCACCATCCAACGCGACCCCACATGTTAGGTCCAACGGGTGACACAGTCAAGCACAGCCCCACTCGTCAGCAGTTAACGGTCAAACCATTGACTCGACGGCATCCTCCGTTGTGACGATTTGTGAGGGGACAAGAGAGTGAAGAAAAATGAGCAAAAATTAATATGGTAGGAACGAATGAATACAATTAAGGAACCAAGGACACACTTGTAGAAAGCCCCAAAAAAGGTCGGAGCAGTTGCTTCGCAAGGATTTATTCCCTTCAGGCGAGAGCAACTTTCATGACGCGTGAAGAGAGATATTGCTCTCCTGTTGTTTCCCAACGAACGAAACATTTGGTCGTTCCACCATGGTGTGAGGAACAATTCATTTGCACTGGATTCGGTCCACATCCGATGTCCTCTTAAAATTAGGGTTCAATATCTAACAGGCATGAGACTTGCCAGTAGCAATATACAACGATTCTTTGTGTTCCTTCCGTTGCGAGAACTGAGAAGCCATGTCATTTTGTCGACACACATTTTTGATCGAATCAAATGCAAAGATAGCTCCACAAGTTCGAGTACGGGAGTCTTTGGCTGGGCACACATAGTGCTGCCAGAGGAATGAGGGTGGGAAGTGTGCATGGAAGCGGAGCATATGTGATATGTTCTTCATGGTGGCTAGGGTTTTCGACGCCTGCAATTTATAGGTGTGGTTGGGAGGAGGGAAGTGGGTTGGACCCATGTCTGAATCGGCAACAGCATACGATCTGATGCCTCATGTTCGTGGCGCGATAGACTCTTTGTTTCTGAACGGAAAAAATAAATACATCATCTCATTCATGAAATACGAAGTGCACGCGACAAGACCCGTGGCAAGGCGGGTGAAGGAGGACGAGCGTGCGAGAAGCACTCCTTTTCTCAAACTCCAATTGCATGTAGAAGAAAAACCCTTATAAAGAGGTCTAACTTTTCATCCACTAATGGTAAAACAATAAACTTCCCACCACCTACTTATAACACCCACATGGGCCCCTAGAATTTTTTCTGAAATTGTTGGATGGGCCTAAAGCCCATCCCATATTTGAACAATCCCCCACCAGATCTTGAAGGCCCATCGTGATGTCCTCTGTTTCAAACACAATTTTATATACTAATATTTTCGATGGAGACCGGTTAAGGTTGAACTTTCACCTAGAGCAAGCAGCTACACTCCTTCACAACTAAACAATGGAGTATGCCTTGAATTATTAGTTTGGTGTAAAGAAGTTTCACCAAATGTCTTACTAGTACTAGGATGCCGAAGACTGACCCATCGGATGGAGCATATTAGTCACACTCCTGGCCTATCAATGAGCTTCCTAGAGATCATCCAATCTCATAGATTGTGGCCAACAGTCGGTATCATATAGGTGTGTTCTTCCAAAGATCGCTCTGTGGGATAGCATCTTGCTTATAAAGACTCGAAACATATTAAGGCAAAAGTCAACCTGACATACAATTTCTAAGAGTATTTCATCTTCGACGAAGTGGGTTAATAAGGCTACTCTCCTCGGTTAACCAATGGCTTGTTTTCCCAGGTCCTACTTCATCGGATCTTCGGTCACATAGGTTGGATTACCACCATGGAAACTCATGTGGGTCTCATAGCCATCTCCCTCGATGCATTGTCTATCACAACACGTGATAGTCCTTTAGTGAAGGGATCTACCTAATTCTTAACCGACTAGCTATATTCCAAAGCTATCACTCTAGAGTTTCTTAAATGCCTGGCATATTTTAATCTCCTTATTATGAGCGTTGTGGATTGTGTGTTGTTCGTTGAACTCTCCGCCTTAACAATAACTTCATGATTGTCACAATTCATAAGGATACCTGGAATTGACTTTTCAAACATTGGTAAGTCCGTCAAAATGCCTTCAAGCCATTGTGCTTCCACACCTGATGCGTCTATTTTCCTTCATTGTCGACCTAGTTAAAATGGACTAGTTGCAAGACTTCCAGGAAACAACAACACCTCCAGGTTTAAAGACATATCCACTTGTGGCCTTCATCTCATTAGCATCAGAGATCCAATTTGCATCATTATACCCTTCAAGTACTAACGGGTATCTGATATAGTGAAGTCCATAGTTCACAGTACCTTTTAGATAGCGCACAACCCTTTCAAAAAAATGCTAATGTACATCACCCGGATTGGGGGCAACGTCTTTAGTTTGCTCACAACAAACGTGATGTCAGGCCTTGTAGCGCCCTCTAGGTACATGAGTGAAACAATGACTTGAGAGTAACTCAATTGATTTTTAGTCTTGCCTTCAAACTTTCGAATCCGCACACTAGGATCATACGATGCTGGAGAAATTTTGTAGTTCAAATATCCCAAACGACTCAAAATCTTCTCAACATAATGGGATTGCAGAACTACAATTCCACCCTCATTATCTCTCAATAGCTTGATGTTCAAGATAAAACCAACCTCATGGAGGTCCTTCATCTCAAAGTTTTGTGAAAGAAATGACTTAACCTTTATAATGACTTTGAGGTTGTTACCATTCACAGACTCGATAATTGTTAGATTTGTGGACCAGAGCTAAGGTACTGTTCTCACTTGAACAAATACCTACTTATGATTATACCTTGCAAGCAAGCATCCGCAAATACAAGACAAGTAATTAAGATAAATCTAACCATAGAAATAAACAATGGGATCCAAAATAGGCTTTCTTGAAACAATTCATAAACTAGGGTTTATATTTCTATCACTTCTACAACATCTACAAATTAATTCCATAATGTCTTACCCTATGCCCAAAGATGGTGAATTGTCATGTAGTCATTGTTCATATAGCACCACCGGAGGAAGAACAACACAACATATCATCACAACAATAAACAGTAATCATCTTCACATGACTACTAGCGGCAAGACTTCTCCCATGTCATCAAGAGATAATGGATCCACTCACAAGACGTCATATGGAACATGTTCAGTGGTCATAAATATATGAAGAACAATATGATCATAAAAAAATTCACCATTAAATCTCCTAACTACAAGGTGTAATTAACACATGCAAGTACTCCTAGTAACCAACCTGACGTTTGATACAAAGATTTAACAAAAGGGGTGAACTACGGTTTTGAGATGAGATGGTGCGGCTGAAGATGCTGATGAAGATGAACATCTCTATGTTTAACGGAGTGTTGGTGATGGTGATGGCTTCGATTTTCCCCTCTTGAAGTGAAGATTTTCCGGTAGAATCACTCTGTCGAAGGGAAAAAGTGTCCCGCCTCGCAGGCGACGAAGGAAAGTCCCAAGGATTTTTTGTTATTTTTTCAAGGTCGGATGGTGATGGCTTCAATTTTACGTCCAAAGGGCATCAAGAGAGGAGCCGCCAAGGGGGCACATGGCCAAGTGGCGTGCCCTAGGGCCCACTAGCGTAAAGTGGCCACGTGTCGTCCTCGTGGGTCCCCTCTAGCCCATCTTCGGTCCCCAGTCTTCATATTTCCGGAAATAATTCAGTAAAATCCCCATCCTTTTTTGAGCTTCAAAAAATGTTTTTTATTTTATTGTAATTTTGGTCTAGACCTCCAGCTGTTTGACAATTTCCCTCTATGTGTTTGACTTGTAATTTAAGAGAGCAAAGGCTTTCAAATTGTATCATAATATGCAATATATCATTGAATAGGATAATTATACTAGGAAATAGTGATGTAAAATGGACGTACCAGCTCCCCCAAACTTAAACTCCACATGTCCCCGAGCGAATACTGAGCTTAGTAAACACGACCACAAGTCTATGGACAGGGGTTACAGTAATAAAGAATACGGATATGGCAGTATCACACTTACTGACATCATTATATAATATAAATAGAAAATCTCTCTCATAAAACTTATCATGAACTATTATAAATCTATTCACATGTTAAGGTTTAAATAATAACTCTCTTAAAACCCCATACACTATGTTCCTAACCATCAAACAATCACAATTCATCCTTATTTTTCCAAAAGAGTCTATGCACGAGCTTTGGTTTTGCGAACTTCACATAGTCAATTATCATTTAGTCCTTTAATGATTGTTGGCCTCGGGAGCATATTTTTAGAACAAACACTTTCCATCGGGAAAAAAATAAGATAGGGGTTTAATGTTAACTACTATTTATCTTAGAGATAATGCCAACAATAATAAATCATGATCATATATATGTTTCTGGATCTTTTCCCACCATACAATGTTTGCCAAGTGGAGAATAATGATGTTGAGATAAGAAGTTTACTCAAAGGTAAAATAAAAGTAACTGAAAAGGCAAAAGCAGATAGGCACTTGGTAAAGGCAAGGAGAGGTTGCCACACTTTTTCAGTGGGATGCCTGAGTATGTAATGAACATGACTTTAATATTGCCCCTTGTGATGGTATTCATACTATATTTTTAAATTTATTCTCTTCACCATCAAATTTCTTACAAAGTGTATTTCCCTTACAATAAAAGTTCACACATATTTAAGGATGATTTTTACTGTCTACATTGATAACAACTTACTTAAAGGATCTTATGTTAGGAAATATGCAACTTGTATTTCCAGGAGGCGAAAGGCCAGTATATATACATGTACACGTGTGAAATATATGCGGGAAACCCCTTATACAATGGGTAAATACAAAAAAGGTTACATGGCTATATGTAATACTCTAACACCCCCCCCTCAAACTCATGGTGGATTAACAACACTGAGTTTGGAGAGATAGAAGCCATGCTGCGATCTAGTCTGGGCCTTCGTCAGAAAATCCGCCAACTATAACTCGGAAGGCACATACTGAAGAGCAATAACCTGATCCTGCACACTAGCGTGCACATAGAAAGCATCAACACCAATATGCTTGGTGAGCTCATGCTTCAAAGGATCGCGCGCAATGCTAATAGCACCTGTACTGTTAGATAATAGCAGAGTAGGTGTAGTGACAGAAACACCAAAATCCTGAAGTAACCACCGTAACCAAGTCACCTCTGCCGTCAAAAGAGCCATAACTCATAACTCGGCCTCTGCACTCAAACGGGAAACTGCAGTCTGTTTCTTCGTCTTCCAGGCAATGAGACAACCACCAAGAAAAACATAGTAAGCAGAAAGTGAACGGCGATCGGAGGGATCACTAGCCCACGTAGCATTTGAATAGGCTTGATGCTGTAAAGAACTGGAGCAAGGAAAGAATAGACGGTGAGAGATCGTGTTCCGAAGATATCGGAGAACACGAAGGAGGTGACTATAGTGAACTATAGTGGGAGCAAAGACAAACTGACTCAGAATATGAACCAGACAAGAAATATCTAGATGAGTAACAACTAGATAGACAAGACTCCCAACAAGATGACGATAACGCGTCGGATCAGGCAAGGGGTCACCATCAGTATCACGGAGGTGAACATTGAGCTCCATGGGAGTCTCAACAGTGCGCTCATCAGTAAGAGCAGCACGATCAAGAAGATCATGTATATACTTTTCCTAGGATATAAAAAATCCATCAGAGGTAGAAGAGACTTGAATCCCAAGAAAGTAGCTAAGAGGTCCAAGATCAGACATAAGAAACTGCTCACTAAGACGGGCCTTTACAAAGGCAATATACTCGGGGTCGTCACCAATGATGGTCATGTCATCGACATAGAGAAGAAGAAGAGTCCATCCATGAGATGAAAGGTGGACAAACAACGCTGGATCATGAGCACTCGTTTTAAAACCAGCGGCAGTCACCACAGAGGCAAAACGCTCAAACCAGGCGCGGGGGCTTGCTTAAGGCCATAGAGAGAGCGACGAAGACGACAGACCATGCCATCAGGAACATAATACCCAGGTGGTGGTTGCATGTAGACCTCCTCACGCATCTCACCATTAAGAAAGGCATTCTTAACATCAAGCTGAGATACAGACCAGTGGCGTGAAGAGGCCACGACAAGAAGTGTACGAATAGTAGTCATATGGGCCATAGGAGCAAAAGTTTCGTCGTAATCACGACCATGCTCCTACTGAAAGCCATGAGCCACAAGACGAGCTTTGTAACGCTCAAGAGAACCATCAGAGCAAGTCTTAACCTTGTAGACCCACTTACAAGTGATGGGACGAACACCTGGAGGAAGAGAAACAAGATCCCATGTATCGGTGCGTTCAAGAGCAGCAATCTCCTCAGCCATCGCAAACTACCATTCAGGATGAACAACAGCCTAGCGATAAGTAGTCAGCTCAAGAACAGCAGCGCGAGCGGTTGAAAACCCATAGCAATCAACAGGCAAAAGCGGACGAGAACGCAAGCCATAGGTAGGCTGAGACGAGGAGGGCACATCAGTAGATGCATCCATATGACAGGATCGACGAGTATTATATTGAGGAAAAGATGGAAGAATGGGAGGAGGAATCATAGAGCTAGAATCAGGGGGTGGAGACGAAGAAGGCACCGGGGATGAAGGTGCAGAATCTGGTGACATGCGAGATGAGGAAACCGTGGGAGACGATGGTGGCACATCGTTGGTAATTGGTGGGGAAGAAGAGTTAGCAGGACGAATAGACAAAGGCTCGGTGGGGGTGATAGGTGTGTCAGGAAAAATGAGGAAAGAGATATCATCCACTAAAAAAGTCGAGGAAGATGGACGCGGGTAGAAGGGACGAGACTCATCGAAAGTCACATCCCGAGAAATGCGCATCCGACGACCAATAGGGTCCCAACAACGGTAGCCCTTATGCTCATCGCTATAACCTAAGAAGACACACTCAACTGACTGAGCGGATAGTTTGGTGTGTTCACGAGGGGCAAGAAGACAATAGCAAACACAACCAAACAAATGAAGCGCCGAGTAATCGGGAGAATGATCAAAGAGACGCTCGAAAGGAACACCACCTTGCAAAGCAGTGGACAGCTGAAGGTTGATGAGATAGGTGGAAGTGAAGACGGCCTTAGCCCAAAAGTGAGGTAGAAGAGAGGCAACGATCATCATCACACGAGCCGTCTCAAGAAGGTGACGATGCTTGCGCTCAGCCACGCCATTCTGAGCATGAGCACCAGGACAAGAGAACTGAGCAAGAGTACCCTGCTCAGCAAGAAATCCACGCAACATCTTGGAGATATACTCACTAGCAGAGTCTGCACGGAACACACGAATAGGCATAGAGAACTGATATGAACCATGGCAGCAAAACGCTTACAAATAGATAAGACCTCACTACGAGAAGACATGAAATAAATCCACGTGTGTCGAGAGAAATCATCTATAAATATAATATAGTAGCGATGGCCTCCCTTCGAGGCAAAGGGAGCTGGAACCCAGACATCAGAGTGAACAAGGTCAAAAGGACGCTGAGACACAGTCTCACTATGAGGATAAGGTAACTGAACTTGTTTACCAAGCCTGCAACCCTGACAATCTAAAGACACACCGCCGGAGACGGATCCAAGATGACTACGTCGAACTAAGGATGAGAGACGAGAGCCACATAGGTGGCCCAGGCGATGATGCCACTACTGAAAAGAGCTGGTAGACAAGGCAACAGAGGTGGAGAGACTGGCGGCGGTGGGAACAGATGGAAGATGGAGCCAGTCAAGTTCCCAGAGACCCCGAGAGTCACGACGTCAAGGGCCAACACCAAGAAGAGCACCAGTGTGACGGTCCATAATGGAACATGAGTCAAAGTCGAGAATGACCCTACAACCAGAGTCAACAATCCGACCACCAGAAATGAGCTGCATGGTAAGTCGGGGAACATGAGCAACATCAGGAACATGAAAAGATGAAGTGCTAAGAGTGCCTTGGCCAGTAACCGGGAGAGAGGTACCATCAGAAGTAAGAACATGAACAGGAGAATCAAGAGGTCGAGTAGACGACAGAGTGGATGAGTCATGAGTCATATGAAAATATGCTTCAGTATCAAGAATCCAGGGAGATGTACCTGCCTATGTAGAAGGTGGTCTCACAATGCCAGAAGAGTCCATAGCAGAACGACCATAACATGTCGATGGAGAACCAAAAGATGGAGCTAGCAGGCGTCGCAAGCGCACAATCTCCTGCTTGCTCAGGGGCACAACTGAAGATGTCGATGTAGATGCACCTGACAGCAGGGAACGAAGTCGCGCAATCTCATCCTCCGTAAAGGACACACCTGAAGTAGGCGTCATAGTGGCACCAGGAGAGAAGCAACCACCACCACCTGTGGAAGCTGCTAAAAGTGGTGGTGCAGCATGACCAGTATCGTCCGCAAAGGCCAGTGAAGACGATGAGACCGTATGCAGACAGGCACCAAGTGTTGAGGGAAGACGCCTGTGCGAAGCGCAATCGATGGAGTCATAGGCACCAGTACAACCGGTGAAAGTCATGAGAGGTGTTGGGGAAGAACGACATTCACCAAGGAAAGTCACAAGAGGAGTTGGTGTAGAGCGACAATCATCATATGTGGAGCTCGCGGGAGGAGCAGCAGAAGAGCTACCAGTAAAAGTCGCGGGAGGAGCCGATGTAGAGCAACAATCACCATCTATGGAAGTCGCCGCATGGGACAATAAAATAGACGAATGAGCACCAAGCACCAAGGAAAGGCACATGTGCGAAACTTGATCAGTTTAAGGAACACTGAAAACACCGTTAGAAGATACCAGAGAACAGGCAGCAGACAACATGCCAATTTTTTTCTTTTTTTCTTTCTTTTTTTTGCAGATCAACCGGTTGTAGGGAACTCACGCAAGTCCCAGAGGCGTCCAACAAGAAGCAGCAGGTAGGATTCGGCAAGCAACAGGTAGTATCCGGCAAGACCACAAGAGGAACACCAGCAGTAGGCATGGACAAGGGCCGATAGCGAGATTCGGTGCGTACGGCGGCTGGCGGCTGGATCAGCAGATGTGGATCGGGAGGGATTTGTCTAGCGAGGAGCAAAGGGAGACCAATGGCAAGGAGCAAGGAGCCTGATGGGACACGTCCGATGCAAGCAGATGGCGAAGAGCGGCGATTGGAGACGCGTCCAATGCGAGCCGTGGCAGAGAGCAACGGTTCCAGGGCGGACGGCTCGATCTGAGGATCTCGATGGCGCGTCCAGGGCAGGCGGAGAGCAGTGGGTGCAGAGCTATGGCGGAGAGTAGCCGACTTGCCTGGAGACGGGAGGATCCCGATGGCAGCCGGGAGAAACAACTACGGGATGAGTTGACCGGCGGTGGATGAATACCGGAGAGCAGCATCGTTCACATCAGATCGACGGTGACTGCATAGAGGAAGATTGGATCGAGAGCACGAGTTGCGCATGCGAAAAAAACCTAGGGATCTAATACCATGTTAGGAAATATCCAACTTGTATTTCTAGGAGGCCAAAGGCCAGTATGTATACATGTACAGGTGTGGAATATATGAAGGAAACCCCTTATACAATGGGGTAAATACAAAAAGGTTACATGGCCATATGTAATACTCTAATAACTCAATCCATAGTTAGGTATAGTGGACACTCATGGAAGAAACTTGGCTCAAGGGTTTTGGGTGCATAAGAAATATTTCTGCTTAGTGTGGATGTGTTGGGCTAGCAAAGATTGAAAACAATCATTGAGATGTTGGAGGATCCATGACAATATACCTCTAAAAATATGTACACACATAATCATTATGTTTTCGTCCTTGACCAATATCAACTATTTGATCAATTTTTGAAAATATTCTTTGAGGGTTCACAATCACAAAAAATGTCCATCATAGTGTATTTGTATGTGAAATTTCTCTTCCTTGCACTAAGCTTTCATGAATTATTCAAACAACCAATGTTGTGTTTGTTAAATTTCAATAGTTTTTACTTCCTAAACCCAATGTGAAGCCACTACTTCCCATGCGATTAGCATATAAGATTGATTTGCAATGCTAGAATACATAATAATTGAAAAGGAAACAAGATACTCATACTATTTTTTAGTATTAATAGTATCACCGACAGATACAGTGATAAAACTGAAGGAACGATGGAACACATTGCAAACTATCTAATACCATAACTTCCTAAACCATGACATGACTAAGGATCGAGCTAAAGATAATAATAATAGTGATAAAGGTGGTGATACAATATCCGGGCACCTCCCCCATGCTTGGAACAAGCCAATAGTGGTTCCCTTACCCCAATCACTTAGGCTTTGTCCTTTGGTGAAGATTTTGAATGAGGTTTGTTGCCACATTCTTTAACAATATTCAGGAGCATCTCTCATATCCAGGATCCGGTTGAGCAAGGACTCCAGCAACATGGTATTATTCCTTGCTTCTTTCATGATACCATTATTCTCAGGATCCTAAGGATTTTGCTTTCCAACAATATTCTCACTAGGACATTGGATGTCCTAGTTTGACGGTATGTGTGCACGTGAAGTATTCTCAAACCCATAATTATGAACAAGATCCTAGAAGGGATTTCTATGTAACTTGGTTGAGGAGCTGGCTGAGAGGTATCCCCTAGGTACCTTACCACATATTCTCATCCTCACGATTCTATTCATGATTTTAGTCGAGGTTTGAGTGGTGAAGATACTGGCGCGGCTCTCCGATGAAGGTTTTGGTGTCGGAGCTTTCGATGGCCTCTCCAATCCAGCATCTTCCTCAACATCTTACATCAGCTCTTCCTTGATCTACGCCTTCTTCTGATGGTCACCATTTGTATTTTTAGGGGGATCATCCCCATTCTTGAAGGGGGAAGGAGACACGATGAACTAGACCTCGAAACCCTGGCTGAAAACAGCCGAAACAAAAACATGACAAAATTGTGTGATTCACAGATCAAAATGTCTAAGAAAAATTATAGTATTTTTCGTGTGGCGGGAGTAACGAGGCAAAAGACAAACTCGGGACAGTGCACGGGGGCTAGCTCCATGCTGCCACCTGGCATATCCGGTGGTGGCCCGCCCCACCTACCCGTTGTTGGAAATATGCCCTAGAGGAAATAAATAAAGTGTTTATTATTATATTTCCTTGTTCATGATAATCGTTTATTGTGCATGCTATAAATGTGTTGATTGGAAACTAAATACATGTGTGGGCATATAGACAACACTATGTCCCTAGTATGCCTCTAGCAGACTAGCTCGTCGATCAAAGATGGTTAAGGTTTCCTAGCCATGGACATGAGATGTCATTTAATAACGGGATCACATCATTGGGAGAATGATGTGATGGACAAGACCGAAACTACAAATGTAGCATATGATCGTGTCAGTTTATTGCTATTGTTTTCTGCATGTCAAGTATCTATTCCTATGACCATGAGATCATGCAACTCACTGACACCGGAGGAGTACCTTGTGTGTATCAAACATTGCAACATAACTGGGTGACTATAAAGATGCTCTAAAGGTATCTCCGAGGGTGTCTGTTGAGTTGCCATGGATCAACACTGGGATTTGTTGCTACATGTGATGGAGAGGTATCTCAGGGCCCACTCAGTAATACAACATCACAATGAGCCTTGCAAGCCATGTGACTAAGTGTTAGCCATGGGATCTTGTATTACGGAACGAGTAAAAGAGACTTGCCAGTAACGAGACTGAACTAGGTATGAAGATACCGACGATCGAGTCTCGGGCAAGTAACGTACCGAAGAACAAAGGGAACAACATACGGGATTGTCTGAATCCTTGACATATAGGTTCGACCAATAAAGATCTTTGTAGAACATGTAGGAACCAATATGGGCATCCAGGTCCCGCTATTGGTTATTGACCGTAGAGGTGTCTCGGTCATGTCTACATGGTTCTCGAACCCGCAGGGTCTGCACACTTAAGGTTCGGTGACGTTTCGGTATAGATGAGTTATGTATGTTGGTGACTCCCAGATGAGATCTCAAACATGACGAGGACCTCCAGAACGGTCCGGATGTAAAGATTCATATATAGGAAGTTCCGTGATGGTCACCGGAAAACGTTCAGGCGTCACCGGTAGCATACCGGGGGTGTCAGAAGTGTTCCGGGGGTCCACTGGAAGGGGCCTCCAGCTCCGAAGGGGCCACATGGTCTGAATGGGGTGCACACCAGCCCCTGGTGGGCTGAGCACAGCTCCCCCCTAGGCCCATGCGGCTAGGGGTTGGTGGGAGGGCCAACCCTAGGGTTGGCGCCACCTTGCCTTGGGTGCCAAGCCACCCTAGGGCGCCTCCACCCTTGGACGCTGCCTCAAGGGGAAACCCTAGGGGTTGGGAGCCTATCCCCTCCCCCTATATATATGAGAGAGGGAGGAGGGCAGCTGCATCTCAAGCCACGACACAACCCTTCCTCCCTCTCCGATAGCATCTCCTCCAGTAGATTGATTTGGTGACGCTTAGCGAAGCTCTGCCGGATCAACTCCACCACCGCCTCCGTCACGCCGTCATGCTGTCGGAGAACCCATCTACCTTTCCGCCTCCACTCCCTCTTGCTGGATCAAGAAGGCAGAGATCGTCATCGAGCTGCACGTGTGCTAAACGCGGAGGTGCCGTCCGTTCGACACTTGATCGGGAGTTCGTGGGACGGTTTGCGATTTGGATCGCAGAGACGTATGACTACATCAACCGCATTCTTTAACACTTCCGTTTAGCAATCTACAAGGGTATGTGGATCCAATCTCTCCTCTTGTAGATGCTCATCTCCTAGATTGATCTTGGTGAAGCCTAGGAATTTTTTTGTTTCCCATGCAACATTCCCCAACACCCATGTGGGGCCCTCGGGCACCGCCTTGGCTGCTTCTTTTTCCAAAACAATCTTATTAGTTTTAAAACTGACATATATATATTTTTGGATTTTTTGGAGTCGGTTTACTTACCGTACCACATACCTCTTCCTTTTCAGGGTTCTAGAGATTTCCGGAAAGTTTTGAGATGTGTACTTCTGCTGGTATTATAGTTGTATAACGTATGTATCTATCTCAAGGGGTTACCAGTTGTATAATGTTTAATTCTTTGCTCGTTAACCACCCTTTGGTTTATTACCTTCAACATTATTGATTTTGATAGCTTCACATCGGTAAACTTCTTCAATGATATACGGTTCTTCTCATGTCAAAAGAAGTTTTCCTACAAATGTCTGAAACATTAAATTCTTGTCGTTTCTGAATTCTTTTATCATGTCACCTTTTAAGTTTTTTCTTTAAACAACTTGGTATCTTTAAACACTTTAGTTCCTTAGCCATCTAAATAAAGAACTCATATCAACTGATCTCTTTTCTCCGACACGTTCAAAATTATAATTAAATTCTTCAATAGTTTAATAAATTTTATACTATAACTCAATAAGTAAATGACATGTTTCTTATAAACCGTTTTATAAGGAGACATATGCAGTGAGTAAAAACACAAAATTCCTAACAAAAAAGGGAAACACACATGCTAGTTGAATAAATATATCATCGTACCTAGCCAACAGTTGTTGTTCCATACATATTGCTAGTTGTGGGTGACGACATGAGTCATCTTCGAATGTGAATTCTCACAAGAATTGGTTGTCGATGATGTCTTTTCTCACGTTCCTCTCTTCTCCCTCACCTCACGTCGATCATGGCCGTCGGTCGGCACCGCCGGTGAGCAGCTCTACCGCCGCGACGGCGGGATCAGTGGTCATGGGCCACGTGCGCATGCCGCTTCGGTCGGCCCGTGTACGGTAGAAGACGTCCGACCCAGGGGTGCTCAGGCCCTGCTGTGAGGGACGTGGCATGGCAGGACCAGGTCAATACGAGAACCCGATCCATGAGGGCCCGACCGCTACGGAGTGCGTGGCTTACTTGACACCCACACCTTGTCTCCCCCCATTCCAGATCTTGAGTTGCTCCTCCACCACTTTTGGGAGTCGCCTAGGGTTTATCCTCCTAGGGTTCCTCCTTTGTTCGACTGGTGGGAGGGGAAGGTTGGGGGCGACGCAAGGTCGCTCGCCCAAGTTGCTGCCGCTTCTCTGAGCGCTCCTCCACCTTCTCCATCGATGGATCGAGAGGAGGATCGCATCCATCACGCGGATGGCAATGGCATTGGTCGCGGCCACGGGGTAGGGTGTTTCGGGCGCGACGCGAGCCAAGATCGTGGCGGCGGAGGGGGAGGCAACGGTGGTGGAGGCCTCAACATAGTGTGGACCCGCAACACCGATGATGGCGGGCAAAACTCCACCAACATGGATTCGCTGCACGAGCAATCGGGTCGGGCGTGGTGGGATGCTGCAGCCATGGAAGCGCAGAGCGATGGTCGTCAAGGGGAGCATTGGGGAGACAACAACATGAACAAGCAAGGCGCGGGGGATTCGCTCCTCGTCAGCAGCAGGACCTGCGCCCGCAGCAAGCTCATTGTCACCAAACTCCCGGCAAGAGGGACACCTCCCCACTAGTGGGAGGTGTTAAGGTTTGTGTCACTTGCAAGGAACCTGGTCACATTCCCATGTGCTGTCCTAGGGCTACGTGTGGCAGATGTGGGTTATAGGGACATTTGGTGCCTATCTGCAATACTGTTCTTCCCTGGGAGTGTGTGGCACCTATGTGCGGATTCCAGGCGAAGGGAAAAGGCTTTTACTACATACATGATCATAGTACCCCAAACCAAAATGCTGGTAGGAACAGATTTGTGGTTATATTTGTGATTCAGGGTCGTGCTATTGGTAAACAGTTAGAGGAATTCTTTGATGCCTACATTAATACTAACTGGAGATGTTATGCGAGATCTATTGGTCCTAATACGTTTGTGATGAGATTCCCTTCACCTAGGGATGTTAATAATGCTTGCTTTGCTAAAAAATTTGTGGTAAAAAGTTGTGAGGCCTCTATGACACTCAGGAAGTTGTCTGAATCTGTGGGTGCCAATGGAGTACTTAACATTGCTCGGGTCAATGTTAGCAACATCCCTCTGGACAAGAGACATGAAAAAATATTGCTTATGTTGGATCACTTGTGGGAGTTACCCTCAAAATTAGAAAGTCTACTATCAACAGACCCGGGTCTATTAGAATTAAGTTGGGATGCAGAGATGCCGAAGATATTCCTGTTGTTGTTGAAGGAGTGTTGGGTGGCCATTTTTATGATCTCTTCCTTTCTGTGGATAAGATCCTGGTTAAAATCCTCCTAAAAAGTCTGTTAATGTTACTCAAGAGGCTGATGGAGGGGCATCTCCAAAAAGGCCCAGAACTGATGCATCAAACTTTGGTCACGGGGCTTCATCTTCCAACCTGGGGTCCTCTTCTGCTCCCTCCAACTTTGTTGGGGGTAAAATTGCTGCTGTGGTTAACATGGAAACTATTGAAGAGAGTGAGGAACCTTAAAAGACTCATAAAAGCAATGAGGAATTTTTTTGTGAGGAGGAAAGTAAGGAGGTTGATAATGATCTGCTTATTGATACTATTGCTACTGAGAATAGAGAAAAAGAAAGTGATGAAACGGGATCACAGTCGCAGGAGGTGTTGGCTTGTGAAAAGATTGTGGTAAACACAATGCATATTGTACCAAGCCCCACTGTGCACAGACATTACTCTTCATACTTGGAAGCTGCTTTGGGCCAACCTGTGGTGACAAAACTGGCACCTGATGACACTTCATGCCTACAAAACCCTATGACATATTCTGTGCAGTCTCCCGATATCTCTCAGGAGCAGGTTGAGGCTATACCTACTCCACCTATGGTGGATGAGATCCTAACTAGGATGAGCCAGAGAATAGCTGGTGTTAACATGGAGCATATGGTCGACAAGGCGACAAATTTGGCTAAGAAGAGAGATCTGCAAGGTAACAATAATTTACCTTCCAGTAACTCATTTGAAATCCTGTCTAATATGGAAATTATTTCCTCTACTATTGTGATGGGTATTGATATACCTGATGATAATTTTACTGTAATTGATGTTATAAGAGAACTAGAAAAATCTAGAGCTAGTATAGCTGAGAAAACTAGCAAAACTGGGGATGTGCATTCTGATGTGCTTTTGCTGACTAATGCTGCTGGGGATAGCTCACCCTTAGATACATCTTGGGTACAGGATGGGGAGGTGGATGATGACAGTTTCACTACTGTGAGATCTAGGAAAAAGAGAGAAAGAAAGTGAATGTTGTGATAGCTAAACCTGTTACTAGAAGTAAAAAAATTTGTGAGTGTAATTGCAGGTAAGACCATGTCCCCTAGTAAACCTGACAACAAAACTAACTCTTACAAAACAAGAAAAAAAATGATTAGTCTCTTTTGGAATTGTAAGGGGGATGAGTAAGAAAGGCATGGCAACCTATTTGTCTGACTTGGTCAGAGAATATCGCTTAGACTTTATTGGTATACAGGAAACTATGAAGAAGGACTTCTCCTCTAAGTTCTTGAGGATATTTGATCCTGGTGAACACTTTTGTTGGAAGTCGGTCCCATCTATAGGTAAAGTAGGGGGTATCATGTGTGGTGTTAGAAATGATACTTTAGATATAAGATCATGTGAGGTGGGCAAATACATCATGAAATATGAACTGTTGGACAAGAGCAAAAATCTGGTTTATTGCGTGTTAGTGGTTTATGGGGCCGCACATGAGGAGTTTAAAATAGAGTTTTTGACAGAATTATCTGGTATGTGCAATACTATTGCATGTCCCTATATTGTAGGAGGTGACTTTAACATCCTGAGACACGCTGGTGATAAGAATAAGAAAGCTAGACTTACACACTCTTCTGTTCTCTTAAACTCTATCATCAACTCGCTCTGTTTAAGAGAGGTAGATATGAATGGGGGCGCGTACACCTGGTCCAATAAACAACGGACCCCTACTCTCGAGAAACTGGACAGGGTGCTTATGTCCAACTCATGGGAGACCCAATATCCAATGACTTTTGTTAGGAAATTGGTGAGAGATATCGTAGACCATTGTCCCCTTCTACTAAATACTGATGATAACATTTCGAGCCCTACCCAAAGGATGATTTCAGATTTGATTTGAACTGGCTGAAAAATCCTGAATTCCTTCCTTTGGTCTCCAAAATTTGGGTAAAACCAGTGAGAGCTACTAATCCTATTGATGTTTTAAACATCAGATTGAAGAGATTTAAAAAATTCTTCAAAGGGCGGGGTGCAAATGTCTTTGGGAAAGCCAGAATAGAGACGAAGAGGCTCACAGAAGAACTAGAACATCTGGAATGTCTGGAAGAAATTGATGTTCTGTCCCCAGAACTGTATAACATGAAAAATAAGATTCTGGTAGAACTTAATGACCTCTTGATTGAAGAGGAGACGACCTGGTTACAGAAATCCCATGAAACTTGGCTTTTGAAAGGAGGAAACATTGAGTATTTTCATAGAATTGTTATTGGGAGATGGAGGAGGAACACTATTTTCTCACTTGGTTGTGGTGATATGGTGATCGAAGGCACGAAAAACTTCCTTAAGCATGCAACTGAGTTCTATAAAGACCTTTTTGGTCCGACTGTTGGTAACATATGCAAAATCAGAGAGTGCATGTGGGAGCCGAGTGAGAGACTCTCGGAGATTGATAACTTCATCCTCACTAGACCTTTCTCTGAAACAGAGATCAAACATGCCTTGTTTTCTATGAAGCCAAATAAGGTTGCTAGTCCAAACAATATCCCTATTGAATTCTTCTAGCAGTGCTGGGGGATTGTGAAGGAAGAAGTCTTAAGTCTTTTTGAATGGTTTTATGAGAATTAGTTGGATGTGCAACGCTTGAACTATGGGATCATAACTCTCCTTCCCAAGATCTTAGGAGCTAATAAGATCCAACAATTTCAACCCATTTGCCTACTTAGATGCATTTACAAGCTCATTACAAAAGTTCTTACTATAAGGTTGGAACCTTTTGTGGGTATACTTTTCAATAGACATCAAAATGCATTTATAAAAAATAGAGACATCATGGATGGGATTATGTCCTTACACGAGATCCTGCACTACTCGTATGCAAAGAAAAAAAACTAGCATTATACTCAAGCTAGACTTTGAGAAAGCGTACGATGAAGTGAATTGGGACTTCCTTTTAGATTGCCATAGAGCGAGAGATTTCGATTCTAAATGGATTGGCTAGGTGGAAAAAAATTTGGTGGGTGGCATAGTAAGTGTAAAGCTGAATGATGAAGTTGGACCTTACTTTCAAAGTTCGAAAGGGGTCCGTCAGGGTGACCCCTTCTCACCTTTCATGTTTAATATTGTTGCGGACTGTCTAACCAAGATGGTACTTAGGGCTCAAAAAGCGGGCCTGTTTAGAGGCCTTGCATCCAAACTAGTTCCAGATGCTGTAACTATTTTGCAATACGCAGATGACACAATCTTATGTTTGAGGACAATACTAGAAATGCTCTACATGAATTTGTTGTTGTACCTTTTCGAGATAATGTCCGGGTTGAAAATAAACTTCCTGAAGAGTGAGATCTTCTCCATATGTGCGGACGATGCCACTATGAAAAATTATGCGGATATGTTTAATTGCCAGATTTCACCCTAGGCATTTGGGTACCCTAACCCGTTACCCAAACCTGAACCGAACCGAATTACCCGAATTGTCGGGTAATTCGGGTATTGGGTCAGGGTTCGGTTCTCATTTCTTGGCTATTTGGTTTTCGGGTTCGGGTTTGGGTTTCAATCTAGAAAACCCGAAATACCCATACTACCTGAATTATTCATACTACCCGAATTATTCATCATATTATTACACTTTCATGTTACCCATACTAGCTACAATATCCATACTATCTGAAATACACATACTGCCCAAATTATTCGTACCAAAAGTTGGTGTGTGCTTCGAATATTTTGTGGTTTTTGGGTATCCGAATTACCCGAACCAAAATTTTGGTTAATTTGGGTTCGGATATTTTTTTGGAAGAAAAAGTTTCGGTTCCCAGTTTTAAGTACCCGAATTACCCATAAACCGAACTACCCGAACCAAAATAACCTAAATACCCGAACGCCTAGGGTGAGCGAGATTGGCACTTATCCTATTAAGTACCTTGGAGTGCCAATGAGTTATGCTAGACTTAAGAGCAGTGATTGGTAATTCGTGGACGATAAATTTAAAAACCATAGTGAATCATGGATCAGTGAAGCTCTATCCTCCGGAGGGAGACTTGTTAAAGTCAATGATGTGTTGTCACATATCCCCACCTTCTATATGTCCATGTTCCTCCTGAATAAAAACACTCTGGAAAAATGGGATAGACCCAGAAGGAAATTCTTCTGGCACAAGAAAGGAAATAAAAGAGGCTACCATATAGTGAAATGGAGCCGACTGTGTAGAACCAAGAGCAAAGGGGGGCTTGGTGTGCAAGATCCGAGGAAGCAGAATATTAGCCTTCTAGTCAAATGGTGGTGGAAGCTGGAGAAAAAGGAGGGACTCTGGCAAGATATTATAAGCGCAAAATACCTCAAGAAATGTGGGGTGCCCTCGGTCAAACAGAAATCTAATGATTCTCCATGTTGGAAAGCTTTACTGAAGGTGAAAGACCTCTATATGGCTGGGAGAGGGGTGAAAATTAATAGTGGCAACATTGCTAGGCTTTGGTTCGATGATATTGATAGTGATATGCCTTTTAAAGATGAATTCCCAAACCTTTTTAAAATATGTGTTGACCCACAGTGTCATCTGAACAAAATTGAAGACATGGATCAAATATCCTCTTTTAGAAGGAGGTTGTCCCCTGAGCTGTTACAACAATGGTTGCATATGAAAAAATCTGCTATGAAATATAGGAAGAACAATACCTCTGATGAAATCTTCTAGAAATTTGATAGTTCTAAGTTCTTTACTACTAAATCTATGTATAAGTGGCTTTAGAAAGATCTTGCTGGGTCTGACTTCAAATGGATATGGAAATCCAATATCCCTGTTAAGATCCAAATTTTCTTGTGGCGGGCTAGCCAAAATTCTATTCTCACTAGAGATAACACGAAAAAAAGGCAGTGGCCTGGGGACCCTTGCTGCTCTTTCTGTGACAAAACAGAAACTGCCTAACACCTCCTATTTACTTGCCCGTTGCTAGGGTGGTGTGGAGAACTGTGGGGGCAATGTTGGGGACTGATTGTTGCCCCAACTCTATCTGGCAATACTATGCTTGGATGCATTCTTTCCTGCCTGGCTATGAAAAGTTCTATGCTGTTGACTTAGCTGCGATATGTTGGGCTATCTGGCTTGCTCGTAACCGAACCACTTTTGAATCAAAATGGATAAATTCACCCTTCGAGATTGTGTTTACAGCTTGTACTTTCCTGGTGTATTGGGCAGAATTACAGAAACCTAATGCGAAGCAGATGATGAGCAAAGGGGTGGAGCTGTTGAAGGTGAACGCCTCACAGATGCTGTTGCTGTGTGGACCTCCCAGACCAGACATGGACATGACCGAAGCTGATGAACCTTGAGATGGAGTGCAAAGTTGGTAGCTCTTTGTTCTCTCCTGGGATGACATGGCGATGTTTCCGTGGTCTGATCTTTTGCTATTCGCATGTTTGTTGGCCTGTGATGGTCTTTTGCTCTTTGGGCATGTAATATTGCGGTACTTGATACTGTTATCTTAAATAGGGCGATATCAAGTGATATCGGGTTTTCGCCCCACGGTCTGACGTTTCTGAGGACAGGCGCGGACAGTGGGTTTCCCGGTATTACCAGGACCGGCTTTTCCTCCTTTCCCTAATCTTTTTCTAAAAAAAGAGTGTATTTTCGTTATGAAAGTAATGGAAAGGGATGAGCCCGGTTCTAAAAAAAATCGCTAGCAGGAGAAAGCGATGCGATCGTTTATATAGATAATATAAAGTAAAATACACCATCTTCCTCCTTGATCATTATTATTATTACATCATAATAATAACCCCTCCATCATGTTCCTCCTTGCCAAATGTGTATAAGCGATACCGTAATTATATATAAGTGCGACGACGACAAATTGGGTTGATGGATGATTAAAGAGTAGCGGGGATGAAGGAGGAAACGCACGCGAGCTTCATGCTCGTCGAATGTAGGTAGTTCAGACGCGGAGGTTGAGCCGCGGCTTGCCGGTGGAGGCTTGGCGGTTGTTATCATCCATTACGGTCTCAAAGGCGCCGACGAGCGCCTTCACCTTGTTCACCTGCCGCAGCTCCAGCAGCTTGGTCCGCGCCTCCTCGATGGCCTCGTTGCTGCGTGCCGACTCCCGCCGCCGCGGCGTCTCCGCGTCGAACGACCGCTTCTCCATCGACGTCCTCACCCGGCAGCCCTGGAACCTCCTCACCACCTCCGCCTTGATGTCGTCCTCGCGCTGCTGCTTCTTGGCCGCGGCGATCTTGTCCACTTCGGCGACGGTGTCCTCCGGAGCAGGGGGAGCTTCCTTCTTGGGCTCCTCCTCCTTCTTCGGCTGCTCCACCTCCTTCTTGGGCTCCTCCGCCTCCTTCTCCTTCTCTGCGGTGGCGTCCCGCTTCTCCGGCGCGTTATTGCGCCCCTCGTCCTGTTCCTCCGCCACGGGCGCCAGCTGATGGATCACAGGCGACGGCGGGTTCGCCTCGTGTATGATCTTCTCGGGCACGATCTCCTCCTGCTGGGAGGCGGCTCCAGCGTCGACGACGTCGTGGGTGCTCTGATCGTCCAAGGAAAAGACGCTGCTTTCAGCGTCAGACCCCTTGCTGGCGACCGACCTGGGGCTGTCCACGTCGCCGACGTCCGCCGCGGCCGCCGCGTTCTTCTTGCGCCGGGACGACCTGCTGCTGCGGAAGGCACGGGAGGCCCGCTGCATGAGCTTCCTCGGGGAGAACATCGACGAGTACGACGCCGACTTCGGCTGCTGTGGCTTGGTGCCCCTGGGGGTGGCCGGCGGCGTATCGGTGGACGTGGCCGCCATGCAGTTGATGGACGGCGCCTTGTTGCGCGGGAACGCCGGTGCGTTGGTCGTGGACGTCGAGGCGCGCGACGACTGGTACTGGGAGGAGAAGGCGCCGAGGGGCGACGGGGAGGGTGCCTGCTTCGCGCTTGCGCTCCGCTGGAGCACTGGCGCGCCGCCTGCCGCCGGTGAGGCGTTGCGCTGCTTCGGCATATAGATCGATAGAGGACAACCGTAAGACGTGGCGGTGTTAGGGCAAATCGAGAACAACCCTAGCTACGAACAAGGCGTCCAATAAGTGCATCCAACGTGGCTCCGAAAGTTATGGTATACTTATATAATAGGAAAACCAGTTCTGGGAAGATTGGGAACTAAGTAATGACCAGGAGGAGTCCAGGATATAAATGTTATTTTTAAACGTGTATTTGGAAATGTTTGTAATTCAATTCAATTCCATCAGAACTTAAACCGGATTTAAACCATGTCTAATCAAAAGAAATGGTAGAGAGTTTCAATCTTTTTTTCAACACACAGAAACTTGATTTTGTGTTCCAAACATGACAAATAACCGGCAACATGTCCAATGAGGAAATCGTCACTCAGAAAATCACAAAAGTGTAAGTAAATTTACCTGAAGAAGACTATACGACTTCATTTCTTAGCGGAGACGAAGAGGGCGATGCGATGGATTTTTAGCTATAAATGTGACGCCGCGCTAGGAGGTATGGAGGAGGCGACGGGCCCCATATGAAGGCCCCAAATGGCCTGAAAATTGCACGGTGAAAGGTTGGAGGAGATGACAACGGAGGAGCATGTGCTAAGAGGAGGCAAATGCAACAATTAAAACCGTCTTGGATTCTATTATTAGAGAGGAAGCCAAGTAAGTCAGGGAGAAGTTCATGCGTGGCCTCAAATACTCATGCCCAAAATCGGATGGCTTGGAGGAATTTTAGGTGCCTCTCACACTTTTTTTTTTGAGAGAAACGCCGGCACTTATTGATCAAGCAACAAGATTACAAAGAGTCTCCCGAATACAGACCGGAGCAGAATGAAAAAACAAAGACTAGAGATAGACAAACTTGATCTAGCTAAAATATCTGCTAAAACATTAAGTGCCGACGCACATGCATGAACGACGAAGAGGAGAAGCCACTCGCCATTTCCTTGATCTCAGCCACGATGGACCCAGCCACCGACCGATCCCGCACAGAGGAAGACACACGTTCTACCACCGACAAGCAGTCAGTCTTAAACTGAACATGTGTGAAGCCTTCATCAAACGCCAGTCTTGCTGCCAAGCGCCATGGCCTCCGCAACCTCCGGAATCAGCAGTCCCGTGATGGGTTCAGAAGCAGCCGCCACACACTGACCGAGGGAGTCAAGAGCCACGACCCCAACACCAGATTTGTTCCGATCCACTGATATAGCAGCATCTGAGAAGATAACAACAGTACCCTGCGGCGGCGGAGACCACTTTTGGTTCGATGAGTAGGTCTCACGCCTCGAAGCAGATACAGGCTTGTACAAGTGTTGCAGAATCATCTCAATGTAGGCCCGGGTTCTTGCCGCTGTTTGCCTGGGTGAAGGGGCGACCGGTTCATTTCTTGCCACGTTTCGAGCCTACCAAATGTGCCAGATGGACATTGTCGGGATAGTAGCCTCCCAGTCAAAGCAGCAAGAAAGGAAATCGAAGATCCATTGCCTGGGGAAGAAAAGGATGATTTGTAGAGCTTGATTTCATATGTCTCCTTGGGCATGGTTAATGTAGTCGAACGTCTTCGCGATCCAAATCGCCGAGTGTCCCGCGATCCCATCACGATCCATCTCACGATCCATCTCACGATCCAATCACTATTCGTCCCGCGATCCCATCACGATCTGTCCCGCGATCAAATCACAAATCGTCTCGCGACCCTGATCACGGTCCTTCCAATCTAGCGCCGAACGGACGACATCTCCGCGTTCAGCACACGTACGGCTCGATGATGATCTCTGCCTTCTTGATCCAGCAAGAGGGAACAGAGAGGTAGATGAGTTCTCCGACAGCACAACGGCGTGGTGACGGTGGTGGTGAACTAATCCGACAGGGCTTCGCCTAAGCACCGCAGAGTAATCTAGAGGAAAAATAATCTAGAGGAAGAAGAGGGCAGCATATGGCAATTAGGATTAGCTCCCCCTTCTAAATCCTCTAGTATATATAGGAGGGAGGGAGAGGAGGAGGCAGCCTCAAACTCTCATGGGTTGGCCAGAAATGGAGGTGGAGAAGTCCTACTCCAATCCTACTAGGAGTAGGATTCCTCATCTTCACTTGGAAACCCTTTTCACCTTTTAACCTTTGGGTTTATCCCACCCCTAGCCACATGGGCCTTAGTGGGGGTTCGGCCAGCCCACTAGGGGCTGGTTTGACTCCTCCCACAGCCCATGAGGTCCTTTCGGTCGAGACACCCCTCCCGATGGCCCCCCGTACCCTCCCGACACTCCTAGTACACTATCGATGTACTCGAAACTTTTCCAGTGGCCAAAACATGACTTCCTATATATCAATCTTTACCTCCGGACTATTCTAGCGCTCCTCGTGACGTCCAATATCACATCCGAGACTCCAAAAAACCTTCGGTCACCACCATACATAACTCTACGATACAGAAACGTCATCGAACCTTAAGTGTGCAGACCCTACGGGTTCGAGAACTATGTAGACATGACCGAGACACCTCCACGGTCAATAACAAATAGCTAGACCTGGATGCCCATATTGGTTCCTACATATTATATGAAGGTCTTTATCGGTTGAACCTCTATGTCAAGGATTCAGTTAATCCCGTAGGTTGTTCCCTTTGTTCTTCGGTATGTTACTTACCCGAGATTCGGTCGTCGGTATCTCTATACCTAGTTCAATCTCGTTACCGGCAAGTCTCTTTACTCGTTCCATAATACAAGATCCCATGGCTAACACTTAGTTAAATTGCTTGCAGGGCTTACTGTGATGTTGTATTATCGAGTGGGCCCTGAGATACCTCTCCGTCACACAGAGTAACAAATCCCAGTCTTGATCCATGCCAACTCAACAGACACCCTCGGATATACCTATAGAGCACCTATATAGTCACCCAGTTACGTTGTGATATTTGATACACACAAGGTACTCCTCTGGTGTCAGTGAGTTGCATGATCTCATGGTCATAGGAACAGATACTTGACATGCAGAAAACTATAGCAATAAACTGACACGATCATATGCTATGTTTATAGTTTGTGTCTTGTCCATCACATCATTCTCCTAATGATGTGATCCTGTTATCAAATGACATCTCATGTCCATGGCTAGGAAACCTTGACCATCTTTGATCAACGAGCTAGTCTATTAGAGGCATATTAGGGACATGGTGTTGTCTATGTATCCACACATATATATGAGTTTCTGATCAATACAATTCTAGCATGGATAATAAACGATTATCATGAACAAGGAAATATTATAATAACTAATTTATTATTGCCTCTAGGGCATATTTTCAACAGTCTCCCACTTGCACTAGAATCAATAATCGAGCTCACATCGCTATTTGATTTACATTGTTATGAATCTTACACCCAATGAGTTCTGGGGTTCGATCATGTTTCACACGTGATAGAGGTTTTAGTCAACGGGTCTGCGACATTCAGATCCGTGTGTACTTTGAAAATCTGTATGTCATACTGTTGACACCGCTACCACGTTCCACTTGGAGCTATTCCAAATGGCTACTCCACTATACGTATCCGGATTGCTACTCGGAGTCATCCGGATTGGTGTTAAAGCTTGCATCGACGTAACCCTTTACGATGAACTCTTTATCACCTCCATAATCGAGAAATATTTCCTTAGTCCTCTAGTTACTAAGGATAATCATGACCGTTGTCTAGTGATCCACTCCTGGATCACTTTTGTACCCCTTGACAGACTCATGGCAAGGCACACACAGGTGCGGTACACAGCATGGCATACTATACAAATCCTATGGATAAGGCATAGGGGACGACCTTCATCCTTTCTCTTTCTTCTACCATGGTCAAGCTTTGAGTCTCACTCAACTTCACACCTTACAAATCAGGCAAGAACTCTTTCTTTGACTGATCCATTTTGAACTCTTTCAAAATTTTGTCAAGGTATGTACTCATTGAAAGTTTTATCAGACGTCTTGATCTACCTCTATAGATCAAGATGCCCAATATTTAAGTAGCTTCATTCCAGGTTTTCCTTTGAAAACTCTTTTCAAATAACCGTTTATGTTTTCCAGAAATTCTACATCATTTCCGATCAATAATATGTCAACCACATATACTTATCAGAAATTCTATAGTGCTCCCACTCACTTTCTTGTAAATACAAGTTTCTCATAAACTTTGTATAAACCCAAAAACTTTGATCACCTCATCAAAGCGTATATTTCAACTCCGAGATGCTTGCTCTAGCCCATAGAAGGATTGCTGGAGCTTGCACACCTTTTACCATCCTTAGGACTGACAAAACCTTCTGGTTGTATCACATACAACCTTTCCTCAAGTAAACCGTTAAGGAAACGATGTTTTGACTTCCATCTGCCAGATTTCAAAATTAAAAAAATGCAGCAACTGCTAACACAATTCCAACAGACTTTTACTGCTAGATTTCCTAATTGAAAAATGCAACAACTGCTAACATAATTCCAACAGGCTTTTAGCATCGCTAACGGTGAGAAAGTCTCATCGTAGTTAATTCATTGAACTTGGTGTAAACTTCTTTGCGACAAGTCGAGCTTTATAAATGGTGACATTTACCATTAGAGTCTATCTTCATCTTAAAGGTCCATTTGTACTCAACGACCTGTTGTTCAATGGGCAAGTCTACGAAAGTCCATACTTGGTTTTCATACATGGATGCTTTCTTGGATTTCATGGCCTCTAACCATTTGTTGCAATCTGGCCCCATCATCGCTTCTCCATAGTTTGTTGGTTCATCGTTGTCCAACAACATGACCTCCGAGATAGGGTTGTCGTATCACTCAGGAGCAGTACGCGTCCTTGTCGACCTACGAGGTTTGATAGTAACTTGAACCGAAGCTTCATGATCATCATCATTAACTTCCTCTTCAACTAGCGTAGGCTCCACATAAACATGTTTCTACATTGCACTACTCTTTGGTTGAAACAAAGGTTCAACAACCTCACCAAGTTCTATCTTCCTCCCACTCAATTCTTTCGAGAGAAACTCTTTCTCGAGAAATGACCCATTTTAGCGACAAAACATTTTGCCTTCGGATCTGAGATAGAAGGTGTACCCAACCGTATCTATTGGGTATCCTATGAAGATGCACCTTTCCGCTTCGGGTTCGAGCTCATCAGACATAAGCCTCGCACTCCCAAACTCTGAGAAATGACAACTTAGGTTTCTGCCAAACCATAATTCATACGGTGTCATCTCAACGGATTTAGATGGTGCCCTATTTTAAGTGAACGTAGTTGTCTCTAATGCATAACCCTAAAACGATAGTGGCAAAACGATAAGAGACATATAGTTTGCACCATATCCAATAGAACACGACTACGACGTTCGGACACACCATCATATTATGGTGTTCCAGGTGGCGTGAGCTGTGAAACAAATTCCACATTGTCTTAAGTTGTATACCAATACTCGTAACTCACGTATTTACCTCCACGATCATATCGTATATTGATACGTCTCCAACGTATCTATAATTTTTGATGATGGCATTCTATTATATTACCTGTTTTGGATGTTTTATATGCATTAATATGCTATTTTATATTATTTTTGGGACTAACCTATTAATCTAGAGCCTAGTGCGAGTTTCTATTTTTCCTTGTTTTTGAGTTTTGCAGATATGGAATATTAAACGGATTCCAAACGGAATAAAACCTTTGGAAGGAATTCTCGTGGAAGGAAACAAATCGATCAATATTGGAGTGCACACTAGGGGAGGTGCCAGGGAGCCACAAGCCTGCTAGGCGCGGCTCCCCTAGCCACGCCTAGCAGGCTTGTCACCTCTTGGCAGGTCTCCTAACCCCAATTATTGGCCTATAAATACCCAAATATTCCCCAACACCAGAATGAGCCACGCAAATACTTTTCCGCCGCCGGAAGCCTCCGTTCCCGAGAGATCCAATCTTGGAGCCTTTTCCAGTAATTTGCCGGAGGGGTTTTCAATCACGGAGGGTGTCTACATCAACTCCATTGACCCTCCTCCGATGCGTGAGTAGTCCTCCACAGACCTACGGGTCCATAGCTAGTAGCTAGATGGCTTCCTCTCTCTCTCGCACTTTGATCTTCAATACCATGTTCTCCATGATCTTCATGGGGATCTTTCCGATGTAATCCTCTTTTGTGGTGTGTTTGTCAAGATCCGGTGAATTGTGAGTTTATGTTCAGATTATCCATGAATTTTATTTGAATCTCCTTTGAATTCTTATTTGCATGATTTCATATCCTTGCAAGTCTCTTTGAGTTATTGTTTTGGTTTGGCCAACTAGATTGGTAATTCTTGCAACGAGAGAAGTGCTTGGTTTTGGGTTCAATCTTGCAGCGTCCTCACCTAGTGACATAGCAGGGGTAGCGAGGAACATATTGTATTGTTGCCATCAAAGGTAACAAGATGGGGTTTTCATCATATTGCTTCAGTTTATCCCTCTACATCATGTCCTCTTTCTTAATGTGTTACTCTGTTCTTCATGAACTTAATACTCTAGATGCAGGGAGGAGTCGGTCAATGTGTGAGTAATAGTAGTATATGTAGAATCGTTTCGGTCTACTTGACACAAACGTGGTGCCTATATGCATGATCATTGCCTTGGATAACTACATGATTATTCGCTTTTCTATCAATTGCTTGACATTAATTTGTTTACCCACCATGATATTTGCCTTCAAGAGAGAAGCCTCTAGTGAAACCTATGACTCTCGAGTCTACTTTCCATAATATACTTTCAGATCTATAAAACAAAAATACCCAAAATACTTTTCTGCAATTTATTTACCTTTTACTTTCCGTTCTTGTTTAAATCTATATCTATCGGATATGATCCTTGCAAATAATCGTGAAGGGATATACAACCCCTTTATAGCGTTGGGTGCAAGAGTTTGATAGTTTGTGTAGGTGCAACCATTGGTGACTTGCTTGTTCCTCCTACTGGATTGATACCTTGGTTCTCAACAACTGAGGGAAATACTTATCTACTTTATTGCATCACCCTTTCGTCTTCAAGGGAAAACCAACGCATGCTCAAGAGGTAGCAAGAATGATTTCTGGCGCCGTTGTCGAGGAGGGTACACATCAAGCCTACCAAGTACCCATCACAAACTCTTAAAAGATTTTCAGAAAATACCAAAAATATTTGCCTTTTTGTTCAACCTTCTTTCGTTTGCCTTTCGTTTGCTTGTGTTGACATGTGCCTTCTATTTGCTTGCATCTTCGCTTGCTAAAAATCTATTGATATGGACCCTCATCCACTTGATAATCTTTTCATAAGATCAAATTATGATAAACCAATTGTAGTGACTTGAGTGCACTTGATTATCTCTATGAAGTTTTGTTTGAAAATCATGAATCTGAAAATTTTGATGAAGTGTTGAAAGAAGAAATTTGTAAGGAGATTCATGATAGTTCATTGAATGAAAAGCATGATTTCCATGTTGTTAGTATGAATTATCTGAATATCCATGCTGCCAATTGAGGGAGTCCTGGATTAAGGGGTCCTCGGGAGGCCAACCTATTACTATGGGCTGGACTATGCTGGCCACTCACTGAACACAAGAATATTTGAAGGCCCAATCTCCAAGATGGAAGCTTCAGGAAGCACGACTTGTACTCCCCGTTTGATGTAGCGAATAGGCATGTTTATTTCCTCGGCGTGTAACCTACCATGTGTAAACCCTAGGCATCCTCGGCATCTATATAAGATGGAGGGTTTTAGGGTGTAGGGACAAAACAACTCATCTAGGGTTAGTTATTCGATCTCGAGGTAGATCAAATCTGTAACCCCCCATATCATGAATGCAACCAAGGAGGACGTATGGTATTACCTCCATAGGAGGGCCCGAACCTGGGTAAATCTGTGTCCCCTTCGTCTCCTATTACCATTGATTCTAGTCTCACAGTTCGGGACCCCCTACCCGAGATCCGTCGGTCTTGACACCGACATTGGTGCTTTCATTGAGAGTTCCTCTATGAGCAAGATGGAATCGACATCTCGCCTTGTCATCAACGAAGAGGTCCGCAACATGGACACTTCTGTCCCTAGACAGATCTTCGCCTTTGGCAGTGTTGTGCTGCATGCTGATCCCACTGGCCATCTTGGCCGTGTTGAGAGCTTCGCCCCTGATCGAGAGGTCAGATTCGGAAACTTAGAGTTCTTCGTAGATTCTCGAGGTGACTTGTCGTTAACTGGGCTCGTGGCTTCGCTTGTAGCCCCCGAGGACTCCAAGGCTTTAACCTCGAGCCCCTTCTTCGGACATGCCAATGTGGTCACCCATGGCAATGGGCCGAACTCCTATCTTGGTCCGGCCATTGAGCCAGATGACCGAAAACGCATTCTTGCCGAACACTCCACATGTCTGGATGCCTTGGAGGTTAACTCCGCAAGTCCCGAACAGCTGGATCCGATCGGGCTCTCAGCAGTTGACGAGGCCCTAGATCGGATCTCGTTGATGAAGATCACCGATGACCCAGACCCGATCTATGCTCAGTTCGGTTACGGTGTGGGTCAGGACGGATTTTCCCTCCCACCCACCACCCACTTGATAGCCACTGTCGAAGATTTAACCGACATGTTGGACTATGCCTCCGAGGAGGCAGAATACATGGATGAAGAAGAACATGCTCCCAACCCCATTAACACCGGGAGGTGGGCCGCCACTTCGACATACGATGTCTACATGGTAGATACTCCTGCTACTAACAACGACAATACGCCTAACAATGATGGCGACAAGTCGGGTGATGTGCCTTCAAAGCGTCGGAAACTGCATAAGCGGTCCAAAGGCAAAAAGGGAAGGAAAGCCATTATCAACAACGGGGACGGTAATACCCCCGCTGACCATGGCAATCCCGATATCCCCGAATACCCGTTAGAGGCTCCGGAAGGGCCTGAGGACCAGAACAACCCCACTGATGTCAATGCTTCCGAAGATGATAACTACCTTCCCCCCTTCGGGGAGGAAGATATAACGGAGGCCGATGACTTGTACATCCCTGATAACCTCGAAGATCAGGAAGAAATCAGGCAGCGGCTCATAGCAATGGCTCGCAGCTTGAAAGCTAAAGAACGACAACTTAAGGCCGAACAAGATGAGCTCAATGATCGATGGACGAAGGTCCTCTCAGCTAAGGAAGTATACGACATCGGTCTGTCGAACCGGCCTAAAAGCTACCCACGGAGAAGGCTGTTGCCGGAATTCGATGACGAACTCACTCATACTCCGTCTCCGAACCGTACTCCATATGACAAGCCAGACCGCCCCCTCATGGTCGGGATAGGACGGCTGACGATACCAGTTACATACCGGCAATGCCCCGAAGACGGGGTAAGGAGCCATTAGAGCCCAATGACAGGTTCGACCTCCGAGATGACCTGGATCACAGAGCAAGCCGTACAAGATCCATCTACAGATCTAGAGAGTACTCACCCAATAGACGGGGCGGGTACAGACCATGGTTCCACCAAAATAACTCCCGGACCCACACAAACGCTGATTACAAGCACGACAGCGCACGGGTCAGAGGCGCCGCTCACCCACTGTGCTTCACAGATGAGGTAATGCGACATAAGTTCCCCAAGGGGTTTAAACATGTGAATATAGAATGGTATGATGGGACTACTGACCCAACCGTATGGATTGAGGACTTCCTCCTCCATATCCACATGGTGCGAGAAGACGATCTCCATGCCATCAAATATCTACCTCTTAAGCTTAAGGGGCCAGCTCGACACTGGTTAAACAGCCTCCCTGAAAACTCCATTGGATGCTTGGAAGACCTGGAAGATCTGTTCCACTCTAACTTCTAGGGAACCTATGTCCCCCTGTCGGACTCTTCCGATCTTAACAACGTCGTCTAGAAGCTCGACGACTTTTCTCGGCAATTCTGGAATCGGTTCTTGACTAAGAAGAACCACATTGTCGACTGTCCGGATGCTGAGGCCATGGCCTCCCTCCGGCACAATATTTGGGATGAATGGCTGGCCCGCCAGCTAGGCCAGGACAAACCTCGAACCATGTCCGCCCTTACCTCCCTCATGACCCGCTTTTGCGCGGATGAAGACAATTGTCTAGCAAGACGCATCCACAATTCCAAAGATCCCGTAGCATCTGAAGCCTAGGATGGAAACGGAAAACCAAAGCGCAATAAGAATAAGCGCCGGTACAATAATAGCGGAGCCGATGACACGGCTGTAAACGCCGGATTCCGTGCCTCCCGACCTGGGCAGCAAAAGAAGCCTCCTAAAGGCAAACACGACGGACCCACTCAGCTGGAGAAGATCATGGAAAGGCCTTGCCAAATCCATGGGACTAGGGAGAAGCCCACCAACCACACACGCCGCAACTATTGGGTGTTTAAACAGGATGGCAAGATACCACCCGAGGACCAAGGCAAAAGCTCTCGCAGCGAGGAAGAGGACGAGCCTCGGGGTCCAATTGGTGGGAGACAGAAGAAATTCCCTCCCGAAGTCAAAACGGTGAGCATGATATACGCCACCCATATACCTAAGAAGGAGAGGAAGCGCGCCCTTCGGGAGGTCTGTGATGTTTAACCCGTAGCCCCAAAGTACAACCCATGGTCGGCATACCCGATCACCTTTGATCGGCGCGATCACCAGACCAGTATCCGTCATGGGGGTTCGGCGGCCCTCGTCCTAGACCCCATTATAGATGGGTATCACCTCACAAAAGTCCTAATGGACAGAGGAAGTAGCCTCAACCTGGTTTTCTCAGATACGGTGAAAAAGATGGGCATCGATCCGTCAAGGATCAAACCCAGCAGCACTACCTTCAAAGGAGTGATCCCAGGCGTTGAGGCCCGATGTACGAGTTCCGTAACCCTACAAGTTGTGTTTGGCTCATCCGATAAGTTTCACAACGAAGACTTGATCTTCGACATTGTGCCCTTCCACAGCGGCTATCATGTGCTGCTTGGTTGGACAATGTTCGCTCGTTTCAACGTAGTCCCACACTACGCATACCTCAAGCTCAAGATGTCGGGCCCCAAGGGGATCATTAATGTCAATGGCACCATAAAGCACTCCCTTAGAACTGAGGAACATGCACTATCCCTAGCGGCCAAATTCAGCTACAAAGAAGATCGGCAAGTTCTGACATCCGCCATAAAGGCACACAAGGCTCGGAAGCAAGTTCGGCTTCAGACCGAAAACTCAGATCCTTCCTCCATCCCTCAATAGTGACTCACCCCCCACCGCACAACCCTAAGACCAGCAAAGTACATGCCAAGGAGGCACTATTGGGGAACGTTGCATGAGAAACAAAAAAATTCCTACGCATCACCAAGATCAATCTACGAGATGAGCATCTATGAGAGGAGAGATTGGATCTACGTACCCTTGTAGATCGCTAAGAGGAAGCGTTAAAGAACGCGGTTGATGTAGTCGAACATCTTCACGATCCAATCACGATCCGTCCTGCGATCTCATCACTAGCCATCACGCGATCCCATCGTGGTCCTTCCGATCTAGTGCCGAACGGACAGCACCTTCGCATTCAACACACGTATAGCTTGATAATGATCTCCGCCTTGTTGATCCAGCAAGAGGGAGCGGGGAGGTAGATGAGTTCTTCGGCAGCGCGGCGGTGTTGCGGCGATGGTGGTGGAGCAATTTCAGTAGGGCTTCGCCTAAGCACCGCTGAAAACCGATCTAGAGGAGAAAATGATCTAGAGGAAGAAGAGGGCAGCACGTGGCAAAATTAGGGTTAGGGATGCCCTCAAATCCTCTAGTATATATAGGATGTAGAGCAGAGGAGGCAGCCTTGACACTCCATCAAGGAGGGCTTCGGCCGAACCAAAGGGGAGGAGTCCACCTCCCACAAGGGAGGTGGACTCCTAGTAGGACTCTTTCCTACTTGGCCCCTACTCTTCCTCCTATGCATAGGCCTTCTTGGGCCGGACTCCTAGCCCACTAGGGGCTGGTGCGCCACCACTAAGGCCCATGTGTCCCCTTGGGGTGTGATGGCCCCACTTGGTGGTCCCCCGGAACCCATTCGTCACTCCCGGTACACTGCCGGAAATGGCCGAAACTTTTCCGGAGTTCAAACACCACTTTCTTATATATAAATCTTTACCTCCGGACCATTCCCGATCTCCTCATGACATCCGGGATCTCATTCGAGACTCCGAACAACCTTCGGCCACCAACATACATCACCGAACCTTAAGTGTGCAGACCCTACGGGTTCGAGAGCTATGTAGACATGCACGAGACACCTCTACGGTCAATAACCAATAGCGGGACCTGGATGCCCATATTGGCTCCTACATATTCTACAAATATCTTTATTGGTTGAACCTCTATGTCAGGGATTCAGGTAATCATGTATGATGTTCCCTTTGTTCTTCGGTATGTTACATGCCCAAGATTCGATTGTCGGTATCTCCATACCTAGTTCAACCTCGTTACAGGCAAGTCTCTTTACTCGTTCTGTAATACAATATCCCGTGACTAACACTTAGTCACATTGCTTGCAAGGCTTATTGTGATGTTATATTACCGAGTGGTCCCTGAGATACCTCTCCGTCACACGGAGTACCAAATCCCACTCTTGATCCATGCCAACCCAACAGACACCCTCGGAGATACCTGTAGAGCACGTTTATAGTCACCTAGTTATGTTGCGACATTTGATACACACAAGGTACTCCTCCGGTATCAGTGAGTTGCATGATCTCATGGTCATAGGAACAAATACTTGACATGCAGAAAACAGTAGCAATAAACTGACACGATCATATGCTACGTTTGTAGTTTGGGTCTTGTCCATCACATCATTCTCCTAATGATGTGATCCCATTATCAAACGACATCTCATGTCCATGGCTAGGAAACCTTAACCATCTTGGATCAACGAGCTAGTCTATTAGAGGCATACCAGTGACATGGTTTTTGTCTATGTATCCACACATGAATCTGAGTCTCTGATCAATACAATTATAGCATGGATAATAAACGATTATCATGAACAAGGAAATATGATAATTACTAATTTATTATTGCCTCTAGGGCATATTTCCAATAGTCTCCCACTTGCACTAGAGTCAATAATCTAGTTCACATCACCATGTGATTCACATTGTTATGAAACTAACACCCAATGAGTTCTAGGGCTCGATCATGCTTTGCATGTGAGAGAGGTCTTTTAGTCAACGGTTCTACGACATTCACATCTGTGCGTACTTTACAAATCTCTATGTCATACTGTAGACACTGCTACCACACTACACTTGGAACTATTCCAAATGGCTGCTCCACTATACGTATCCGGATTGCTACTAAGAGTCATCTGGATTGGTGTTGAAGCTTGCATCAACGTAACTCTTTACGACGAACTCTTTATCACCTCCATAATCGAGAAACATTTCCTTAGTCTGTAGTCACTAAGGATAATATTGATGATGTCCAGTGATCCACTCCTGGATCACTCTTGTACCCCATGACGGACTCATGGCAAGGCACACACAGGTGCGGTACACAGCATGACATACTATATAGAGCCTATGGCTAAAGCATAGGGGACGACCTTCGCCCTTTCTCTTTCTTCTGCGTGGTCGAGCTTTGAGCCTTACTCAACTTCACACCTTACAAATCAGGCAAGAACTCTTTCTCTGACTGATCCATTTTGAACTCTTTCAAAATCTTGTCAAGGTATGTACTCATTGAAAGTCTCATCAATCATCTTGATCTATCTCTATAGATCTTGATGCTCAACAATTAGGCAACTTTATCCAGGTCTTCCTTTGAAAAACTCTTTTCAAATAACCCTTTATGATTTCTAGAATTCTACATGATTTCCGATCAACAATATGTCAACCACATATGCTTATCAGAAACTCTATAGTGCTCCCACTCACTTTATTGTAAATACAAGTTTCTCATAAACTTTGTATAGACTCAAAATTTTTGATCACCTCATCAAAGTGTATATTCCAACTTCGAGGTGCTTGCTTCAATCCATATAAGGATCACTGAAGCTTGCTCACCTTTTTGCATCCTTAGGACTGACAAAACCTTCTGGTTGTATCTCATACAACCTTTCCATAAGGAAGGAAATGATGTTTTGACATCCATCTGCTAGATTTTATAATTGAAAAATGCAGCAACTGCTAACATAATTCCAACAGACTTTAGCATCGCTACGAGTGAGAAAGTCTCATCGCAGTCAACTCCTTGAACTTGTTGGAAACTTCTTTGCGACAAGTCGAGCTTTATAAATGGTGACATTTACCATCAACGTCTCTCTTCATCTCAAAGGTCCATTTGTACTCGATGACCTACCATCCAACGAGCAAGTCTACCAAAGTCCATACTTGGTTTTCATACATGGATCCTTTCTCGGATTTCATGGCCTCTAACTTTGTCGGAATCTGGGCCCATCATCGCTTCTCCATAGCTCATAGGTTCATCGTTGTCCAACAGCATGACCTCCAAGACAGGGTTGTCGTACCACTCAGGAGTAGTTCCCATCCTTGTCGACCTACGAGGTTTGATAGTAACTTGATCCGAAGCTGCATGATCATCATCTTTTACTCTGGCGTAGGTTCCACAGAAACATCTTTCTGTGTTGCGCTACTCAAAGGATCAACAACATCATCAAGTTCTATCTTCCTCCCACTCAATTCTTTCGAGAGAAACTCTTTTCTCAAGAAAGGACCCATTTTAGCAACAAACACTTTGTGCTCGGATCTGATATAGAAGGTATACCCAACTGTTCTTAGGGTATTCCATGAAGATGCATTTGTCCGCTTTAGGTTCGAGCTCATTAGGTGAAAACCTTTTTCACATAAGCGTCGCAGCCCCAAACATTAAGAAATGACAGCTTAGGTTTCTATCAAACCATAATTCATATGGTGTCATCTCAACGGATTTAGATGGTGCCCTATTTAAGGTGAGTGTAGTTGTCTCTAATGCATAAATCCAAAACTATAGTAGCAAAACGATAAGAGACATCACAACACGCACCATATCCAATAGAGCACGACTATGACGTTTGGACACACCATCACACTATGGTGTTCCAGATGGCGTTAGTTGTGAAACAACTTTAACATTGTCTAAAGTTGTATGCCAAACTCGTAACTTAGATATTCACCTCCACGATCATATCGCAGACATTTTTATCTTCTTGTCATGATGATCTTAAACTTCACTCTGAATTTGCTTGAACTTTTCAAATGATTCAGCCTTGTGTTTCATTAAGTAAATATACACTATATCTACTCAAATCATTAGTGAAGGTAAGAAAATGACGATATCCATCGCACACTACAAGACCCGTTGGATTGCATACATCAACATGTATCATTTTCAATAAATCACTTGCCCGCTCCATCAAATCGGAAAACGGGGTCCTTAGTCATCTTGCCCAAGAGGCATGGTTCGCATGTCTCAACCGATTCGAAATCGAATGAGTCCAAAGATCCATCGGCATGGAGTTTCTTAATGCGATTGATACCAATATGACATTTAGCGACAGTGCCACAAGTATGTGGTACTATCATTACTGACTTTGTATCTTTTGGCATCAATGTTATGAACATGTGTATTATTACGATCAAGATTCAACAAACCATTCTCACTGGGTGCATGACCATTGAAGGTATTATTCATGTAAACAAAATATACATTATTCTCTAACTTAAATGAATAACCGTGTTGCAATAAAGACGATCTAATCATGTTCATGCTTAACGCAAACACCAAATAACTTTTATTTAGGTTTTTCACTAATCCCGAAGGCAGAGAGAGCGTGTGATGTTGATCACATCAACCTTGGAAGATTTCCAACACACACTGTCACCTCACACTTAGCTAGTCTTCATTTATTCCGTAGCTTTTATTTTGAGTTACTAACATTTAGCAACCGAACCGGTATCCAATACCTAGGTGCTACTAGGAATACTAGTAAGGTACACATTAATAACACGTATATCAAAATATACTTCTGTCGATGTTGCCAGTCTTCTTATCTACCAAGTATCTAGGGTTGTTCCACTTCAGCGACCACTCTCCTCATAATAGAACCACTTAGTCTCGGGTTTGGGTTCAACTTTGGGTTGCTTCACTGGAGCAGCAACTGACTTGCCATCCATGAAGTTTCCCTCCTTGCCCTTGCCCTTCTCTAAACTAGTGGTTTTACTAACCATCAACACTTGATGCTCCTTCTTGATTTCTACCTTCACGGTGTCAAACATCGCAAACAGCTCAGGGATCATCATTTCCATCCCTGACATTTTATAGTTCATCACGAAGCTCTAGTAGCTTAGTGACAATGACTTGGAAAATTATAGCAATCACTTTCTTATATGGAAGATAGACTCCCACTCGATTCAAGCGATTTGTAGCACCCATACAATCTGAGCACGTGCTCAACGATTGAGCTATTCTCCTTCATCTTGCGGGCAAAGAATCTTGTTGGAGATCTCATATCTCACAACTCGGGCACCATCCTGAGATCCCAATTTCAGCTCTTAGAACATCTCATATGTTCCATGATGTTCAAAACGTTTTGGAGCCTCAATTCTAAGCCGTAAAGCATGGCCCACTAAACTATCAAGTAGTCATTGGAACGTGCATGTCAGATGTTCACAACATCTACACACGACGCTAGAGGGGGTGGCGCACCGAGCGGTGCATTAAGGACATAAGCCTTCTGTGCAGCAATGAGGACAATCCTCAGATCACGGACCCAGTCCGCAATATTGCTACCATCATCTTTCAACTCTATTTCTCTAGGAACATATAAAAAATGAAGGGAGCTACAACGTGAGCTAGTAATCTACAACATAATTTGCAAATACACTACTGACTATGTTCATGATAATGAGTTCAATTAATCAAATTACTTAAGAACTCCCACTCAAATTGGCATCCCTCCGGTCATTCGAGTGATACATGATCCAAATTCACCAACTCAAGTCCGATCATGTAATAGCCCGGGACCGACGCTCTAGAAGATTCCAGAAGATTCCCCTTTTATTTCCGTTCTCGTCTGTGTTTCGTTTTGGTTGTTGCATTCATCATCGCATCATTCGCATCATATGCATTGCATCGTCACCCGTTTTCGAAACTTGCATCCGTTCGTAGTCGCCGGTCTCTTCGTTCTTGCCGTTGCCCATTGAGACCAACCACACACGCACGCGCCTGCGGCATCATTTTAAATAAAATCGTTTCTAAGTGCACACAAAATATTCTCGGATCGAGTTGAAACTTGACGTGCGGTCTTGTTATATTGTAGGTAGACCGCCCGTCGAATTTCGTCGCGTTCTGAGTTCCTTACATACCCCGTCGGACAGTCATAGCAGTGAGGTTATCTGTACTTCGTCGGACGTTTCGGTGTTTTAAAACCTTCGTGCCACATGCCACCATTCTCTCTCTCTTCCCCTCCTAGTCCATCTGCATAGCCACTGTAGCCCCTCCGCTTCCGGACGTCGAATCGACAGGCGACAGTCCTAAAATGGACAACGACGTCGACCCTAGCCCCGAAACTATATATAGACCCCCTCCCCTTCCTAATTGGGAAGCCAACCCTAATCCCCCTAGAATCCTGTGCCAAACCCTCTCCTTCTCCCTCCTCCAGCCGCTAGGCCCGCCCGAGCCCATCTGAGCCCGAGAAAGCCCATTTGGGACCGTCCCCGAGCTCCTCCCGTGCTCCCATGGTGCCCGAGCTCCTCCCTCAGCCCATGGCCAGCCGGCCTCGCCGGAGAGCAACCGCCCTGCCGGAGCTAGCCGGAGCCGCCCCTCTCCTCGCCGAACCTCTCTTCTCCTCCTCCTTTCCTTCTCCTCTCCCTCCTCTAAGCCCCCTGCTCCTCCTCTTCCCGTGCAGGTCCCCGCAGCCAGTCGTTGCTCGCTGCTTGCCGCCGCCAGCCACCCCTCCGGCCGGGAACCAGAGCGGCCTCACCGGATCCGCCCCTTCTCTGACCTCTCAGAGCCGGCCTCTATCCTCCCTCATCGTGGTCCATCCCCGCAGCCGCCGTCCTCCTCGATCTCGGTCAGGTCGGGAGGAGACGAGCGAGCTCCTCGCCCGAGCCGTTGACCGCTCGCGCTCCAGCCCCCGCATGGGCCTGTCCCGGCCGATCTGCCTCCTCTCCCGTGGCCCAGTTCCTCCCCTGCCACGAATGGTCCAAGGCCCATAGGTGAGCAGCCCCCCCCCCTTTTTTGCGTTTTTTTAGTGTAGGCTTTTGCAGATTTAAACGTCCATAACAATTCAACCGTTAATCGTGTTAAAATGTTTTATACATGTAAAATGCTTAGAATAATGTGTAGAGTAATAATATGCCATTTGCATCCATGTCTAAAATAATTAACATGTCATTTTCTGTCATTTTGCACATTTGTCATAATATTGCATTGTCATATTTAATTAACGTGCATCGGAATTAATCCAACTATATATTAAAAATGTTCATCTCATCGGCATCGCATTTTCATGCATGAGATAACTGTTGGCATGATGTTTGCATATTATTTGCATTAATGAATTGCTATAACGTGATTAGGCCTAATACTCGCATATTTAATTGTGATTAATTTTCCACATGAACCCAAGCATATTATATATGTTTTCGGGGTAGAAAAATCCATAGGTTTTATCTGTGCATTTAGTTTTGGCATTTGAGCATGTTTGTACGCATGTCATTTATGTCGTGATGCCCTTTTGTCATTTTCGTGTGATTTAATCCGTGCATGATATGAATTAATTTTCAGCATGAGAAATGCCCTTTGATATGTGTCCTAGCCCATGGGCATTTTGCTTGTCATAGATATTCATGTTTAGGTGCTATTTTGTTGTGGTCAACTAGCTATAAAAATTCTGCTATTTTGAGGGTCCAAAAATATTTCTGTCTGTAATCTGTTATATTTTGTTGCTGTCTTGCCATGTGATTTGCTAGTGATCTAGAACTCTTTTGTGGTAGATGTAATGGAGTTATTTGTAGTTGACATTGTCCTCTAGCATGCTGTTAAGTTTCATGCCATAATATTCTCTATAGCATATAGTTTCTCTGCTGTCAATATGCCTTCGTGATAAAAACTGCACTGTCAAAAACTGCTATTTTCACTAAGTCTCAAACTGTTTTCAAGTAGCCTTCTTGTGAGATTCCTACCATGTGATCCATGCATGTTTTGTATATGATATGTGAAGATGAAATGAAGTGTGTAATATATACTATTGCTCCATGCTTAGTTTGTGCATTTTAGAATATTGTATCTTGTTGTTTTGATGGGTGCAATATGCTAAATTGCTGTTTTGGGCAGATTTCAACTAAAACTTGTGTTGGTTGTATTTGTTGAACCGTAGCTCCGTTTTGAACATGTTGCATATGAAACTTGCTTAGAATCTCATGTAGTTTCATAATAACTTGCTGCATTCATGATTTGAAATGTTTGTGGTGGTTTTTCCCATGCATTTGCATCCATGACATGTGCATCTTGTATTGCTCATATCTTTAAGACCGTAGCTCCGTTTGAGACGTTCTATATATGTAAATCGACTAGAATGACGTGTAGAATAACATGGTGATCTTTATTTTGTTGTTTAAAAAATATAAAATATGATTAGTTGAGATCTGGACTAATTTAGAGGTCGTTTCGGAAATGCTATAAGTTGTTTCCGGCCTCATTTAAGATGCCTAGATAGCTAGTTTACTTATGCTTCACCTCTTGCCATGTTTACCAACATTTAATATTGTCGTGTACCTAACAAGAGTGAACTAAATAATTCGAATATGAAGTTTCGTCAATATGCAACTCGTTGCATATTGAGCTTCACTTTAATGTGTAGTAGTTGTTTGATGGGAATTGTCATGCATTGTGCATTAAACCGGAAATGCATCATATTTGTTTGCCCATCGTGTCATGCATATATTGTGGTGAACCTTGTGTTGATTGTTTGTTTCGGATTGCTTCTTCTTGATAGAGTTCCGAAAGCGTTCGGAGTGTGAGGATTCGTTCGACTACGTTGGTTCGTCTTCTTTATGGATTCGATCTTCTTCCGAGCGGGATCTCAGGCAAGATGACACATTTCCCTAGATACCACTACTATCATTGCTATGCTAGTTGTCTTGCTTTTATTGTTATGTCTCGCTACCTACCACCTGTTTGTGAAGCCTCCCAACATTGCCATGAAAAGCCTCTAACCCCTCCACATCCTAGCAAACCTTTGTTTGGCTATGTTACCGCTTGCTCAGCCCTTCTTATAGCATTTCTAGCTGCAGGTGCATTGCTTCCATGTGTCAACATGGACTTTCTTTTGCTATATCACAATATTGCTGCTATTTAATTTAATGCACATATATACTTGGTAAAGGGTGGAAGGCTTGGCCTTTTGCTCGGTGTTTTCTTCCACTCTTGCCGCCCTAGTTACTTGTGAACTGGTGTTATGTTCCATAATTGAGCGCGCCTAACATGCTCGGGGTTGTTATGGGGACCCCCTTGATTTTTGGGTTAGAATAAAACTTGTCTGGCAAGGCCCAACATTGGTGCTACATTTGCCTAATGATTAATGAACTTGCATAGGGGATTTTCCGGACCCCGTGGATAATTTAATCAACCCCCGGGCCAGTGCTCCTCATGAGTGTTGGTCCAAACTAGAGCACTATGCGGGGCCAACCCATGGCAACTTAGGAGATTTCTATTAGGCCACTGTACACGTAGCTCATCTGCCGTGCCCTGAGAACGAGATACGCGGCTCCTATCGGGATTGTCGGCACATCAGGCGGCCTTGCTGGATTTGTTTTACCTTTCTCGAACGTCTTGAGTGAGGAATTCCGATTATTCTTCGGGCTATGTCGAGGTGTTGGATTTCCTTTGGAATTGCCTAGGAAGATCATGAGATCCGTGGTTGAGGTTATTCCCGCTGTGTGTGGTTAATTTATGATGGATGAGTTGGAGCACCCCTGTAGGGTTAAATCTTTTCGAGAAGCCGTGCCCGCGGTTATGTGGCAAACTTGGATACTTTGTTTAACACCAGGTCATAGCAAACTTGAAGTAAACTCTAATAAAATACACCAACTGTGTGTGTAACCGTGACTGTCTCTTCTCGTGAGTCCTTATCCGAGAGAGAACACGGTGGGGTTATGTTTGATGTAAGTAGGTGTTCAGGATCAGCTAGTGATCATTACTAGTTCACGACGGTTATGCGTAGACCACCATACTTTACTTTCTGTACTCGTAAGTTAGCCACTCAAATTTATGCTTAGTCGCTTGCTGCAGCCTCACCACTTAACCATACCTCATCTATTAAGCTTTAATAGTTTTGATACCCTTGGAAATGAGATTGCTGAGTCCCTGTGGCTCACAGATTACTACAACAACAGTTGCAGGTACAGGTAACGCGATGATTTGCCGTGAGCGCGTTGCTTGATTTGACTTGGAGTTCTTCTTCTTCTTCTTCTTCTTCTTCTTCTTCTTCTCCTTCTTCAATCCTGGATGGGTTCCAGGTGGCAGCCTGGGATAGCAAGGATGGATGTCATTTTATCGTTTGTTTTCGCCTGTAGCCGGACCCTGCTCTTTTGTATGATGATTGAGTATGTTGTTGTATTGATGTGACTCTAATGTAGCTTGTGGCGAGTGTAAGCCAATTCCATATACTCATCTCTTCTGTACATGTACTTGTAATGATATACATTCTTGCAACACGACGAGATGCGCTTCTATCCCTGTCGAGGCCCTCGCGCCGAAATAAGTATAGGACCGTATCTTGGGCGTGACAGATCATCACGTGAGTTGAGGTGGTTTCAACGGTGAACATCATCATGTTGATCATATCTACTATATGACTCATGTTCGACCTTTCGGTCTCTTGTGTTCTGAGGCCATGTATGTACATGCTAGGCTCATCAAGTTTAACTCGACACTGGCTTGCACCCGTTGTATGTGAACATAGAGTCTATCACACCCAATCATCACGTGGTGTCTCGACACGACGAACTTTCGCAATGGTGCACACTCGGGGAGAACACAATTGATCTTGAAATTTTAGTGAGGGATCACCTTATAATGCTACTGTCATCCTAAGCAAAACAAGGTGCATAAAAGGATAGACATCACATGCAATTTATAAGTGACATGATATGGCCATGAACTTGTGCTTTTGATCTCCATCTTTAAAGCACCGGCATTAACTCCATCGTCACCGGCATGACACCATGATCTCCATCATCTTGATCTCCATGAACGTGTCGCCATCGGGGCTGTCGCGCCCACCATGCTTCTACTAATATTGCTACCATTTAGCGATAAAGTAAAGCATTACATAGCGCTTAAAGATTGACATGCATGTCATACAATAATCAAAGACAACCATATGGCTCCTGTCGGTTGCCGTACTCATTGACATGCAAGTCATGATATTCTATACAAAAACATGATCATCTCATAAATCACATATATCACATCATGCAATTAGCCATATCACATCACAACATACCCTGCAAAAACAAGTTAGACGTCCTTTAATTGTTGTTGCATGTTTTACGTGGCTGCTATAGGTATCTAGCAAGAACGATTCTTACCTACGGAAAACCACAACAGTGATATGAAGATTGCTTTTCAACCTTCTACAAGGACCGCCTTAATCAAATCTAATCCAACTAAAGTGGGAGAGACAGACACCTGCCAGCCATGTTTATGCGACGAAGTCACATGTCAGTCGATGGAACACGGTCTCTCGTAAGCATACGAGTAAAGTCGGTCCAAGCCGCTTCATCCCACAATACCGTTGAACCAAGATAAGACTAAGGAAGGAAGCAATCTGAATATCAACGCCCACAAACTCTTTGTGTTCTACTCAAGATCTCATCTACGCATAGACCTAGCTCATGATGCCACTGTTGGGGAACATTGCATGGGAAACAAAAAAATTCCTACGCTTCACCAAGATTAATCTAGGAGATGAGTATCTATGAGAGGCGGGATTGGATCTACGTACCCTTGTAGATTGCTAAGAGGAAGCGTTAAAGAACGCAGTTGATGTAGTCGAACATCTCCATGATCCAATCACAATCCGTCCTGCGATCTCATCACGAGCCGTCACGCGATCCCATCGTGGTCCTTCCGATCTAGTGCCGAATGGACGGCACCTCCGCGTTCATCACAGCTTCATGACAATCTCTACCTTCTTGATCCAGCAAGAGGGAGCGGAGAGGTAGAAGATTTCTCCAGCAGCATGACGGCGTTGCGGTGATGGTGGTGGAGCAATTCCAGCAGGGCTTCGCCTAAGCACCGCTGAAAACCGATCTAGAGGAGAAAACGATCTAGAAGAAGAAGAAGAGGACAGCACGTGGCAAAATTAGGGTTAGGGCTGCCCTCAAAATCCTCTAGTATATATAGGAGGGATAGAATAGGAGGCAACCTTGACCCTCCATCAACGAGGGCTTCGGCCGAACCAAAGGGGAGGAGTCCACCTCCCACAAGTGAGGTGGACTCCTAGTAGGACTCTTTCCTACTTGGCCCCTACTCTTCCTCCTACGCATAGGCCTTCTTGGGCCGGACTCCTAGCCCACCAGGGGCTGGTGCGCCACCACTAAGGCCCATGTGATCCCGTGGCATGTGATGGCCCCACTTGGTGGTCCCCCAGAACCCATTCGTCGCACCCGGTACACTGCCGGAAATGCCCGAAACTTTTCCGAAGTTCAAACACTACTTTCCTATATATCAATATTTACCTCTAGACCATTCCAGAGCTCCTCATGACATCTGGGATCTCATTAGGATTCCGAACAACCTTCGGTCACCAACATACATAACTCAATACTACCTAAATGTCATCGAACCTTAAGTGTGCAGACCTTGCGGGTTCGAGAACTATGTAGACATGACCGAGACACCTCTATGGTCAATAACCAATAGCAGGACCTGGATGCCCATATTGGCTCCTACATATTCTACAAAGATCTTTATCGGTTGAACCTCTATGTCAAGGGTTCAGTTAATCCTGTATGTTGTTCCCTTTGTTCTTTGGTATGTTACTTGCCCGAGATACAATCGTAGGTATCTCCATACCTAGTTCAACCTCGTTACCGACAAGTGTCTTTACTCGTTCCATAATACAAGATCCCGTGACTAACACTTAGTCACATTGCTTGCAAGGCTTATTGTGATGTTGTATTACCGAGTGGGCCTTGAGGTACCTCTCCATCACACGGAGTAACAAATCCCAGTCTTGATCCATGCCAACCCAACAGACACCCTCGGAGATACCTGTAGAGCACCTTCGTAGTCACCCAGTTATGTTGCGATGTTTTATACACACAAGGTACTCCTCCGGTGTCAGTGAGTTGCATGATCTCATGGTAATAGGAACAGATACTTGACATGCAAAAAACAATAGCAATAAACTGACATGATCATATGCTACGTTTGTAGTTTGGGTCTTGTCCATCACATCATTCTCCTAATTATGTGATTTTGTTATCAAATGACATCTCATGTCCATGGCTAGGAAACCTTAACCATCTTTGATCAACGAGCTAGTCTATTAGAGGCATACTAGGGACATGGTTTTTGTCTATGTATCCACACATGCATCACAGTCTCCGATCAATACAATTATAGCATGGATAATAAACGATTATCATGAACAAGGAAATATGATAATAACTAATTTATTATTGCCTCTAGGGCATATTTCCAACAGGCACACCTTTGCACTTAAAATTCCATGGGTAATGGTGGGGAAATAAAGATGGGTGTTCGGCTGGCCCGAACCTCTACCATCAACACGTCTTCGGAATAAATGTAGGCACTCCTAAAAGACCCTGCCTATGGCATGAAGCTCACCTACAATTCGGTAGCCTCTCAGGACCTTGTTTGCAAGATTCGTCTGCCGAACACCAACACCCATCAAGGTGCATCTAAGAGAAGGAGTCAACTAGCAATGGGGCATATCGAGGACGTTAGGTTATCAATTGAAGACCCCTGGTACAACAACTCCTGTATATTTTTATTTCTATCACATACCTGTAAACAGTTGCTTCAGCAATCCGAGCTATAAGAGTTGTTGAGAAAAAATAAATTGTGGGGCACAAGTTTGCCTCATTTGTCCTTTTTTTGGTGCATATTTTTTCCTCTCTCCCTCTTCTCGTGGACTTGTTCGGTATGATACGAGGTAACCGGCTAATAGACCAGGCACTCGAGTTCAACAACAAATTGCCTTATCTATCATATGTTCGGCGTCTTGGTGTTCACTTTATATGCATCGGTTCCGAACTATGTCTTTGGTCAATAAGTTGGGTTGCCAGGCTCTTTAATTGCCCATTTATGTTTTGCTCGTTCGGCTAAAAGGGCAAAGGGAGCACCCCTGCGATTGTGCTTCCGGATAGTCTGGTCAAGCACCTTAGGCGATAAAGATGAAAACGGACTGTCATAGTATGTGAGATCCGGTCTGTGAACCCCGAGCTGGAAGTATGACCAGAACAGCTGAGCTTCATCTCCTTCTCCCCGTGAGGCGGACAGCTAATTGGCGTCCGCCACGCTCTTCTAGAGATTGGAGGATGCCCCTGAGGATCACCACATGCGGGTAAGCAATGCAAATTTGCTATCCCCGAATACGCACTTTAGTGAGTACGGCTTACCATCTGTTATGTCCTTGGCTTGGCGCACTTGCTCCTCATGGAACCGTTTGTCCATCCGCTCCTTCTGTAGTTTGGTTTTTAAAGTGGACAGTTTGGCTGAGCTCGCCTTATTCTTCTGCTCCAAGGCCTTGCATCTTTGTTTTGATTTTTGAAATGGGATATTTATGGAATCCGGCGTCCTTGAGATCCTACTGGACCTCTGCCACGCGAGCCTCATTCTTTCCATTGGTGGCCCGCATGACGGAAAGGGCGATCGCCGTTTCTTTAGCAGACGCCCTCTTGGCAGCCTCTTCATCCTTCACGAGTTGGAGCTCGGCCTTGAGCCTCTCCATCTCCATCGCCAAGGCTGCGCATACATTATACAAGGTGAAAAAGCTGCATTGACAGTAGTCGGATGATAGAGTTCAGACAAAGGCATTAGGATTCTGTTTTGACATACCTTGAGCCTCGTCGAATCTTTGGTTAAGGGCCTCCACTTCGTCTTCAGAACGCTTAAGCTTCCGATTTAGCTCGTCCAGCTTGGCGCCATTTCTCACCGCCACCGACGACGAAGCCTGTATTACACACAGTTGATATATTACATGGGTTCTCAATTCCTGAATTATAATCAATCCGATCACATGTTGAGTTATTCTAACATGCCGGACACTTAAAGTGTAACTAGTTCGATATCAGATACAGGAGTGACCCCTAGGTGAGCTTTTTCACCTCACCTAGGGCTCGGGGGCTGCCATGTATATAAAATGAATAAATAAAAACTTTGCAAATAAGAGAATCGGGTGACTTACTTGAAAACCGGTAAGGAGACCTTTGAAGGCCTCCTTCAGTCCGCTGTCAACGGACTAGATGCTCTGCAATACCGCACCCATAACAGTGCGGTGATCCTCAAGGATGGAGGTGCTCGATAGAGCCTTCTCTATGAACGACCACCTATTGGTCGGTGGTGCTGGTGATGATCGGATATCCCAATCACCTATTGGAGATTGAATCGTCGCGTCCTGAGGCACAGTGCGCTCCGGAGATTTTTTGGAGGGGACTGAGCACTCGCTCGTCCGGCCTCCTCAGTGTCTGGGAGGGGTGTCGCCCCCCGATCTTCAGTGATCGAGGCGTCAGCCTCGGCCATGGTACAGTATCCCCCGCCGCCGGTGTCCGGCTCCATAGGAGCGTGCCGGGACGACACCTCCATGGCATCCCTCGTGCCACCCGGTGTGGTTGGATGCAAGGCGTCCCGACTCTCCGCCAGTTCGGTAGGCGGGGTCTCCCCGTCCGACATCAACTCGGTGGGGATAACGCGCAGGGGGCTGCAAAGCCAATAACCTGCATGTTAGCAAGCTCGAAATCTATTCTTAATGAATGGGACGGTCTTCGGATCCTAACCTTTTCATAGGGGACTTGACTCATAGGCTCCTTTGCAGAATCTCCTCGAGATCTTTGGACGCGGTGTCTGAGTCCAAACTATCGTCGGACAGAATCACCTGCGCCCGACATGCCCCCTTCTAGACAGGAGGAGGGACCTGCTCTGGAGCGTCCGAAGACGCCGCTCTCTTCCTGACACGGGGGGAATTACCTCCCCCTCGCCCTCGACCTCGACCTCCTCCTCTTCCTCCTCCTCTTCTTCTTCCTCCTCCTTTAGCCTCCTCCTGATTCGAGGAGGCGGGGGTATCCTCGGATGTAGCATCGGGCTGATCCCTAATGCGGGTACCAGCCTGGCCTGGTTTCTTCTTGTTCTCTTTTTTTTGTGGGAGCTTCATAAGGCTTTACCACGAGCATTTTTGCTAACAGCCCGGTCCTCTCGTCATCGGATTAAGGAGCTGGACTATTAATGTTGATGCCTTTTTTCAACCATCTCTGCAAAGGCAGATCGGAGGAGGGTTTATAAAATCTCCTTAGGTAATGAAGCCGACCAAGCTAGGATGTATCGTACCTCAGATTCAGGCTTGGCAGCGTGCAGACCCTTGTCCTTCGTCTCGGATGGCCAGCTCTTCTATGATTTGAAGAGCACCTTCCACAACTTCTCCCGCGTAGTGTGGAAGAGATTCCAGACTGTGAGCTCGGCGTCGAGCTCACGAGCCCATAGGGGAGTGTCCTGGCATTGTCAGGGGAGGATGCGCTTCGGAGCATCACATGGACCACATCGGTCAACTAGGTGCCCTCCTCAACCATAGAGCGGATGCGCTTCTGCAGGTCGCTCACCTCCTTGCCCGGTCCCCAGATGAGGCCCTTTTCGAGCCATGAAGCCAGTCTGGTGGTGGGGTTCTGAATGCAGTGGAGGGATGATGACCTTCTTCTTGCTGTTCGGTGACATAGAACCACTCCTTCTGCCACCCCTTGATGGTGTCAATAAGGGTGGCCGATGGCCACCTGATGGAGGTGAGCTTGATGATGATGGCCCCGCTGCAATCTGCGTGCTTGCCACCGACGCACTTGGGCTTGATGTTGAACACCTGAAGCCAGAGCCCGAAGTGTGGCACAATACGCAGGAAGACCTTGCAAACAAGGATGAACACCGAGATGTGCATGATGGAGTTCAGCAGGAGGTCGTGGAAGTAGAGGCCGTAGAAGAACATCAACCCCCTGATGAAGTGGGGGATGAACACCACCCTTTCGCCTGGCTTGGCGGTGCAGATCACTTGGCTCTCCTCCGCTGCATGGTGAGGGATGTCGGCAGGGAGGTATCTGGCTTTCTTGAGGTCCTGGATGTCCTCTTCGGTCACCATGGAGGCTTCCCACTTGCTGTTGGAGCCGGATCCCACCATTGGTGAGCTCGGAAGGGGAGGCGGAAGATTTAGATCTGGGCGTTGTCGGCTCAGAGGAATGGGAGGCAGCGGAAGCACGAGGAGAGCGTGAATAGCCGCGGGGGGTTTCTTTCCCTTTTATGAGGCTTATCATTTGAGCCCCCTCCGCCGCGTCGCGAATCCCTCCAATTCCCGAGACATGTGCACAATTGTGCGTGCATGATTGAACATATCCCGTGTGAAATGGAGCATGATCTGCATGTTGATAGATCATGCTGATGGAACGGCCTCGAACCGCGCATCCAGGCCATGTAACTGGCCTAGCGGTCATGGTGGGTCATGACCTTTCATCGAAAAGGTCGTGAGGGAAAGTCATCTTTTCTTCCCTGACGTTTGGCCTTCAAAGCCGACTTATTTCACAGTATTCAGACGCACCGCTATTCAGAAAACTACTTATCATCGGAGGCCGAACTATGTTCGGCGGGAAGGAACTCACCTCGCAAGTCGAAGACTCTAATCGTGTAAAGCAATTGAAGCTGGGACAATGGCGTTGGAGGCAAGTTCTGGAGCTACCGAGGGAGTCCTGGATTAAGGGGTCCTCGGGAGGCCAACCTATTTCTATGGGCCGGACTATGCTGGCTACTCATCGAACACAGGAATATTTGAAGGCCCAATCTCCAAGATGGAAGCTTCAGGAAGCACGGCTTGTACTCCACATTTGATGTAGCGAATAAGCATGTTTATTTCCTCGGCATGTAACCGACCATGTGTAAACCCTAGGCATCCTCGACATCTATATAACCCGGAGGGTTTCAGGGTGTAGGGACATAACAACTCATCTAGGGTTAGCTATTCGATCTCGAGGTAGATCAACTCTGTAACCCTCCATATCATCAATACAACCAAGCAGAACATAGGGTATTACCTCCATAGGAGGGCCCGAACTTGGGTAAATCTTTGTCCCCTTCGTCTCCTGTTACCATCGATTCTAGTCTCATAGGTCGGGACCCTCTACCCGAGATCCACCTGTTTTGACATCGACACCAATGATATGAAAAACCACAAGCTTGGGGATGCTATGCTTGTTGAAGATGATATTTTTTTGTCCCCCAAGTTTTGGTGATGACAAGTATGCTACAATTGATCATGAAAATAATGCTTTGGTTGATAGTTATATTGTGAGATTCCTTCATGATGCTACCAAAAATTACTATGAGAAAGGAACATATGCTTTTACATATTGCAATAATATCAAGTTTCCTCTCTATGTGTTCAAAGTTTTGAAGTTATGCTTGTTTTGCCTTCCTATGATAGTTGATTTTTGTTCCCATAATTTGTTTGCTCACGAAATCCCTATGCATAGGAAGTGGATTAGACTTAAATATACTTGTCATGTGATTCATTATGTTCCTATCGTTGCAAATAGGAATTATGTGCCCGTGGATTTCATTGTTCTTGATATAGATTGCAATCCTACATGCCCTGTTATTCTTGGTAGACCTTTCCTTAGAACGATTGGTGCAATTATTGACATGAAAGAAGGAAACATTAGATTCCAATTTCCATTAAGGAAAGGCATGGAACACTTCCCTAGAAAGAAAAGATTGGCTTATGAATCTATTATGAGAGGTACTCTTGGATTGTATACCAAAGATGGCAATACCAAGATCTTTTGCGTTTTTCCTAGCTAGGGGCATTAAACAATAGCGCTTGTTGGGAGGAAACCCAATTTTATTTTTGTATTATGTTTTTGCTTCTGTTATTGAGTGTTTCCCACATTATTACTTTTGTATTAATTGTGTTTTGGTGTGCTATTTGTGTTTGAGACAAGTAAAACCTTTGGGGTGATCTATGGTAGTTGTTGATTTGATCTTGCTAAAAAACAGAAACTTTTGCACTCAGTCCAAGAATTTTCTAATTTTTTCAGATGGTCGAATTGATCTGAAATGTTTAGATAATAATTATATATAAACTTCCCAGGTTTTCCTACTTTTTTTAAAAAATGATTTACAAAAGTATATGAAGTTTCCAGATTGCTACATAATGTTCTGTTTTTGACAGATTCTATTTTCTTTGAGTTGTTTGCCTATTTTGATGAATCTATGGGTTGTATAATGTGGTATGAGCCATGGAGAAGTTAGATTATAGTAGATATAACACCAATATAAATAAATAATGAGTTCACAATAGTACCTAAAGTGGTGATTTATTTTCTTATACTAACGGATCTCACGAGTTTTCTATTAAGTTTTGTGTTGTGAAGTTTTCAAGTTTTGGGTAAAGATTTGATGGACTATGGAATAAGGAGTGGCAAGATCCTAAGATTGGGGATTCCCAAAGCACCCCAAGTCACATTCAAGGATTCCAAAGTGCCTAATCTTGGGGATGCCCCGGAAGGCATCCCCTCTTTTGTCTTCAATCCATTGGTAAATTTACTTGAGGCTATATTTTTATTCACCACATGATATGTGTTTTGCTTGGAGCGTCTTGTATGATATGAGTCTTTGCTAGTTAGTTTGACACAATCATCCTTGATGCACACATCTTTTGTGAGAGACACGCTGAATTGTGAATTTATTAGAATGCTCTAGGTTCTTCACTTATATCTTTTGAGTTGGGCAATTTTGCTCTATGTGCTTCACTTATATCTTTTAGAGCACGGTGGTGTTTGCGTTTTATAAAAATACTTGAACTATTGTACCTCACTTATATTATTTTGAGAGTTTGTAAAACAGCATGCTAATTGGTCTAGGTTATGAATTTAGTCCTAATATGATAGGCGTCCAAAAGGGATATAATAAAAACTTCCATATTAAGTGCATTGAGTATTTATGAGAAGTTTGATTCCTTGCATAAAGTTTTGAGATATAAAGATGGTAATGTTAAGAGACATGTTAGGAAGTAAATTGTGATTTGGTAAAAATACTTGTGTAAAGGTTTGTGATTCCCATAGCATACACGTATGGTGAACCGCTATGTAAGGACGTCGGAGAATGACTTGTTTATAGATTGTCGACCTTTGTGTGAGGATCGGGGGCACACGATGCTTAACTCCTACCAACATCCCCCCTAGGAGCATGCATTTAATGCTTTGCGTCAATGCCTAATAGATTTTTGCAATAAGTATGTGAGTTCTTTATGACTAATGTTGAGTCCATGGATTATACGCATTCTCACCCTTCCACTTTTGCTAGCCTTCAAGTACCGCGCAACTATCGCCAGTGCAACAAACACTTTCCTCAAAACAGGCACCATATACCTTCCTCAAAACAGCCACCATATATCTTTCCTCAAAACAGCCACCATACCTACCTATGATGGCATTTGCATACCAATTCCGAGATATATTGCCATGCAACTTCCACCGTTTCCTTTTATGACATGCACCATCACTTCCATATTGCATATAGAGTCATATTTTGTCATAGGTATCGAGTTTTAATTTTCTTTTGAGTTGTAAGTAACTAAAAGTGTGATGATTATCATTATTAGAGCATGTCCCATGTGAGGAAAGGATGATGGAAGCTATGATTCCCTCACAAGTGGGGATGATATTCCAGACTTTATGAACAATAAAAGAGGCCAGTGAAGCCCAAATAAAAAAACGAATAAAAGAGGCCTTAGATGACCAAAAATGAGAGAAAAGAGATAAGAGACATTACTACTACCTTTTTCCACACTTGTTCTTCAAAGGAGCACCATGATCTTCATGATAGAGAGTCTCCTATTTTGTCACTTTCATATAGCTAGTGGAATTTTTCCTCATGATGCACATCCACTTTGTTTCCTTTTGAGCTTTCATACACTTATAGCTCTAGTCCATATGTTGCATGGCAATCCCTACTCACTCACATTGATATATATTGATGGGCATCTTCATAGCCCGTTGATACGCCTAGTTGATGTGAGACTATCTTATCCCTTTCCTTGACAACCTCCACCATATTCTATTCCACCTATAGTGCTATATCCATGGCTCGCGCTCATGTATTGCGTGAGAGTTGAAAAAGTTTGAGAAAAAAAGGTGTGAAAACAATTGCTTGAATTTTCATCGGGGTTGTGCATGATATAGATAATTTGTGTGGGGAAGATGGAGCATAGCCAGACTATATAATATTGTAGGGATAAATTTCTTTTGCCATTATATTTTGAAGAGATACAATTGCTTTGCTAGTATGCTTGAAATATTATTGTTTCTATATAAATATTAAGCTTTTGTTTTGAGTCTTATGGATCTAAATATTCATGCCACAATAAAGAATATTACTTGGATAAATATGTTAGGTAGCACTCCACATCAAAAAATCTGTTTTTATCATTTACCTACTCGAGGACGAGCATGAATTAAGCTTGGGGATGCTGATACATCTCCAACGTATCTATATTTTTTTATGATGGCATGCTATTATATTAACTGTTTTGGATGTTTTATATGCATTAATATGCTATTTTATAATATTTTGGGACTAACCTATTAATCTAGAGCCAAGTGTGAGTTTTTGTTTTTTCCTCGTTTTTGAGTTTTGCAGATATGGAATATTAAATGGAGTCCAAATAGAATAAAACCTTCGGCAGGAATTTTTCTAGAAGGAAACAAGTCGATCAAGCTTGGAGTGCACGTCAGGGGAGGTGCCAGGGCACCACAAGCCTGCTAGGCGCCCCCTGGCCGCGCCTAGTAGGCTTGTCGCTCCCTTGCAGGTCTCATAACCCTCATTCTTGGCCTATAAATACCCCAATATCCCCCCAACATCAAAACGATCCACACAAATACTTTTCCACCACCGGAAGCCTCTGTTCCCAAGAGATCTAATCTTGGAGACATTTCCGATAATCTGCAGGAGGGGGTTTCGATCATGGAGGGCATCTACATCAACTCCATTGCCCCTCCGATGATGTGTGAGTAGTCCACCATAGACCTACAGGTCCATAGCTAGTAGCTAGATGGCTTCTTCTCTCTCTTTGATCTTCAATACTATGTTCTTCATGATCTTCATGGAGATCTATCCGATGTAATGCTCTTTGGTGGTGTGTTTGTCAAGACTCGATGAATTGTGAGTTTATTTTCAGATTATCCATGAATCTTATTTGAATCTCCTCTGATTTATTATATGCATGATTTTATATCCTTGCAAGTCTCTTCAAGTTATTCGTTTGGTTTGGCCAACTAGATTGGTAATTCCTGCAATGGGAGAAGTGCTTTGTTTTGGGTTCAATCTTGCGGTGTCCTCACCCAGTGACATAGTAGGGGTAGCGAGGCACATATTGTATTGTTGCCATCAAGGGTAACAAGATGGGGTTTTCATCATATTGCTTGAGTTTATCCCTCTACATCATGTCATCTTTCTTAATGCGTTACTCTGTTCATCATGAACTTAATACTCTAGATGCAGGCAGGAGTCGGTCGATGTGTGGAGTAATAGTAGTAGATGCAGAATTGTTTCGGTCTACTTATGACGGACATAATGCCTATATGCATGATCATTGCCTTGGATAACTACATGATTATTTGCTTTTCTGTCAATTGCTTGATAGTAATTCGTTTACCCACCATGACATTTGCCTTTAAGAGAGAAGCTTCTAGTGAAACCTATGGCCCCTCGGGTCTATTTTCTATCATATATTTTCAGATCTATACCTTGCTGCAATTTATTTATATTTTACTTTTCGCACTTGTTTACATCTATCTTTTTTAGATCTAATCCTTCAAATAACCGTGAAGGGATTGACAACCCCTTTATAGCGTTGGGTGCAAGAGTTTTATTGGTTGTGTAGGTGCAACCATTGGTGACTTGCATGTTCCTCCTACTAGATTGATACCTTGGTTCTCAACAACTGAGGAAAATACTTATCTACTTCGCTGCATCACCCTTTCCTCTTCAAGGGAAAACCAACGCAAGCTCAAGAGGTAGCAGTGATGCCTATATGCAAGATCATTGCCTTGGATAACTACATGATTATTCGCTTTTCTATCAATTGCTTGACAGTAATTTTTTTACCCACCATGATATTTGCCTTCAACAGAGAAGCCTCTAGTGAAACCTATGGCCCATGGGTCTACTTTCCCTAATATACTTTCACATCTATAAACCAAAAATACCAAAAATACTTTGCTGCAATGTATTTACCTTTTACTTTCTGTTCTTGTTTACATCTATATCTATCGGATCTAATCCTTGCAAATAATTGTGAAGGGGTTGGCAACCCCTTTATAGCATTGGGTGCAAGAGTTTGATTGTTTGTGTAGGTGCAACCATTGGTAACTTGCTTGCTCCACCTATTGGATTGATACCTTGGTTCTCAACAACTGACGGAAATACTTATCTACTTCGCTGCATCACCCTTTCCTCTTCAAGGGAAACCAATGCACACTCAAGAGGTAGCATAGACACTTTATCTCCTTGTCACGATGATCTCAAACTTCACTCTGATTTTGTTTGAACTTTTCAAACATTTTAGACTTATATTTCATTAAGTAAATATCCCCATATCTACTCAAATTATTAGTGGAGGTAGGAAAATAACGATATCCACCGCATGATACAACACTCATTGGACCGCATACATCAACATGTATCATTTCCAATAAGTCACTTTCCCGCTCCATCATACTGGAAAACAGGGTCTTAGTCATCTTGCCCAAGAGGCATGGTACGCATGTCTCAACCGATTCAAAATCGAGTGAGTCTGAAGTTCCATTAGCATGGAGTTTCTTCATGCGCTTTACACCAATATGACATTTAGTGACAGTGCCACAAGTATGTGGTACTATCATTATTAACTTTGTATCTTTTGGCATCAATGTTATGAACATGTGTATTACTACGATTAAAATTCAATAAACCATTCTCATTGGGTGCATGACCATTGAAGGTATTATTCATGTAAACAGAATAACCATTATTCCCTAACCTAAACGAATAACCATATTGCAATAAACATGATCTAGTCACGTTCATGCTCAATGCAAAAACACCAAATAACATTTAGGTTCATCACTAACCCCGAGGGTAGAGAGAGTGTGCGATGGTGATCACATCAACCTTGGAAAACACTTCCAACACACATCGTCACCTCAGCTTTATCTAGTCTCCCTTTATTCTGTAGCTTTTACTTCGAGTTATTAACATTAGCAATCGAACCGGTATCTAATACACATGTGCTACTAGGAGTACTAGCAAGTTACACATCAATAATAGGTATATCAAATATACTTTTGTCGATGTTGCCAGCCTTCTTATCTACCAAGTATCCAGGGTTGCTCCGCTTCAGCGACCGCTCTCCTCATAATAGAAGCACTTAGTCTTGGGTTTGGGTTCAACTTTGGGTTTCTTCACTAGAGTAGCAACTGGCTTGCCATCCATGAAGTTTCCCTCCTTGCCCTTGCCCTTCTCGAAACCAGTGGTTTTACTAACCATCAACACTGGATGCTCCTTCTTGATTTCTACCTTCGCGGTGTCGAACATCGCAAATAACTCAGGGATCATCATTTCCATCCCTGGTATGTTCATAGTTCATCGCAAAGCTCTAGTAGCTTGGTGACAGTGACTTGGAGGAACATATCAATCAGTGTCTTATCTGGAAGATAACCTCCCACTCAATTCAAGCGATTGTAGCACCCAAATAATCTTAGCACATGCTCACCGATTGAGCTATTCTCCTACATCTTGTAGGCAATGAATCTGGTTGGAGGTCTCATAACTCTAACACGGGAAGGAGCCTGAAATCCAATTTCAGCTCTTGGAACATCTCATATGCTCCATGACGTTCAAAACATATTTGAAGCCTGAATTATAAGCCGTAATGTAAGATGAAGTGAACTATCAAGTAGTCATCAAAACTTGCATGTCAGATGTTCACAACATCGACGGATGTCGCTAGAGGGGGCGGCTAAAAGCACAATGTGTTCCCTTGGTGGTTTTGATAATTCATGACAACATACATTGTCTCTTGGACTAATACTTTCATCTAGTGTATTTCAGATAAAGTCTATGGAGAGATGGGTAGGCAAAAGGAGTGTGGAGAGTATCCCCATGAAGAAGAAGGAGAATAAATAGTATTGCCAAGCTTCAACAAAGTGGACTCTACATTTTACCTTTCGTGAGAAATCACTTTGAGTCCATAGGAAAGCCAATACTATTAAAAGGGGGGTAAGGTACTGTTGGTGAACAAAATGCTCATACGTGCACAAGTGACAGTCACCACATACACCCACAAGCTCTTCCACAAAAGTCTATCCAAAGCAAAATATCCAAAATCGGTGCAAGCAACACTTCCCACTCGGTGCCACCGATTCTCAGCCTCAGATAGACTCAACCAAACCCTAGCCCTTCAGTGCAACCGATTCCATTTCGATACCACCAAGTTTGGGTTGGCAACTTCCTGTTATGCAAATTCACAAAATCGGTCTGACCGTGTTTGTTGAATCGGCATAATAGAGTTTGGCAATCTGACCGTTGGTCACCTTATCGGTGCAACTGAGCTGTATGTATCAGTCTCACTAAGATTCAAAACTTGCTACCTTTGAGGCAACTCGATACCACCGAGATTAACACATCAGTGTCACTGATTCTAACTTATTAGGTGTAACGGTTCTATTTTTGGAGATGCCTGTATATACCCCTCCACCACCACTCACTCACAAGAGAAGCACTCAGAACAGTTCCCCACTCATACCTACTGATTTTCTGAGAGAGAGCCACCTACTGATGTGTTGAGATCATGTCGTTCCATTCCAACCATATGAATCTTGATCTCTAGCCTCTCCAAGTTGCTTTCCGCCCAATCAATCTCTTCCACCATAGCCAAATCTGTGAGAGATTAAATGTGTGTTGAGGAGTCTATCATCTTGAAGCACAAGAGTAAGGAGTCCATGACATAATCGAGCCTATTACCTTTTGGAGGGTGATGCCTCCTAGATTGGTTAGGTGTTGCTTGGGAGCCTCCTACTTTGTGTTGTGGAGTGGACCAACAAGTTTGTAAGGGCAAGGAGATCTCCTACTTCATGAAGATCTACCCATAGTTAAACTAGTCCTTCGTGGACGGAAGCCGTTATGGAATAGTCGAGGTTGCTTCTTCGTGGAACCCTCCGTGGGTAGAGCCCTCTATGTACTCTTGCGACCATTACCCTCCGTGGATTGAAGACCCCATAAACATGGACGTACGATAGCACCACCTATCGGAACCACAGGAAAAATCTTTGTTTCCTTCATGCGTTTGATCTCTCTATCTCTACCCCTTACTTCCATGTGCAATGTCTTTACTTTACACTACTATACTTGATGACTTGCATGTGTAGGGTGTTCTAGATTTGCTATAATTGCTAAAAACTGTCAACCCTTAATCTTATGCTTGAGGTAGTTTTAAATTCCTGCAAGTAGTCTATTCACCCCCTCTAGACATACTCTTCTGGTGATCCAACAATTGGTATCAGAGCATTAGTCTCCATTTCGTTGGTTTCAACACCGTAGAGTAAGATGGATGTGTCTAGTGTGGAGAGTTTGTATTGTAGAGTGCCCATTCTTCATGGAGAGTACTATCATCGACGGAAGAATGCCATGATTGATCTATTTGACAAATTCCATTTGAGAAAACATACTGAAAATCCCTATGTGCTCCCCATTGATGAATTGCATCCCACACACGAAGAGGAAATTAACATGCTTGGTAACCTTGGAACTGTCAATCTTATTATTAGAGGCTTACCAAGATCCATGCTTTCTCAATTGAAGAACTTTGCACGTGCTTATACTTTGTGGGATGATTTGGAGAAATGATATCCAAATCTTTCATTAAGTAATCTTGATGAAATTCTTCAAATTGTTGCTTTTCACAAAATGAAGCCTAGTGATCCAAACTTTGATAAATGCTTATTTGAGCTCTGTGATCTCATGTGTGCTAATGAAGATGTCACTACTATCAACAACACTGTTACTGAAGCCATTCACATTCATAAACTTGAACATTGGCTTGGTTACGATTCTAACAAGTCCCCTGGTTTTTATGATGAGGAGATTCCACCAAATGATGACAATGAAGAACATGGCTACTATGATGAAGATGAGTTGTTCAACATCGAGCATGAAAACATCATGAGGAACCTAAGTCTAATGGCAAACTTCAAGGATTACATGTTCGATGGAAAAGAGTGGACTCTCGACAGTGGATGCACAGATGACATGACTGGTGATAAAGACATGTTCCAAGAGATCATGCCTAATCAAGATCCTCAGAGGTACGTGACCTTTGGTGACAACTATAAGGTTAAGGAACTTAGCCTTGGTAAGGTGGCCATATCTCATGATAGCTCCATTCAAAATTTGATGCTTGTTGAATCCCTTGGCTATAATCTTCTTTCTGTATATAGATTAGCAGACTTCGGTTTCAATGTGTTATTTACCAAAGTAGATTGCCAAGTGTTTCGATTAGATAATCATAAAATTGTCTTTACCAGTATTCGTAGAGGTGATCTATACATTGTTGATTTCACTAAAAAGGCCCAACCTTGTACTTGTCTCATTGCAAAATCTTCTAAAGGTTGGCTATGGAATAGAAGGCTTGGACATGTAGGCATGTGCAATCTACATAAGGTTATCAAGGGCGATCACATTCTTGGTGTTAAAGATGTTATATTTGACAAAGATAGACTTTGTAGCGCTTCTCAAGCGAGAAAGCAAGTAGGTGGAAGTCATCCGGTCAAGAACATCATGACCACTAGGAGACCACTCGAGTTACTTCATATGGATCTTTTTGGTCCTAACGCTTACAAGAGTCTTGGTGGAAATTATTATAGTCTAGTTGTAGTTGATGATTTTTCCAGATTTACGTGGGTATTCTTTCTTGATGATAAGTCGCAGGTACAAAAGATCTTCAAAAACTTCGCACGCAAAGCACAAAATCAGTTTGAAGTGAAGATCAAGAAGGTTCAAAGCGATAATGGATCGGAGTTCAAGAACACCCATGTGGATACCTTTCTTGATGAAGAGGGTATCTCACATGAGTTCTCGGCTACGTACACGCCTCAACAAAATGGTGTTGTTGAGAGAAAGAACTGAACCCTCATTGAGATGGCAAGAACGATGCTTGATGAATACAAGACACCAAAACACTTTTGGGCAGAAGCCATGGAAACAACATGTCATGCCACAATCCGACTCTACTTGCACAACATTCTCGGTAAAACGACATATGAGCTTCTCACCGGTAACAAACCCCAAGTTGGATACTTTCGGGTATTTGGCTCTAAGTGTTACATTCTTGACAAGCATCGTCGTGCTAAATTTGCTCCCAAATCTCATGAAGGTTTCCTAGTTGGTTATGGATCAAACTCTCACACCTACCGTGTCTACAACAACTTCACCCGAAAAGTTGAAGAGATGGTAGATGTGAAGTTTGATGATTCTAATGATTAGCAAGTCGAAAAATTGCCAAATGATGTAGGTGATAAATATCCTTCATAAGCTATCCAAGATTTTCCCATCGGCAAGATTCGTCCCATGGAGGTGAAGTAAAGTACTTCATCAACCCAAGTGGAAGCTCCTACTTCAGATCAAGTCTACCGATAAAACGACATGGAAGCATCCACAAGCGGTACATGACAAGATGAAGAGGAGGAGGAAGTACATCATGAATATCCACCCCAACCTCCTTCGCCACCACCTCAAGGGGATGACGATGTCGACAACAACAGAGATGAAGGAGATGATGAAGAATAAGAAGCTCCACCATCTAACAAGCCAAAGCTACCCCGAGTTCAAGCACAAGTGACCAAGAACCATCCCCTGAACCAAATCTTTGGTGATAGACAAACAGGAAGGATCACCCGCTCTAAAACTTGCTTGGCTAACTTTTGTGAGCATTATTCTTTTATCTCTAGCATTGAACCCTTGAAGGTTGAACAACCTCTTGAAAACGCGGATTGGGTAAACGCTATGCATGCAGAGCTTCACAGCTTCGAGAGGAACAAAGTGTGGACACTCGTGGAGAAGCCCAAGGACAAGCAAAACATTATCGGCACAAAATGGGTTTTTTTGGAACAACCAAGATGAAGACGGTCAAGTCGTTCAAAACAAGGCTCGCCTTGTAGCTCAAGGATATACGCAAGTCGAAGGTATGACCTACGGTGAGACCTACGCCCCCGTTGCTAGACTAGAAGCCATTCAAATTCTTCTTGCTTATGCTAATCACCATGATATCACGCTTTACCAAATGGATATTAAAAGTGCATTTTTAAATGGTGAGATTGAAGAAGAGGTCTATGTTAAGAAACCACCTGGTTTTGTAAATCCTAAGAAACCTCACCACGTTTACAAACTTAGCAAAGCTTTATATGGTCTTAAGCAAGCTCCTCGTGCTTGGTATAAATGCCTAACGAAGTTTCTTATTGAAAAAGGATTCGAAATTGGTAAAATTGACGCAACCTTATTCACAAAGAGAGTGAATTATTTGTGTCAAATTTATGTGGATGATATTATCTTCGGATCTACTAACCCACAATTTAGTGAGAAGTTTGGAAGGTTGGTGTCAGAGAAGTATGAGATGTCTATGATGTGTGAGCTGAAATTCTTTCTTGGTCTACAAATCAAGCAAACGAGAGAAGGTACATTCATATCTCAAACAAAGTACACCAAGGACTTGTTCAAGAAGTTCAACATGCAAGTATGAAAAGGTATGAAAACTCCCATGCCCACTAGCGGACACGATGATCTTACTAAGCAGGGTGAACCCGTTGATCAAAAGGTTTATCAATCGATGATTGGTTCATTGCTATATCTATCTGCCTCCCATCCAAATATTATGCTTAGTGTTTGCATGTGTGCTAGATATCAAGCTGCACCTAAATAATGTCATCTTAAGGACGTAAGAGGCATTCTGAGATACTTGATACATACACCAAACTTTGGCATTTGGTATCCCAAGGGATCTTCTTTTAATCTTGTTGTCTACTCTGACTCGGACTATGTTGGTGACAAGGTTGATAGAAAATCCACCTCGGGTACATGTCAATTTCTTGGTAGATCTCTGGTGTTTTGGTCCTCCAAGAAACAAAACTCATTATCTCTATCTACTGCCAAAGCGGAATACATTGCCGCTGGATCATGTTGTGCGCAATTGTTATGATGTCATAAATGCTTAAAGATTATGGAATCTATGTTCAAATGTGCCATTACTATGTGACAATGAAAGTGCTACTAATATTGTTCATAATCATGTGCAACACTCTCCAACCAAGCATATTCAAGTTCAACATCATTTCATTCGTGATCATGTTGCCAAAGGAGATATTAATCTTAAGCATGTTCGTACTAACAAGAAATTGGATGACATCTTTACTAAGCCACTTGATGAAAAAAGTGTTTTGTCATTTGAGGAGTGAGTTGAACATCATTGATGCTTCAAACTTGAACTAAGCTCACTCAGATGCATGCAAGGGGATAAGCTTCATTGTTTATTCCATGCTACTATCTTGAATATCATATATCTTGGAATTATATGCTCCCTTGTCTTGCATCTAACCCTTTTGTGGGTACTTGGAAGAACAACACTCCACAAGATTGCTAAAAACTCATATCTTAAGCAATCTTGTCATGACCAAGTATCCACAACCTCGCTTTCATGATGAAAGGAAGAAGACAACAAAACATATCCTTGACACATAATTCTCAATTGATATCAACTCACAATTGATTTCATGTAATTTGGATATATCATGTTTTTCCTTGCATGACTAACCCATGTAGGTGAAAATTGAACGAAATCAACAAGGATTGCTCCCAACTCAAGATGATCTTCATCAACTTCGAGCATCCTCATCAAGTTCACCTACAAGCTACGTCAACACCATCACTCAAAGGTATGTATTTATATCTTTGATATAGCTTTACTCCAAGTCATGAGATAAAGCAACTCAAGCGATATGAAGACATTAGAATCCTCAATCGAAAATGGTAACCCCATTTTGAGCTTAACGATGAGTATGATCTATGATCAAGTATTCTTGCTTGCCTCCTAAGTCAATATACTCTAATATAGGTGACCTAGTCACCGTCCATCGTCTAGTTAAGACTCTTGATTGGTTCATTCTTCATTGCACAATTTCTTGGAACCATTCAAATCTTTTCTAGTAGATACCTCTTTGTACATTACTCATAAATTATCTGCAGTTGGTATCCCACAATTTGCAAATCTTTTGCTTTTCTTCCCTAGTTGATTTTCATTTAAAAAAATTATCTTGTTACAAATTTTCACATTTGCCAAGTTTTTGTTTATGCCTCGGAGCCTTCGATACAAAGGACTCGGTTCTACCGATTCAGTAGATGAGCTGCATAATATTATATCGGTATCACCGACAAATTTGTTTCGGAACCATCGACTTTCTATTTCAGTCTGTGTTTATTTTTGTAAATATTTTTAATCTTTCTATGATATTTTCATTTCTTCGATAATCCTTATTATTATTTTAACAAAAAATGGAAAGCGAGAGAAATACAATCAAGGATCCCTAACTCAAAGGAGGAGAAGTTCTGCAAATTCTCAATTTAGCCAAAGGGAGATACATTACTTTCCATGATTCCTTCATTTTTATATTCATATTCTATGAATCCTACATTCTATGACCCTTGTTCTCAAGGATCCCTTCTTAATCAATGATCACTGTATCTGACCCTATGTCTGACCTTTTTGGTAATTAAATGCCAAAGGGGGAGAAATATACAAAGCTTCAAAGATAAAGAGGGAGATACATGCTTATGCAAGGGGGAGATATGATTTAGGGGGAGAGGAGGATATCAAAAGTTTATACTTATATAAACAAGGGGAGAATACAAAAGTAGGGGAGAAAATTTGTTTGAAATAAACACATGTTTCTCCATGAATACTCAAATGCTTATTGCTTTTGATTTCTTATGTTACTAGTTTCTCACCCTATCCAATCCCAATATCTACATGCTAAGATTCAGGAGGAGAGGATGTTCTACTATTTCATTTCTAGGGGAGAAAGTTCTAAATGATCTTGGAGACATATAAATCTTAAGGAATACTACCTTCTATATGTTCTCCATATCTTGGTACTTTTCAGTTCTATTGCTTTTGATTGGTAGAATACTCTTGTGTTTCCTAACATTGTTTTCTCAAGTGTATCTCCACTACAAGAATGCTCAAGAACTCAAGGTAAGTGTATGCATCATACCTTTGATCAAGATCATTTCTTGCTTCTTGCACATATTGTTTGCAAGTGTGAAGTCTTGAACAAGGAAACACCTCATTCATATACATTTGATGCATATATCCAAGATACACATGACTTATTATATCCCTTCTACTATGTGTGTGTCTATGCATTCCGAAGCAACTAGCCTTTAAAGGGATCACACACATTTAGGGGGAGCAAGTCTAAGTCATGTGTCTCTCAAAGTTTTCATTATATACATGTGTATCTTTATTTGAAGTTTGATTGTATATTGTCATCAATTACCAAAAAGGGGGAGACTGAAAGCACAATGTGCTCCCTTGGTGGTTTTGATAATTCATGACAACATACATTGTCTCTTGGACTAATACTTTCATCTAGTGTATTTCTGATAAAGTCCATAGAGATATGGGTTGGCAAAAGGAGTGTGGAGAGTATCCCCATGAAGAAGAAGGAGAAGAAAAGTATGGCCAAGCTTCAAGCAAGAGGACTCTACATTTTACCTTTTGTGAGAAATCACTTTGAGTCCATAGGAAAGCCAATACTATTAAAAGCGAGTAAGGTACTATTGGTGAACAAAATGCTCATATGTGCACAAGTGATAGTCACCACATACACCCACAAGATCTTCCACAAAAGTCTGTCCAAAGCCAATACTATTAAAAGCGAGTAAGGTACTATTGGTGAACAAAATGTTCATATGTGCACAAGTGATAGTCATCACATACACCCACAAGATCTTCCACAAAAGTCTGTCGAAAGCCAAATATCCAAAATCGATGCAACCAACACGTTCCACTCTGTGCCACCGATTCTTAGCCTCGGACAGACTCAGCCAAACCCTAGCCCTTCGGTGCAACCAATTCCATTTTGGTGACACCGACTTTGGGTTGCCGACGTCCTGTTATGAAAATTCACAAAATCGGTCATACCGAGTTTGTTGAATCAGCATCACCGAGCTTGGCAATCTGACCGTTGGTCACCTTATCGGTGCAACCGAATTGTATGTATCGGTCTCACCGAGATTCAAAAGTTTCTATCTTTAAGGCAACTCGGTACCATCGAGATTAACACATTGGTGTTACCGAGTCTGACTTATTAGGTGTAACGGTTTAATTTTTGGAGATTCCTATATATACCCCTCCACCACCACTCACTCGCAAGAGAAGCACTCAGAAGAGTTCCCCACTCATACCTACTGATTTTCTGAGAGAGAGAGCCACCTACTCATGTGTTGAGATCATGCCATTCCATTCCAACCATATGAATCTTGATCTCTATCCACCCCAAGTTGCTTTCCACACAATCAATCTCTTCCACCATAGCCAAATCTGTGAGAGAGTAATTGTGTGTTGAGGAGTCTATTATCTTGAAGCAAAAGAGCAAGGAGTTCATCGACATTATCGAGCATATTACCTTTTGGAGGGTGGTGCCTCCTAGATTGGTTAGGTGTCTCTTGGGAGCCTCCTACTTCGTGTTGTGGAGTGAACCAAGAAGTTTGTAAGGGTAAGGAGATAGCCTACTTCGTCAACTTCTACACATAGTGAGGCTAGTCCTTCATGGACGGAAGGCGTTATGGAATAGTCAAGGTTGGTTCTTCGTGGAACCCTTTGTGGGTATAGCCCTCCATGGACTCTCGCGACCTTTACCCTCCGTGGGTTGAAGACTCCATAAACGTGCATGTACGATAGCACCACCTATCGGAACCACGGGGAAAATCTCCGTGTCCTTCATGCGTTTCATCTCCGTATCTCTACCCTTTAATTCCATGTGCAGTGTCTTTACTTTCCGCTGCTATACTTGATGACTTGCATGTGTAGGGTGTTCTAGACTTGCTATAATTGCTAAAAACTGCCAACCCTTAATCTTATGCTTGAGGTAGTTTTAACTTCCTACAAGTAGTCTATTCAACCCCCTCTAGACACACTCTTTTAGTGATCCCACAGCAGCGCACCGAGCGGTGCATCACGGACATAAGCCTTTTGTGCAGAAACTGAGGACAATCATCTGATCATGGACTTAGTCCGCATAATTGTTACTATTATCTTTCAACTCTATTTTCTCTAGGAAACTATTAAAAATAGGGGAGCTACAACGTGAGCTATTGATCTACAACATAACTTTGCAAAGACAACTTGAGACTATGTTCATGAAAAATGAGTTTGATTAATCATATTACTTAAGAAATGCCACTCAAATTGATATCCCTCCGGTCATTCGAGTGGTACATGATCCAAATTCACCAACTCAAGTCCGATCATCACGTGGTTGAGGTGGTTTCAATGGTGAACATCATCATGTTGATCATATCTACTATATGACTCATGTTCGACCTTTCGGTCTATTGTGTTCCGAGGACATGTCTGTACATGCTAGGCTCATCAAGTTTAACCCGAGTGTTCTGCATGTGCAACACTGGCTAGCACCCGTTGTATGTGAGCGTAGAGTCTATCACACCCGATCATCACGTGGTGTCTCGACACGATGAACTTTCGCAATGGTGCACACTCAGGGAGAACACAATTTTATGTTGAAATTTTAGTGAGGGGTCACCTCATAAAGCTACCATCGTCCTAAGAAAAACAAGGTGCATAAAAGGATTAATATTGCATGCAAATCATAAGTGACATGATATGGCCATGATCGTGTGCTTTTTATCTCCATCTCCAAACCATCGACATGATCTCCATTGTCACCGGCATGACACCATGATCTCCATCATCTTGATCTCCATCAACGTGTCGCCGTCGGGGTTGTCGCGCCCACCATGCTTCTACTACTATTGCTACCGCTTAGCGGTAAAGTAAAGCATTACATAGCGCTTAATGATTGACTCGGAGGTCACACAATAATTAAAGACAACCCTATGGCTCCTGCCGGTTTTCGTACTCATCGTCATGCAAGTCGTGATATTGTATACAAAAAATGATCATCTCATACATCACATATATTTCATCATGTAATTGGCCATATCACATCACAACATACCCTACAAAAACAAGTTAGACGTCCTCTAATTGTTGTTGCAAGTTTTACGTGGCTGCTATGGGTATCTAGCAAGAACAATTCTCACCTATGCAAAAACCACACGGTGGTACACAAATTGCAATTCAACCTTCTCAAGAACCGCCTTTGTCAAATTCGATCCAACTAGAGTAGGAGAGACAAACACCCGCCAGCCATCTTTATGCAACAAGGTTACATGTCAGTCAATGGAACCGGTCTCTCGTAAGCGTACGAGTAAGGTTGGTCCGGGCCACTTCATCCCATAATACCGCTGAATCAAAATTCCGACCAAGGGAGCAAGCAATCTGAGCATCAACGCCCACAAACTCCTTTGTGTTGTACTCATGATATCATCTACACATAGACCTATCTCTGATACCACTATTGGGGAACATTGCATGGGAAACCAAAAATTCCTACGCACACGCAAGATCTATCAATGGTGATGAGCATCTACGAGAGGGAGAGTGGATCTACATACCCTTGTAGATTGCTGATCGGGAAGCGTTAAGAAATGCGGTTGATGTAGTCGAATGTCTTCACGATCCAAATCGCCGAGCGTCCCGCGATCCCATCATGATCCATCTCGCGCTCCCATCACGATCCGTCCCGCGATCAAATCCCGAATCGTCTCGCGATCCTGATCATGGTCCTTCCAATCTAGCGCTGAATGAACGGCATCTCCGTGTTCAACACAAGTATGACTTGATGAAGATCTCCACCTTCTTGATCCAGCAAGAGGGAACAGAGAGGTAGATGAGTTCTCGGGCAGCACAACGGTAGGGTGGCGGTGGTGTTGAACTAATCCGGCAGGGGTTCGCCTAAGCACCACAGAACTAATCTAGAGGAGAAACAATCTAGAGGAAGAAGAGGGCAACACGTGGCAATTAGGGTTAGCTCTCCCTTCTAAATCCTCTAGTATATATAGGAGGGAGGGAGGGGAGGAGACAGCCTCAAACCCTCGAGGTTTGGCCGAAATTGGAGGTGGAGGAGTCCTACTCCAATCCGACTAGGAGTAGGATTCCTTCTCTCCACTTGGAAACCCTTTCCACCTTTCCACCTTTGGGTTTTTCCCACCCCTAGCAGCATGGGCCTTAGTGGGGGGTTCGTCTAGCCAACTAGGGGCTGGTTTGACTCCTCCCACAGCCCATGAAGTCCTTTGGGTCGAGACACCCCTCCCGATGGCCCCCGGTACCCTCCCGGCACTCTCGATACACTACCTAAGTACCCGAAACTTTTCTGGTGACCAAAACTTGACTTTTTATATATAAATATTTACCTCCGGACCATTATGCAGCTCCTCGTGACATCCAGGATCTCATCTAGGACTCCAAAAAACCTTTGGTCACCACCATACATAACTCTACTATACCGAAACGACACCGAACCTTAAGTGTGCAGACTCTACGGGTTCGAGAACTATCTAGACATGACCGAGACACCTCCACGGTCAATAACCAATAGCGGGACCTGTATGCCCATATTGGTTCCTACATATTCTACGAAGATCTTTATCGGTTGCACCTCTATGTCAAGGATTCGGTTAATCCCGTACGTTGTTCCCTTTGTTCTTCGGTATGTCACTTGCCTGAGATTCGATCGTCGGTATCTCTATACCTAGTTCAATCTTGTTACCGGAAAGTCTCTTTACTCATTCCATAATACAAGATCACATGGCTAACACTTAGACACTTTCCTTGCAAGGCTTATTGTGATGTTGTATTATCGAGTGGGCCCTGAGATACCTCTCCATCACACGGAGTAACAAATCCCAGTCTTGATCCATGCCAACTCAACAGACACCCTCGGAGATACCTGTAGAGAACCTTTATAGTCACCCAGTTACGTTGCAGCGTTTGATACACACAAGCTACTCCTCTGGTGTTAGTGAATTGCATGATCTCATGGTCATACGAACAGATACTTGACATGCAGAAAACAGTAGCAATAAACTGACATGATCATATGCTATGTTTATAGTTTGGGTCTTGTCCATCACATCATTCTCCTAATGATGTGAACCCGTTATCAAATGACATCTCATGTCCATGGCTAGGAAACCATAGCTATCTTTGATCAACGAGCTAGTCTATTAGAGGCATACTAGGGACATGGTGGTGTCTATGTATCCACACATGTATCTGAGTTTCCGATCAATACAATTCTAGCATGGATAATAAACGATTATCATGAACAAGGAAATATGATAATAACCAATTTATTATTGCCTCTAGGGCATATTTCCAATAGTCTCCCACATGCACTAGAGTCAATAATCTAGTTCACATCACCATGTGATTCACATTGTTATGAATCTAACACCTAATGAATTCTGGGGCTCGATCATGCTTTGTATGTGAGAGAGGTCTTTTAGTCAACGGGTCTGCGACATTCAGATCCATGTGTACTTTGCAAATCTCTATGTCATATTGTAGAAACTATTACCACACTCCACTTGGAGCTATTCCAAATGGCTGCTCCACTATACGTATCCACATTGCTACTAAGAGTCATACGGATTGGTATTAAAGCTTGCATCGACGTAACTCTTTACGATGAACTCTTTATCACCTCCATAATCGAGAAACATTTCCTTAGTCTTTTAGTTACTAAGGATAATCTTGACCGATGTCTAGTGATCCACTCGTGGATCACTCTTGTACCCCTTGATGGACTCATGGCAAGGCACACACAAGTGCGGTGCACAACATGGCATACTATATAGAGCCTATGGCTAAAGCATAGGGGACGACCTTCGTCCTTTCTCTTTCTTTTGCTGCGGTCAAGCTTTGAGTCTTATTCAACTTCACACCTTACAAATCAGGCTAGAACCCTTTCTCTGACTGATCTATTTTGTACTCTTTCAAAATCTTGTCAAGGTATGTACTCATTGAAAGTCTCATCAAGCATCTTGATCTATCTCTATATATCTTGATGCTCAACAATTAGGTAGCTTTATCTAGGTCTTCCTTTGAAAAACTCTTTTCAAACAACTGTTTATGCTTTCTAGAAATTCTACATCATTTTTGATCAATAATTTGTCAACCACATATGCTTATCAAAAATTCTATAGTGCTCCCACTCACTTTATTGTAAATACAAGTTTCTCATAAACTTTGTATAGACTCAAAAACTTTGATCACCTCATCAAAGCATATATTCCAACTCCGAGATGCTTGCTCCAGCCCATAGAAGGATTGCTGGAGCTCGCACACCTTTTAGCATCCCTAGGACTGACAAAACCTTTTGGTTGTATCACATACAACCTTTCCTCAAGTAAACCGTTAAGGAAACGATGTTTTGACAACCATCTTCCAGATTTCATAATTGAAAAATGCAACAACTGCTAACATAATTCCAACAGACTTTAGCATCGCTACCAGTGAGAAAGTCTCATCGCAGTCAACTCCTTGAACTTGTCGGAAACCTCTTTGCGACAAGTCGAGCTTTATAAATGGTGACATTTACCATCAGTGTATGTCTTCATCTTAAAGATCCATTTGTACTCGACGACCTGCCCTCCAACGAGAAAGTCTACCAAAGTCTATACTTGGTTTTCATACATGGATCCTTTCTCGGATTTCATGGCCTCTATCCATTTGTCGGAATCCGGGCCCATCATTGCTTCTCCATAGCTCGTAGGTTCATCGTTGTCCAACAACACGACCTCCAAGACACGGTTGTCGTACCACTCAGGAGCAGTATGTGTCCTTGTTAACCTACGAGGTTCGATAGTAACTTGATCTGAAGCTTCATGATCATCATCATTAACTTCCTCTTCAACTAATGTAGGCTCCACAGAAACAACTTGCTGCGTTGCACTACTCTCTGGTTAAAACAAAGGTTCAACAACCTCATCAAGTTCTATCTTCCTCCCACTCAATTCTTTCGAGAGAAACTCTTTCTCGAGAAAGGACCCGTTTGTAGCAACAAACACTTTGCACTCAGATCTGAGATAGAAGGTATACCCAATTGTTCTTAGGGTATTCCATGAAGATGCATTTGTCCGCTTTGGGTTCGAGCTCATTAGCTGAAAACCTTTTTAACATAAGCGTTGCAGCCCCAAACATAAAGAAATGACAGCTTACGTTTCTATCAAACCATAATTCATATGGTGTCATCTCAACGGATTTAGATGGTGCCCTAGTTAAAGTGAATGTAGTTGTCTCTAATGCATAACCCCAAAACGATAGTGGCAAAACGATAAGAGACATCATAGTTCGCACCATATCCAATAGAGAACGACTACCAAGTTCGGACACACCATCACACAATGGTGTTCCAGGTGGCGTGAGTTGTGAAACAGCTTCCACTTTGTCTTAAGTTGTATACCAAACTCGTAACTCAGATATTCACATCTTAAGTTGTATGCCAAACTCGTAACTCAGATATTCACCTCCACGATCATATCGTAGACATTTTATCTTCTTGCCATGATGATCTCAAACTTCACTCTGATTTTGCTTGAACTTTTCAAATGATTCACACTTGTGTTTCGTTAAGTAAATATACACTATATCTACTCAAATCATCAGTGAAGATAAGAAAATAACGATATCCACCGCATGCAACAAAACTCATTGGATTGCATACATCAACATGTATCATTTCCAATAAATCACTTGCCCGCTCCATCAAACCAGAAAACGGGGTCTAAGTCATCTTGCCTAAGAGGCATGGTAAGCATATCTCAACTGATTCAAAATCGAGTGAGTCCAAAGATCCATCAGCATGGAGTTTCTTCATGCGCTTTACACCATTATGACCTTTTGCGGCAGTGCCACAAGTATGTGGTACTATCATTATTAACTTTGCATATTTTGGCATCAATGTTATGAACATGTGTATAACTATGATCGAGGTTTCAATAAACCATTCTCATTGGGTGCATGACCATTGAAGGTATTATTCATGTAAATAGAATAACCATTATTCTCTATCTTAAATGAATAATTGTATTGCAATAAACACGATCCAATCACGTTCATTCTGAACTCAAACACCAAATAACATTTATTTAGGTTTATCACTAATCCCAAGGGTAGAGAGAGCGTGCGATATTGATCACATCAACCTTGGAAACATTTCCAATAGACATCGTCACCTCACACTTAGCTAGTCTCCGTTTATTCTGTACCTTTTATTTTGAATTACTAACATTTAGCAACTGAACCGGTATCCAATACCTAGGTGCTACTAGGAGTACTACCAAGGTACACATCAATAACACGTATATCAAATATACTTATGTTGACATTGCCAGCCTTCTTATCTACCAAGTATCTAGGGTTGTTCCACTTTGGCGACCATTCTCCTCATAATAGAAGCACTTACTCTTGGGTTTGGGTTCAACGTTGGGTTTCTTCATTGGAGCAACAACTGTCTTGCCATCCATGAAGTTTCCCTCTTAGCCCCTGCCCTTCTCGAAACTAGTGGTTTCACTAACCATCAACATTTGATGCTCCTTCTTGATTTCCACCTTCGTGGTGTCAAACAACACGAACAACTCAGGGATCATTATTTCCATCCCTAACATTTTACAGTTCATCACCAAGTTCTAGTAGCTTAGTGACAGTGACTTGGAGAACTATATAAATCACTATCTTGTCTGGAAGATCAACTCCCACTTCGATTCAAGCGTAGCACGCAGACAATCTGAGCACATTCTCAACAATTGATCTATTCTCCTTCATCTTGCAGGCAAAGAATCTTGTTGGAGATCTCATATCTCACAACACGGGCACGAGCCTGCGATCCCAATTTTAGCTCTTGGAACATGTCATATGTTCTGTGATGTTCAAAACGTTTTGGAGCCTCAATTTTAAGCTGTAATGCATGACGCACAAAACTATCAAGTAGTCATCAGAACGTGTGTGGCAGATGTTCACAACATCTACAGATGATGCTAGAGGGGGTGGCGCATCGAGCGGTGCATTAAGGACATAATCCTTCTATGCAGCAATGAGGACAATCCTCAGATCACAGACCCAGTCCGCAATATTGCTACCATCATCTTTCAACTCTATTTCTCTAGGAACATATAAAAATTCAAGGGAGCTACAGCGTGAGCTACAACATAATTTGCAAAGACACTACTAACTATGTTCATGATAATGAGTTCAACTAATCATATTACTTAAGATCTCCCACTCAAATTGACATCCCTCCGGTCATTCGAGTGATACATGATCCAAATTCACCAACTCAAGTCCGATCATCACGTGAGTTGAGGTGCTTTCAATGGTGAACATCATCATGTTGATCATATCTACTATATGACTCATGTTCGACCTTTCGGTCTCTTGTGTTCTGAGGCCATGTCTGTACATGCTAGGCTCATCAAGTTTAACCCGAGTGTTCTGCATGTGCAACACTGGCTTGCACCCATTGTATGTTAACGTAGAGTCTATCATACCCGATCATCACGTGGTGTCTCGACACGACGAACTTTCGCAACGGGGCACACTCGGGGAGAAGACAATTTTACCTTGAAATTTAAGTGAGGGATCACCTTATAATGCTACCATCGTCCTAAGCAAAAAAGGTGCATAAAAGGATTAACATCACATGCAAATTATAGTGACATGATATGGCCATGAACTTGTGCTTTTGATCTCCATCTTGAAAGCACCGGCGTGATCTCCATCGTCACTGGCATAACACCATGATCTCCATCATCATGATCTCCATCATTGTGTCGACATCGGGGTTGACGCACCCACCATGCTCATACTACTATAGCTACCGTTTAGCGACAAAGTAAAGCATTACATAGCGCTTAATGATTGACACGCAGGTCATACAATAATTAAAGACAACCCTATGGCTCCTACCAGTTGCCGTACTCATCGACATGCAAGTCGTGATATTCTATACACCACATGATCATCTTATACATCACATATATCTCATCATGTAATTAGCCATATCACATCACAACATACCCTGCAAAAACAAGTTAGACGTCCTCTAATTGTTGTTGCATGTTTTACGTGGCTGCTACGGGTATCTAGCAAGAACAATTCTCACCTACGCAAAACCACAACGATGATACATAAATTGCTTGTCAACCTTCTCAAGAACAGACACCCGCCAGCCATCTTTGTGCAATGAGGTTACACGTCAGTCGATGGAACCGGTCTCTCGTAAGCGTACGAGTAAGGTTGGTCCGAGATGCTTATTCCCACAATACCGCTGAACCAAAACACGACCAAGGGAGGAAGCAATCTAAGAATCAATGCCCATAGACTCTTTGTGTTCTACTCGAGATCTCATCTACACATGGACCTAGCTCTGATACCACTTTTGGGTAACGTTGCATGGGAAACAAAAAAAAAATACATACGCACACACAAGATCTATCCATGGTGATGAGCATCTACGAGAGGGAGAGTGAATCTACATGCCCTTGTAGATCGCTAAGCGAAAGCGTTAAGAAACGCGGTTGATGTAGTCGAATGTCTACACTATCCAATCACGATCTGTCCCGCGATCTCATCATGAGCCGTCCCACGATCCCATCTGGTCCTTCCGATCTAGTGCCGAACGGACGACACCTCCGCGTTCAGCACACGTTCAGCTCGATGACGATCTCCGCCTTCTTGATCCAGAAAGAGGGATAGAAGAGGTAGACGAGTTCTCAGGCAGCGCGACGGCGTTGCGGCGATGGTTGTGGAGTAATTCCAGCAGGGCTTCGCCTAAGCACCGCTGAAAACTGATCTAGAGGAGAAAACGATCTATAGGAAGAAGAGGGCAGCACGTGGCAATTAGGGTTAGCTCTTGCCTCTAAATCCTCTAGTATATGGAGGAGGGAGGGAGGGGAGGAGGCAGCCTCAAACTCTCAAGATTTGGTCGAAATTGGATATGGAGGAGTCCTACTCCAATCCTATTAGGAGTAGGATTCCTCCTTTCCACTTGGAAACTCTTTCCACCTCTCCACCTTTGGATTTTTTTCCTTCTCAAACCTCATGGGCTTTAGTGGAGGATTCGTCCATCCCACAAGGAGCTGGTTTGTCTCCTCCCACTGCCCATGAGGCCCCTCGGGGCGTGACACCCCTCCCGATGGTCCCCCGGTACCCTCCCGGCACTCCCGGTACACTACCGATGAGCCCGAAACTTTTCCGGTGACCAAAACAGGACTTCCTATATATCAATCTTTACCTCCGGACCATTCCGGAGCTCCTCATGACTTCCGGGATATCATCCAGGACTCCGAACAACCTTCAGTCACCACCATACATAACTCTATACTACCGAAACGTCACCGAACCTTAAGTGTGCAGACCCTGCAGGTTCGAGAACTATGTAGACATGACTGAGACACCTCTACGGTTAATAACCAATAGCGGGACCTAGATGCCCATATTGATATCTACATATTCTATGAAGATCTTTATCGGTCGAACCTCTATGTCAAGGATTCAGTTAATCCCATATGATGTTCCCTTTGTTCTTCGGTATGTTACTTGCCCGAGATTTGATCATCGGTATCTCCATACCTAGTTCAATCTCGTTGTCGGCAAGTCTCTTTACTCATTCCGTAATACAAGATCTCGTGGCTAACACTTAGTCACATAGCTTGCAAGGCTTATTGTGATGTTGTATTACCGAGTGGGCCCTGAGATACCTCTCCGTCACACGGAGTAACAAATCCCAGTCTTCATGCATGCCAACCCAATAGACACCCTCGGAGATACCAGTAGAGCACCTTTATAGTCACCCAGTTACGTTGCAACATTTGATACACACAAGGTACTCCTCCGGTGTTAGTGAGTTGCATGATCTCATGGTCATAGGAACAGATACTTGACATGCAGAAAACAGTAGCAATAAATTGACATGATGATATGCTACGTTTGTAGTTTGGGTCTTGTCCATCACATCATTATCCTAATGATGTGATCCCATTATCAAATGACATCTCATGTCGATGACTAGGAAACCATAGCCATCTTTGATCAACGAGCTAGTCTATTAGAGGCATACTAGGGACATGGTGGTGTCTATGTATCCACACATGTATCTGAGTTTCCGATCAATACAATTCTAGCATGGATAATAAACGATTATCATGAACAAGGAAATATGATAATAACCAATTTATTATTGCCTCTAGGGCATATTTCAAACAGCTACTTCTCCCTCCATAACATAACCCTCGGGTATATCAGGCAATTCATATCTAGGAGAGCTAGGTCTAGTAGGTGAATCATAGTGTTCAGATTCAATAATTTCATCAGATTCAGAAATATTATCAGTTTCAGCATTAGCTCTAGCAATTTGTTCATCAAGAAATTCAACTAGTGGCACAGTATCATCAAGCAAAGTATTATCATAAGCATCATCAATTACTTGCGACATTTCAGAATTACTAGCAGGTGGTGGTTTCGCAAACTTACTCATAACTGAAGGTGAATCAAGTGCAGAGCTAGATGTCAGTTCCTTACCTCCCCTCGTAGTAGAGGGATAGATCTTGGTTTTTGGATCTTTCAGATTCTTCATAGTGATCAACAGATATATATACCAAGTGACTCACAGAATAAAGCTATGCTCCCCGGCAACAGCGCCAGAAAAAGGTCTTGATAACCCACAGGTATAGGGGATCGCAACAGTTTTCGAGGGTAGAGTATTCAACCCAAATTTATTTATTCGACACAAGGGGAGACAAAGAATATTCTTGAGTATTAGCAGCTGAGTTGTCAATTCAACCACACCTGAAAGACTTAATATCTGCAGCAAAGTGTTCAGTAGCAAAGTAATATGGTAATAACGATAATGGTGGCAAGTGATAGTAGTTGTTTGTAGTGTTTGTAATAGTAGCAACAGAAAGTAATTGAGCAACAAAAAATATATGAAAAGCTCGTAGGAAATGGATTAGTGGTGGATAATTATGTTGGATGGCATTCATCATGCAACAGTTATGACATAGGGTGACACAGAACTAGCTCCAATTCATCAATGTAATGTAGGCATGTATTCCATATATAGTCATACGTGCTTATGGAAAAGAACTTGTATGACATATTTTGTCCTACCCTCCCGTGGCAGCGGGGTCCTATTGGAAACTAAGGGATATTAAGGCCTCCTTTTAATAGAGCACCGGACCAAAGCATTAGTTAGTGAATAAATGAATTCCTCAAACTACGGTAATCACCGGAAAGAATCCCAGTTATTGTCACCCTGGGGGATGCGGATCATAACTCGTAATAATGTCTACAACTTGCAAGATAGGATCAAGAACACACATATATTCATGAAAACATAATAGGTTCAGATCTGAAATCATGGCACTCGGGCCCTAGTGACAAGCATTAAGCATAGCAAAGTCATAGCAACATCAATCTCAGAACATAGTGGATACTAGGGATCAAACCCTAACAAAACTAACTCGATTACATGAGAAACCTCATCTAACCCATCACCGTCCAGCAAGCCTATGATGAGATTACTCACGAACGGTGGAGAGCATCATGGAATCAGCGATGAAGGATGGTTGGTGATGACGAAGGCGCTGATTTCCCCTCTCAGAGCCCAAAACGGACTCCAGATCTAGTCTCCCGAGAAAGAACAGGCAATGGCGGCAGCTCCATATCGTGAAATGCAATGAACTCTTCTCTCTGATTTTTTTCTCGACAAATAGGGTTATATGGAGCTGGAGAGGAGGTCGGAGGAGCCACGAGGGCCCCACAAGCCTGCTAGGCGCGGCCAGGGGGTGGCCGCGCCTAGCAGGCATATGGCTTGCAGGTGCCCCCCCTCTGGTTACTTCTTGCACCAGTATTTTTTATTAATTCCAAAAATATTCTCCGTAAATTTTCAGGACGATCCGAGAACATTTATTTCTGCACAAAAATAACACCAAGGCAATTCTTGTGAAAAAAGCGTCAGTCCGGGTTAGTTCCATTCAAATCATGCAAATTAGAGTCCAAAACAAGGGCAAAAGAGTTTGGAATAGTAGATACGTTGGAGACTTATCATATACCATGAGAGGGCACCACTGGATAAGTATGTTCACCATTGACTCTCACAACATAATGAACTGTAGTGACGCATCTCATCACAGAATCACTCCAGGCTTGGGCAAACCCGAGTTTGTGCAGACACCCATGTAGGTAGCTCCACTCCACGCGATCATAGGCCTTCATCATATCAATCTTCAAGGCAAAGAAAGGCTTCTTGACTCTCTACTTCTGAATGGAGTCAAGACATTCATAAGCTATCAAAGTGTTGTCAGTAATTAATCTGTCGGGGACGAAGGTGCTCTGGCATTCAGACACAACAGCAGGAAGAATCCTCTTCAACCGATTGGACAAAACCTTAGACGCAATCTTGTATAGCACATTGCATAGACTGATGGGGCAGAAATTTTTCAGGTGTTTTGGACAGGTAGTCTTCGGAATAAGAACAATGACCGAATCGCAAACACCATCGGGATCCGCCTCCCTTCCAGAAAACCTCGGACTGGATGATAGATATTGATGACCCACAAGTATATGGGATATATCGTAGTCCTTTCGATAAGTAAGAGTGTCGAACCCAACGAGGAGCAGAAGGAAATGACAAGCGGTTTTCAGTAAGGTATTCTCTACAAGCACTATAATTATCGGTAACAGATAGTTTTGTGATAAGATAATTGGTAACGAGTAACAAGTAACAAGTGTAGCAAAGGTGCAGCAAGGTAGCCCAATAATTTTTGTAGCAAAGGACAGGCCTGGCCAAACTCTTATATAAAGTGAAGTGCTCCCGAGGACACATGGGAATTACTGTCAAGCTAGTTTCCATCATACTCATTTGATTCGCGTTTGTTACTTTTATAATATGATATGTGGGTGGACCGGTTCTTGGGTGCTGCCCTTACTTGGACAAGCCTCCCACTTATGATTAATCTCTCTCGCAAACATCCACAACTACGAAAGAATAATTAAGATAAATGTAACCATAGCATGAAACATATGGATCCAAATCAGCCCCTTACGAAGCAACGCATAAACTAGGGTTTAAGCATGTGTCACTCTAGCAACCCATCATCTACTTATTACTTCCCAATGCCTTCCCCTAGGCCCAGATAATGGTGAAGTGTTATGTAGTCGACTTTCACATAACACGACTAGAGGAGAGACAACATACATCTTATCAAAATATCGAACGAACACCAAATTCACATGATTACTTATAACAAGACTTATCCATGTCCTTAGGAACAAATGTAACTACTCACAAAGCATGTTCATGTTCAAAATCAGAGGAGTATTAATTATCATATTGGATCTACATATATGATCTTACACCAAGTAAACCAACTAGCATCAACTACAAGGAGTAATCAACACTACTAGCAACCCAGAGGTACAAATCTAAGGTTTGAAACAAAGATCGGATACAAGAGATGAACTAGGGTTTGGAAAGGAGATGGTGCTGATGAAGATGTTGATGGAGATTGACCCCCTCTCGATCAAAGGATCGTTGATGATGATGATGGAGAACAGCTTCGTCAGAGCTCTAGATTGGTTTTGTCCAAGTTCCTACCTCAAGACGGCGGCGCTTCATCCCGAAAGCTCTCTTTTGATTTATTTTTTCTATGTCAAAACCCTTCATATAGAAAAAGATGGGCGTCGGGGATCTGCCATGTGGGTCACAAGCCACCTAGGCATGCCAGGGGGTGGCTGCGCCTAGCAGGCTTGTGACCTCCTGGTGGGCCCCCTCTAGTATTTGTCTTGCCCAATATTTTTTATATATTCCAAAACAATTCTCCGTAACATTTCAGAACTTATGGAGTTGTGCAGAATAGGTCTCTCAGATTTGCTCCTTTCCCAGTCTAGAATTCCAGCTGACAGCATTCTCCCTCTTCATGTAAACCTTGTAAAATAAGAGAGAAAAGGCATAAGTATTGTACCATAATGTGTAATAACATCCCATAATGCAATAAATATCAATATAAAAGCATGATGCGAAATGGACGGATCAACTCCCCCAAGCTTAGACCTCGCTTGTCCTCAAGCGAAAGCCGAGATCAATAAATATGTCCATATGTTTAGAGATAGAGGTGTTGATAAAATAAAATACGAACATGAGGGCATCATGATCATATTTAGAACAGCAATACCTATTGATATATAATTTCTTATGCTGGAGTAACAATTCATTCACAAGGCAAAAGTATGAACCAAGAACTTTATTGACAACTGGCAAATTGTACTCTCAGTCATTGAAGCAATTTGCAATTTATCATAATATCGGAAAGAGTCAATATAAGAGCTTGTAAAGCAAATCCACATACTCAATTATCTTTTAGTCTTTCACAATTTCTAACACTCATGTGGTACTCATGAGATCAAAGCTTCAACTAGACACAAAGAAAGATAGTGGTTTATTGTTTTACCTCCCAACTACTCACCTCCAGGGTGATGTCAACAATAATAACTCATGATAGGAAGTGGTGAAGATCACCATGACTCTTGCATAAAGGTAAGTACTTATAAAGTAAACGTGACAAATAGGCCCTTCGTAGAGGGAAGCAGAGGTTGTCATGCACCTTTTATTTTTGGATGTGCAAACCCTTATTACAAAGGAACGCCGCGTTGTATTGCCCTTTGTGATAGCAAACTTTATTATGCAGTCCGTCGCTTTTATTTCCTTACTATCACAAGTTCATACAACGCTTATTTTCCTTTACAATAAAATACCATACATATTTAGGAGCAATTCTTATTGCTTTTTGCACCGATGACAACTTACTTGAAGGATCTTACTCAATCCATAGGTAGGTATGGTGGACTCTCATGGCAAAACTAGGTTGAGGGTATATGGATGCACAAGTAGTATCTCTATTTGGTGTGGAAGTTTTGGCTAATATGAGGTGGAAGAAAGCACTACATCTTGGAGGATCTATAACAATATAACTTATGTTCGGAAATAAGCAAACATAACCCATTATATTGTCTTCCTTGTCCAACATCAACTTCTTAGCATATAATATTTTAATGAGTGCTCACAATCATAAAAGATGTCCAAGATAATATATTTATATGTGAACCTCTCTTTCTTTATTACTTCCTTTTAATTGCCGCAATGACCAATCGCAATGTTTGTCAACTCCCAACAAATTTCAACTGACGCACTTCTTATATGTGAAGTCATCACTCCCCATAAGATCATCATATATACTCTCTGCTTTTATTCTATTATTCTTTTATTTCTAATTTATTTTTCTCAAGATCATAGCAAGCAAGCAAAGCCCTCACATCAAAACTACTATTCATTATATAACTCTCGGACTCGCTTACATAAGGGGAACAAAAAGCAAAAACTCAAAGCTAGATCATACTAAAATTTTACTACTAGATCAAGATATAACCAAAAGGATCGAACTAAGAAAAACAAGAAAAGAATAAGGTGATGGTGATACGATACCGGGGCACCTCCCCCAAGCATGGCACAAGCCAAGGGGAGTGCCCATACCCATGTATTTAAATTTGTAAGGCATAGGCTCGCGATCGTAAAACGATGAACGAGACTCCGAAATCCTCAAATATGTAGCCGAACTCATTCCCTTAAATTTGTTTTCATACTCATAGTTTTGGTTTTGCAGATCATAAATCTGGGCTTGGAGATGCTCGATTTTCTCGTAAAGCTTGAAGATATGTTCCCCGATGTCCTTGGTGTCCAGCTTGTGTTTATGGGTAAACTCTGAGATCATCATATGATTGGCATTGAGTCCATGTTCCGCCATCCCTTGGCACTTGAAGACTTGCTGCTCCATTGCTTCGAGCCTTGTTTCCATGCTTCTGGTCTTCTTTGGCCCTTCAACATCACGGATGTGCAGCACCCCCTCATGCATCTCAATGGATTGAGAGTGTGGCAGCATCTCCGCAAGATAGGGGTTGATGACCTTCTCAAAGAACTTGTCCTTCGGAGCACTTGGGGATGTCATGGCGATCTAAATCTGCTGCAGGAATGGCTCAAAACGAAAACAGGAGGTATTGTTGTGATACAAAAGTCCAAGCCTTCGGGAGATTATATAATGAATTTTTACTGACACAAAGGAGTATACTACAAGAAAACAGAGTTCAAAGGGTGCACGAGGTGGTCACAAGCCACCTAGGCGTGGCCAGGGGGTGGCACGCCTGGCAGGCTTGTCACCTCCTCATGCTCTTTCGGACTACTTTAAATTTTCCTAATTTATTAAATAATCCAAAACCGAAAAAATGCTATTAGGAAAGTTTTGGAGTCGGTTTGCTTACCGTACCACATACCTATTCCTTTTCGGAGTCTGAAACGTTCCGGTAGGTCTCCTTAATATACTCCTCCAGAGTTATGGTATTGATAATATTGGTTTCAACATTTATGGGAGTACCTGAGATATAATGTTTGATTCTTTGCTCGTTTACCACCTTTGGATTTGTGCCCTCGGCATTGTTGATCTTGATGGCACCGAGGCGATATACTTCCTCGATAATGTAGGGGCCTTCCCATTTAGAGAAAAGTTTTCCTACAAAAAATCTTAAACGAGAATTGTATAGCAAGACATGGTCACCTACATCGAATCCATGCTTATGTATCCTTTTATCATGCCATCTCTTAACCTTTTCTTTAAACAACTTGGCATTCTCATAGGCCTGGGTTCTCCATTCATCAAGTGAGCTAATGTAAAATAACCTCTTCTCACCAGCAAGTTTGAAATCATAATTGAGCTCTTTGATTGCCCAATAAGCTTTATGCTCTAGTTATAGAGGTAAGTGACATGCTTTACCATAAACCATTTTATATGGAGATATACACATAGGATTTTTCTAAGCAATTCTATAAGCCCATAATGCATCGTCAAGTTTCTTATACCAATTCATTCTAGATCCATTAACAGCCTTTTGCAAGATGAATTTAATTTCTCTATTGCTTAATTCTACTTGACCACTAGACTAAGGATGATAAGGAGATGCAATTCTATGATTAACATCATACTTAGCAAGCAATTTACGGAAGGCACCATGAATAAAGTGTGAACCACCATCAGTCATTAAATATCTAGGGACTCCAAATCTAGGGAAAATAACTTCTTTCGGCATTTTAATAGAGGTGTTATGATTAGCACTACTAGTTGGAATAGCTTCTACCCACTTAGTAACATAATCAACAACAACTAGAATGTGAGTATACCCGTTGGACATTGGAAAAGGTCCCATATAATCAAAACCCCATACATCAAATGGTTCAATAACAAGAGAGTAATTCATAGGCATTTCCTGACGTCTACTAATATTGCCAATGCTTTGACATTCATCACATGACAAGACAAACTTACGAGCATCCTTGAAGAGAGTAGGCCAATAAAAACCAGATTGTAATACCTTGTGTGCAGTTCTATCTCCAGCGTGGTGTCCTCTGTAGGCCTCGGAATGACACTTGTATAGGATTTGTTCATGTTCATGCTCAGTTACGCAAGGTCTAATAACACCATCTACTCCTTCTTTATAAAGGTGTGGATCATCCCAAAAGTAATGTCTTAAATCATAGAAGAACTTTTTCTTTTGTTGGTATGTGAAACTAGGCGGTATAAATTTAGCAACAATATAATTAGCATAATCAGCATACCAAGGAGCATTACATGAAGCATTTATGACAGCTAAATGTTCATCAGGAAAGCTATCATCAATAGGTAGTGGGTCATCAAGAACATTTTCTAACCTAGAGAAGTTATCCTCTACTGGGTTGTCAGCACCCTTTCTATCAACAATATGCAAGTCAAATTCTTGTAGCGAAAGGACCCATCTGATAAGTCTAGGTTTAGAATCTTTTTCCATAAGATATTTAATAGCAGCATGATTAGTGTGAACAGTTACTTTGGAATCAACAATATAAGGTGTGAACTTATCACAAGCAAACACAACTACTAAAAATTCCTTTTCAGTGGTAGCATAGTTTCTTTGAGCGATGTCTAGACTTTTACTAGCATAATGGATAACATTTAATTTCTTATCAACTCTTTGTCCTAGAACAGCAATAACGGCATAATCAATAGCATCACACATAATTTCAAAGGGTAGGTTCTAGTCAGGTGGTTGAACAACAGGTGCAGAAATTAAGGCATTCTTAAGAATTTCAAATGCTTCTACACAATCATCATAAAAACGAATGGAACATCTTTTTGAAAAAGATTAGTGAGAGGCCTAGAAATCTTAGAGAAGTCTTTAATAAACCTCCTATAGAAACCAGCATGACCAGGGAAACTTCTTATACCTCTGATATCCGTAGGACACGACATTTTTTCAATAGCATCAACTTTGGCTTTGTCAACTTCAATACCTCTTTCGGAGATTTTGTGTCCCAAGATAATACCTTCATTCACCATAAAGTGTCACTTCCCCCCCATTAAAGACAAGATTAGTTTCGTCACATCTCTGCAAAACTCGATCAAGGTTGCTCAAACAATCATTGAAAGAAGTTACATAAATGGAAAAATCATCCATGAAAACCTCAACAATCCTTTCACAAAAATCAGAGAATGTAGCAGTCATACATCTTTGAAAGGTAGAAGGTGCATTGCATAAACCAAAAGGCATATGTCTATAAGAAAAGGTACCGAAAGGGCAAGTAAAAGTGGTCTTATCTTGGTCCTCTTTTGACACTGGTATTTGAGAGAAACCAGAATAACCGTCTAGAAAGCAAAAATGTGTGTGTTTGGATAATCTTTCTAGCATTTGATCAATAGAAGGTAGAGGGTAATGATATTTTCTAGTAGCTTTATTTAATTTCCTAAAATCAATTACCATTCTATACCCTGTAACAATTCTTTGCGGGTTCAATTCATTTTTATCATTAGGAACTGCGGTAATACCTCCTTTCTTAGGGACACGATGAAAGGGACTAACCCATCTACTATCAGCAATGTGATAAAGTATACCTGCCTCCAGAAGCTTTAATATTTCATTACTTACCACTTCTTGTATTTTAGGATTTAACCTTCGTTGGTGATCAACAACTGGTTTAGCATCGGGCTCCATATTAATTTTATGCTGACATAGAGTGGGACTAATGCCCTTAAGATCATCAAGATTATATCCAATAGTAGCACGGTGCTTCCTCAGAGTTTTCAATAATCTCTTTTCTTCATGCTCTGAAAGGTTAGAACTAATAATAACATGATATATCTTATTTTCATTAAGATAAGCATATTTCAGAGTATTCGGTAATTCTTTAAGCTCAAACACGGGATCACCCTTGGGTGGAGGAGGATCCCCAAGTATTTCAACAGGCAAGTTGTGTTTCAAAATAGGATGTTGATCAAAGAAAATCTTACCTATTTCATTCCTTTCATTCATATGCATTTCGTTTTCATGGTCTAGTAGATATTGTTCTAAGGGGTCAGTAGGAGGCACAACAATAGTAGCAAGACCAATAATTTCATCCTTACTTGTCAATTCTTTATCATGATGTTGTCTACGAAATTTAGAGAAATTAAACTCATGAGATGCATCCCCAAAAATTACAGTAACAGTTTCCTTCTCACAATCTATCCTAGTATTAACAATATTCAAGAAAGGTCTACCAAATATAATGGGACAAAAATCATCTTGTGGGGAACCAAGGACAAGAAAATCAGTAGGATATTTTATTTTCCCACACAAGACTTCAACATCTCTAACAATCGCAAATAGTGCTATAGTATCTCTATTAGCAAGCTTAATTGTAACATCAGTTTCCTCTAACTCAGCTAGTGTAATATCATTCATAATTTCTTTATATGGGAATTGCACTCACACTAGCACCCACATCACATAAGACATTATAACAATGATCTCATATTTTAACAGAAACAATAGGCATGCAAACAATAGGTCTATCTTTAGCATTAGGTCTAGCAATTCTAGTAGCTTCATCACAGAATTGAATAATATGCCCATCAATATTATCAACCAAGAGATCTTTAACCATATCAATACTAGGCTCAACTTTAATTCGTTCAGGAGGTGTAGGTGTTCTAGCATAGCTCTTAGGAACCATAGTTGAAGCTTTAGCATGTTCCTTTATTCTAACAGGGAAAGGTGGTTTCTCAGTATAAGGAGCAAGAATAACAGGATCAACATTATAAGTAATAGTTTGCTCTTCAACTTTAATAGGTTCAACTACTTTCACTTCAATGGATTTAAACCACTTCTCCTTAGGGAGATCAACATCAGCAGCAAAAGATTCACAAAAAGAAGCTACTATCTCAGAGTCAAGTCCATATTTAGTGCTAAATTCACGAAAAGTATCGGTGTCTACAAAGGATTTAACACTATCAAATTTAAGGTTTATACCTGACCCCTTACCGTCATCGACTTCCCAATCTTCAGAGTTGCGTTTAATTCTTTCCAATAAATCCTATTTGAAGTCAATATCTTTCTTCATATAGGAACCAGCACAAGACATATCGAGCATGGACTGATCATTACGAGAAAGTCGAGCTTAAAAATTCTGAATAATAATTTCTCTCGAGAGGTCATGATTGGGGCATGAATATAACATTGACTTAAGCCTCCCCCAAGCTTGAGCGATTCTTTCTCCTTCATGAGGCCAAAAATTATAGATATAATTCCGATCACGATGAACTAGATGCATAGGATAGAACTTCTGATGAAATTCCATTTTCAATCGGTTCTAGCTCCATGATCCAATATCATCACATAGCCTATACCATGTCAATGCCTTCTCCTTCAAAGATAAAGGAAAGACCTTCTTCTTGACATGATCCTTGGGCAGACCTGCAAGCTTAAATAATCCACAAACTTCATCCACATAAATTAGATGCAAATTAGGATGTACTATTTCATCTCCTGCATAAGGATTAGACACCAGTTTCTCTATCATACCTAAAGGAATTTTATAATAAATATTTTCAGTAGGTTCAGTATGTTGAGGGAAAACTCTTGTTGCTTCCGATCGAGGTATAGATACCCCGAATAAGCCCCTCAAAGGATTACTTTCTATAGTAACAAGTGATAGTAACTTTCAGCACACTATATAAATTTTTTCCTTACCAAAGGCGCTTCACTCCCCGGGAACGGCGCCAGATAAGAGTCTTGATGACCCACAACTATAAGGGATATATCGTAGTCCTTTCAATAAGTAAGAGTGTCAAACCCAACGAGGAGCAGAAGGAAATGACAAGCGGTTTTTAGTAAGGTATTCTCTGCAAGCACTGAAATTATCGGTAACAGATAGTTTTGTGATAAGATAATTGGTAACGAGTAACAAGAAACAAGTGTAGAAAAGGTGCAGCAAGGTATCACAATCCTTTTTGTAGCAAAGTACAGGCCTGGACAAACTCTTATATAAAGTGAAGCGATCCTGAGGACACATGAGAATTACTGTCAAGCTAGTTTTCATCATGCTCATTTGATTCGTGTTTGTTACTTTGATAATTTGATGGGTGGACCAGTGTTTGGGTGATGCCCTTACTTGGATAAGCCTCCCACTTATAATTAACCTCTCTCGCAAACATCCACAACTACGAAAGAATAATTAAGATAAATCTAACCATAGCATGAAACATATGGATCCAAACCAGCCCCTTACGAAGCAACGCATAAACTAGGGTTTAAGCATTTGTCACTCTAGCAACCCATCATCTACTTATTACTTCCCAATGCCTTTCCCTAGGCCCAAATAATGGTGAAGTCTTATGTTGTCGACTTTCACATAACACCACTAGAGGATCTCATCAAAATATCGAACGAATACCAAATTCACATGATTACTTATAACAAGACTTATCCCATGTCCTCAGGAACAAACGTAAGTACTCACAAAGCATGTTCATGTTCATAATCAGAGGAGTATTAATTGTCATATAGGATCTGAACATATGATCTTCCACCAAATAAACCAACTAGCATCAACTACAAGGAGTAATCAACACTACTAGCAACCCGCAGGTACCAACCTGAGGTTTGAGACAAAGACCGTATACAAGAGATGAACTAGGGTTTGGAGAGGAGATGGCGCTGATGAAGATGTTGATGGAGATTAACCCCCTATTGATGAGAGGATCATTGATGATGACGATGGCTTCAATTTCCCCCTCCGGGAGGGAAGTTTCCCTGGCAGAACAGCTCCGCCGGAGCTCTCGATTGGTTCTGTCCAGGTTCTGCCTCAAGACGGCGGCACTTCATCCCGAAAGCTCTCTTCTGATTCTTTTTCTAGGTCAAAACCGTTCATATAGCAGAAGATGGGCATCGAGGACCTGCCAGGTGGGTCACAAGCCACCTAGGCGCGGCCCAGGAGGTGGCCACGCCTGGCAGGCTTGTGACCTCCTGGTGGGCCCCCTCTGGTATTTGGTTCGCCCAATATTGTTTATATATTCCAAAACAATTCTCCGTAACTTTTCAGGACTTTTGGAGTTGTGTGGAATAGGTCTCTTAGATTTGCTCCTTTCCTAGTCCAGAATTCCAGCTGCCGGCATTCCCCCTTTTCATGTAAACCTTGTAAAATAAGAGAGAAAAGGCATAAGTATTGTACCATAACGTGGAATAACAGCCCATAATGCAATAAATATCAATATAAAATCATGATGCAAAATGGACGTATAGATATCGTCCCTAAAAAAAATCCAGTGTGTCTGGTAGAACAAGGCCGGAAAGCAATCAGGCCCCGGCGCTTTGGTTGGCCCCATCTGGAATAGTGCAATGCGGATTTCGTCATTAGTGTAGGGTTGACACAACTCCTCATTCATATATGTCGAAACCTTCTATGGGATGGCATCTAGAACCGCATCCGCAGAGCGACACGATTCGGCGATAAAAAGGTTCAAGTAGAAGCTTTGTGCCAAACCCTTGATCTCTCCCTGGGAAGAGCACACCGATCCATCCTCCCTGAACAACGAGTGAATTTTGTTTGTTCTGCATCGACCCGTAGCTCGCACCTGGAAGAACATCGTGTTGCGGTCTCCTGCTTTGAGCTAGTCAACCCGCGAATGCTGCCTAGCCATGATCTCCTTGCTACCTCTTGAGCTTGCATTGGTTTTCCCTTGAAGAGGAAAGGTGATGCATCGAAGTAGATAAGTATGTACCTCAGTTGATGAGAACCAAGGTATCAATCTAGTAGGAGGAACAAGCAAGTCACCAATGGATGCACCTACACAAACAATCAAACTCTTGCACCCAACGTTATAAAGGGGTTGTCAATCCCTTCACGGTTATTTGCAAGGATTAGATCTGATAGAGATAGATGTAAAAGATTGTGGAAAGTTAAAAGTAAATAAATTGCAGCAAGGTATTTTTAGTATTTTTGGTTTATAGATCTGAAAATATAATATGGAAAGTAGACCCGGGGGCATAGGTTTCACTAGAGGCTTCTCTCTTGAAGGAAAATATCACAGTGGGTGAACAAATTACTGTCGAGCAATTGATAGAAAAGCGAATAATTATGACGATATCCAAGGCAATGATTATGCATATAGGCATCACGTCCATGTCAAGTAGACCGAAACAATTCTGCATCTACTACTATTACTCCACACATCGACCAACTCCTGCCTGCATCTAGAGTATTAAGTTCATGAAGAATAGAGTAATGCATTAAGTAAGATGACATGATGTAGAGGGATAAACTCAAGCAATATGATGAAAACCCCATCTTGTTACCCTTGATGGCAACAATACAATGCGTACCTCGCTACCCCTACTTTGTCACTGGGTAAGGACACCGCAAGATTGAACCCAAAACTAACACTTCTACCATTGCAAGAATTACCAATCTAGTTGGCCAAACCAAACCAATAACTCGAAGAGACTTGCAAAGATATGAAATCATGCATATAAGAATTCAGAGAAGAACCAAATAGTTTTCATAGATAAGCTGATCATAAACCCACAATTCATCGATTCTCGACAAACACACTTTTTTTTCTGCAAAAGAGTATTACATAAGAACATGGTATTGAAGCACAAAGAGAGAGAAGAAGCCATCTAGCTACTAACTATGGACCCATAGGTCTTTGGTGGACTACTCACGCATCATCGGAGGGGCAATGGAGTTGATGTAGATGCCCTCCATGATCGAATCCCCCTCCGACAGATTACCAGAAAAGGCTCCAAGATTGGATCTCTTGGGAACGGAGGCTTCTAGCGGTGGAAAAGTATTTGCATGGCTCTTATTGGTATTGGGGGAATATTTGGGTATTTATAGGATGAAGATTATGGTTAGGAGTCCTACCACGGAGTCACAAACCTACCAAGAGCGACCACAGGGTGGCCGTGCCCCTGGCTTGTGACCTCCTTGTAGGTCCCTTGCCTTGCACTCCAAGCCTGGTAGGTGTCTTCTGGTCCAGAGAGAATCATCGCGAAGATTTTATTCTGTTTGGACTTTGTTTAATATTTCTTATCTGTAATACTCAAAAACAAGGAAAAACAGAAACTGACACTAGGCTCTAGATTAATAGGTTAGTCCCAAAAATAATATAAAATAGCATATTAATGCATATAAAACATCCAAAACAGATAATATAATAGCATGGAACAATCAAAAATTATAGATATGTTCGAGACGTATCACTCCTCCCGCTCAAAAAGTTCACATAGCCGACTCTCCAACGACCGTTCTCCATTTAACAGAGCAGGAGAAGGAGGCGAGGTGCGGATCGAAGCTAGATGTCATTCCAACTTCCGAATCTGCCTCCGGATGCACCCAAAGGCCTCTTTTCTCCAAGAACATAATGACCTAGTCACCTATTTCAGATTAGACCAATTCTACTGTAGAGTGGGATTGCCAGCCCTGCCATCCGACCAGGCCCGCTCAAGAGTTTCTTTGTAATCCTCGGCCCAGAGCCACGTCGCCTCAAACTTGAACTCCTGTTGCACAGGAGGGGCCCGTCTCTGATCAGTGGAATGCTTCAACAAGATCAAGATGAGGTAGTGATCGGAGGTAGTGGCGATGAGATTCTCCACATTATAGCCCGATCCAAACGACACTTGACATGGCTATCAGAGTCTTGTTTGTTGCACCAAGTGAACCTAGGCCCAGAGTAGCCCAAGTTCGTTAAGCCACAATCCAAACAGTAATCCCTAAAAGCCGATATCTACGAGTCAGAACGATCACGTGGTCCGTAGTGTTCATCCTGGTTGAGCACTTCGTTGAAATCCCCGCAGCAGATCCATGGTCCGTAGTGTTCACACTTACGCATTTGTAATACTGTGTGTTTAGGGTATTAATATATTTTATCTCTATTTCAGATATGAATGTGATATTCATGTAATTTTATTTCATTGTTCAGGAAGTAACTTCCCAAGATCTCTCATGGATTTATATCAATTAATTGGAGAAGATAGCTTACAAGTCAGAGGCCGTTATTCAAGTGTCCTGGTTAGTTGAACCTAGAGTAGTTTTAAAATCATTCACTAAAAGACCTTTTTTACCCTCTTTCGAAATAGGCTTTCACCCTGCTTTATATATAAAGCAATCATTGAACCAAATACATGGCTGAATGATACAATATAGTGAGGTAGTCCTCATACAATGTCGATCTCAAGATAATTGGATCATGTGGAACACGACTAAGCTATCGAAATAAAGCATTGGGAAAACCAAATATAACACCACATAATGCCCTAAACACCTAAGCTCCATGACAACACCCTTAGGAGGGAAAACGGTGCAAAGCGTCACCGCTACTGAGTCCAGAACGAACAAGAGTCTTCACTCGGAACCCTGACACGAAGAGGAGCACCACGACGACGTCTTCAAGAAGATAGCAGTGCCCGCAGGCATCACCGTTGATGGCGACAAAGCGTAGAGCTTTCGCTCGGTAGATCCCCCATGTCACCATGAGGTATTCATGACAGGTGCAACAAGTTCAGCTCCCCAGGTACAAATTAGGGCGACTGTTGGGAAACATTGCATGGGAAAAAAAAATTCCTACGCACACGCAAGATCTATCCATGGTGATGAGCATCTATGAGAGGGAGAGTGGATCTACATACCCTTGTAGATCGCTAAGCGGGATGTTAAGAAACGCGGTTGGTGTAGTCGAACGTCTTCGCGATCCAAATCGCCGAGCGTCCCGCGATCTCATCACGATCCGTCCTGCGATCCAATCATGATCCGTACCGTGAACTCATCACGATCCGTCCTGCGATCTCATCGCGATCCGTCTCGCGATCTAGATCATGGTCCTTCCGATCTAGCGCCGAATGGACGGCACCTCCGTGTTCAGCACACGTACAGCTCGATGACGATCTCCGCCTTCTTGATCCGGCAAGAGGGAGCGGAGAGGTAGAAGAGTTCTCCGGCAACGCGATGGCGTTGCGGCGATGGTGGTGGACCTATTCCGGCAGGGCTTCGCCTAAGCACTCTAGAAAACCGATCTAGAGGAGAAACTATGCACTAGAGGAGAGGGTAGCACGTGGTAGAAAATCTAGTGCAAAAAACATAAAACCTCTAGTATATATAAGAGGAAGAGAGGAGGAGGCTTGGCCCTAAAGGGGCCAGACCTAGGCTTCGGCCGAACCAAGGAGGAGAGGAGGAATCCTCCTCCAATCCTAGTAGGACTAGGACTCCTTCCTTTTTTGCCTTTTTTGCCTTTTTCCACCTTTTCTCTTTGGGCTTTTCTCTCCCAGCCGCATGGGCCTTGTGTGGGACTTCCACCAGCCCTCTAAGAGCTGGTATTCACTCTCCCACAGCCCATGTAACCTGTTGGGTCGAAATACCCCTCCCGATGGTCTCCCGGTACACTATCAGCACTCCCGGTACACTACCGATGAGCCCGAAACTTTTCCAACGACCACCATACATAACTCTATACTACCGAAATGTCAACGAACCTTAAGTGTGCAGACCCTACGGGTTCGAGAACTATGTAGACATGACCGAGACACCTCTACGGTCAATAACCAATAGCGGGACCTATATGCCCATATTGGTTCCTACATATTCTACGAAAATCTTTATCGGTCAAACCTCTATGTCAAGGATTTAGTTAATCCCGTATGATGTTCCTTTTGTTCTTCGGTATGTTACTTGCCTGAGATTTGATCGTTGGTATCTCCATACCTAGTTCAACCTCGTTACCGACAAGTCTCTTTACTCGTTCCGTAATACAAGATCCCATGACTAACACTTAGTCACATGGCTTGCAAGGCTTGTTGTGATGTTGTATTACCGAGTGGGCCTTGAGATACCTCTCTGTCACATGGAGTAACGAATCCCAGTCTTGATCCATGCTAACCAAACAGACACCCTCGGAGATACCTGTTGAGCACCTTTATAGTCACCCAGTTACGTTGCGAGATTTGATACACACAAGGTACTCCTCCGGCGTCAATGAGTTGCATGATCTCATGGTCATAGGAACATATACTTGACATGCAGAAAACAGTGGCAATAAACTGACATGATCATATGCTACGTTTGTAGTTTGGGTCTTGTCCATCACATCATTCTCCTAATGATGTGATCCCGTTATCAAATGACATCCCATGTCCATGACTAGGAAACCATAGCCATCTTTGATCAATGAGCTAGTCTATTAGAGGTATACTAGGGACATGGTGTTGTCTATGTATCCACACATGTATCTGAGTTTCCGATCAATACAATTATAGCATGGATAATAAACGATTATCATGAGCAAGGAAATATGATAATAACAAATTTATTATTTCCTCTAGGGCTTATTTCCAATAGTCTCCCACTTGCAGTAGAGTCAATAATCTAGTTCACATCACCATGTGATCCGCATTGTTATGAATCTAACACCCAATGAGATCTGGGGCTCGGTCATGCTTTGCATGTGAGAGAGATCTTTTAGTCAATGGGTCTACGACATTCAGATCTGTGTGTACTTTGCAAATCTCTATGTTAAACTATAAGTACTACTACCACACTCCACTTGGGGCTATTCCAAATGGCTGCTCCACTATACTTATCCGGATTGCTACTAAGAGTCATCCGGATTGGTGTTAAAGCTTGCATCAACATAACTCTTTATGACGAACTCTTTATCACCTCCATAATCGAGAAACATTTCCTTAGTCTTTTAGTCACTAAGGATAATCTTAACCGTTGTCCAGTGATCCACTCCTGGATCACTCTTGTACCCCTTGATGGACTCATGGCAAGGCACACATAGGTGCAGTACACAGCATGGCATACTATACAGAGCCTATGGCTAAGGCATAGGGGACGACGTTCGTCCTTTATCTTTCTTCTGCCATGGTCGAGCTTTGAGTCTCACTCAACTTCACACCTTAGAAAGCAGGCGAGAACACTTCTCTCTGACTGATCCATTTTGAACTCTTTCAAAATCTTGTCAAGGTATGTACTCATTGAAAGTCTCATCAAGCATCTTGATCTATCTCTATAGATCTTGATGCTCAACAATTAGGCAGCTTTATCCAGGTCTTCCTTTGAAAAACTCCTTTCAAACAACCCTTTATGCTTTCTAGAAATTCTACATCATTTCTATTCAACAATATGTCAACCACATATGCTTATCAGAAACTCTATAGTGCTCCCACTCACTTTATTGTAAATACAAGTTTCTCATAAACTTTGTCTAGATTCAAAAACTTTGATCACCTCATCAAAATGTATATTCCAACTCCGAGATGCTTGATTCAGTCCATAGAAGGATCACTGAATCTTGCTCACCTTTTAGCATCCTTAGGATAGACAAAACCTTCTGGTTGTATCACATATAACCTTTCCTTAAGTAAATCGTTAAGGAAACGATGTTTTGACATCCATTTGCCAGATTTCATAATTGAAAAATGCAGCAACTGCTAACATAATTCCAACAGACTTTAGCATCGCTATGAGTGAGAAAGTCTCATCATAGTCAACTCCTTGAACTTGCCAAAAACTTCCTTGCGACAAGTCGAGCTGTATAAATGGTGACATTCACCATCAGCGTCTGTCTTCATTTTAAAGATCCAGTTGTACTCAACAACCTGCCATCCAACGAGCAAGTCCACCAACGTCTATACTTGGTTTTCATACATGGATCCTTTCTCGGATTTCATGGCCTCTAACCATTTGTTGGATTCCGAGCCCATCATTGCTTCTCCATAGCTCGTAGGTTCATGGTTGTCCAACAACATGACCTCTAATACAATGTTGTCGTACCACTTAGGAGCAGTACACGTCCTTGTCGACCTACGAGGTTTGATAGTAACTTGATCCAAAGCTTCATGATCATCATCATTAACTTCCTCTTCAACTAATGTAGGCTTCACAAAAACATCTTCCTGCGCTGCGCTACTCTCTTGTTGAAACAAAGGTTCAATAACCTCATCAAGTTCTATCTTCCTCCCACTCAATTCTTTCGAGAGAAACTTTTTCTCGAGAAAGGACCCAGTTTTAGCAACAAACATTTTATGCTTGGATCTGAGATAGAAGGTTCAGCCAACTGTTCTTAGGGTATTCTATGAAGATGCATTTGTCCGCTTTGGGTTCGAGCTCATTAGGTGAAAACATTTCCCACACAAGCGTCGCAGCCCCAAACATTAAGAAATGATAGCTTAGGTTTCTATCAAACCAAAATTCACACGGTGTCATCTCAACAGATTTAGATAGTTCCCTATTTAAAGTGAATGTGGTTGTCTCTAATGCGTAACCCAAAAATTATAGTAACAAAACGATAAGAGACATCATAGCATGCACCATATCCAATAGAGTAGGACTATGACGTTCGGACACACCATCACACTATGGTGTTCCAGGTGGCATGAGTTGTGAAACAACTTTCACATTGTCTAAAGTTGTATGCCAAACTCGTAACACAGATATTCACCTCCATGATCATATCGCAGACATTTTTATCTTCTTGTCACGATGATCTTAAACTTCACTCTGAATTTTCTTGAACCTTTCAAACGATTCAGACTTGTGTTTCATTAAGTAAATATACACTATATCTACTCAAATCATCAGTTAAGGTGAGAAAACAACGACATCCATCGCACGCAACAAGACTCATTGGATTGCATACATCAACATGTATAATTTCCAATAAATCACTTGCTTGCTCCATCAATCCGTAAAACGGGGTCCTTAGTCATCTTGCCTAAGAGGCATGGTTCGCATGTCTCAACTGATTCGAAATCGAATGAGTCCAAAGATCCATCAGCATGGAGTTTCTTCATGCGCTTTATACCAATATGACATTTAGCAGCAGTGACACAAGTATGTGGTACTATCATTATTAACTTTGTATCTTTGGCATCAATGTTGTGAACATGTGTATTACTACGATCAAGATTCAACAAACCATTCTTGCTGGGTGCATGACCATCAAAGGTATTATACATGTAAACAGAATAACCATTATTCTCTAACTTAAATGAATAACCGTGTTGCAATAAACACGATCTAATCACGTTCATGCTCAATGCAAAACACCAAATAACATTTATTTAGGTTCGTCACTAATCCCGAAGGTAGAGAGAGAGTGTGATGTTGATCACATCAATCTTGGAAACATTTCCAGCACACATTGTCACCTCACCCTTAGCTAGTTCTCCGTTTATTCCGTAGCTTTTATTTCGAGTTACTAACATTTAGCAACTGAATCGTTATCCAATACCCAGGTGCTACTACGAGTACTAGCAAGGTACACATCAATAACACGTATATCAAATATACTTCTGTCGATGTTGCCAACCTTCTTTATCTACCAAGTATCTAGGGTTGTTCCGCTTCAGCGACCGCCATCCTCATAATCGAAGCACTTAGTCTCGGGTTTGGGTTCAACTTTGGGTTGCTTCACTGGAGCAGCAACTGACTTGCCATCCATGCAGTTTCCCTCCTTGCCATTGCCCTTCTCGAAACTAGTGGTTTTTACTAACCATCAACACTTGACGCTCCTTCTTGATTTCTACCTTCGCGGTGTCAAACATCACGAACAGCTCAGGGATCATTATTTCTATCCCTGGCATTTTATAGTTCATCACCAAGTTCTAGTAGCTTAGTGACAGTGATTTGGAGAACTATATCAATCACTATCTTATCTGGAAGATCAACTCCCACCCGATTCAAGCGATTGTACCACCCAGACAATCTGAGCACATGCTCAACAATTGAGCTATTCTCTTTCATCTTGCAGGCAAAGAATCTTGTTGGAGATCTCATATCTCGCAACATAAGCACGAGCCTGAGATCCTAGTTTCAGCTCTTAGAACATCTCATATGTTCAGTGACGTTCAAAACATTTTGGAGCCTCAATTCTAAGCCGTAATGCATGACACACTAAACTATCAAGTAGTCATCAGAACGTGCCTGTCAGATGTTCACAACTTCTACACACGACGCTAGAGGGTTGGCGCACTGAGCGGTGCATTAAGGACATAAGCCTTTTGTGTAGCAATGAGGACAATCCTCAAATCACGGACCCAGTCCGCAATATCCCTACCATCATCTTTCAACTGTATTTCTCTAGGAACATATAAAAATTCAAGGGAGCTATAGCGTGAGCTAGTAATCTACAACATAATTTTCCAAAGACACTACTGACTATGTTCATGATAATGAGTTCAATTAATCATATTACTTAAGAACTCCCACTCAAATTGACATCCCTCCGGTCATTCGAGTGATACATAATCCAAATTCACCAACTCAAGTCCGATCATCATGTGAGTTGAGGTGGTTTCAATGGTGAACATAATCATGTTGATCATATCTACTATATGACTCATGTTCGACCTTTTGGTCTCTTGTGTTCCAAGGCCATGGTTGTACATGCTAGGCTCGTCAAGTTTAACCCGAGTGTTCTGCATATGCAACACTGGCTTGCACCCGTTGTATGCGAACGTAGAGTCTATCACACCTGATCATCACGTGGTGTCTCGACACGACAAACTTTCACAATGGTGCACAGTCGGGGAGAACACAATTTATCTTGAAATTAAGTGAAGGATCACCTTGTAATGCTATCGTCGTCCTAAGCAAAACAAGGTGCATAAAAGGATTAACATCACATGCAAATCATAAGTGACATGATATGGCCATGAACTTGTGCTTTTCATCTCCATCTTGAAAGCACTGGCATGATCTCCATTGTCACCGGCATGACACCATGATCTCCATCAACGTGTGGCCATCTTGATGTGATCCGTTATCAACAACATCCAATGTCCATGATCATGAAACCGTGACCATCTATTGATCAATGAGCTAGCCAACTAGAGGCTCACTAGGGACATGTTGTGGTCTATGTGTTCACACATGTATTACGGTTTCTGGTTAACACAATTATAGCATGAACAATAGACAATTATCATGAACAAGGAAATACAATAATAACCATTTTATTATTGCCTCTAGGGCATATTTCCAACAGTCTCACACTTGCACTAGAGTCAATAATCTAGTTACATTGTGATGAATCGAACACCCATAGAGTTCTGGTGTTGATCATGTTTTGCTCATGAGAGAGGTTTAGTCAATGGATCTGCGACATTCAAATCCGTATGTACTGTACAAATATCTATATCTCCTTCCTGAATGTAATGACGAATGGAGTTGAAGCGGCTCTTGATGTGTCTTGTCTTCTTGTGAAACCTGGGCTCCTTCGCAAGGGCAACAGCTCCAGTGTTGTCACAGAATAGAGTCATCGGGCCCGATGCATTGGGAATCACTCCTAGGTCGGTGATGAACTCCTTCATCCAGACTCCTTCCATTGCTGCTTCCGAAGCAGCTATGTACTCCACTTCACATGTAGATGCCATCATGACACTTTGCTTGCTGCTGCACCAGCTGACTGCCCCTCCGTTCAAAATATACACGTATCCGGTTTACGACTTGGAGTCGTCCAGATCTGTGTCGAAGATAGCATCGACGTAACCCTTTATGATGAGCTCTTCGGCACCTCCATATACGATAAACATGTCCTTTGTCCTTTTCAGGTACTTCAGGATATTCTTGACCATTGTCCAGTGTTCCGCTCTGGGATCACTTTGGTACCTCCCTACCAAACTTATGGCAAGGTTCAGCTCAGGTGTGGTACACAACATGGCATACATAATAGAGCCTATGGCTGAAGCATAGGGGATGACACTCATCTCTTCTCTATCCTTTGCCATGGTCGGGCATCGAGTCGTAATCAATCTCACACCCTGTAACACAGGCAAGAACCCCTTCTTGGACTGATCCATATTGAACTTCTTCAATATCTTGTCAAGGTATGTGCTTTGTGAAAGACCTATGAGGCGTCTCGATCTATCTCTATAGATCTTGATGCCTAATATGTAAGCAGCTTCTCCAAGGTCCTTCATTGAAAAACACTTATTCAAGTAGGCCTTTATGCTTTCCAAAAGGTATATACTATTTCCCATCAACAATATGTCATCCACATATAATATGAGAAATGCTACAGAGCTCCCACTCACTTTCTTGTAAATACAGGGTTCTCCATAAACCTGTATAAACCCAAACCCTTTAATCACCTCATTAAAGCGAATTGACAAAACCTTACGGCTACATCATATATAGTTCTTCCTTAAGGAAGCCATTAAGGAATGTCGTTTTGACGTCCATTTGCCAGATTTCATAATCATAACATGCGGCAATTGCTAACATGATTCGGACAGACTTCAGCATCGCTACGGGTGAGAAAGTCTCATCGTAGTCAACTCCTTGAACTTGTCGATAACCCTTAGCGACAAGCCAAGCCTTACAGACAGTCACATTACCATACGCGTCAGTCTTCTTCTTAAAGATCCATTTATTTTCTATGGCTCGCTTATCATCAGGCAAGTCCACAAAAGTCCATACTTTGTTCTCACACATGGATCCTATCTCGGATTTCATGGCTTCAAGCCATTTGTTGGAATCCGGGCCCGCCATCGCTTCTTCATAGTTCGAAGGTTCACCGTTGTCCAACAACATGATCTCTAGGACAGGGTTGCCATACCACTCTGGTGCGGAACGTGTCCTAGTGGACCTTCGACGTTCAATAGTAACTTGATCTGAAGTTTCATGATCATTATCATTAACTTTCTCTCCAGCCGGTGCAGGCTCCACAAAAACAACTTCCTGTGTTGTGCTACTTTCCGGTTCGAGTGGAGGAACAATTACCTCATCAAGTTCTATTTTCCTCCCACTTACTTCTTTCGAGAGAAACTCTTTCTCTAGAAAGGATCCATTCTTGGCAACAAAGACTTTGCCTTCAGATCTGAGGTAGAAGGTATACCCAATAGTTTCCTTGGGGTATCCTATGAAGATGCACTTTTCCGCTTTGGGTTCAAGCTTCTCAGGTTGAAGTTTCTTCACATAAGCATTGCATCCCCAAATTTTTAGAAACGACAGCTTAGGTTTCTTTCCAAACCATAATTCATACGGTGTCGTCTCAACGGACTTTGACGGTGCCCTATTTAAAGTGAATGTGGCAGTCTCTAATGCATATCCCCAAAGTGATAGCGGTAAGTCGGTAAGAGACATCATAGATTGCACCATATCCAATAGAGTGTGATTATGACGTTTAGACACACCATTTCGCTGAGGTGTGCCAGGCGGCGTGAGTTGTGAAACAATTCCACATTTCCTTAGGTGCGTGCCAAACTCGTGACTCAAATATTCTCCACCACGATCAGATCATAGGCACTTTATTTTCCTATCACATTATTTCTCTACCTCACTCTAAAATTCCTTGAACCTTTCAAAGGGTTTAGACTTGTGTTTCATTAAGTAGACATACCCATATCTGCTCAAGTCATCAGTGAGGGTGAGAACATAACGGTAGCCACCGCTAGCCTTGACGCTCATTGGACCGCATACATCAGTATGTATTATCTCCAATAAGTCAGTTGCTCGCTCCATTGTTCCGGAGAACGGAGTCTTGGTCATCTTGCCCATGAGGCATGGTTCGCACGTGGCAAATGACTCGAATTCGAGACTCCAAAAGTCCATCAGCATGGAGCTTCTTCATGCGTTTGACACCAATATGACCAAGGCGGCAGTGCCACATGTAAGTGGGACTATCATTATCAACCTTACACCTTTTGGTACTCACACTATGGACATATGTAACATCACGTTTGAGATTCACCAGAAATAAACCATTGACCAGCAGGGCATGACCATAAAACATTTCTCTCATATAAATAGAACAACCATTATTCTCATATTTAAATGAGTATCCATCTTGCATTAAGAGAGATCTAGATACAATTTTCATGCACAAAGCTGGTACTAAATAACAATTATTGAGGTTTAAAACTAATCCCGAAGGTAGATGTAGAGGTAGCGTGCCGATGGCGATCACATCGATCTTGGAACCATTCCCGACGCGCATCGTCACCTCGTCCTTTGCCAGTCTCCGCTTATTCCGTAGCTCCTGCTTGGAGTTACAAATGTGAGCAACTGCACCCCTATCAAATACCCAGGAGCTACTACGAACGCTGGTTAGGTACACATCAATAACAAGTATATCACATATACCTTTAACGTTGTCGGTGTTCTTATCCGCTAAGTACTTGGGGCAGTTCCGCTTCCAGTGACCGGTACCCTTGCAATAAAAGCACTCAGTCTCAGGCTTGGGTCCATTCTTGTTCTTCTTCCCAGCAACTTGTTTACCGAGCATGGAAACAACTTTTCCGTCCTTCTTGAAGTTCTTCTTACCCTTGCCTTTCTTGAAACCAGTGGTCTTATTCACCATCAACACTTGATGCTCCTTTTTGATCTCGACCTCCGCTGATTTCAGCATCGAGTACAACTCAGGAATGGACTTCTCCATACCCTGCATGTTGTAGTTCATCACAAAGATCTTGTAGCTAGGTGTAACCAACTAGAGGATTCTGTCAATGACCGAGTCATCAGGGAGATTAACTCCTAGCTGAGTCAAGCGGTCGTGCAACCCAGACATTTTGAGTCTGTGCTCACTGATAGAACTGTTTTCCTCCATCTTACAACTGAAGAACTTGTCAGAGACATCATATCTCTCGACTTGGGCATAAGCTTGGAAAACCAGTTTCAGCTCTTGGAACATCTCATACGCTCCGTGTTGCTCAAAACGCTTTTGGAGCCCTAGTTCGAAATTGTCAAGCATGCCGCACTGAACAAGGGAGTAATCATCGGAGCATGACTGCCAAGCGTTCATAACGTCTTGGTCTGCTGGGAAAATGGGTGCGTCACCTAGCGGTGCATCAAGGACATACAACCTTTTGGAAGCTATGAGGATGATCCTCAAGCCATGGACCCAGTCCGCATAGTTGCTTCCATCATCTTTCAGCTTGGTTTTCTCTAAGAACGCGTTGAAGTTGAGGGTGACATTAGCGTTGGCCATTGGATCTACAATATAGATAGTAAAGACAATTTTAGACTAAGTTCATGGTAATTAAGTTCACATAATCAAATTATTTAATGAACTCCCACTTAGATAGACATCTCTCTAGTCATCCAAGTGACACATGATCCACGTCAACTAGTCCGTGTCTGATCATCATGTGAGACGGACTAGTCATCCATGGTGAACATCTCCATGTTGATCGTATCTTCTATATGACTCATGTTCGACCTTTCAGTCTTCTGTGTTCCGAGGCCATGTCTGTACATGCCAGGCTCGTCAAGTCAACCTAACTGTATCGCGTGTGTAAATCTGGCTTACACCCGTTGTATGCAAACGTTAGAACCTATCACACCCGATCATCACGTGGTGCTTCGAAACAATGATCCTTAGCAACGATGCACAGTTAGGGTGAACACATTTCTTGAAATTTTGTTGAGATATCATCTTATTTACTACCGTCATTCTAAGCAAATAAGATGTAAAGATGATAAACATCACATGCAATCAATATAGTGACATGATATGGCCAATATCATCTTGCTCCTTTGATCTCCATCTTCGGGGCACCATGATCATCACTATCACCTGCACGACACCACGATCTCCATCATCATGATCTTCATCATCGTGTCTTCATGAAGTTGTCTCGCCAACTATTACTTCTACTACTATGGCTAACGATTAGCAATAAACTAAAGTAATTACATGGCATTTACGATTGACACACAGGTCATACAATAAAATAAGACAACTCCTATGGCTCCTGCCGGTTGTCATACTCATCGACATGCAAGTCATGAATCCTATTACAAGAACATGATCAATCTCATACATCACAATGCATCACATCACATCCTTTGGCCATATCACATCACAAGGCACATGCTACAAAAACAAGTTAGACGTCCTCTAATTTGTAGTTGCAAGTTTTTACGTGGCTGCTATAGGTTTCTAGCAAGAACGTTTCTTACCTATGCAAAAACCACAACGTGATATGCCAATTGCTATTTACCCTTCATAAGGACCCTTTTCATCGAATCCAAACTGACTAAGGTGGGAGAGACAGACACCCGCTAGCCACCTTATGCAACAAGTGCATGTCACACAGTGGAACCGGTCTCACGTAAGTGTACGTGTAAAGTTGGTCCGGGCCGCTTCATCCCACAATACCATCGAATCAAGATAAGACTAGCAACGGCAAGCATATTAACAAGATCGACGCCCATAACAACTTGTGTTCTACTCGTGCATACATTCTACGCATAGACCTAGCTCTGATACCATTGTTGGGAGACGTAGTAGTAAATCAAAAAAATCCTACGATCACCAAGATCCATCTATGGAGAAACCAGCAACGAGTAAGGGGAGAGTGCATCTTCATACCTTTGAAGATCGCTAAGCGGAAGCGTTACAAGAACCCGGTTGATGGATTTGTACTTGTAGTGATTCAGATCGCGGTGGATTCCGATCTAAGCGTCGAACAACGGTGCCTCGGCGTTCAACACACGTGCAGCCCGATGACCTATCCTATGCCTTGATCTAGCAAGGAGGAAGGAGAGGTTGAGGGAGAGCTCTGGTAGCACGACGGTGTGGTGACAGTGGATCTACATGGACTCCGGCAGGGCTTCGCCAAGCGCTACGGAGAACGAGGAAGAGGAAGGGTAGGGCTGCGCTGAGAGAGAGAACTCATGTGTCTGGCAGCCCCAAAACCCTCCACTATATATAGGAGGAGGAGGAGGGAGGGCTGATCCCTAGGGTTCCCACCCTAGGGGCCGGTGGCAGCCCCAGATCCCATCTGGTGTGGCGGCCAGAGGGAGAGAGGGGAGGTCGGCGCCCTAGGTGGGCCTTGGGCCCATCTGAGCCTAGGGTTTGCCCCTCTCCTCTCTTGTTATGCCTTGGGCCCTTGTGGGGGGGCGCACCATCCCATGTAGGGTCTGGTTCCCTCCCACTTGCACCCATGCAGCCCTCTGGGGCTGGTGGCCCCACTTGGTGGACCCCCGGAACCCTTCCGGTGGTCCCGGTACGTTATCAGTAATCCCCGAAACACTTTCGGTGACCAAAACTTCACTTCATATATATGAATATTTACCTTTGAACCATTCCAGAACTCCTCGTGACGTACGGGATCTCATCCGGGACTCCGAACAACCTTCGATAACTGTCATGGATGTGTCACGGCAGATGTCCGGGTGAACGGACTTAGGTTCGGGGCAAAGACGCAACTATGTGGCCGCTTGAAGGGATTGATCAGAATCGAGAGACACGGAGTTTACCCAGGTTCGGCCCCTCCAATGGAGGTAAAAGCCTACGTCCTGCTTGTATGGTATTGATGATGAAGGAGATCTCTCGGTTACAATGGTGTTGTCTGCTACCTCTAATCACAAGAGCCTCTAATCTGTCCATCTCTAATCTCTTGTGTTGTCTAAACTTGTGTACTTGTGAATCTTGTCCCTCTAGGGGTGCTCTACCCCTCCTTATATAAGTGGAGAGGGTAGGTTTACAAATAGAGTCCTACTAGGAGTAGGATTAGGACTAGTCTCTCTAGAATCCTATTCCGGGTCTTGTTTCCTTCGGCAGGGAGTCTTTCTCTCTTTGGTCCTTCTCTTGTGAGCCGCCTGGCGCCGGCTTACATGCCGGATCTTGGGCCTAGTCGTCCTGCGACCCGCCTGTCGGGTCATTAATAAAATGTCATGTCTTTGCCGGGTCTCCTATGAGTCTCGAGGCCGGGTCATACTGCGGGGTATATCCCCAACATTGGCCCCCAGGTTAGCTTGAATTTATTCATGCTAAGCTCCTGAAATAAGAGTAACAAATATGTTAAGTGACCGGGTTGCTCCTTTGGCCGGCTTATAAAATTGCTCCTCAAAAATCCGAGTCTTTTCTGCATATGAATGAGTCGTCTTGATAATCATCTTGCTTTTCAATGTCCTTTGAAAAATATTGAGAATAGAACCCCCATATGCCATTGAGTCGGCTTCCAATATTCTTGGCGGGTCATCTCGCCGAGTCATAAGCATTGATGATGTCGGGTCATTATCGTTGGTGACATCGGGTCAAATAACTAGAATTCGGCTGACTTGATAAACATATTGGGATGAAAATCCATCTGATGTAAAACCGGACTTCCATTGTTGTGAAGCAGGGCGGCTTATATAAAATCTGGCGGGTTACGCTCTTTTGATAACGTCGGGTCATAAGTGTTGGTGATGCCGGGTCTAATAACTAAACACCATAATTAACATCTTGGAAATTCTCCTCAAAGTTTTTGATATGTCCATATTACCTGTAGCCCCCAAGCTCTAAGATTATCCATGATAACTTGGTGCTTTGCAATAATATTTGGACTGTGTAGCCCCCAAGTGTCGGGTTGTCCTGCCTGCAGCAACCTGGGACTTATAATTGTCTTATACCTTATGAAACTTTAGCAGGTGTAGCCCTCAAGGGCCGGCTCATCAGAATATGATGCGCCGGGTCTTCAATTGAACCTCATAATCTGTTAAACAGTTGAATACTGTAGCCCCCAAGTGCCGGGTTAGTAAGAATTGCTGGGTTGGGACTTAGAAAAATATAGAAAGGCCGGCTCATCTCCTTGAGATACTAGGGTCTTGCTGATAATGTAATGATTTGAACACCGGCTTGCATTAGCCCCCATGTGTCGTGGTGCATGCTTGCAACGACATGGGACTTGCATATTTGATATAAACTGGACTTAAATAGTGTAGCCCCCAAGTGTCGGGTCGTCTGCCTGTGGCGACTCAGGACTACGCAAGAATAATATGACTCACCACAATTTGTTGAATGAATCCTTGACTGTGGTTGTAATATAACCCGGAATGAATATCCTTGGATAATTCCTTTGTCTTTGACATGAAATCCCTGCTCGTGGTTGCGGTGCAACCCGGCAAATATATGTTGGAGAAATCCATGAGTGTTGTAGATTACTACAGAGCATATTTGAAGAAATCCGAGAACCGGTCAATTAGATGACACGGCATTATATCTGACGGGGCGGCTCTTGAAAAATAATAAATTCTCCAAGCTGGCTTGAATACCCAATCATTTAGTACTGGTTATGATAAACCATGAAGATCCAGCCAAGTTGGCTATTAAAGATCCATTTGCTCTTTGCAGAACTTTTTCATCATACTTAACATCGGCTCATCTTAAGAGATAAAACCTGCAAAAATAAACAAGACAGAATATATTCTGTATTGTTGTAAGGGTGGCTTGAAAAAGCACAACCCCGAGATGTTATATCTTTCATAACGTTGCTCCTTCTTTCATAATCTTGCTCTGACCCGGTTTGATAAGCCGGCATGACATGTGAATATGATGAAATGTATGATGCAATGTATGATGCAATGTATGATGCAATGTATGATGCTATGTATGATGCAATGTATGACGCAATGTATGATGCAATGTTTACTTGTCAACATTTTTGGCGTGAAAGCCGGCTGTTAGGGTTAGATAAGCTACACCCGTAGGTGGGAAGCCCCCTTCGACAACCAAAGTTGACTTGTCAACTTTTTTGGCATAAAGCCGGTTGTTAGGGTCAGATAAGCTATACCCGAAGGTAGGAAGCCCCCTTCGACAGCCAATGTTGACTTGTCAACATTTTTGGCATGAAAGTCGGTTGTTAGGGATAGATAAGCTACACCTGGAGGTGGGAAGCCCCCTTCGACAACCAAAGTTGACTTGTCAACTTTTTTGGCATAAAGCCTATTGTTAGGGTTAGATAAGCTATACCCGAAGGTAGGAAGCCCCCTTCGACAGCCAATATTGACTTGTCAACATTTTTGGCGTGAAAGCCGGTTGTTAGGGATAGATAAGCTACACCCGAAGGTGGGAAGTCCCCATTCAACAACCAAAGTTGACTGAGTCAACTTTGTGCACCGTCTTGTAAGTCGCCATCTTGTAAACCGCCATCTTGTATGAAGAAACGACGGAAGCTCCAAGTGAATTTATGATGATCCAATAAATTCGGGCACCCGTGTTTGAATGGTGCATCATGGCGGTTCGTCTTCTTGGGCAACTTTTTTAATCTTTCGCCAATAATGTCATAGCCCCCTGGATCAGGTTAACTTTGACATGACCCGAGGTTCTCGTTGAAAACGACCAAATGTGTCTCGCCATGTCTGTAGCCCCCGAGTCTTAAGTTGACTCGAAGAGGTGGCTTGAGAATCTCCACTTGAAAGTTTGAGGCTGGCCGTGGCCGGTTATAGACGATCTCGTATAATTTGTTTCAATAATCCGGTCGATGGTTCGTCTCGGCTGGTTGTTGAAGTGAACCAAACTATAATGGCGGCGACTTGTGCGCCTGTCCGTTGGGCGGTTCGTATAGGCGAGCACTGCACCGATATGTCAATGTAGATTGGCCCACCGGGTGGCGATTCAGAACCGTCTGTTGGGCAGCTCATATTGGTAAATGCACCCCCTGGCGTGTTGATGTAGACATACAGGCCAACCACGATATTGTAAGTCGGTGATATTTGTGAAAGATGCCACGGCATTGTAAGCCGACACAGATGGGGAGAGACGGCCACGGCATTGTAAGCCGGCACGGATGGCGAGAGACGGCCATGGCGTTGTAAGCCAGCGCGGCGGCAAGAGACGGCCACGGCGTTATAAGTTGGCACGGTGGCGAGGGACGTCCACAGCGTTGTAAGCCGGCACGGATGGGGAACGACGGCCATGGTGTTGTAAGCTAGCGCAGCAGCAAGAGACGGCCATGGTGTTGTAAGCCAATGCGGATGGCGACAGACGACCACGTCATTGTAAGCCGGCGCGGTCGTGGCGTCAGAAGCCGGTGCGCGAGTCCATTGAGTAATGCGACACGGACAAACACCAGTACAAAATGACGCTAGTGCACGCTCCTCCTCTGCATTTTAATGATGCCTTGTAATGAAGAATCGTCCTGCCTTTTATTGCAAGAAACAGAGTAATTACCCTTGCACAAATAATATGTACAGAAAATAGACAGGATGAATATCACCTGATATTTTTGCGTTAGATAAATATGGACATTGGTGTTGGATAATACTAGACGTAGTCAGAGGACCGTGTTTTTTACCTACCAACCCCTCCCCTCACTCTCTTTCCCATCCAGTCGCTTCTCAATTCCCCTCCGTCCCCACGTGCAACAGAAGGCAGAGGAGGTGGACTTGGGGTGAAGCAAGGAGAGGCGGATGGTGCGGCGGCGGGCTGTGGTGTGCCAGCGGGCGAAGCAGCGGGCGGTGGGGCCAGGGCAGAGGGTGAGGCGGGGCTGGCTCAGAGTGGGCGCAGCAGCGGGGTGATTCAGGCTTGAGGCGCCGGAGGCTGCGGCAGAGCAGTGGACGCGGGCAGGCATGCTACGGTCAACGGTGCAATGCCGGCTCGGGGCGAGGCGAGACGTCTCGGAGGCCGTAGCCACTGTCCACGACAGGTTGGAAGGCTCGGTCGCCGGCGGCTCAAAACGCCACGCCGGCTATACCAGCTGGTCGATGACGGGGGCGGGTCAATGAAAGGCAGAGATGAGACCACCTTGAACCGGAGGCGATGGTAGGGGAGTCCCGGAGCAGCGGCTGGTCGTAGGTGGAGGCGATGGTTGGGGCCAGCGGCCGGCCTGGCTAGCAAGTGAAAAACGGCAGAGGCACACGTGGCTGCGGCAGTAAGGCGGCTTGTGGGCGTGGCAAGGCAAGGTGATGCACGGCAGCGGAGCTGGCGCAGTGGCTTGGTGATGGAGGCGCAAAAGGCAGCTGGAACCGAGTCCGTGGTGGTCAAGCATGGAGGCCGCCATGGCGTGGCGACTCGGCCTGGGCGGCTCGGTAGCACCTGCTTGCTACGACGGAGCGGGGTGTGCGGAGGAAAGGCGTGTAAGTCGGCGAGCGGAATCGAAGACAACGCCTGGCCATGGCGGAAGCTGCGTCCGTCACCGAGATGCAGTCCGACTCCTCATAGTTTCACATGATCAAGGAAATAGGAGTATTGTTTTCAAGTAGTACTCGTTGATGAATTTAGCTTCGGTTCTTCCCGCGAGCAGTAGCATCTAGACTTTATTAAAAGCACTGCTATCGATCGATAGTGGCAGCAGCTTTAGCCGATCACTTTGTGCAACTGCCTCGGTATTTTGTCCCTTATGCTTTGGTGGATAGAGTAGTAGTTGGATACGGACACTACTCATGTCGATACTTGTACCCGAAAATCTTGACTGGCTAAAATCGGCGACTTGTTGCGGCACACAAAATCGATCCGGCTTCAATTTGATAGATCACGCTGGCCCGTGTGGCAGCTGCGAGTCAACTACGGGGATTGGTCCGTATGGGTGTTGCACATGGTCGCCATCGCTGAAAACTTCTCTAATCAGATTTATGCTTTCTCTCAAACTTTTCTCAATCCAAACTGACAAACTCGGCGTTGATGTAGATCCTTTCGTCTTGGCTTTATTTATCGAGCGAATCGTGAACTTCTCGATCCCTAGGGAAATCCTCCAAAAACACAACATCACCGTGTGGAGCCCCATGGTGGGCGCCAACTATCGTGGATTTGTCATGATAGATGTCCGGGTGAACGGACTTAGGTTCGGGGCAAAGATGCAACTACGTGGCGGCTTGAAGGGGTTGATCGGAATCAGAGTTTACCCAGGTTCGGCCCCTCCAATGGAGATAAAAGCCTACATCATGCTTGTCTGGTATTGATGATGAAGGAGATCTCTCGGTTACAATGGTGTTGTCTGCTACCTCTAATCACCAGAGCTTCTAATCTGTCTATCTCTAATCTCTTGTGTTGTCTAAACTTGTGGACTTGTCAATCTTGTCCCTCTAGGGGTGCTCTACCCCTCCTTATATAAGTGGAGAGGGTAGATTTACAAATAGAGTCCTACTAGCAGTAGGACTAGGACTAGTCTCTCTAGAATCCTATTCTGGGTATTGTTTCCTTCGGTAGGGAGTCTTTCTCTCTTTGGGCCTTCTCTTGTGAGCCGCCTGGCACCGGCTTACACGCCGGGTCTTCGGCCTGGTCGTCCTGCGACCCGCCTACCGGGTCATTAATAAAATTTCATGTCTTTGTCGGGTCTCCTGTGAGTCGCCAGGCTGGGTCATACCGCGGGGTATATCCCCAACAGTAACCACGTACACTATTTCCCTATAACCCTAGTGGCATCGAACCTTAAGTGTGTAGACCCTACGGGTTCGGGAGGCATGTAGACCTGACTGAGACACCTGTCCGGTCAATAACCAACAGCGGGATCTGGATACCCATGTTGGCTCCCACATGCTCCACGATGATTTCATCGGATGAACCATGATGTCGGGGATTCAATCAATCCCGTATAAAATTCCCTTTGTCTACCGATATGACACTTGCCCGAGATTAGATCGCCGCTATCCCTATACCTTGTTCAATCTTGTTACCGGCAAGTCTCTTTACTCGTTCCGTAACACATCATCCCGTGGCTAACTCCTTAGTCACATTGAGCTCATTATGATGATGTCTTACCAAGTGGGCCTAGAGATACCTCTCCGTCACACGGAGTGACAAATCCCAGTCTCGATTCGTCCCAACCCAATAGACACTTTCGGAGATACCTGTAATGTACCTTTATAGCCACCCAGTTACGTTGTGACATTTGGCACACCCAAAGCATTCCTACGGTATCCGGGAGTTGCACAATCACATGGTCTAAGGAAACGATACTTGACATTAGAAAAGCTTTAGCAGACAAACTACACGATCTTGTGCTATGATTAGGATTGGGTCTTGTCCATCACATCATTCTCCTAATGATGTGATTCCATTATCAACGACATCCAATGTCCATGATCATGAAACAGTGACCATCTATTGTTCAACGAGCTAGCCAACTAGAGGCTCACTAGGGACATGTTGTGGTCTATGTGTTCACACATGTATTATGGTTTCTGGTTAACACAATTATAGCATGAACAATAGACAATTATCATGAACAAGGAAATACAATAATAACCATTTTATTATTTCCTCTAGGGCATATTTCCAACACTTTCATCAATGTTGCCCCTAGGACAACACATCGATGATGAGCATTAGCACCGACCAGTCGTTTTGGAGGTGCCAATGATAGGGTCCTAAGGGTTCGACTAGTGGATTATCACCGACCGGCCAAAACAGATTGAATGGGAGGGACGTAACTTGGTCTTAGTTTACTATTCTGCCCCTACTGAATCCTAGTGATCTTCCGGTTAACTTGGAATCCAGATGTGATGTTCGATGGCGGGCTGATTTTGTAACTTCTTATTCAAGAGAGGTAATTTTAAGCACATTTTAAATGTGGTATGCTTTGCGACCTTGTATCTCCTATGTATGCCTTGATCTTGTAACAAACAACGATAATATAGAATCGTCTGAATCTTCATTGATAATTGGAGGTGGTCCAACTAGGGTCGAACTTGATGTAGATATCGTAGAAGACAATCAAGAGAATAAGGTGACACTTGTTCATAGAGGATCATGATTAATTCACTGATAAAAGGGCTTTGGAAAATTGTCTTGATTGACTAACTTTCAAGAAACATGAATGTTTGCGTGAATTTGAGGAGCATGTAACACATTTCTAAGGGCAACAGAATCATGTGAGCCAAAAAGTTTAGCATGACCAACGTGAGAAATTTGCAAACCTATTCTATTTCCCAACTTGAAATGGTGTTGCCTTAGAGCTTGTGCATCGCCAGGCGGTCAAGGTCGCTAGTGAGGTGGTTGATGGCACCCGTGTCAATATACTAGTTGTTGTCGAAATACATGTGCACCTTCATGTTTCTACCATGGTACTCTTCTGCTTGCTAGTAGGCGTGACAGGAGGCTTGAAGTGGTTGCTACACTTGAGTGCCTCGTGCCCAAATTTCTTGTAGATTTCGCATTGGGATGGTATGGGTTGCCAAGACCACCACCACCACCATTCCTGTCGCATCCACCATTACCTCCATGAACACCATTGCCACCATCAAAAGAGTTGGGGTCAAGACAAGTTGTTGCTCGTGGCATGATGCTCCTGTCACCCCTTCAAGATTGGAAGTCTCGCATAGAAGTCGTTACGATTGACGTTCTCATTGAAGATTGTGAGTGAGTCCATGAGAGGATCATACTCTGAACCCAAACCAGTGAGGATGTAACCGATGATCTTTTCGTCAGGCAGTGGATATCCAACCGAGGCCATGTAATTGAAGTAGCCCATCATCTTGTGAAAATAGTCAATGGTGGACATGTCCTTTTTCTTGGTCTGCGACAGTGTTAACGAATACATGCCCTATTCTAAGCGGCGAACATGACGCCTAGTACAACTCACGCCTGGGTTGATGAGGTGGCACAAGGCATATGTCCAAGAACTTTCTCCGAAATGGAGGAGAGAAGCGTGTCGAGCACGCCCTGGTCAGTCTGCCTCCAAGCAACACAGGCAAGATTGGGAACCTGGCAAGCCGCATCACTAGTGCCCTTGGTAATGATATGCGATGGTGTAGGTTGGTACCTTCGAGGTGCCCAAAGATATTAGCGCAAGACAGATTCGACATAACCTGGGCCTTCCACAATTCGGGTGATCCAAACTATGATAAGATCGACGAAGGACATCAAGGAGACGGTGGCAGCAAGGGCATAGACTATGGTGTCGGCTTGTCATGAAGTTAAGCCGGCGAAGGTGGTGGACATGGTGTCGAGCGAAACAAATGAGGTGGTATCCAGCCAAGTTGTGAGAATTGCTGGAATTGTATCCATATATGGCCCAGCCCAATAACCAGTTTCAGAATTTTTGATAAATCCTAGAGGCCCACTAAGCCAATTTGTGCAAGGCAAGAGGTGGTACTAAAGTTTAGTCCCACATTGTTAGTTTGGTAGGGTTGGGCTTCCTTATAAGGGAGGATATTTCCCCACATGTATGAGCATGAGAACAAGAGAGACATACATGTGTGCTCCTCCTCCGCCGCCCGCCTCGCCACGCCACGCCTCGTCATGATGCGACGCGCCGCGGGTTGCGGGAATGAGCCGAGTCGATGTCTAAATTTTTGCCGCACACGAATGGTATATGAAAGGTCACTCGGGAGATGAAAGGCTTAGTTGTAGTGGAGATTGAATACGAATGTTGCACCCTTTGGCTGTGATAAGTATTTTGGGGAGCGCTTTGCGCGACTACTGGCTTCTTCATCACGGATGCCACGGACACCGACAACCACTTCCCAGACGATGACTTCTTCCTCGACGTCAACAACCTCTTCGACAACATGGCCGGTGACGACATCAACGCCAATCTCACTGCTGCTGCTAAAACTCAGTACGTGTTTGTGTTCGTTTTGTTTGAGTTCTTTCCATGATTTGTTATTCTAGTCTCTGTACTAGATATGTTTCATACATACCTATCACTTCAGAAGCTATCTGCATACTCTCTGTATGATTGCATGACTTGTCTTATAACCGCTATGATATTCATGATTTATCTATTGGGGAACGTTGCATGGGAAACAAAAAATTTCCTATGCACATGCAGATCTATCCATGGTGATGAGCATCTACGAGAAGGAGAGTGGATCTACGTACCCTTGTAGATCGCTAAGCAAGAAGCGTTAAGAAACGTGGTTGGTGTAGTCGAACGTCTTCATGATCCAAATAGCCGTGCGTCCCGTGATCCAATCACGATCCGTCCCGCGATCCAATCACGATCCGTCCCGCGAACTTGATCACGATCTGTCCCACGAACTTTATCACGATCCTTCCGATCTAGAGCCGAACGGACGGCACCTCCGCGTTCAGCACACGTACAGCTTGATGATGATCTCCGCCGTCTTGATCCAGCAAGAAGGAGCAGAGAGGAAGAAGAGTTCTCCGGCAGCGAGATGGCGCTCTGGCGATGGTGGTGGAGCAATTCTGACAGGGCTTCGCCTAAGCACTGCAGAAATCCGATCTAGAGGACAAACTATGGACTAGAGGGTAGGGTTGCACGTGGCTGAAAATCTTGTGCAAAACCCCTAAAACCCTCTAGTATATATAGGAGGAGAGGAGGAGAGGATGCAGACTTGGCTTCCAAGCCAAGGAGGTTCGGCCGAACCAGGAGGGAGGAATCCTCCTCCTCCACTCCTAGTAGGATTAAGACTCCTTCCTAATTTAGCCTTTTTTGCCTTTTTCCACCTTTTTCCTTTTGGGCTTTTCTTCCCAACTGCATGGGCCTTGTGTGGGACTTCCACCAGCCCACTAGGGGATGGTATTCATCCTCCCATAGCCCATGTAGCCTCTTGGGTCGAAATACCCCTCCCGATGGTCTCCCGATACACTACCGACACTCCCGGTACATTACCGATTAGCCCGAAACTTTTCCGGCGACCAAAACATGATTCCTATATATCAATATTTACCTCCGAACCATTCCGGAGCTCCTCGTGACATCCGGGATCTCATCCGGGACTCTGAACAACCTTCGGTCACCACCATACATAACTCTATACTACTGAAACGTCACCAAACCTTAAGTGTGCAGACCCTGCGGGTTTGAGAACTATGTAGACATGACCGAGACACTTCTTCGGTCAATAACCAATAGCGGGACCTGGATGCCCATATTGGTTCCTACATATTCTACAAAGATATTTATCGGTCGAACCTCTATGTCAAGGATTCAGTTAATCACGTATGATGTTCCCTTTGTTCTTCGGTATGTTACTTGCCCGAGATTCGATCGTCGGTATCTCCATACCTAGTTCAACCTCATTATCGGCAAGTCTCTTTACTCGTTCCGTAATACAAGATCCCACAACTAACACTTAGTCACATTGCTTGCAAGGCTTATTGTGATGTTGTATTACCGAGTGGGCCCTGAGATACCTCTCCGTTCACACGGAGTAACAAATCCCAGTCTTGATCCATGCCAACTCAACAGACACCCTCGGAGATACCTGTAGAGCACCTTTATAGTCGCCCAGTTACGTTGTGACGTTTGATACACACAAGGCACTCCTCTGATGTTCATGAGTTGCATGATCTCATGGTGATAGGAACACATACTTGACATGCAGAAATCAGTAGCAATAAACTGACACGGTCATATGCTATGTTTGTAGTTTGGGTCTTGTCCATCACATCATTCTCCTAATGATGTGATCCCATTATCAAATGACATCACATGTCAATGGCCAGGAAACCTTGACCATCTTTGATGAACGAGCTAGTTCACTAGAGGCATACTAGGGACAAAGTGTTGTCTATTTACCCACACATGTAATGTGTTTCCAATTAATACAATTATAGCATGGATAATAAACGATTATCATGAACAAGGAAATATAATAATAAACACTTTATTTATTGCCTCTAGAGCATATTTCCAATAGTCTCCCACTTGCACTAGAGTCAATAATCTAGCTCACATCACTATGTGATTTACATTGTAATGAATCGAACACCCATGCAGTTCTGGTGTTGATCATGTTTAGCCCTTGGAAGAGGTTTAGCCAACGGGTCTGCAATATTCAGATCCGTGTGCACTTTGCAAATATTTATGTCCTTCTCCTCTATGTAATCATGGATGGAGTTGAAGCGTCGCTTTATGTGTCTGGTCCTCTTGTGAAACCTTGGTTCCTTGGCCAGAGCAATGGCACCAGTGTTGTCACAGAACAGGTTCATTGGATTCAGTGCACTGGGCACTACTCCAAGATCTGTCATGAAGTGCTTCATCGAAACACCTTCCTTCACCGCCTCCGAGGCTGCGATGTACTCCGCTTCACATATAGAATCGGCTACCACGCTCTGCATCGAACTGCACCAGCTTACCGCTCCCCCATTGATAATAAATACGTATCTGGTTTGTGACTTAGAGTCATCCGGATCAGTGTCAAAGCTTGCATCGACGTAACCCTTTACGACGAGCTCTTCATCACCTCCATAAATGAGAAACATTTCCTTAGTCCTTTTCAAGTACTTAAGGATATTCTTGACCGCTGCCCAGTGTTCCATTCCAAGATCACTTTGAAACCTTCCGGCCATACTTATGCTAAGGCTGACATCTGGTCTTGTGCACAGCATTGCATACATGATAGTGTTGGAAATATGCCCTAGAGGCAATAATAAATTAGTTATTATCATATTTCCTTGTTCATGATAATCGTTTATTATCCATGCTATAATTGTATTGATCGGAGACTTAAATGCATGTGTGGATACATAGACAAAACCATGTCCCTAGTATGCCTCTAATGGACTAGCTCGTTGATCAAAGGATGGTTAAGGTTTCCTAGCCATGGACATGAGATGTCATTTGATAACGGGATCACATCATTAGGAGAATGATGTGATGGATAAGACCCAAACTACAAACATAGCATATGATCGTGTCAGTTTATTGCTACTGTTTTCTGCATGTCAAGTATATGTTCCTATGACCATGAGATCATGCAACTCATGGATATCGGAGGAGTGCCTTGTGTGTATCAAACATCGCAACGTAAATGGGTGACTATAAAGGTGCTCTACAGGTATCTCCGATGGTGTCTGTTGAGTTGGCATGGATCGAGACTGGGATTTGTTACTCCGTGTAACGGAGAGGTATCTCGGGGCCCACTCGGTAATGCAACATCACAATAAGCCTTGCAAGCAATGTGACTAATTGTTAGTTGCGGGATCTTGTATTACGGAATGAGTAAAGAGACTTGCCGGTAACGAGGTTGAACTAGGTATGGAGATACCGACGATCGAATCTCGGGCAAGTAACATACCGAAGAACAAAGGGAACGATATACGGGATTAACTGAATCCTTGACATAGAGGTTCGACCGATAAAGATCTTCGTAGAATATGTAGGAACCAATGTGGACGTACAGGTCCCGCCATTGGTTATTGACCATAGAGGTGTCTCGGTCATGTCTACATAGTTCTCGAACCCGCAGGGTCTGCACACTTAAGGTTCGGTGACGTTCCGGTAGTGTAGAGTTATGTATGGTGGTGACCGAAGTTTGTTCGGAGTCCCAGATGAGATCCCGGATGTCATGAGGAGCTCCGGAATGGTCCGGAGGTAAAGATTCATATATAGGAAGTCCCAGTTTGGTTTCCGGAAAAGTTTCGGGCTCATCGGTAGTGTACCGGGAGTGCCGGTAGTGTACCGGGAGTGCCGGTAGTGTACCGGGAGGCCTCCGGGAGGGGTATTTCGACACCAAGAGGTCCATGGGCTGTGGGATAATAATAACCAGCCCTTAGTGTTCTGGGAAAACATCCACAAAGGCCCATGGCGCAGGAGAGAAAGTCCTAAAGCAAAAAGTGGAAAATCAGCCAATAGGAGGCAATCCTACTCCAACTAGGATTGGAGGTGAAGTAGGATTGCTTCCCACCTCCTATTTCGGCCGACCCAAAGGCTTTGGCTGCCCCTCCTCTCCTCTCCTCCTATATATACTAGCGGATTGGGTGGTTTTTGGACAGAATTTCCGGCCACGTGCTACCCGTTTCACCGGTGCACAGTTTCTCCTCTAGATCGGTTTTCCGCAGCGCTTAGGCGAAGCCCTGCCGGAATCACTCCACCACCATCACCGGAGCGCCGTCACGCTGCCAGTGAACTCTCTCTCCTCTCCACCTCCTCTTGCTGGATCAAGACGGTGGAGATCGTCATCAAGCTGCACGTGTGCTGAACGCGGAGGTGCCGTCCGTTCGGCACTAGATCGGAAGGACCGTGATCGAGATCGCGAGACGGTTCGTGATGAGATCGCGGAACAGATCGTGATGAGTTCGCGAGACAGATCGTGATCAAGATCGTGAGACGGATCGTGATGAGATCGCGGGACGGATCGTGATGAGATCGCGGGACGGATCGTGATGAGTTCACGGGACGGATCGTGATTGGATCGCGGGACGGATCGTGATGAGATCGCGGGACGCTCGGCGATTTGGATCGCGAAGATGTTCGACTACACCAACCGCGTTTCTTAACGCTTCCCGCTTAGCGATCTACAAGGGTATGTAGATCCACTCTCCCTCTCATAGATGCTCATCACCATGGATAGGTTTGCGTGTGCGTAGGAAAATTTTTGTTTCCCATGCGACGTTCCCCAACAGTGGCATCATGAGCTAGGTTGATGGTTCGATGAGATCTCGAGTAGAACACAAAAGGTTTGTGGGCATTGATGCTTAGACTGCTTCCTCCCTTGGTCGGATTTTGGTTCAGCGGGATTGTGAGATGAAGCGGCCCGGACCAACATTACTCGTACGCTTACGAGAGACCGGTTCCCTCGACGCAACTTGTTGCTTAGATGGCTTGCGGGTGACAGTTTCTCTCACTTTAGTTGGATCGGATCCGACAAAGGCGGTCCTTGAGAAGGTTGAAAAGCAATCTATGTATCACCGTTGTGGTTTATGCGTAGGTGAGAATCGTTCTTGCTAGATACCCATAGCAGCCACGTAAAACATGCAACAACAATTAGAGGACGTCTAACTTGTTTTTGCAGGGTATGTTGTGATGTGATATGGCCAATTACATGATGAGATATATGTGATGTATGAGATGATCATGTGATGTATAGAATTTCATGACTTGCATGTCATTGAGTACGGCAACCGGCAGGAGCCATAGGGTTGTCTTTAATTATTTTATGACCTGCGTCTCAATCATTAAGCGCTATGTAATGCTTTACTTTATCGCTAAGCGGTAGCAATAGAAGTAGAAGCAGGGCTGGCGCCACAACCCCAATGGCAACACATTGATGGAGATCAAGATGATGGAGATCATGGTGTTGTGCCGGTGACGATGGAGATCATGCCGGTGTTTCGAAGATGGAGATCTTAAACACAAGTTCATGGCCATATCATGTCACTTATGAATTGCATGAGATGTTAATCCTTTTATGCACCTTGTTTTGCTTAGTACAGCGGTAGCATTATAAGGTGATCCCTCACTTGAATTTCAAGATGAACTGTGTTCTCCCCGAGTGTGCACCGTTGCGAAAGTTCGTCATGTTGAGACACCACGTGATGATCGGGTGTGATAGACTCTACGTTCACATACAACGGGTGCAAGCCAGATTTGCACGCGCAGAACACTCAGGTTAAACTTGACGAGCCTAGCATGTACAGACATGGCCTCGGAACACGAGAGACCGAAAGGTCGAACATGAGTCATATAGTAGATATGATCAACATAATGATGTTCACCATTGCAGCCACCTTAACTCACGTGATGATCAGACTTGAGTTGGTGAATTTGGATCATGTATCACTCGAATGACCCGAGGGATGTCAATTTGAGTGGGAGTTCTGAAGTAATATGATTAATTGAACTCATTATCATGAACATAGTCAATAGTGTCTTTGCAAATTATGTTGTAGATTACTAGCTCGCGCTGTAGCTCCCTTAAATTTTTATATGTTCCTAGAGAAATAGGGTTGAAAGATGTTGGTAGCAATATTGCGGACTGGGTCCATGATCTGAGGATTGTCCTCATTGCTGCACAGAAGGCTTATGTCCTTAATGCACCGCTCGGTGCGCCACCCCCTCTAGCGTCGTCTATAGATGTTGTGAACATCTAACAGGCACGTTTCGATGACTACTTGATAGTTTAGTGCGTCATACATTACAGCTTAGAATTGAGGCTCCGAAACGTTTTGAACGTCATGGAACATATGAGATGTTCTAGGAGCTGAGATTGTGATCTTAGGCTCGTGCCCGTGTTGCGAGATATGAGATCTCCAACAAGATTCTTTGCCTGTAAGATGAAGGAGAATAGCTCAATCGTTGAGCATGTATTCAGATTGTCTGGGTACTACAATCGCTTGAATCAAGTGGGAGTTGATCTTCCAGATAAGATAGTGATCGATATAGTTCTCCAAGTCACTGTCACTAAGCTACTAGAACTTGGTGATGAACTATAAGTTGCCAGGGATAGAAATAATGATTCCTGAGCTGTTCGCGATGTTTGACACCGCGGAGGTAGAAATCAAGAAGGAGCGTCAAGTGTTGATGGTTAATCAAACCACTAGTTTTGAGAAGGGCAAGAGCAAGGAGGGAAACTTCATGGATAGCAAGTCAGTTGCTGCTCCAGTGAAGCAACCCAAAGTTGAACTCAAACCCGAGACTCAGTGCTTCTATTATGAGGTGAGCGGTTGCTGAAGCGGAACAACCCTAGATACTTGGTAGATAAGAAGGCTGGCAACATTAATGGAAGTATATTTGATATACGAGTTATTAATGTGTACCTTGCTAGTACTCTTAGTAGCACCTGGGTATTGGATACCGGTTCGGTTGTTAATGTTAGTAACTCGAAATAAAAGCTACGGAATAAACGGAGAACTAGCTAAATATGAGGTGACGATATGTGTTGGAAGTGTTTCCAAGGTTGATGTGATCAACATCGCACGCTCTCTCTACCTTCAGGATTAGTGACGAACCTAAATAAATGTTATTTGGTGTTTTGCGTTGAGCATGAACATGATTAGATCATGTTTATTGCAGTACAGTTATTCATTTAAGTTAGAGAAAATGGTTATTCTGTTTACATGAATAATACCTTCAATGGTCACGCACCCAGTGAGAATGGTTTGTTGAAGTCTTGATCGTAGTAATACACATGTTCATAGCATTGATGTCAAAAGATACAAAGTTAATAATGATAGTACCACATACTTGTGGCACTGCCACAAAATGTCATATTGGTATAAAGCGCATGAAGAAACTCCATGCTGATGGATCTTTGGACTCATTCGATTTCGAATCGGTTGAGACATGCGAAACATGCCTCTTGGGCAAGATGACTGAAGGACCCCGTTGGATGGAGCGGGCAAGTGATTCATTGGAAATGATACATGTTGATGTATGCAATCTAGTGAGTCTTGTAGCGTGCAGTGGATATCGTTATTTTCTTACCTTCACTGATGATTTGAGTAGATATAGTGTATATTTACTTAATTAAACACAAGTCTAAATCGTTTGAAAGGTTCAAGAAAATTCAGAGTGAAGTTTAAGATCATCGTGACAAGAAGATAAAAATGACTGCGATATGATCGTGGAGGTGAATATCTGAGTTACGAGTTTGGCATACAACTTAAGACAATGTGAATTTGTTTCACAACTAACGCCACCTGGAACACCATAGTGTGATGGTGTGTCCGAACATCATAGTCATGCTCTATTGATATAGTGCATATTGTGATGTCTCTTATCGCTTTACTACTATAATTTTTGGGGTTATGCATTAGAGACAACTACATTCACTTTAAATAGGGCATCATCTAAATCCGTTGAGATGACACCGTGTGAATTATGGTTTGATAGAAACTTAAGCTGTCATTTCTTAATATTTGGGGCTGTGACACTTGTGTGGAAAATGTTTTCACCTAGTGAGGTCGAACCCAAGGCGGACAAATGCATCTTCATAGAATACCCTAAGATCAGTTGGGTGAACCTTCAATCTCAGATCCTAGTGCAAAGTGTTTGTTGCTTAAACGGATCCTTTCTCGAGGAAATGTTTCTCTCGAAAGAATTGAGTGGGAGGAAGATAGAACTTGATGAGGTTGTTAAACCTTTGTTCAACCAGAGAGTAGCGCAGCGCAGAAAGATGTTTCTGTGAAGCCTACGTTAGTTGAAGAGGAAGTTAATGATGATGATCATGAAGCTTCAGGATCAAGTTACTATCGAACTTCGTAGGTCGACAAGGATGTGTACTGCTCCTAAGTGGTACGACAACTCTGTCTTGGAAGTCATGTTGTTGGACAACGATGAACCTACGAGCTATGGAGAAGCGATGATGGGCCCGGATTCCGACAAATGGTTGGAGGCCATGAAATCCGAGATAGGATCCATGTATGAAAACCAAGTATAGACTTTGGTAGACTTGCTCGTTAGACGGCAGGTCGTTGAGTGCAAATGGATTTTGAAGACAGACGCTGATGGTAATTGTCACCATTTGTAAAGCTCGACTTGTTGCAAAGATGTTTGTGACAAGTTCAAGGAGTTGACTGCGATGAGACTTTCTCATTCATAGCGATGCTAAAGTCTGTTGGAATTATGTTAGCAGTTGCTGCATTTTCAATTATGAAATGTGGCAGATGGATGTCAAAACATCGTTTCCTTAACGGTTAACTTGAGGAAAGGTTGTATGTGATACAACCGGATGGTTTTGTTAGTCCTAAGGATGCTAAAAGGTTTGCAAGCTTTAGTGATCCTTCTATGGACTGAAGCAAGCATCTCGGAGTTGGAATATATGCTTTGATGAGGTGATCAAAGTTTTAATGTTTATACAAAGTTTACGAGAAACTTGTATTTACAATAAAGTGAGTGGGAGCACTATACAATTTCTGATAAGTATATGTGGATGACATATTGTTGTTCAGAAATAATGTAGAGTTTCTGGAAAGCATAAAACGGTTATTTGGAAAGTGATTTTCAAAGGAAGACCTGGATAAAGCTACCAAATTGTTGAGCATCAAGATCTATAGAGATAGATCAAGATGACTTGATGAGACTTTCAATGAGTACATACCTTGACAAAGATTTTGAAAGAGTTCAAAATGGATCAGTCAGAGAAAGAGTTCTCGCCTGATTTGTAAGGTGTGAAGTTGAGTGAGACTCAAAGCTCGACCACGGCAGAAGGAAGAGAAAGGACGAACGTCGTCCCCTATGCCTTAGCCATAGGCTCTGTATAGTATGCCATGCTATGTACCGCACCTGTGTGTGCCTTGCCATGAGTCTGTCAAGGGGTACAAGTGGTCCAGGAGTGGATCACTGGACAGCGGTCGGAATTATCCTTAGTAACCAAAGGACTAAGGAAATGTTTCTTGATTATGGAGGTGATAAAGAGTTCGTCGTAAAGAGTTACGTCGATGCAAGCTTTAACACCTATCCGGATGACTAGTAGTAGCAATCTGGATACGTATAGTGGAGCAGCCATTTGGAAATTGTACCAAGTGGAGTGTGGTAGCAGTGTTTACGGTTTGACATAGAGATATGCAAAGTGCACACGGATCTGAATGTTATAGACCCGTTGACTATAAGACCTCTCTCACATGCAAAGCATGATCGAGCCCTAGAACTCGTTGGGTGTTAGATTCATAACAATGTGAATCACATGGTGATGTGAACTAGATTATTAACTCTAGTGCAAGTGGGAGACTGTTGGAAATATGCCCTAGAGGCAATAATAAATTAGTTATTATCATATTTCCTTGTTCATGATAATCGTTTATTATCCATGCTATAATTGTATTAATCGGAGACTTAAATGCATGTGTGGATACATAGACAAAACCATGTCCCTAGTATGCCTCTAATGGACTAGCTCGTTGATCAAAGGATGGTTAAGGTTTCCTAGCCATGGACATGAGATTTCATTTGATAACGGGATCACATCATTAGGAGAATGATGTGATGGATAAGACCCAAACTACAAACATAGCATATGCTCGTGTCAGTTTATTGCTACTGTTTTCTGCATGTCAAGTATATGTTCCTATGACCATGAGATCATGCAACTCACGGATATCGGAGGAGTGCCTTGTGTGTATCAAACGTCGCAACATAACTGGGTGACTATAAAGGTTCTCTACAGGTATCTCCGATGGTGTCTGTTGAGTTGGCATGGATCGAGACTGGGATTTGTTACTCCGTGTAACGGAGAGGTATCTCGGGGCCCACTCGGTAATGCAACATCACAATAAGCCTTGCAAGCAATGTGACTAATTGTTAGTTGCGGGATCTTGTATTATGGAACGAGTAAAGAGACTTGCCGGTAATGAGGTTGAACTAGGTATGGAGATACCGACGATCGAATCTCGGGCAAGTAACATACCGAAGAACAAAGGGAACGATATACGGGATTAACTGAATCCTTGACATAGAGGTTCGACCGATAAAGATCTTCGTAGAATATGTAGGAACCAATGTGGACGTCCAGGTCCCTCCATTGGTTATTGACCGTAGAGGTGTCTCGGTCATGTCTACATAGTTCTCGAACCCACAGGGTCTGCACACTTAAGGTTCGGTGACGTTTCGGTAGTGTAGAGTTATGTATGGTGGTGACCGAAGTTTGTTCGGAGTCCCGGATGAGATCCCGGACGTCATGAGGAGCTCCGGAATGGTCCGGAGGTAAAGATTCATATATAGGAAGTCCCAGTTTGGTTTCCGGAAAAGTTTCGGGCTCATCGGTAGTGTACCGGGAGTGCCGGTAGTGTACCGGGAGTGCCGGTAGTGTACCGGGAGGCCTCCGGGAGGGGTATTTCGACCCCAAGAGGTCCATTGGCTGTGGGATAATAATAACCAGCCCTTAGTGGGCTGGGAAAACATCCACAAAGGCCCATGGCGCAGGAGAGAAAGTCCTAAAGCAAAAAGTGGAAAATCAGCGAATAGGAGGCAATCCTACTCCAACTAGGATTGGAGGTGAAGTAGGATTGCTTCCCACCTCCTATTTCGGCCGACCCAAAGGCTTTGGCTGCCCCTCCTCTCCTCTCCTCCTATATATACTAGTGGATTGGGTGGTTTTTGGACAGAATTTCCGGCCACGTGCTACCCGTTTCACCGGTGCACAGTTTCTCCTCTAGATCGGTTTTCCGCAGCGCTTAGGCGAAGCCCTGCCGGAATCACTCCACCACCATCACCGGAGCGCCGTCACGCTGCCAGTGAACTCTCTCTCCTCTCCACCTCCTCTTGCTGGATCAAGACGGTGGAGATCGTCATCAAGCTGCACGTGTGCTGAACGCGGAGGTGTCGTCCGTTCGGCGCTAGATCGGAAGGACCGTGATCGAGATCGCGAGACGGTTCGTGATGAGATCGCGGAACGGATCGTGATGAGTTCGCGAGACAGATCATGATCAAGATCGTGAGACGGATCATGATGAGATCGCGGGACGGATCGTGATGAGATCGCGGGACGGATCGTGATGAGTTCACGGGATGGATCGTGATTGGATCGCGGGACGGATCGTGATGAGATCGCGGGACGCTCGGCGATTTGGATCACGAAGATGTTCGACTACACCAACCGCGTTTCTTAACGCTTCCCGCTTAGCGATCTACAAGGGTATGTAGATCCACTCTCCCTCTCGTAGATGCTCATCACCATGGATAGGTTTGCGTGTGCGTAGGAAAATTTTTGTTTCCCATGCGACGTTCCCCAACAGATAGAGCCTATGGCTGAAGCATAGGGGATGACACTCATCTTTTCTCTATCTTCTGCAGTCACTAGGCATTGACTCTTACTCAACTTCACACCTTGTAACACAGGCAAGAACCCCTTCTTGGACTAATCCATTTTGAACTTCTTCAAAAGTTTATCAAGGTATGTGCTCTGTGAAAGTTCTATTAAGCGTCTCGATCTATCTCTATAGATCTTAATGCCTAATATGAAAGTAGCTTCTCCTAGGTCCTTCATTGAAAAACTCTTGTTCAAATATTCCTTCACGCTTTCTAGCATTTCTATATTGTTTCCAATCAGCAATATGTCATCCACATATAATATTAGAAATGATATAGAGCTCCCACTCACTTTCTTGTAAATACAAGCTTCTCCATAAACTTGTATAAACTCAAACGGTTTGATCACCTCATCAAAACGCTTATTCCAACTCCGAGATGCTTGCACCAGCCCATAAATGGATCACTGGAGTTTGCAAACTTTGTCAGCATTCTCTGGATCGACAAAACCTTCTGGTTGCATCATATACAACTCTTCCTCAAGGAAACCGTTGAGGAACGCTGTTTTGACATCCATCTACCAAATTTCATAGTCAAAATAAGCAGCTCTTGCCAACATGATTCTGACAGACTTAAGCATCGCTACGGGAGAGAAGGTCTCATCGTAGTCAACTCCTTGAACTTGTGAAAAACCCTTTGCCACAAGTCGAGCTTTATAGACGGTGACATTACCGTCCACGTCTGTCTTCTTCTTAAAGATCCATTTGTTCTGAATGGCCTTTCGCCCTTCAGGTAATACTTCCAAAGTCCATACATTGTTTTCATACATGGATCCCATCTCGGATTTCATGGCCTCTAACCATTTCTTAGAATCCGAGCCCATCACTGCTCCTCCATAGCTCGTAGGTTCATTGTTGTCCAACAACATGACCTCCAAGACAGGGTTGACGTACCACTCAGGAGTAGTACGCGGCCTTGTCGACCTACGAGGTTCAATGGTGGATTGATCCGAAGCTTCATGATCATCATCATTAACTTCCTCTTCTACCGTCGTAGGTTCCACAGAAACATCTTTCTGCGTTGCGCTACTTTCTGGTTGAAGTAAAGGTTCAATAACCTCATCAAGCTCTATTTTCCTCCCACTCAATTCTTTCGAGAGAAACTCTTTCTCAAGAAATGTTCCGTTCTTAGCGACAAACACTTTGCCTTCGGACCTGAGATAGAAGGTATACCCGGCTGTCTCTTTCGGGTATCCTATGAAGACGCATTTTTCCACTTTGGGTTCCAGCTTTTCAGGCTGAAGCTTTTTGACATAAGCATCACATCCCCAAACTTTAAGAAACGACAACTTTGGCCTCTTGCCAAACCACAGTTCATATGGCATCATCTCAACGGATTTTGATGGTGCCCTATTTAAAGTGAATGCAACTGTCTCTAATGCATAACCCCAAAACGATAGTGGCAAATCAGCAAGAGACATCATAGAACGCACCATATCTAATAAGGTTCAATTACAACGTTTGAACACACCATTACGCTGCGGTGTTCCGGACGGTGTAAACTATGAAACAATTCCACACTGTCTTAAGTGACTGCCAAACTCATAACTCAGATATTCACCTCCTTGATCAGATCGCAGGAATTTCATCTTTTTGTTACGATGATTCTTAACTTCACTCTGAAATTGCTTGAATATTTCAAACGTTTCAGACTTGTGTTTCATCAAGTAAATATACCCATATCTACTTAAGTCATCAGTGAAGGTGAGAAAATAACGATATCCACCACGCGCTATAACATTCATTGGACCGCACACATCAGTATGTATGATTTCCAATAAGTCACTTGCCCGTTCCATTGTTCCAGAGAACGGCGTTTTAGTCATCTTGCCCATGAGGCATGGTTAGCATGTGTCAAGTGATTCAAAATCAAGTGACTCCAAAAGTCTATCAGCATGGAGCTTCCTCATGCGTTTTACACCAATATGACCTAAACGGCAGTGCCACAAGAAAGTGGTACTATCATTATCAACTCTACATCTTTTGGCATCAATGTTATGAACATGTGTGTCATCACTATCAAGATTCAATATGAATAAACCCCTAACATTGGGTGCATGACCATAAAAGATATTACTCATATAAATAGAACAACCTTTATTCTCTGATTTAAATGAGTAACCATCTCGCAATAAACAAGGTCCAGATATGATGTTCATGCTTAACGCAGGCACTAAATAACAATTATTCAGGTTCATCACTAATCCCGATGGTAATCGAAGAGAGAGTGTGCCGACGGCGATCACATCAACCTTGGAACCATTTCCCACGCGCATCGTCACTTCATCCTTTGCCAGCCTTCGTTTATTCCGTAGTTCCTGCTTTGAGTTGCATATGTGAGCAACCGAACCGGTATCGAATACTCAGGCACTACTACGAGAGCTAGTAAGGTACACATCAATAACATGTATATAATATATACATTGTTTGTCGTTGGCCGCCTCTTGTCAGCCAGGTACTTGGGGCAGTTCCGCTTCCAGTGACCAGTTCCCTTGCAATGAAAGCACTCAGATTCTGGCTTGGGTCCATGCTTGGGCTTCTTTACAGGAGTAGCAACTGCTTTGCCATCCTTCTTGGCTTTACCCTTCTTGCCCTTGCCCTTGACCTTGCCATTTTCCTTGAAACTAGTGGTCTTATTGACCATCAACACTTGATGTTCTTTCTGGATTTCAGACTCAGCGACTTTTAGCGTCACAAACAGCTCGGCGACTGACTTGTTCATCCTGTGCATGTTATAGTTCATCACAAAGCTCTTGTAACTAGGTGGCCGTGATTGAAGAACTCTGTCAGTGATCGCCTCTGGCGGAAGGGCAATTCCCAACTCCACCAGACAAGTTGAATACCCAGACATTCTGAGTATATGTTCACTGATAGACCCGTTCTCCTCCATCTTGCAAGCATAGAACTTATCAGAGGTTTCATATCTCTCGATCCGGGCATTCTTCTGAAAGATAAACTTCAACTCCTGGAACATCTCATATCCTCCATGACGTTCAAAACGTCTTTGAAGTCCCGGTTCTAAGCCATACAATATTGCACACTGAACTATTGAGTAATCTCCAGTACGTGCCTCCCAAGCGTTCTTAACGTCTTCGAAGGTCATGTCTTCTGGTTGGTCACCAAGCGGTGCATCAAGGACATATGATTTCTGGGAAGCCGTGAGGATAATCCTCAGATTATGGGACCAGTCAACAATGTTACTTCCATCATCTTTCAATAGCTTTCTCTAGGAACGCATTAAAATTCAGGGGTGCTACTGCGCAAGCCATTGATCTACAACATAAATATGCAAAGTTTACTTAGACTATTGTTCAAGATAATGAGTTTAGTTAATCAAATTACTAAAGCTCCCACTCAAATCGACATCCCTCAAGTCATCTGAGTGTCACATGATCCAAATTCACGAACTTAAGACCGATCATCACGTGAGTTGAGGTGGCTTCAATGGTGAACATCTCATGTTGATCATATCTACTATATGGCTCATGTTTGACCTTTCGTCTCTAGTGTTCCGAGGCCATGTCTGTACATGCTAGGCTCGTCAAGTTTAACTCGAGTGTTCTGCATGTGCAACACTGGCTTGCACCCATTGTATGTGAACGTAGAGTCTATCACACCCGATCATCACATGGTGTCTCGACACGACGAACTTTCGCAACGGTGCATACTCGGGGAGAACACAATTCATCTTGAAATTTAAGTGAGGGATCACCTTATAATGCTACCGTCGTCCTAAGCAAAACAAGGTGCATAAAATGATTAACATCACATGCAATTCATAAGTGACATGATATGGCCATGAACTTGTGCTTTTGATCTCCATCTAGAAAGCACCGGCATGATCTCCATCGTCACCGGCATGACACCATGATCTTCATCATCTTGATCTCCATCAACGTATCGCCATCGGGGTTGTCACGCCCAACATGCTTCTACTACTATTGCTACCGTTTAGCGATAAAGTAAAGCATTACATAGCGCTTAATAATTGACACGCAGGTCATACAATAATTACAGACAACCCTATGGCTCCTGCCGGTTGCCGTACTCAACGACATGCAAGTCGTGATAATCTATACATCACATGATCATCTCATACATCATATATATCACATCATGTAATTGGCCATATCACATCACAACATACCCTGCAAAAACAAGTTAGACGTCCTCTAAGTGTTGTTGCATCTTTTATGTGGCTGCTACGGGTATCTAGCAAGAATAATTCTCATCTACGCAAAAACCACAATGGTGATACACTAGTTGCTTTTCAACCTTCTCAAGGACCGCCTTTGTCGAATCCGATCCAACTAAAGTGAGAGAAACTGGCACCCACAAGCCATCTATGCAACAAGTTGCGGTCGAGGGAACCGGTCTCTCATAAGCGTACAAGTAATGTTGGTCCGGGCCGCTTCATCTCACAATACCGCTGAACCAAAATCCGACCAAGGAACGAAGCAATCTAAGCATCAACGCCCACAAACCTTTTGTGTTCTACTCGAGATCTCATCTACACATAGACCTAGCTCATGATGCCACAGTTGGGGAACGTTGCATGGGAAACAAAAAAATTCCTACGCACACGCAGATCTATCCATGGTGATGAGCATCTACGAGAGGTAGAGTGGATCTACGTACCCTTGTAGATCGCTAAGCGGGAAGCGTAAAGAAACGCGGTTGGTGTAGTCGAACGTCTTTGCGATCCAAATCGCCGTGCGTCCCGCGATCCAATCACGATCCGTCCCGCGAACTTGATCACGATCCATCCCACGAACTTGATCACGATCCTTCCGATCTAGCGCCGAACGAACGGCACCTCCGCGTTCAGCACACGTACAGCTTGATGACGATCTCCGCCGTCTTGATCCAGCAAGAAGGAGCGGAGAGGAAGAAGAGTTCTTAGGCAACGTGACGGTGCTCCGGCGATGGTGGTGGAGCTATTTCGGCAGGGCTTCGCCTAAGCACTGCAGAAATCCGATCTAGAGGAGAAACTATGGACTAGAGGGTAGGGTTGCACGTGGTTGAAAATCTTGTGAAAAAACCCTAAAACCCTCTAGTATATATAGGAGGAGAGGAGGAGAGGAGGCAGACTTGGCTTCCAAGCCAAGGAGGTTCGGCCGAACCAGGAGAGAGGAATCCTCCTACTCCACTCCATGTAGGATTAGGACTCCTTCCTAATTTAGCCTCTTTTTTTGCCTTTTTCCACCTTTTTCCTTTTGGGCTTTTCTTCCCAACTGCATGGGCCTTGTGTGGGACTTCCACCAGCCCACTAGGGGCTGGTATTCATTCTCCCACAACCCATGTAGCCTCTTGGGTCGAAATACCCCTCCCGATGGTCTCCCGGTACACTACCGACACTCCCGGTACATTACCGATTAGCCCGAAACATTTTTGGTGACCAAAACAGGACTTCCTATATATCAAGCTTTACCTCCGGAGCTCCTCGTGACGTTTGGGATCTCATCCGGGACTCCAAACAACCTTCAGTCACCACCATACATAACTCTATACTACCGAAACGTCACCAAACCTTAAGTGTGCAGACCCTGCGGGTTCGAGAACTATGTAGACATGACCGAGACACTTCTACGGTCAATAACCAATAGCGGGACCTGGATGCCCATATTGGTTCCTACATATTCTACGAAGATCTTTATCGGTCGAACCTCTATGTCAAGGATTCAGTTAATCCCATATGATATTCCCTTTGTTCTTCGGTATGTTACTTGCCCGAGATTTGATCGTCGGTATCTCCATACCTAGTTCAACCTCGTTATCGACAAGTCTCTTTACTCGTTCCGTAATACAAGATCCCACAACTAACACTTAGTCACATTGCTTGCAAGGCTTATTGTGATGTTGTATTACCGAGTGGGCCCTGAGATACCTCTCCGTTCACACGGAGTAACAAATCCTAGTCTTGATCCATGCCAACTTAACAGACACCCTCGGAGATACCTGTAGAACACCTTTATAGTCACCTAGTTACGTTGCGACGTTTGATACACACAAGGCACTCCTCCGATGTTCGTGAGTTGCATGATCTCATGGTCATAGGAACACATACTTGACATGCAGAAAACAGTAGCAATAAACTGACACGATCATATGCTACGTTTGTAGGTTGGGTTCTTGTCCATCACATCATTCTCCTAATGATGTGATCCCGTTATCAAATGACATCACATGTCAATGGCCAGGAAACCTTGACCATCTTTGATGAACGAGCTAGTTCACTAGAGGCATACTAGGGACAAAGTGTTGTCTATTTACCCACACATGTAATGTGTTTCCAATTAATACAATTATAGCATGGATAATAAACAATTATCATGAACAAGGAAATATAATAATAAACACTTTATTTATTGCCTCTATGGCATATTTCCAACATTATCTACCATTTCTGTTAATAAAAACATATGGTAAATTGCTCATATATCCAACAAGAATCGAGATTCTGAATCGAATCGGAGCTCTATTGGTAGGATCATGAGTCTTAGAATCATAACTACCAGGATCGTAGAAACTTAGTTTCTATGAGCAAAATCGTAGGATCGGAGGGGCTAGTTTGGATCGTGAGGTCGTAAGATTCTAAGACTTGAGTCGCGATTCTGTCATCCTAAGCTTTGTATACCAAAATAGATATGAAGGTTTTTACTATGGAGGTATGCCAACTATGGAATGATGCCAACGGATTCTTCTTTATTTATAGGTCTACTAGCCTTGTATACTAAAAAGGGACTATATAACAACTAGAGTACAAAATACATTGTATCATGTGTTGAACGCAGTAGATTATTTGGGATATGCTACACATTAGCATGCAGCTCATTGATCAATGTTTGGGTGCTAAGGTGAAGCGCGACAACAATCCAATTTAGAAGATCTCGACGCGACGCGAGAAATAAACGATGAAAAAAAATTGTGATTGGGGCACACATTTAAAAACATAAAAAGTTTAATAAATAAATCTATGAAAAAAGGAAAAACTCTCATGTATCTTTGCCAGGAGCGCAAAAGGTACATCTTAATTACTCCCTCCATCCATATATAGGGTCTAATTCGTTTTTTGAGGCCGCTTTTGACTATTGGCAAAATTAATAGTATATGAAATTTACTTATGCAAAAAATAGCATATGAAATGTATCATGTGAAAATTATTTTCTTGAAAGCTACTTTCACGTGTGAATTTGACGGTAAGTTTTATGTAGCTTGCATGTCATATGCTCTAACATGTGGTCAAAATTAGTCTCGAAAAATACATTTTGTCCAACCATGCCCTCTACTTGAGAATGTTCGTCTTGCGTGACGTATCTTGCAACAAATGCTTGTGCGACAATTTTGTAATCAAGTGGTGTATAAACAAACACCAATTTCTTATGGAAAAACACAAGCGCATAAGAGCAACTCCAACCGGGCGACCCAAACGGACGCGCAGTTTGTTCGCCTTTTGTACGTTTGGGTTGGCCTGTCCACCCCCTTTCTAAATGGGTCGGCTGGTCGCCCAACACGCGGACCCATTTTGCATCCGCAATTTTCAGTTTTCAAATAAAAAGGGCCCGCGGTCATCGATGAAGGTAGCGGCCATGCCATTCCGAACAGCGTTCGCGTCGGCGACATGCCAGCGGCTGGCAAACACATGCCAGCGGCCACGCCAAATAGTTGTAAAAACACATAAATATGGCATAGTTATTACAAATCAAATGAACATTAAATTGTTTCAAAATACATTTCAAAGAATAGAATACTGATACTTCTATTAGTTGCCAACATGAACCCACATGTGCTCCACCAAATCATTGTGCAGCTGCCTGTGAGTCTGCCAATCACGCATCTCATGATGAAACTCCACAAACTGTGCAAATGTTGCTGGGTCGGCATGCTGAGGCTCAACATTGATACCCTGAAACTGAAACCCCTGGTCGTAGAGGCGCTATGGGCACTCATCCTCTACGATCATGGTGTGCATGATCACACAAGCATTCATCACCTTCCAAAGCTTTTGTGTGCTCCAAGTTCTTGCGGGGTGTCGAACAATGCCCCATTGAGATTGCAGAACACCGAAGGCACGCTCAACATCCCTCGTATCACTCTCTTGCTCTTGGGCAAATCTCTTTTTCTTCTCTCCTTAGGGATTGGAGATTGTCTTGACAAGAGTTGTCTACTCTGGATAGATACCATCATCTATATAATATCCCTTGTCATAGTGGTGGCCATTGACCTCAAAATCGACCTGCGGGGCATTGCCTTCAGCCATCCTAGCAAACACTGGAGACCGCTAGAGCACATTCATATCATTATGAGATCCAGCCATGCCAAAAAAGAGTGCCAAATCCAGAGATGTTGTGAAGCAACGGCCTCAAGTACCACAGTGCATTTTCGGGCATGACCTTTGTACTGCCCCTGCCAAGCAGAAGGGCAGTTCTGAAAGCACATTTGCTCCCTAGGTGGTTTTGGTAATTAATAACAACATATAAGTCATTGAACTAATGTTTCCACCAAGTACATTTCAGGAAAAGTTCATTGATAGGAATGGCAAAAAGGATTGTAGAGATTGTGGAATTACCCCAAGATGCAAGGAAATAGGTTGACCAAGCTTCAAGCAAGAGGACTCTACATTTTACATTTGTGAGAAATCACTATGAGTCCATAGGAAAGCCAATACTATTAAAAGGGGTAAGGTTTTGTTGGTGAACAAAATGCTCATACGTGCACAAGTGATAGTCACCAAAAACATCCATAAGCTCTCCCACCAAAGTCAGTCTATAGCCAAACATTCAAAATCGGTGCAACCAACATTCCTATCCCGGTGCCACCGGTTCCAAACCGTAGACAGACTCAGCCAAACCCTAACTCTTCAGTGCAACCGACACTCCTTTCGGTGCCACCGAGTTGGGTTGCCAACTTTCTGTACGCAAGTTCAAACTTTCAGTCCGTCCAAGAATGTTGAATCGGCGTCACCGAGTTTGGCAATTCTGATCATTGGTCACCTTGTCGGTGCAACCGAGATTCCTATATCAGTCTCACCGAGATTCAAAAGTTGCCCCCTTTTGGTCACTTCGGTACCACTGAGATTAACACATCAGTGTCACCGAGTTGGTCATTTTGTGTGTAACGGTTGGATTTTTGGGGATGCCTATATATACCCCTTCACCACCACCTACTCAAAAGAGAAGCACTCAGAACTATTCCATACCTATCCTACTCAGTTTTTTGAGAGAGAACCACCTATCCTTGTGTTGAGGTCAAGATCTTCCACTCCAACCATATGGATCTTGATTTCTAGCCTCCCCAAGTTGCTTCCACCAATATTATATCTTCTACCAAGCCATATCTATGAGAGAGTGATTGTGTGTTGAGGAGTCTATCATCTTGAAGCACAAGAGCAAGGAGTTCATCATCATTACCGAGCCTAATACCTTTTGGAGGGTGGTGCCTCCTAGATTGGTTAGGTGTCGCTTGGGAGCCTCCTACTTCGTGTTGTGGAGTGAACCAAGAAGTTTGTAAGGGCAAGGAGATTGCCTACTTCGTGAAGATCTACCCATAGTGAGGCTAGTCCTTCATGGACGGAAGCTGTATGGAATAGTCAAGGTTGCTACTTCGTGGACCCTTATGGGTGGAGCCCTCTGTGGACTCTCGCGATTGTTACCCTCCATGGGTTGAAGACTCCTTAAATGTGGATGTACGATAGCACCACCTATCGGAACCACGGGAAAAATCATCGTGTCTACAATTGCATTTGATCTTCCTGCCCTATCCTTTTTACTCATGCTTGTTGTTACTTTTCGCTACAATACTCTTAGACATGCATGTGTAGGGTGTACTAGACATGCTATGAATGCTAAAACTTGCCAAGAATTAAAATTGGGAAAAAGGAAAAACTTTTATTTTGTCAAGTAGTCTAATCACCCCCCCCCCTCTAGACCTACTTTTGATCCTACAAGTGGTATCAGAGCTTTGATCTCCGTTGCATTGGTTTCACAACCTAGGAGAAGTATGGCATCTAGTGAGGGAAATTATCACCATAGAGGTCCGTACTTTGATGGCACTAATTTTGCTAGTTGGAAGCACAAAATGAAAATGCATTTGCTTCGTCATAATCCTGCCGTTTGGGTTGTTGTTCGTGTTGGCTTGCAAGGTGAATTCTTTGGTGATGGAAGAGAACCGGATCGTGAAGCGAACGCGGATGAGTTAAAGATGTTGCAACTCAATGCTCAAGCATGTGACATTATCTTCAACTGCCTATACCCCGAAGAATTCAACAAAATCAGTCGTCTTGAACAAGCAAAGGAGATTTGGGACACTTTGGTTGATATGCACGAAGGAACTGAGTCTGTGAGAGAATCCAAGTTAGATGTTCTTCAAGGTCAACTTGACAAGTTCAAGATGAAGGATGGTGAAGGAGTCGCTAAGATGTACTCTAGGCTAGCTCTCATCACCAATGAGATTGCCGACTTAGGAAGCGAAGAAATGACTGACAAGTTCATCATCAATAAGATACTTCAAGCTTTGGATGAGAGATATGACACCGTGTTCACATTGATCCAAATGATGCCCAACTACAAAGATCTCAAACCAACGGAAGTGATTGGTAGAATTGTTGCTCATGAGATGACGCTCAAATACAAGGAAGAGCTTCACCACAAGTCTAGTGGTGCTTACAAAGCCACAGGTGATGCTCCCGCTACCTCAAGCGACAACCTTTTCACAAATGAAGAGATAAGCCTCATGGTCAAGAAATTCAACAAGTTCTACAAGAATAGAAGCAAAGACCATAACTCCAACTCAAGACATGAAGATACACGTTCGTCAAGTCATGACTGAAACTGCTACAATTGTGGGAAGCCCGCACACTACTCCAATGAGTGCACGGCTCCCTACAAACGAAGAGAAGAGTCACCAAGAAGACGAAGCTCAAGATATGAATCACCTCGAAGAGAGAGAAGGATTAGAGATGATCGTTATGAATTAAGACCCTCAAGGAGAAGTAGGGACTCGAAGAAGAAGGACAAGTACACCAAGAGCTACTCAATAAGGAAACATCAAGCTCATGTTGTTGAATGGGTTTCCGGCTCCGACTCCGACAACCACTCCGAGAGAAGCTATCACTCCAACTCCGACTATAGTCAAGATGATGGTGTTGCCAGAATTGCACTAGTGACAACCAACTCCTAGGATATATTTGATTCACCAAATGAAGGGAGTGGAAGTTGCTTCATGGCTAAAGGACCAAGGTATCACACCTCAAATATCTTGATTTAGACAGTGATGAAGATGATTTGCTTTACTATGATGACTTGCTATGTGATAAAACTAGTCATGTTGATGATAATTAACTTGATATTTATCATGCTAGTCAAGATAGGTCAATTGACAATGATAAGATGAAAATTGAATAAAAGAACTTAACACTCTTAAGTTAGCCCATGAATCTACTCTTGAAGATCATAGAGAGATTGAAAGAACTCATGAGAAGCTACACTTCGAGAAGCTCAATTTGGAGCAAGAACATGAATTTCTTAAAGCTATCAATGAAGATCTCCGAAAGAAGACTTCATCTTATCTTACCAAACGACCACTCTTGTCTACATTCATGCCACAAGTCAAATCTAAGCAAACTAGTAACAAAGGCAAGAAAGGTTCTTCATCTAGTAGCAACAATAAAAATGCTAAACCCAATGATGTTGCTCTTAGCCAAGTTACACTTGAGCAAGAAAATGCTTTATTGAAAGGAATTATAGAGAAAGGTATCTACAAGAGTCTTGTCGGGTGCAAACAATTTGAGGAGATTGTACGCAAGCACGGAGGATACCGGAAGAATCGTGGTGTTGTCTACTTCAACGCTAATGGAGTTGAATGGGAAGAAGGTCCATATCCCGAGCCCAAGTTTGTTCCTCAAATGGAGAAGTATGAAAATACTCTTCCCAAGGGGACAAACACTCAAGATGACCTTCCACCACAAGACCACAAGCTCAAGGGCAAGAACAAGCTCCAAGAGGACTTTGACTGTTATGAAGATGAATCCCAAGCTTTTGTGAAGTGGGTTCCCAAGGCTACTACAAGCTCAACTTCTACAAGTGCTACTTCAACACCAAGGATCCCCATCAACTTGATGTGGGTCCCCAAGAAGAAGAACTAGAAAGTTCTTGAGGGGTGACTCCGTCAATGAAATTCACTCACATTCATTATTGGCAAGATCTATTTGCAATCAACATCAACCCTATGCAATAGTTCAAGGAGTCACACATTCCTTCAAAGGTAAGTAGGGGACAAGGTAATCAACAAATCAATGGACATCATCACACATGCTTTGCACTCCATGTCCATAGATATCCTTGTATTTGTCTCTTGTGTGTTGGGACTAACCCATGTAGGTGGGAAGAATAAGGAAACAACAAGGATGCTCCCAACTCTTATGGGGGGATGTCACATCAAGAGGGAGCTTTACTCTAAGACTTGAGTCAAAGCATCTCTTAGTATGTGACAACATTAATGCTTTATGTAAAAGTGGTAACCCCACTTGTGCTTAAAAGATGAGTATGACCTATGATCAAGTATTCTTACTTGGCTCCTAAGTCAAAATACTCATATATAGATGACTTCATCATCGCCCAAGTGCTTGTTAGATGCTAGAGTGTTTGTGCATGTTTGCCATGATTCCATTTGACATCCAATTGTGTGAGCATGTTGGTCTGTATTTATTTACTCATTCGAGGATATCCAATTGTTGCTATTTGGCTTTTGATATATCTTTTGCCAATTGGATATACAAGAATGCATAGGACCACCTCTTTAGCTATCTATGCTTTCTCACCTCATACTCTATTCATGTTGCATCACAAAAATTGGACAAGTGCTTTTTGATCCCTCTATGTGTGGAGCACTTGGAGTTCCGGTATCGACAAGGACTGACCATTAAAACCTCCCAAGTGCATCTCGGTGGAACTAACCACAAAATCTTGGTCTCACCGAATGCCTAGGGTTGATCTGGTTTTCAATCTCGGTACCACCAATTCCATATTCTCGGTTACACCGGGTTTCCCTGTCAACTGATAGTTGAGGAACTCGGTGACACCGAAAAGTTAGAATCGGTGACACCGACAGTGGTGGGTATAAATATTGTGGACCCCGACACTTTGAATTTCACCCTCAAACCATCGCGCCTCAGAGCCGTAAGCTGCCGCCTTCAAGACCCCTGGTCATCGCCCTTGTCTCCCTGCGCTCCTCCACCGCTAGGAATCATTGCCGTCAACGAAATCCTCTCCATCGTCGCTGATGTAGCGAATCTGTGCCAAGTTAGGGTATGGATTCGACCTCCTTTGCGCTCCTCGTACGATTCTTGCGCATTGCATTTGATTTTATCTATAAGCCACTCATTGCATGTATTCCTATCCACACAAAATTCCAATAGTCTAGCAAATGTTAGATTTTCTAGGGTTTTGTCGGCCGCTCGATGAATCTCGGTGGAACCAAAGCAAACAAATCGGTCTCACCGATTTGTCTTTCTGTGTTGCTAAGAACGGTCTCAGTGGAACTGAGTACTACTTTTCGGTCTCACCGAAAAGAGTGCGAAGGTTCTATTAAGAGAGACAATCAGTCTCGATAGCACCAAAAATTTTGCTTCAGTTGTACCGATATTCATTTGGCGGAATGCAAAAACTTTGAAAATCTATTGTTCAAACTTTAAAAAACCAGCCTCATTTTGTGATGAGTCATCTACTTATTCTCTTCTATACTCTATTCACAGGATTAGTATGTCAGATGCTGAGTACAACAAAACTTGCTAGAGCAGGGTGCTGACATGAGTTCAGGCACAAGCCCAGAGTCCAGTTCATTTTCAGATCCAGGCACCCCCAGCTCCCATGGGTTGCCCAAAGTTGCTACAAGGACCAGAAAGAAGCTGGATTCAGATGAGGAGGATTCAGACTGTATCCCTGAGGAGATTCTTGCCAAGAAGCAAGAAAGGGCTACTAAGAAGTCTACTATTAAAGCTACTTCTTCCAGGAGATTTGTCAGCAAGATCTATGCAGCTCTGAAACTATCAAAGCACATGAGAGTGCTAGGGCCACAATGTCCATTGATCCCCCAAGGAAGTCTATGCCTAAGAAGGCAGGGGAGAAGAAAGCCAGAAAGAGGATTATTCATGTGATTGGCAGGCCTACCTCCATGTATGAAGATCCAGAGGAGGCTACTGGTGCTGCTGCTGAGGAAGAGGAGGATGAGCCAGCTGCAAAGACTCCTGCCAAGAAGAAGGCCAAGAAACTTATGGCTGATGCTATGCCAAAGACTGGCACATCCAAGAGCACCAAGTCTACATCCAAGAAGGCTGTTGCTGAGAAGCCAAAGAGGACATCCAGGCAGATTCCAGCTTCTAAGAAGAACAAGGGAACTGCTTCCAGAGTTGAAGATGATGATGACTTGACAACATTGATGAATCTCAGACCACATCTTTCAGTACATGATGCCAGCAACCTAGTTGTTGAAGATATGAAGAAAAGGAAAGACTCGGGATTGAGAGATTGGAAAGCTATAGATCCATATGCCCAGAGGAAGCAAACTGCTATTGACTACAGGTTCTACACTAGAGAACAACATGACTTTTATGAAATAGTGTTGCTAGACAAGAGCCCAGATGTTGGTGATATGAGATAGGTTGATTGGAAATTCATTAAGGAGAATGAGGACTGCTTTCCAAGTGTCCAAGATAATTTCCACTGCATTAGTCTGGATGAGTTTGTTGGCAGAGAGCTTACTACATGGAACAATGAGATGATCATGCAATTCTACTCCACAACACATTTCTACGGAGATGGTAGAATTGTATGGATGACTGAAAGAGCAAGGTATGAATCCAATGTTGATGAGTGGGCTGCACTTCTAGGAGTTCCAGAGGTTCAAGATGGTGCTACTTCTCAAGCATGCGTTGGTTTCCCGTAAAGAGGAACGGTTTGATGCAGCAAAGTAGATAAGTATTTCCCTCAGTTTTTGAGAACCAAGATGTCAATCCAGTAGGAGATACAAGCGAGCCACCAATAGATATACCTGCACAAAGAATCAAACTCTTGCACCCAACGCTATAAAGGGGTTGTCAATCCCTTCACGGTTACTGATACGTCTGCAACGTATCTATAATTTTTTATTATTCCATGCTATTACATTATATGTTTTGGATGTTTTATATGCATTAATATGCTATTTTATATTATTTTTGGGACTAACCTATTAATCTAGAGCCTAGTGCCAGTTTTTGTTTTTTCCTTGTTTTGAGTTTCTCAGATAAGGAATATTAAACGGAGTCCAAACGGAATAAAACCTCCGGAAAGATTTTTTCTGGAAAATATGGAAGCCACGAGACTTGAGAACCAAGGCAAAGGAGCTGCCACGGGGCCACAACCCCGCTTGCCACGGTCAGGGGGGTACCCCGCGCCAGGCAGGCTTGTGGGCCCTTGGCACCTCCTCTAACCCTAATATTCGGCCTATAAATACCCAAATATTCCATGATTATCAGAACAATCCACAAAAACACTTTTCCGCCGCCAGAAGCCTCCGTTCCCGAGAGGTCCAATATTGGAGCCTTTTCCGGTAATCTGCCGGAGGGCGATTCGATCACGGAGGGCATCTACGTCAACCATTGCCCCTCCGATGATGCGTGAGTAGTTCACCACAGACCTACGGGTCCATATCTAGTATCTAGATGGCTTCTTCTCTCTCTTTGCTTCTCAATACCATCGTCTTCATGATCTTCATGGAGATCTATCCGATGTAATACTCTTTTGCGGTGTGTTTGTCGAGATCCGATGAATTGTAGGTTTATGTTCAGATTATGCATGAATATTATTTGAGTCTTTTCTGAATTCTTATATGCATGATTTCATATCTTTGCAAGTCTCTTCGAGTTATTGTTTTGGTTTGGCCAACTAGATTGGTAATTCTTGCAATAGGAGAAGTGCTTAGTTTTGGTTCAATTTTGTGGTGTCCTCACCCAGTGACATAGTAGGGGTAGAGAGGCACGTATTGTATTATTGCCATCAAGGGTAAAAATATGGGTTTTTCATCATATTGCTTGAGTTTATCCCTCTACATCATGTCATCTTACCTATTGTGTTACTGTTCTTCATGAACTTAATACTCTAGATGCAGACAAGAGTCGGTCGATGTGTGGAGTAATAGTAGTAGATGCAGAATCATTTAGGTCTACTTGTCACAGACGTGATGCCTATATGCATAATCATTGCCTTGGATATCTTCATAATTATTTGCTTTTCTATCAATTGCTCAATAGTAATTTGTTCACCCATCGTAATACTTGTCATCATGAGAGAAGCCATCTAGTGAAACCTATGGCCCCTGGGTCTATTTCCATATTATATTTTCAGATATAAAACCAAAAACAACAAAAATACTTGCTGCATTGTTTTTACTTTTAGTTTTACTTTCCGTTCAAGCATCCTATTATATCTATCTCTACTAGATCTCATCCTTGCAAATAACTGTGAAGGGATTGACAACCCCTTTATAGCGTTGGGTGCAAGAGTTTGATTCCTTGTGCAGGTATATCTATTGGTGGCTCGCTTGTATATCCTACTAGATTGATACCTTGGTTCTCAAAAACTGAGGGAAATACTTATCTACTTTGCTGCATCAAATCGTTCCTCTTCACGGGAAACCAACGCATGCTCGAGAAGTAGCAAGAATGATTTCTGGCGCCGTTGCCGGGGAGATACATAGCAAGTCAAGAATACCAGGTACCCATCACAAACTCATCTCTTGCATTTACATTATTTGCATTTTTCCTCTCGTTTTCTTCTCCCCCACTTCTAAAATGATTTTCTAAAAGATTTGCCTTTCGCCTTTCTTCGTTCGTCTCCCCGTTTGATTTTTGCTTGTGTGTTAATTTGGTTGGTCATAATGGCTCAACCCAATAGCTTTGATCCTTATCTTAGAAAGTTCGAAGATATTGAGGATAACGTTAAAAGTTTCATGTCGCTTCAATATGACCACAATAGTTTCTTCAAGAATGAACTTAAAGAACAAAAAACTATGTGGGAGTACATGAATAAGGAACTTGATGATATGTCTAAAGAGTTCAATGGTTTGAAATCTCAATTTACTCAGCTTGAAAACTTAGTGCGCCAAATTTCCGATAAACAAGATACTTTAGTCAATAAAATGGCTGCGAAGCCAAAATCTCGTGATAATATTGATGGAGATCTTAAAGTAATTGATGTGACTCCTATTGAATCTTTGTTTTCCAATGTTAATCTTGATAATGATGGGACTGGAGATGAGTCAACTTTAGTTAAAAGGCGTCCCAATGATTCGGAGGTTTTAGATATTGATGCTAAGATTGATAAAAGTGGGATTGAAGAGGTCAAAAATTTAAATAGCAATGAACCCACTCCTTTGGATTTAAAAGACTTTAATCATGGTAGCTGCTCTTTGATTGATTGTATTTCCCTGTTGCAATCCATGTTGAATTCTCCTCATGCTTATAATCAAAACCAAGCTTTTACTAAACATATTGTTGATGCTATGATGAAGGCTTTTGAAGAAAAACTTGAGTTGGAAGTTGCTATACCTAGAAAGATTTATGATGAGTGGGAACCTACTATTAAGATTAAGATTAAAGATTATGAGTGCCATGTTTTGTGTGATTTGGGTGCTAGCGTTTCCACTATTCACAAAACTTTATGTGATGTGCTAGGTTTCCGTGAATTTGATGATTGCTCCTCAAATTTGCACCTTGAGGATTCCACTATAAAGAAACCTATGGGAAGAATTAATGATGTTCTTATTGTTGCAAATAGGAATTATGTGCCCGTGGATTTCATTGTTCTTGGTATAGATTGCAATCCTACATGTCCTATTATTCTTGGTAGACCTTTCCTTAGAATGATTGGTGCAATTATTGATATGAAGGAAGGGAATATTAGATTCCAATTCCCATTAAGGAAGGGTATGGAACACTTTCCTAGAAAGAAAATAAAATTACCTGATGAATCTATCATGAGAGCTACTTATGGATTGCATACCAAAAATGACAATACCTAGATCTATTGCGTTTTGCCTAGCTAGGGGCGTTAAACAATAGCGCTTGTTGGGAGGCAACCCAATTTTATTTTGCTTTTAGTTTTTTTCTTCTGTTTTGATGTGTTTCGCACATTATTACTTCTGTATTAATTGTGTTTTTGTGTTTAAATTAGTGTTTTATCCAAGTAAAACATTTCGGGTGATCTATGGTAGTTGTTGATTTGATCTTGCTGGAAAACAAAAACTTTTCCGCTCAGTCCAGGATCTTTATGAATTTTTAAGAGAGTCAAATTTATCTCAAATTTCTACACAGGATTTATATACAAATTTCCCTAGTTTTCCTAATTTTTCATAATTTTTACAGTTCATTAGTATTCAAAGTTTATAGATTGCTACAGACTGTTCTATTTTTGACAGATTCATGCTAGTTAGTAGTTGTGAAATTAATGGATACGTGTATTAAATCTTGTGATTCCCATAGCATGCACGTATGGTGAACCGCCATGTAATGAAGTCGGAGCATGACCTGTCCAATGATTGTCGACCTTTGTGTGAGGGTTAGGAGCACGCGATGGTTAACTCCTACCAACCTCTCCCCTAGGAGCATGCGTCTAATGCTTTGTTTGATGGCTAATAGACTTTTGCAATAAGTATGTGAGTTCTTTATGACTAATGTGAGTCCATGGATTATATGAACTCTCACCCTTCCATCTTTGCTAGCCTCTCTAGTACCGCGCAACTTTAGCCGGTACATCAAACCCTCCTTCCTCAAAACAGCCACCATATATTCCTCAAAGCAGCCACCATACCTACCTATTATGGCATTTCCATAGCCATTCCAAGATATATTGCCAAGCAACTTTCACCATGTACTTTTTCTATGACTTGCATCATCACTTCATATTGCATATAGAGTTTTATCTTGTCATAGGAATCGAGTTGTAATTTATTTTTCTTTGAGTTATAAGTAAATAAAAGCGTGATGATTTTTTCATTAATAGATCATTGTCCCATGATAGAAAAGGATGATGGAGGCTATGACTCCCTCACAAGTTGGGATGAGTATCCAGACTTTACAAAAAATAAAAGAGGCCAGCGAAGCCCAAACAAAAAAATAAAAGAGGCCAAAGAAGCCAACCAAAATAAAATGAAAATGAGAGAAAGAGAGAAGGGACAATTGCTACTATCTTTTTCCACACTTGTGCTTCAAAGTAGCACCATGATCTTCATTATAGAGAGTCTCCTATTCTGTCACTTTCATATAACTAGTGGATATTCATTTTGCACGACCACTTAGTTTCATTTTTGAGCTTTCATACACTTATAGCTCTAAGTGCATTTGTTGCATGGAAATCCCTACTCACTCACATTGATATCTATTGATGGGTATCTCCATAGCCCGTTGATACGCCTAGTTGATGTGAGACTATCTTCTCCTTTTTTTTTCCTTGCACCCCCACCATAGTCTATTCCACCTATAATGATATATCCATGTCTCACGCTCATGTATTGCGTGAGAGTTGAAAAGGTTTGAGAATAGCAAAAGTGTGAAACAATTGCTTGACTTGTTCATCAGGGTTGTGCATGATTTAGATACTTTGTGTGGGGAAGATGGAGCATAGCCAAACCATATGATTTTGTAGGGATAACTTTCTAAGGCCGTGTTATTTTGAAAGGACACGACTACCTTGTTGGTGTGCTCGAAGTATTACTGTTTTTATGTCAATATTAGACTATTGGTTTGAATCTAACGGATCTAAATATTCATGCCACAATAAAGAATATTGCATGGATAAATATGTTGGGTAGCATTCCACATCAAAAATTATTTTTTATCATTTACCTACTCGAGGAGGAGCAGGAATTAAGCTTGGGGATGCTGAGACGTCTCCAATGTATCTATAATTTTTGATTGTTCTATGCTACTATATCATCTGTTTTGGATGTTTTATATGCATTAATATGCTATTTTATATTATTTTTGGGACTAACCAATTAATCTAGAGCCTAGTGCCAGTTTCTGTTTTTTCCTTGTTTTTGAGTTTCGTAGATAAGGAATATTAAATGGATTCCAAACGGAATAAAACCTCTGGAAAGATTTTTTCTGGAAAATATGGAAGCCACGAGACTTGAGAACCAAGGCAGAGGAGCTGCCACAGGGCCACAAGCCCGCTTGTCGCGGCCAGGGGGTACCCCCATGCTGGGCAGGCTTGTGGGTCCCTGGCACCTCCTCTAACCCTAATCTTTGGCCTATAAATACCCAAATATTCCATCAGTATCAGAACAAGCCGCGAAAACACTTTTCCACCACCAGAAGCCTCCGTTCATGAGAGATCCAATCTTGGAGCCTTTTCTGGTAATCTATCAGAGGGAAATTCGATCACGGAGGGCATCTACATCAACTCCATTGCCCCTCCGATGATGCGTGAGTAGTTCACCACAGACCTACGAGTCCATAGCTAGTAGCAAGATGGCTTCTTCTCTCTCTTTGCTTCTCAATACCATGTTCTTCATGATCTTCATGGAGATCTATCTGATGTAATACTCTTTTGCGGTGTGTTTGTCGAGATCCGATGAATTGTGGGTTTATGTTCAGATTATCCATGAATATTATTTGAGTCTTTTCTGAATTCTTATATGCATGATTTCATATCTTTGCAAGTCTCTTCGAGTTATTGTTTTGGTTTGGCCAACTAGATTGGTAATTCTAGCAATAGGAGAAGTGCTTAGTTTTGGGTTCAATCTTGTGGTGTCCTCACCCAGTGACATAGTAGGGGTAGCGAGGAGCGTATTGTATTGTTGCCATCAAGGGTAAAAAGATGGGTTTTTCACCATATTGCTTGAGTTTATTCCTCTACATCAAGTCATCTTACCTAATGTGTTATTCTATTCTTCATGAACTTAATACTCTAGATGCAGGCAGGAGTCGGTCGATGCGTGGAGTAATAGTAGTAGATGTAGAGTCATTTTGGTCTAATTGTCACGGACGTGATGCCTATATGCATAATCATTGCCTTGGATGTCTTCATAATTATTCGCTTTTCTATCAATTGCTTGACAGTAATTTGTTCACCCACTGTAATACTTGCCATCATGAGAGAAGCCATCTAGTGAAACCAATGGCCCCCGGGTCTATTTTCCATATTATATTTTCAGATATAAAACCAAAAATACTTGCTTTATTGTTTTTACTTTTAGTTTACTTTCCGTTCAAGCATCCTATTATACCTATCTCTACTAGATCTCATCCTTGCAAATAACCGTGAAGGGATTGACAACCCCTTTATAGTGTTGGGTGCAAGAGTTTGATTCCTTGTGCAGGTATATCTATCGGTGGCTCGCTTCTATCTCCTACTGGATTGATACCTTGGTTCTCAAAAACTGAGGGAAATACTTATCTACTTTGCTGCATCAAACCGTTCCTCTTCATGGAAAACCAACGCATGCTCGAGAAGTAACAGTTACTTGCAAGGATGAGATCTAATAGAGATAGATATGATACGGTGCTTGAACGGAAAGTAAAACTAAAAGTAAAAATAATGCAGCAAGTATTTTTGGTGTTTATTGTTTTAGATCTAAAGATATAATATGGAAAATAGACCCGGTGGCCATAGGTTTCACTAGATGGCTTCTCTCATGATGGCAAGTATTACGGTGGGTGAACAAATTATTGTCGAGCAATTGATAGAAAAGCGAATAATTATGAAGATATCCAAGGCAATGATTATGCATATAGGCATCATGTCCGTGACAAGTAGACCGAAACAATTCTGCATCTACTACTATTACTCCACACATCGACCGACTCATGCCTGCATCTAGAGTATTAAGTTCATGAAGAACAGAGTAACGCATTACGTAAGATGAAATGATGTCGAGGGATAAACTCAAGCAATATGATGAAAACCCCATCTTTTTACCCTTGATGGCAACAATACAATACGTGCCTCGCTACCCCTACTTTGTCACTGGGTGAGGACACCGCAAGATTGAACCCAAAACTAAGCACTTCTCCTATTGCAAGAATTACCAATCTAGTTGGCCAAACCAAACAAATAACTCGAAGAGATTTGTAAAGATATGAAATCATGCATATAAGAATTCAGGAAAGACACAAATAATATTCATGGATAATCTGCACATAAACCCACAATTAATCGGATCTCAACAAACACACCGCAAAAGAGTATTACATCGGATAGATCTCCATGAAGATCGTGAAGAACATGGTATTGAGAAGCAAAGAGAGAGAAGAAGCCATCTAGCTACTAGCTATGGACCCGTAGGTCTGTGGTGAACTACTCACGCATCATCAGAGGGGCAATGGAGTTGATGTAGATGCCCTCCATGATCGAACCCCCCTCCGGCAGATTACGGGAAAAGGCTCCAAGATTGGATCTCTCGAGAACGAAGGCTTTTGGCTAGGGATGTAAATGGTACGGATAATTTCCGTTCCGAATCCGCATCCGCATCCGTTTTTAAGGATATGGTATGCACGTGAATGAATCCGAAGGATATGGATGCGGATACGGATTATGGTAAATCGGATATCCGGCAGATATGGTGGCGGATATGGTATCAGTAATATCCGGCAGATATGGATTATCCGACGTTTTATACGAATTATCCAAGGTTACCAAATAGGATTATCCAACAAATTTAGCCCAATTTACAAGCCCAATTACCCATCCATGATTAATTAGGGATTATAATTGGCACATATAAATACAATACAACCCTAACCCTAATAGTACCCTAGTATACGATCACAATCACAGTCGTTAGCCGTGGTTGTCGCACATCGTATTCTCCATCGCCGCCAGCACCAGGGGTCGGCTGCATCTCTCCGGCAAATCTGTTGTTCGACACTATGGGCAAAGATGCTGGCGATGGCCCGGCTAATGGAGGTGAGCACTTCGCTTGAACGTTTCATGATTTACTAGAAGTATAGTCATGTATTCATGTACGTGTAGGTGTAGGGCATTGGTGATGCGCACAGTGTACATAGCTTGTTGTACATCTCCTTGCCCTGGGCTTCGACTAGTCTTGGCAGTACTGTGCGGCCGTCCGGGGGCGACGCAGTGGTGATCGATGATGTACACGGAGATGGGCAAGTCAAGTGCACCATCACGATTCGCATCAGGATGATGGTCTGCATGCACATGCACGCGCTTGCACTAAGTAAATTCTAACCGATGAAACTAAACTTTTTTAACAACTACGTACAGGTACTACGACGGACGAAACTGATTTTTTCTGAAACTTTGACGGTAGCAGTTAACTGACACTTAGCAATCACCAATCCATATCGTGCACAAGATGGCTTAGCTAATTGATATTTAAACCTGTGTGGTTATGTAATAAGCTTGAGAACACTAAGTTTTAGTAGTCAAGTAGGGTTCATCTAAAATATTTAATAGACTAGAGAACACCGAATCTATGATATTTAATGCCTTGCTTGCTGCAGCTTGTAAGCTATTGAACTTGTTGATCGGTAAGAAGTGCTTGGTTACTTGTATATTGTTCATCTTTCTACAGATTGTCTGAGAAAGATATTGGGGAAAAGATATACATCTGCAAAAACAAGTGCAAATGCAGTCTAAAGTAAGGTTGTATCACCCCCTGCTGGAAATCAAAATGAAGAGTCACTGAATTTGGGCAGTGACAATCAAGTTGCGAATGAAGTGATTGATCTCAAGGGTGAGAATAATGATGCAATAGTAGATGACCTTACAGGGAAGAAACCGAAGAAGACCACATCTGAATGTTGGGACCATTTTGATAAAACTTTCAAGACGGTGGTGATAAATGGACAGAAAATTAAGGAAGCATGGGCCAAATGCAAGTATTGCACTTACAAAGCAAAGAGAAATAACAAGAATGGGACATCAGTCTTCTTGAAACACATTAAGATGCATAGAGAAATAGCAAGTATGTCTCATTAGTCATTACCTCTTGAGCATTACTGCTATTTTATTTCTGTAAAGTGACAACATCTTTTCTGTAAATTTGCATGTTCTTGATACATAGGACAATCAACGAATATATATTGAATAGGTGGTTGATCAACTACATGAGGAGCAAGTAATTTAGGTATGCAGTTATAATAGAAATTCTTTGATTGTCAAGTGTAGCATCTAAATGTTTGTTATCATTCTCACAGGATATGTTACTAGTGCACTGGAAGAGACACCATGTTGAAGAGAAGTAAGGACGTGTTATGGGCTTCTACTTGATCGACTACTTACCTTTTATAGTCAATAAAAACTTCAATAGAACTTTGAATTAAGTATTTCTTAAGTATGACCTTCATCTTGGACCTGTGTAATGCTATCATCATTTTACTGCTACTGTTTATTGTTGCCACATTGGTAAGAGTTACGACTTTAAAACGCTTGGCCACTCTCTAGTGTAATGTGGTTGGATAAAACGTGTTTTCATATTGTTTGCATAGTACAAATAAGTTCATTTTTCTTTGCACCTATCACCCGATTTTTTGTTCGTTTTCGGTCCGAGTCCGCTCTGAATCCACTCCAAATCCGTAGTCTGATATAATCCACATACGAATCCGCATCCGGTCAATATCTGCTCCGCTCTGAATCCGACAAAAAATTCTAGTAAATGATATGGTAAAAGCATTATCCGATCCGATCCGATCCGTTTACATCCCTTCTGGCGGTGGAAAAGTGTTTTCGTGGCTCGTTCTGATAATGATGGAAGATTTGGAAATTTATAGGCCGAAGATTAGGGTTAGGGGAGTTGCCAGTGGCCCACAAGCCTGCCCGGCACGAGGTACCCCCTGGCCGCGGCAAGCGGGCTTGTGGCCTCGTGGCAGCTCCTCTCCCTTGGTTCTCAAGTCTCGTGGCTTCCCTTTATTCCAGAAAAAATTATTCTGGAGGTTTTATTCCGTTTGGACTCCGTTTAATATTCCTTATCTGCGAAACTCAAAAACAAGGAAAAAACAAAAATTGGCACTAGGCTCTAGATTAATATGTTAGTCCCAAAAATAATATAAATAAGCATATTAATGCATATAAAACATCCAAAACAAATAATATGATAGCATGGAACAATCAAAAATTATAGATACGTGGGAGACGTATCGGCATCCCCAAGCTTAATTCCTGCTCATCCTCGAGTAGGTCAATGATAAAAGCAGAATTTTTGATGTAATGCTACCTAACATATTTATCCATGTAATATTATTTATTGTGGCATGAATATTCAGATCCGTTAGATTCAAAACAATAGTCTAATATTGACATAAAAACAGTAATACTTCGAGCACACCAAAAAGGTAGTCATGTCCTTTCAGAATAACATGGCCTTAGAAAGTCATCCCTACAAAATCATATGGTCTGGCTATGCTCCATCTTCCCCACACAAAGGATCTAAATCATGCACAACCCCGATGAACAAGTCAAGCAATTGTTTCACACTTTTGGTGTTCTCAAACCTTTTCAACTCTCACGCAATACATGAGCGTGAGCCATGGATATAACATTATAGGTAGAATAGAATATGGAGGGGGTGCAAGGGAAAAAAGGAGAAGATAGTCTCACATCAACTAGGCATATCAACGGGCTATGGAGATGCCCATCAATAGATATCAATGTGAGTGAGTAGGGATTGTCATGCAACAAATGCACATAGAGCTATAAGTGTATGAAAGCTCAACAAGAAAACTAAGTGGTCGTGCATAATGAATATCCACTAGTTGTATGAAAGTGACAAAATAGGAGACTCTCTATCATGAAGATCATGGTGCTACTTTGAAGCACAAGTGTGGAAAAAGATAGTAGCAATTTTCCCTTCTCTCTTTCTCTCATTTCTTTTATATATTTTTATTTTTATTTTTTTGGTGGGCTTCTTTGTCCTCTTTTATTTTTTTTGTTTGGGCTTCACTGGCCTCTTTTATTTTTTGTAAAGTCCGGATACTCGTCCCAACTTTTGAGGGAGTCATAGACTCCATCATCATTTTCTCTCATGGGACAATGCTCTATTAATGAAAAATCATCACGCTTTTATTTACTTATAACTCAAATAAAAAGAAATTACAACTCGATTCCTATGACAAGATATAACTCTATATGCAATATGAAGTGATGATGCAAGTCATAGAAAACTATATGGTGGAAGTTGCATGGCAATATATCTCAGAATGGCTATGGAAATGCCATAATAGGTAGGTATGATGGTTGTTTTGAGGAATATATGGTGACTGTTCTGAGGAAGGAGGGTTTGATGTACCGACGAAAGTTGCGCGGTACTAGAGAGGCTAGCAAAGATGGAAGGGTGAGAGTGCGTATAATCCATGGGCTCACATTAGTCATAGAGAACTCACATACTTATTACAAAAGTCTATTAGTCATCAAACAAAGCATTAGACGCATGCTCCTAGGGGAGAGGTTGGTAGGAGTTAACCATCATGTGCTCCCAACCCTCACACAAAGGTCGACAATCATTAGACAAGTCATGCTCCGACTTTGTTACATAACAGTTCACCATACGTGCATGCTACGGGAATCACAAGATTTAACACACGCATCTCTTCAATTCACAACTACTCACTAGCATGACTCTCATATTACTGTCCCTATTATTTCAAAACTATATGCAAGGAATCCAACTTCTCATAGTTGTTAATGCACTTAATATGAAAGTTTTATTATATCCCTCTTGGATGCCATTATATTAGGACTAAATTCATAACGTAAACAAATTACCATGTTGTTTTAAGAAACTCTCAAAATAATATAAGTGAGGAATGAGAGTTCAATAATTCCTCTAAAATATAACACCGCCATGCTCTACAAAGATATAAGTGAAGCACTAGAGCAACATTGCCTAGCTCAAAAGATATGAGTGAAGCACATACAGTATTCTAACAAATTCACGATTCAGCGTGTCTTTCTCAAAGGATGTGTGCATCAAGGACAATTGTGGCAAACTAACAAGCAAAGACACATATCATACAAGACGCTCCAAGCAAAACACATATCATGTGGTGAATAAAAATATAGCCTCAAGTAAATTTACCGATGGATTGAAGACGAAAGAGGGGATGCCTTTCGGGGCATCTCCAAGCTTAGTCTCATTGGTATCCTTGAATATGACTTGGGGTGCCTTGGGCATCCCCAAGCTTAGGCTCTTTCCACTCTTTATTCCATAGTCCATCAAATCTTCACCCAAAACTTGAAAACTTCACAACACAAAACTCAACAGAAAACTCATAAGATCCGTTAGTACAAGAAAAATAAATCACCACTTTAGGTATTGTTGTGAACTCATTATTTATTTATATTTGTATAATACCTACTGTATTCCAACTTTTCCATGACTCATACCCCCGATACGACCCATAGATACATCAAAATAAGCAAACAACACAAAGAAAACAGAATCTGTCAAAAACAGAACAGTATGTAGCAATCTGTAAACTTTGAGTACTTCTGGAATTCTAAAAAATTTGAAACATGAGGACAACCAGGGTAATTCGTATATCAATCCTGTGTGAAAATTTCAGATCAATTTGACGCTCTCAAAAATTCAGAAAATTCCAGGACTGAGCGCAAAAGTTTCTATTTTCCAGCAAGATCAAATCAACAACTACCATAGATCACCCCAAAGGTTTTACTTGGCTCAAACACTAATTTAAACACAAAAACAATTACTATAGAATTAACAATGTGCCAAACACACCAAAACTGAAGCAAAAAAGCAGAAAGCAAAATAAAATTGGGTTGCCTCCCAACAAGCGCTATTGTTTAATGCCCCTCGCTAGGTAAAACGCAATAGATCTAGGTATTGTCATCTTTGGTATTGGCAATTTTTGTGAGGACTTTCTCAAATCTAGGAGGTTCTTTCCTCTTTCCCCCACTTGTAGGGGGGATCAATCTTGGTGTCCAAAATGTCCAAATGCTTATTGCAAAGGGTGATCAAAGTATTCAAGCAATTAAGGTTCCCGTTAATATATTTGAGGGGTTCATGATGTTATTGTAAATCGACCAAGTTCTTATATAAGTCACCAAATTTGTCGAGAACTTGAACTCCCTATTGAGAGAAAGCAAACCCCCTTTTTGGTGGAGGAACACCCAAAATCCCTTCTAAAACTTCATAGGTTGCATTCATGTCAAGCTCAATAAAATTTCTTTTTGAGGCGAAATCTAAAAGCTCCCTATGATGCAAATCTAAACCAATGTAAAAATTTCTGAGAAAAACATTTGCATCCCCTTTTAGATTGGAAACATGATAAGATTCCATTAGCCTATACCAAGCATCCTTCAAATTCTCCCCTTGTTTTTGTTTGAAATAAAGAACTTCAAAGTCTGGTGACAAGGGGGATGTGGTGATGTTCGACATAGTTCAGGTAATCAAAAAGGCAAGCGCAATAAGGGCGAATAAAAAGGTAAATCTTTTTGATATTTTCTGACAATCGTTTTAGAGTCGGGGGAGGAAAATGAGAGGCAAATGGCAAATAATGTAAATGCAAGAGATGAGTTTGTGATGGGTAATTGGTATCCTTGACTTTCGATGTATCTCCCCGGCAACGGCACCAGAAATCCTTCTCGCTACTTCTCGAGCATGCGTTGGTTTCCCGTGAAGAGGAACAGTTTGATGCAGCAAAGTAGATAAGTATTTCCCTCAGTTTTTGAGAACCAAGGTATCAATCCAGTAGGAGATACAAGCGAGCCACCAATATATATACATGCACAAAGAATCAAACTCTTGCACCCAATGCTATAAAGGGGTTGTCAAAACCTACATGATTACTTGCAAGGATGAGATCTAATAGAGATACATATAATAGGGTGCTTGAACGGAAAGTAAAACTAAAAGTAAAAAATAATGCAACAAGTATTTTTGGTGTTTTGGTTTTAGATCTGAAAATATAATATGGAAAATAGACCCGGGGGCCATAGGTTTCACTAGATGGCTTCTCTCATGATGGCAAGTATTATGGTGGGTGAACAAATTACTGTCGAGCAATTGATAGAAAAACAAATAATTATGAAGATATCCAAGGCAATTATTATGCATATAGGCATCACATCCGTGACAAGTAGACCGAAACGATTGTGCATCTACTACTATTACTCCACACATCGACCGACTCCTGCCTGCATCTAGAGTATTAAGTTCATGAAGAACAGAGTAACGCATTAAGTAAGATGACATGATGTAGAGGGATAAACTCAAGCAATATGATGGAAACCATCTTTTTACCCTTGATGGCAACAATACAATACGTGCCTTGCTACCCCTACTTTGTCACTGGGTGAGGACACCGCAAGATTGAACCTAAAACTAAGCACTTCTCCTGTTGCAAGAATTACCAATCTAGTTGGCCAAACCAAACCAATAACTCGAAGAGACATGCAAATATATGAAATCATGCATATAAGAATTCAGGAAAGACTCAAATAATATTCATGTATAATCTGAACATAAACCCACAATTCGTCAGATCTCGACAAACACACCGCAAAAGAGTATTACATCGTATAGATCTCCATGAAGATCATGAAGAACATGGTATTGAAGCACAAAGAGAGAGAAGAAACCATCTAGCTACTAGCTATGGACCCATAGGTCTGTGGTGAACTACTCACGCATCATCGGAGGGCAATGGAGTTGATGTAGATGCCCTTCGTGATCGAATCCCCCTCCGGCAGATTACCGGAAAAGGCTCCAAGATTGGATCTCTCGGGAACGGAGGCTTCTGGCGGTGGAAAAGTGTTTTCATGGCTCGTTCTGATAATGATGGAATATTTGGGAAATTATAGGCCGAAGATTCGGGTTAGGGGAGTTGCTAGGGGCCCACAAGCCTGCCTGGCGTGCTGTACCACCCTGGCCGCGGCAAGCGGGCTTGTGGCCCCGTGGCAGCTCCTCTGCCTTGGTTCTCAAGTCTCGTGGCTTCCTTTTATTCTAGAAAAATCATTCTGGAGGTTTTATTCCGTTTGGACTCCGTTTAATATTCCTTATCTGCGAAACTCAAAAACAAGGAAAAAAACATAAACTGGCACTAGGCTCTAGATTAATAGGTTAGTCCCAAAAAAAATAGCATATTAATGCATATGAAACATCCAAAACAGATAATATAATAGCATCGAACAATCAAAAATTATAGATACATTGGAGACATATCAGATGGTGATTTGGATGTATACTCACAATCCAAGGCAAGCCGTAGTGCCATGAAGGATATGTATACTCCTATCCCTGCAGACAAAGTGCAATCTCACAAGCTAGGATCCATCTACTATCTGCAAGCTGGCCTCCGTACCATGAACACTATTCTGAGGCATACCTTAATGCCCAAGTCAGGAGATGACAAGATGATCCGTGGCTACTCCATTAACATGTTGATCCACCTTGACAATAACACCAAGATTAGAGTTATGGACTTAATTGTTGAGACAATTAAGAGGGTTGCTGCTCATCAAAAGCAATCTTGCTGCTATGCACCCTACATCCAGATGCTTATCAACTCTCAGTTGGAAAAGCACATATTTGCTCTAGATCATCCACACTTGCCCCTATAGACATAACTCAAGGATAATGTTGTGGTGATGGACCCAGATCATCCCACATCTGCTACAGCACAGGCAGAGGAAGAGGCAGTTCGAGCCACTAGTGCTCAAGTTCCTAGATCCAGAAATGAGCAAATGGATCTTTTGATCTCAGCAGTTCAGGGCATGCAGAAGGATATTAAGGGGATTCTGTATAACCAGAATAGTCTTGTGAGTATCTTTGAAACAAGGATCAAGACTCTTGGTGATAAGTTGGACAAGGTGACTAAGACAGTCATAGAGCTTCAGAAGGAAGTTGACTCGATGCACATCCCTCGGGTCTCTTCTACTTCTTCAGATGATGAGGAGGAGGAGGATGGATCACCTCCCAAGACGAGCACACAGTTCACTACTTAGGCTAGATCAGTCACAGTGCCTACACCAGACTTGAGGCCCTCTTCATCAGCTCTTGCTACTGTCAGCACAGCTCCTGCTCCATCAGCTCCAGTTCCTCCAGTGTCCACTCCAGCTCCATCCACAACATCTATAGAGATCTTCGTTGATGTTGTTCTCTCGACTCCTTCATCAACAACCGGAGGAGATCATGCCAAGAACGCTTAGATATATGCCTTTGAACTTTTTAGTAACTTGTTGCCAAAAGGGGAGAAGTGTATATAGATTTTTAGGCTTCGAGTGAGAGAGCGTTTGGTGTTTGTTTCTTTTTCAAAAACAATTGCTTTTGATTGCTTGTGATACACGCTTGATGATGTTTGATCATACGCTTTAATGTGTGATGCTACTATTTCCTATAATCTTAATGCTTATGTGATGATCATCCATCTTTGCTTGATTGTGTTGTGCTATGATGTTCATTCTAATTATTCTCGCATAACACCAAGTGGTATGTGACAAGTAAGAAGTGACCCATGTACCTAATCGATTGTGCATTTGCATTCAAACACACATTTAAAATAATGCACAAATTTAGGGGGAGCTCTTGCTTATCACATACTTCTCAAAGCGACGATTATATTCATTGATTATATCATTATCGAAGCTTTGATCTATATGTTGTCACCAATTACCAAAAAGGGGGATATTGAAAGCACATTTGCTCCCTTGGTGGTTTTGGTAATTAATAACAACATATAAGTCATTGAACTAATGTTTCCACCAAGTATATTTCAGGAAAAGTTTAATGGTAGGAATGGCAAAAAGGATTGCAGAGATTGTGGAATTACCCCAAGATGCAAGGAAATAGGTTGGCCAAGCTTAAAGCAAGAGGACTCTACATTTTACATTTGTGAGAAATCACTTTGAGTCCATAGGAAAGCCAATACTATTAAAAGGGGGTAAGGTATTGTTGGTGAACAAAATGCTCATACGTGCACAAGTGATAGTCACCAAAAACATCCATAAGCTCTCCCACCAAAGTCAGTCTATATCCAAACATTCAAAATCAGTGCAACCAACATTCCTATCCCGGTGCCACTAATTCCAAACCCTAGACAGACTCAGCCAAACCCTAACTCTTCGGTGCAGCCGACACTCTTTCGGTGCCACCGAGTAGGGTTGCCAACTTTCTGTTACGCAAGTTCACACTTTTGGTCAGTTCGAGAATGTTGAATTGACATCATCGAGTTTGGCAATTCTGACCGTTGGTCACCTTGTCGGTGCAACCAAGATTCCTATATCGGTCTCACCGAGATTCAAAAGTTACCACCTTTTGGTCACTTCAGTACCACCGAGATTAACACATCGGTGTCACCGAGTTGGTCATTTTGTGTTTAACGGTTGGATTTTTTGGGATGCCTATATATACCCCTTCACCACCACCTACTCAAAAGAGAAGCACTCAGAACTATTCCATACCTATCCTACTCAGTTTTCTAAGAGAGAACCACCTACCCTTGTGTTGAGGTCAAGATCTTCCACTCCAACCATATGGATCTTGATTTCTAGCCTCCCCAAGTTGCTTTCCACCAATCTCATCTCTTCTACCAAGCAATATCTATGCGAGAGTGATTATGTGTTGAGGAGTCTATCATCTTGAAGCACAAGAGCAAGGAGTTCATCATCATTACCGAGCCTATTACCTTTTGGAGGGTGGTGCCTCCTAGATTGGTTAGGTGTCACTTGGGAGCCTGCTACTTTGTGTCATGGAGTGAACCAAGAAGTTTGTAAGGGCAAGGAGATCGCCTACTTTGTGAAGATCTACCCATAGTGAGGCTATTCCTTCGTGGACGGAAGTCGTATGGAATAGTCAAGGTTGCTACTTCGTGGACCCTTATGGGTGGAGCCCTCCGTGGACTCTCATGACCGTTACCCTCCATGGGTTGAAGACTCCATAAACGTGGATGTACGATAGCACCACCTGTCGGAACCATGGAAAAATTATCGTGTCTACAATTGCATTTGGTCTTTATCGCCGTTTTCTCACGACAGATGCCATTGGGTGGCTTATCGTGAGTGGTTGGGGCCGGAGGACGCTGACGGGCTCCGGGTGCGAGATTCGGCACAAGCAGTGGTGACACACAATGTACATAGGTTCAGGGCCCTCCGTGGGAGGTAATACCCCTAGTCCTGCTTGGTCTAGTTGGATGGATGGATATTGTACAAGGATGCTCCTGGAGATGTGTCTAGAGGAGGAAGAAGGAGCAGCCGGCTCGTCTTCCTCCGCTACTAGAGGAGGGAATGAGAGTTCTGTGGATGCGTGTCTGTGATCATTCGTCTGTCCCCGTTGCATGGGGGGCTCGGGGGGTTTTATAGGCCAACCCCCGGCTCTTACAATATGTCATAAGTACAATGGTGGGGGACGGTTGGCAGTCTCTTCGGCTAGCCAGAGGGTCCCGCCACTCGCGCCGTCTTGTTGTGGGTGGGGCCCGCCGGTCGAGCGGTCCCATCTCCCATTGGGGCCCGCCAGTCAGCTCTGCAATTAGCCCTCGCCCACCTGCCGCGGCATGGGCCGCCTGGGGGGCGTCGCCTAGCGCCAGCCGACCGAAGTCTTCGTTACGGCCGGCGGCACTGTAGCCACGCGCGAGATAGGTAATCGAGTGGCGAGGGCGTGCCAGCACTGTTCCCCCGCCCGGTCGCGCTCACCGAGGTCAGCGGCCAGGACGGTTGGACTGTAGCCATGCGCTGCGGTGCGTAAGCGGCCACTATAGCTATAGGGCTGCCCGTCGTGCCGGTCACATCGCGTCGTCGTACCTACGAGTAGAGGGACGGGACAGGGCATGTCCCTCCCGATGTCAACAGAAGAGCCCGCCCGTGGGCAGCTGGCCGTGCCCAGCCGGCCAAGGGCCCAACCGGTTCCTTGATCAGTCTGCCGAGGCGCCAGCCGGCACTGGCTTGCACTGAACGTCCTCTAGCCGGCCACATCCATCCGGCCGCGTAGTTTTTCTTCGAAGCGGAAAGGGGGAAGACCCCACTGCTTTAGCCTACCTAGGGGTATAAACCCCGTAAGTAGCCCCCGAAGCCGGCCAGAGCCCGCATCTAGCGGACGGTGGGGAGCCAGCGGCTTCCCCTCAGCACCAGCCGCCCCCGGCTCGAAGGCGAAGGGGCAGCCGGATCGGCCGGTGGATCCAACGCCTCGGGTTCCGGTGCGCTGCCCCGGGTCCCACGCTGGCACATGGCACGCCACGTGGCGAGTAATGATGCCGCGGGTCCCGCGCACATGGGGTGACGGGACGTCGCCCAGGCCTAGACCGGTAGGACCCAGGCGTAGCCCTCATAGGCCTCGGTGCACAGGACAAGATCCTCTGCGCCCCGAAGCGACTGTTACGGCCCGGGGCCACCCACGCGCACGAAATTTCTGGGAGGAGTGGGCGTAGACGATCCCACGTCCCCCGGTCATGGCCTCCCCTATAAAAGGGGAGGAAGGGCAGGAGGCGGAGGTACCCGCGCCCCACTTGCCTACTTGTTGCCCTGCTTTCGTCGTTGCCTCTTTCCTTTCTTCGCACACCGTCGCACCCGAGCCTGCGCTCGCGCCCGCACACCGCACCGCCGCCGCAATGGTTGATGGGCGCGGAGGCAGTTGGGCTGGTTCCTTTGTGGTCGAGGCGGACATCGCCGAGCTGCGCCGCGCGCGTATGTTGCCGTCGATGGAGCGGGTGGCCGCCCGCGGGCTGGGCGACGAGATAGCGTCGGCGTCGCGGCCAGGGGAACACATCGTGTTCCTCTGGCACTTCTCCCGGGGCTTTGGGCTCCCGATGAGTCTCTTTTTCTGCCTTCTTCTTGATACTTTCGACCTCCAGCCGCATAACCTCGGGCCGAATTTAATCTTGTACCTCTCCGCCTTCGTGATGTTGTGCGAGCGGTACCTCGACATCCTCCCCTTTCTCGAGTTCTTCAACGCCCTCTTCTATCTGAAATCTTTGGAGAGCGATGCCTATAAGGGCACAGTGGTGTGCTGCCGCGGCATTGCTCGCTTTCCCCCTCTCTCTCTCTGATCGAGTCCATCAAGGGGTGGCACCGGTCGTTCTTCTATGTGAAGAACGTCGACCCGAGGATGGACTACATTCGGCTGCCACCGTTCCAGGACCGGCAGTCCTCCCAGCAGAACTGGCAGGGACCTGCCCCGCGCGGCGGGGCCCTGGACGAGCTTGCCCGACCCTTGCAGCTGAAGAGTGCCGAGGGGCTGGTTGCCGCCGACCTGGTGGCGGCCTTCGTCTCGCGTCGAGTGTCGCCCCTCCAGATGAGGCCGCACCGGATCTGCGACATGTCCGATCGGCACGACCCGTGCCGGCAGTCCACCGTCGAGCTGACGCCAGCTCGGGTGGCGAAGCAGGTGAACGCCTTCACGACGTTCAAGCTGAATCCCGCCTCGTCGTCCTTCGGCATGGAGCCGTTCGACCGCATCAACCGGCCTTCCCTGGTGTGTTTTCTCGTTGAAGCGACTCTTTTTCGTTTGGTATTCCCCAGTCGGCAGCCAGCTAGAGAACTTACGTTGAAGTGCTGACCGTAGCTGCTGATGCGATAGAACACGCCAGACGGCCCGCACCCGTAGATCTTTGAGGCGGAGCATGAGGACTCCGACTCTCGAGACTTCCATACGGGAGGTCCCCCGGAGGAAGGAGTGGACTCCTTGGGGGGCGACGAACCGGTAGATCCGTGGGGTGGCGCTCCTAGCGGGGCCGAAGGGTTCGGCGCAGCTGGGGAACCCAGCGGAGCGGGTGAGTTCCCTCTTGCCCCCTCCATCCGGGACTGGACAGACGACGACGATGATGATGACGATTTGATGATTCTAGACCGACCTCCTCCCGCGGTGGGCCAGGACCGGAGGAGCGAGGAGTGGTCGGCTTGAGGCCCGGCGGCCTCGCCGCCCGGCCCGATGCGGGTGAAGGTGGCCGCGCGAAAGCCGCCGCCACGCTCCAAGCGGGCTCTGCCCCTTGTTATCGCGTAAGTTCTTCATTTCTATGCGAGTTTTTGTTTTCGCCTTGCGAGCCGGTTAACGACCGGTTTTTGTGACACTACAGTGACCCCATCGAGCTCCAATATGAGGAGTCGGCGGGGGAGACGACGGACGCCGCCGGCCGGCTGGCCCGCGAGCACGCGGCCACCCAGCGGGAGGAAAAGAGGAGGCTCGCGGAGCTGCGAGCCTCCCGGTCCGGCACGCGAGGAGGGGCCACGCACTCCGGGACCTCAAGCGGCCGGAGGCAGACGGGGTCGGCGGACCCCCCACGGGCGACGGACTTGGCTGCGGAGTCCGCCCGCATGTCGAGGCCATCATCGAGCGAGCCACGGGGGCGACCATGGACACACCAATGCCTCCGCTCGCGCAGGAAATGGCCCCGGCGGGGGAGGCGACGACAGAGCCGGCTCCCGAGGCGACCCGGCCTGAGGTGCCTGAGGTGACCCCTCCTGCGGCCGAGCCGGCCCGGGTCGTGATGCCGTAAGCTCTAGTGGTCCCGAAGACGGCGGCGGAGGCGCCGCCGGAGACGGTGGCCATGGAGGTGGAGGTACCTTCCGGCGCAACCAACGCGCCGAAGCGGCCGGGAGAAGAGGCGGCTGCGGCACCGGGCAGGGGGGCGACGAGACGCGACTCCCGGTCCCTTGCCGTCATCAACCCGCCCCCGACGGCTGGAGCCGCAGCGAGCCCAGGCGGCAGCGGCGGCCGGGCCTGGAGGGCCCTGTGGTCGATGCAGGAGGTCATCCGGGACTGGGAAGCGCTGGCAAGCGCGCCGGCTCTACCGGCCCCCTAGGCAGGCGGCCCGGTCCCGTCCTTTGCGGACTTGGGAAGTGTCCTGGACCGGTGCCGGCAGGACCTGGCCCGGTTTGGGGAGGCGGCTGACGCCGCCCTTCAGCGTGTAGAGGTAAGCCGGCACTTTTGCCTTAGAGTTTTCAGTGGGGGCGCGCGAGCGCACCCACTGGGTGTAGCCCCCGAGATGCGGGCCGGCTGACCGGCTGACGGGCAGCCGGGCCGGATCTCCTTTGAGCATGTCTTGACCCTTGCCCTTCTTTCTTGCGACGGGAGGGAGCTTCTCTACGGTAGAAGCTGTTTGCGGAAGCGGTCGCCATCCACGACCGCGGCAAACATGGGTTCTACCGCCTGGAGGAGGAGCTGGCGCGTGTGCAAGGTAGGTTGCACCTTGTAGGAGTGGCATGTAGCCGCCGGGAATCGGCTGACGTTGGTTGCGTCTTGTAGGCGAGCTGGCCACCCTCCAGGGGGAGAAGGCCGGGCATGTCACCGAACGAGACCAGCTGGCGCGGGATGTCTAGGCAGCCGCACAGGACACGGACCGGCTGGCCGCGCTGCTGGTTGACAGGGAGGTGGCTTGGGACCGGATCAAGGCCGAGGCGGCAAAGGAGGTGGCGGCCCGGGAGGCGGCCGTCAAGGAGGCGGCTGACGCCGCCCTGAGAACCGCCGCCCTTCAAGGCGAGGTGACCCGCCTTGAGAAGATGCTCGAGGAGGTCAAGGGCTCCCTCGCCACCTCAGAGGCGGCCTGGAAGGCGGAGCACGAGGCAGCGCTCCACTTTGCCATTAGGGTGGACGACGCGATCGAAGGTAAGTTCCAATATCTCTCTTTTCCCAGCCGGTTGCTCTTCCCTTTGCCATTTTTCGTGCTTCATCTTGCTTTCTCTTCTCTTCTCCTTCCTTCTAGTGCATTTCCCGGAAGCTCGTCGCCGCACTTCGCGCATTGTTGAGGAGCACTAGGAATACCTTCGGGAGTGCGGTCACTCCATCGAGGAGAACGCCGCGTGGGACATGGACGAGATTAGGATCGCCGTCGAGATGCGGATGACCCATCTTGAGAGGAGCGTGGAGCGGCTCAAGACCGCTGGCAAGGAGGTCATCGCCGCACTATGGCCGGGCCGCGGGGAAGCTCCGACACACCGCGTGGCTCAGTGGCTAGAGCACGCCGTCTCCCGCTTCGAGGCCTGGAAGGCATCGGCCGCCCGAGCCGGGGCACAGATGGTGCTCCAGTTCGTGATGTCTTGGTACCGCGGCGTGGACCTAGGCCAGCTGGCAACCATGCGGGATGTGCCAGCCGCAGAGCGGGAGGACCGCGAGCCGGCCCTTGTCCAGCGGGCCAACAAGCTCACATCATACGTTGATGCGGACGAGTTCCTGTCACCCCTTGGCGAGGATGGTGAGCCGCTGCCCGAGGACTCCTTCGGCATCCTGCATGGCCCGACGGATGACGAAGTCGCCGATGAGAGCACCGACTCGAGCGGCGAGACGGCCGAGACCGAGGAGCCCGCCTCGAAGGCCAAGGAGGCCGACCCCAAGACTGCGACCACTTCTGAGGCGAGTGGGAGACTGTTGGAAATATGCCCTAGAGGCAATAATAAAATGGTTATTATTGTATTTCCTAGTTCATGATAATTGTCTGTTATTCATGCTATAATTGTGTTAACCGGAAACCGTAATACATGTGTGAATACATAGACCACAACGTGTCCCTCCCTAGTGAGCCTCTAGTTGGCTAGCTCGTTGATCAATAGATGGTCATGGTTTCATGACCATGGACATTGGATGTCGTTGATAACGGGATCACATCATTAGGAGAATGATGTGATGGACAAGACCCAATCCTAAGCATAGCACAAGATCGTGTAGTTCGTTTGCTAAAGCTTTTCAATGTCAAGTGTCATTTCGTTAGACCATGAGATTGTGTAACTCCCGGATATCGTAGGAATGCTTTGGGTGTGCCAAACATCACAACGTAACTGGGTGGCTATAAAGGTACGCTACGGGTATCTCCGAAAGTCTGTTGGGTTGACACGAATCGAGACTGGGATTTGTCACTCCGTGTGACGGAGAGGTATCTCTGGGCCCACTCAGTAAGACATCATCATTATGAGCTCAATGTGACTAAGGAGTTAGTCACGGGATGATGTATTACGGAACGAGTAAAGAGACTTGCCGGTAACGAGATTGAACAAGGTATGGGGATACCGACGATCGAATCTCGGGCAAGTACCATACCGATAGACAAAGGGAATTGTATACGGGATTGATTGAATCCTTGACATCGTGGTTCATCCGATGAGATCATCGTGGAGTACGTGGGAGCCAACATGGGTATCCAGATCCCGCTGTTGGTTATTGACCGGAGAGGTGTCTCGGTCATGTCTACGTGTCTCCCGAACCCGTAGGGTCTACACACTTAAGGTTCGATGACGCTAGGGTTATAAGGAAATAGTGTACATGGTTACCGAAGGTTGTTCGGAGTCCCGGATGAGATCCCGGACGTCACGAGGAGTCCCGGAATGGTCCGGAGACGAAGATTGATATATAGGAAGTGAGGTTTTGGTTACCGGAAGTGTTCCGGGTGTCTACGGTAGTGTACCGGGACCACCGGAAGGGTTCCGGGGGTCCACCAAGCGGGCCCACCTGCCCCGGAAGGTTCCATGGGCCAAGAGTGGGAGGGAGCCAGCCCCTAGGTGGGCTAGTGCGCCTCCCACCCCAGCCCAAGGCGCAGCAAGGATGGAGGGGCAAACCCTAGGCTTAGATGGGCCTTAAGGCCCACCCTAGGGCGCCTCCACCTTTCCCTGACCTGGCCGCCGGCCAGATGCCATCTGGTGGCTGCCGCCAGCCCCTAGGGTGGAACCCTAGGGCGCAGCACCTCTCCTCCCCTCCCCCTATATATAGTGGAGGTATTTGGGGCTGCATAACACACGAGTTCATCTCCTCCCTGGTGCAGCCCTACTCCTCCCTCTCCTCGTTCTCCGTAGTGCTTAGCGAAGCTCTGCCGGAGTACCACGCAGCTCCACCGCCACCACGCCGTCGTGTTGCCGGAGCTCTCCCTCAACCTCTCCTCCCTCCTTGCTGGATCAAGGCGTAGGAGACGTCACCGGGCTGCACGTGTGTTGAACGCGGAGGTGCCGTCCGTTCGGCACTTGATCGGATCTACCGCGATCTGAATCGCTGCGAGTATGACTCCATCAACCGCGTTCTAGCAACGCTTCCGCTTAGCGATCTTCAAAGGTATGAAGATCCAATCTATCCCCGCTCGTTTGTTGGTTTCTCCATAGATAGATCTTGGTGACACGTAGGAAAATTTTGATTTACTACTACGTCTCCCAACAGTGGTATCAGAGCTAGGTCTATGCGTAGAATCTATGCACGAGTAGAACACAAAGCAGTTGTGGGCGTCGATTTTGTTAATATGTTTGCCGTTACTAGTCTTATCTTGATTCGACGGTATTGTGGGATGAAGCGGCCCGGACCAACCTTACACGTACGCTTACGTGAGACCGGTTCCACCGCCTGACATGCACTAGTTGCATAAGGTGGCTAGCGGGTGTCTGTCTCTCCCACCTTAGTCGGATTGGATTCGATGAAAAGGGTCCTTATGAAGGGTAAATAGCAATTGGCATATCACGTTGTGGTTTTGGCGTAGGTAAGAAACGTTCTTGCTAGAATCCTATAGCAACCACGTAAAAACTTGCAACTACAAATTAGAGGACGTCTAACTTGTTTTTGCAGCATATGCCTTGTGATGTGATATGGCCAGAAGGATGTGATGTGATGCATTGTGATGTATGAGATTGATCATGTTCTTGTAATAGGGTTCACGACTTGCATGTCGATGACTATGACAACCGGCAGGAGCCATAGGAGTTGTCTTATATTATTGTATGACCTGCGTGTCAATCATAAACGCCATGTAATTACTTTACTTTATTGCTAAGCATTAGCCATAGTAGAAGAAGTAATAGTTGGCGAGACGACTTCATGAAGACACAATGATGGAGATCATGATGATGGACATCATGGTGTCATGCCGGTGACAATGATGATCATCGTGCCCCGAAGATGGAGATCATAGGAGCAAGATGATATTGGCCATATCATGTCACTATATTGATTGCATGTGATGTTTAGCATGTTTACATCTTATTTGCTTAGAACGACGGTAGTAAATAAGATGATCTCTCAATAAAATTTCAAGAGAAGTGTTCACCCTAACTGTGCACCGTTGCTAAGGATCGTTGTTCCGAAGCACCACGTGATGATCGGGTGTGATAGGTTCTAACGTTCGCATACAACGGGTGTAAGCCAGATTTACACACGCGAAACACTTAGGTTGACTTGACGAGCCTAGCATGTACAGACATGGCCTCGGAACACGGAAGACCGAAAGGTCGAACATGAGTCGTATAGAAGATACGATCAACATGAAGATGTTCACCATGGATGACTAGTCCGTCTCACGTGATGATCGGACACGGGCTAGTTGACATGGATCATGTGTCACTTAGATGACTAGAGAGATGTCTATCTGAGTGGGAGTTCATTGAATAATTTGATTATGTGAACTCGATTATCATGAACTTAGTCTAAAATTGCCTTTAATATCTATATTGTAGATCCAATGGCCAACGCAAATGTCAACCTCAATTTCAACGCGTTCCTAGAGAAAACCAAGCTGAAAGATGATGGAAGCAACTATGTGGACTGGGTCCGTGGCTTGAGGATCATCCTCATAGCTTCCAAGAGATTGTATGTCCTTGATGCACCGCTAGGTGACCCACCCATTCTCCCAGCGGACCAAGACGTTACGAACGCTTGGCAGTCGCGCTGCGATGATTACTCCCTTGTTCAGTGTGGCATGCTTTACAGTTTAGAATCGGGGCTCCAAAAGCGTTTTGAGCAACACGGAGCATATGAGATGTTCCAAGAGCTGCAACTGGTTTTCCAAGCTCATGCCCGAGTCGAGAGATATGACGTCTCCGACATGTTCTTCAGTTGTAAGACGGAGGAGAATAGTTCTGTCAGTGAGCACATCCTCAAGATGTCTGGGCTACACAACCGCTTGACTCAGCTGGGAGTTAATCTCCCGGATGACTCGGTCATTGACAGAATCCTCCAGTCGCTTCCACCTAGCTACAAGAGCTTTGTGATGAACTACAACATGCAAGGGATGGAGAAGTCCATTCCTGAGTTGTACTCGATGTTGAAATCAGCAGAGGTCGAGATCAAAAAGAAGCATCAAGTGTTGATGGTAAATAAGACCACTAGTTTCAAGAAAGGCAAGGGTAAGAAGAACTTCAAGAAGGACAACAAAGCTGTTGCCGCGCCCGGTAAGCAAGTTGTCGGGAAGAAGAAGAACAAGAATGGACCCAAGCCTGAGACTGAGTGTTTCTATTGTAAGGGTACCGGTCACTGGAAGCGGAACTGCCCCAAGTACTTAGCGGATAAGAAGGACGGCAACATTAAAGGTATATGTGATATACTTGTTATTGATGTGTACCTGACCAGCGCTCGTAGTAGCTCCTGGGTATTTGATACCGGTGCAATTGCTCACATTTGTAACTCCAAGCAGGAGCTGCGGAATAAGCGGAGGCTGGCCAAGGACGAGGTGACGATGCGCATCGGGAATGGTTCCAAGGTCGATGTGATTGCCGTCGGCACGCTACCTCTACATCTACCATCGGGATTAGTTTTAAACCTTAATAATTGTTATTTAGTACCAGCCTTGAGCATGAACATTGTATCTGGATCTCGCTTGATGCGAGATGGCTACTCATTTAAATCCGAGAATAATGGTTGTTCTATTTATATGAGAGAAATGTTTTATGCTCATGCCCCGCTGGTCAATGGTTTATTTTTGATGAATCTCGAACGTGATGTTACACATGTCCATAGTGTGAGTACCAAAAAGTGTAAAGTTGATAACGATAGTCCCACTTACATGTGGCACTGCCGTCTTGGCCATATTGGTGTCAAACGCATGAAGAAGCTCCATGCTGATGGACTTTTGGAGTCACTTGATTTCGAATCATTTGACACATGCGAACCATGCCTCATGGGCAAGATGACCAAGACTCCGTTCTCCGGAACAATGGAGCGAGCAACTGACTTGTTGGAGATAATACATACCGATGTATGCGGTCCAATGAGTGTCGAGGCTCGCGATGGCTACCGTTATGTTCTCACCCTCACTGATGACTTGAGTAGATATGGGTATGTCTACTTAATGAAACACAAGTCTGAAACCTTTGAAAGGTTCAAGGAATTTCAGAGTGAGGTAGAGAATCAACGTGACAGGAAAATAAAATGCCTACGATCTGATCGTGGCGGAGAATATTTAAGTCACGAGTTTGGCACGCACCTTAGGAAATGTGGAATTGTTTCACATCTCACGCCGCCCGGCACACCTCAGCGAAATGGTGGTGTCTGAACATCGTAATCGCACTCTATTGAATATGGTGCGATCTATGATGTCTCTTACCGACTTACCGCTATCATTTTGGGGATATGCATTAGAGACTGCCGCATTCACTTTAAATAGGGCACCGTCTAAATCCGTTGAGACGACACCGTATGAATTATGGTTTGGAAACAAACCTAAGTTGTCGTTTCTAAGAGTTTGGGGATGCGATGCTTATGTGAAGAAACTTCAACCTGAGAAGCTCGAACCCAAAGCGGAAAAGTGCGTCTTCATAGGATATCCCAAAGAGACTATTGGGTATACCATCTACCTACGATCCGAGGGCAAAGTCTTTGTTGCCAAGAATGGATCCTTTCTCGAGAAAGAGTTTCTCTCGAAAGAAGTAAGTGGGAGGAAAATAGAACTTGATGAGGTAATTGTACCTCCACTCGAACCGGAGAGTAGCGCAGCACAGGAAGTTGTTTCTGTGGAGCCTACATCGGCTAGAGAGGAAGTTAATGATGATGATCATGAAGCTTCAGATCAAGTCGCTATTCGAAGGTCCGCTAGGACACGTTCCGCACCAGAGTGGTACGGCAATCCTGTCCTAGAGATCATGTTGTTGGACAACGGTGAACCTTCGAACTATGAAGAAGCGATGGCGGGCCCGGATTCCGACAAATGGCTTGAGGCCATGAAATCCGAGATAGGATCCATGTATGAGAACAAAGTATGGACTTTGGTGGACTTGCCTGATGATAAGCGAGCCATTGAAAACAAATGGATCTTTAAGAAGAAGACTAACGCGGACGGAAATGTGATCGCCTATAAGGCTCGGCTTGTCGCTAAGGGTTATCGACAAGTTCAAGGAGTTGACTACGATGAGACTTTCTCACCCGTAGCGATGCTAAAGTCAGTCCGAATCATGTTAGCAGTTGCCGCATTTTATGATTATGAGATCTGGCAAATGGACGTCAAAACGGCATTCCTTAATGGCTTCCTCAAGGAGGAACTGTATATGATGCAGCCGGAAGGTTTTGTCGGTCCTAAAGATGCTAACAAGGTATGCAAGCTCCAGCGCTCCATCTATGGGCTGGTGCAAGCATCTCGGAGTTGGAACATTCGCTTTAATGAGGTGATTAAAGCGTTTGGGTTTGTACAGGTTTATGGAGAACCCTGTATTTACAAGAAAGTGAGTGGGAGCTCTATAGCATTTCTTATACTGTATGTGGATGACATGCTGATAATGGGAAATAATATAGAACTCTTGGAAAGTATAAAGGCCTACTTGAATAAGTGTTTTTCAATGAAGGACCTTGGAGAAGCTGCTTACATATTAGGTATTAAGATCTATAGAGATAGATCGAAACGCCTCATTGGTCTTTCACAAAGCACATACCTTGAAAAGATATTGAAGAAGTTCAATATGGATCAGTCCAAGAAGGGGTTCTTGTCTATGTTGCAAGGTGTGAGATTGAGTACGACTCAATGCCCGACCACGGCAAAGGATAGAGAAGAGATGAGTGTCATCCCCTATGCTTCAGCCATAGGCTCTATCATGTATGCCATGCTGTGTACCAGGCCTGATGTGAACCTTGCCATAAGTTTGGTAGGGAGGTACCAAAGTGATCCCGGAGCGGAACACTGGACGGCGGTCAAGAATATCCTGAAGTACCTGAAAAGGACAAAGTATATGTTTCTCGTTTATGGAGGTGCCGAAGAGCTCGTCGTAAAGGGTTACGTCGATGCTAGCTTCGACACAGATCCGGACGACTCCAAGTTGCAAACCGGATACGTGTATATCTTGAATGGAGGGGCAGTGAGCTGGAGCAGCAGCAAGCAAAGCGTTGTGGCGGCATCTACATGTGAAGCGGAGTACATAGTTGCTTCAGAAGCAGCAAAGGAGGGAGTCTGGATGAAGGAGTTCATCACCGACCTAGGAGTGATTCCGAATGCGTTGGGCCCGATGACTCTACTCTGTGACAACACTGGAGCTATTGCCCTTGCGAAGGAGCCCAGGTTTCACAAGAAGACAAGACACATCAAGCGCCGCTTCAACTCCATCCGTGATTACATTCAGGAGGGAGACATAGATATTTGTAAAGTGCATACGGATCTGAATGTCGCAGATCCGTTGACTAAACCTCTCTCACAAGCAAAACATGATCAACACCAGAATGCTATGGGTGTTCGATCCATCACAATGTAACTAGATTATTGACTCTAGTGCAAGTGGGAGACTGTTGGAAATATGCCCTAGAGGCAATAATAAAATGGTTATTATTGTATTTCCTAGTTCATGATAATTGTCTATTATTCATGCTATAATTGTGTTAACCGGAAACCGTAATACATGTGTGAATACATAGACCACAACGTGTCCCTCCCTAGTGAGCCTCTAGTTGGCTAGCTCGTTGATCAATATATGGTCACGGTTTCATGACCATGGACATTGGATGTCGTTGATAACGGGATCACATCATTAGGAGAATGATGTGATGGACAAGACCCAATCCTAAGCATAGCACAAGATCGTGTAGTTCGTTTGCTAAAGCTTTTCAATGTCAAGTGTCATTTCCTTAGACCATGAGATTGTGTAACTCCCGGATATCGTAGGAATGCTTTGGGTGTGCCAAACATCACAACGTAACTGGGTGGCTATAAAGGTACGCTACGGGTATCTCCGAAAGTGTCTGTTGGGTTGACACGAATCGAGACTGGGATTTGTCACTCCGTGTGACGGAGAGGTATCTCTGGGCCCACTCAGTAAGACATCATCATTATGAGCTCAATGTGACTAAGGAGTTAGTCACGGGATGATGTATTACGGAACGAGTAAAGAGACTTGCCGGTAACGAGATTGAACAAGGTATGGGGATACCGACGATCGAATCTCGGGCAAGTACCATACCGATAGACAAAGGGAATTGTATACGGGATTGATTGAATCCTTGACATCGTGGTTCATCCGATGAGATCATCGTGGAGTACGTGGGAGCCAACATGGGTATCCAGATCCCGCTGTTGGTTATTGACCGGAGAGGTGTCTCGGTCATGTCTACGTGTCTCCCGAACCCGTAGGGTCTACACACTTAAGGTTCGATGACGCTAGGGTTATAAGGAAATAGTGTACGTGGTTACCGAAGGTTGTTCGGAGTCCCGGATGAGATCCCGGACGTCACGAGGAGTCCCGGAATGGTCCGGAGACGAAGATTGATATATAGGAAGTGAGGTTTTGGTTACCAGAAGTGTTCCGGGTGTCTACGGTAGTGTACCGGGACCACCGGAAGGGTTCCGGGGGTCCACCAAGCGGGCCCACCTGCCCCGGAAGGTTCCATGGGCCAAGAGTGGGAGGGAGCCAGCCCCTAGGTGGGCTGGTGCGCCTCCCACCCCAGCCCAAGGTGCAGCAAGGGTGGAGGGGCAAACCCTAGGCTTAGATGGGCCTTAAGGCCCACCCTAGGGCGCCTCCACCTTTCCTTGACCTGGCCGCCGGCCAGATGCCATCTGGTGGCTGCCGCCAGCCCCTAGGGTGGAACCCTAGGGCGCAGCACCTCTCCTCCCCTCCCCCTATATATAGTGGAGGTATTTGGGGCTGCATAACACACGAGTTCATCTCCTCCCTGGTGCAGCCCTACTCCTCCCTCTCCTCGTTCTCCGTAGTGCTTAGCGAAGCTCTGCCGGAGTACCACGCAGCTCCACCGCCACCACGCCGTCGTGTTGCCGGAGCTCTCCCTCAACCTCTCCTCCCTCCTTGCTGGATCAAGGCGTAGGAGACGTCACTGGGCTGCACGTGTGTTGAACGCGGAGGTGCCGTCCGTTCGGCACTTGATCGGATCTACCGCGATCTGAATCGCTGCGAGTACGACTCCATCAACCGCGTTCTAGCAACGCTTCCGCTTAGCGATCTTCAAAGGTATGAAGATCCAATCTCTCCCCGCTCGTTTGTTGGTTTCTCCATAGATAGATCTTGGTGACACGTAGGAAAATTTTGATTTACTACTACGTCTCCCAACACGAGCCGCCTCGACACGCCGGCTGGGGGCACGTCGGCTCGCGACGCGCCGGTGGCCTAAGCCCTCGGGCATCTTTTTTATCTTCTTTTTTCCCTACGTGTAAAAACTTGAATCCACCCACTAGGGGTGTTTGTGTAATGAACCGAATGCTGGCCGTGGGCCACTTTTGCCTTTAATGTTTATGTCATGAATATTTTGTTGTGTTCGCCCTGTGAATCATGTCGCCTCATCCTTATCCCTTTTCGTCCGCCTCGACTCTTTCCGTTTCTACTCCTTTTCCCCCTTGGTTTTGGCCCCGCCAGCCCGAGAGCTGGGAGCCGGTCTGTAGCTGGGTCGGGGCATCCGCCTCAGGGGAGCCGGTTCAAAACTTAGGAATCGCGAGGGTTTTGGGGATAAGTAGAGGGGCAGAGATGTGGCGAGGGTCCGGCTGGGCCCTGAAGGGGTCTTCCTTTGTTTTGACCTTTTGCGTGAGCCAAACCTTACCGCCCCAGGGCCCGTCAGCCGGACAGCCGGGGGCCAGTTCTATAGCTGGTAAGGGTGGGGAAGTTTGGACGGCTCACGCTACTTAGCCGTTTTTCAGAGAGGTGCTTCTAGGCCCAGCCGGCTAGCCCCCGGGCCCAGGAGCCGGGTCGGGGAGCCATTGAGTGGGGAACACTTTTGAAAGGAACGAAACGGGGCGCGTCCCAAGAGCCGGCTTGGGGTGCCCATTGCATTCATGAGCCCAAAAGGACGGGGATACATACATACAATGGTTTTCCTCAGTAGTAAAACGGGCGCAAGAGCGTTGCGTTCCACGGGCGCTCCGTTTCTTCGCCGGAAGCATCTCTTTTGCGCTTCTGCGACTTCTGGGCGTCTATCAGGTAGTACGCGTTGTTGCGTAGCGCCTTGCTGATGATGAACGGGCCCTCCCATGGGGAGGACAGCTTATGCTGTCCGGCGGTTCGCTGAATCCGTCTAAGGACCAGGTCCCCCTCACGGAACGAGAGTGGCTGGATCTGCTTGCTGTGGTAGTGCCGAAGCTTTTGCTGGTAGATAGTCATCCGGCTCAAGGCCAGTTCGCGAGCTTCCTCGAGTAGATCGACGCCGTCTTCTCTTGCCTCCATTGTGTCCTTCTCCGTGTATAGGGTGACCCGAGGCGAATCGAACTCGATTTTGGTGGGGATGATTGCCTCGGACCCATACACGAGGAAGAAGGGAGTGTAGCCGATTGACCGGTTCGGGGTGGTCCTGAGACTCCAAAGGACGGTCGGCAGCTCGTCGATCCAGTAGCCGACCGACCTTACCAGCGGCGTCAGGAGCCGGGGCTTGATGCTGGATAGGATGAGGCCGTTCGCGCTCTTGACCTGGCCGTTGGACTGCAGATGAGCGACGGAGGCCAAGTCGAGCCGGATTCCTTGCTTGGAGCAGAAACGCGTGAGTGCACCCTTGGCGAAGTTGGCGCCATTGTCAGTGATGATGCTGTGGGGAACGCCGTAGCGTACCGTAATGTCGTCGATGAACCGGACGGCTGTAGGGTCGTCCAACTTCTTGATTGGTCACGCCTCGATCCACTTGGTGAACTTGTCGATGGCCACCAGTAAGTGTGGCATGCCGCCTCGAGCGGTCTTGAATGGGCCCACCATGTCCAGCCCTTAAACGGCGAAAGGCCAGGAGAGGGGGATGGTTTGGAGGGCCGTCGCCGGCTAGTGGCTTTGCACGCTGAAGCATTGGCAACCCTCGCACTCGTCGACCAATTTCTTGGCCGCGTCGAGAGCCGTCGACCAGAAGAAGCCGTGGTGGAAAGCCTTGGCCACTAGGGTTCGGGAGGCGGCATGATGCCCGCACTCGCCCTGATGAATGTCGAGGCGGATATCCAGACCCTTCGTCGGCTCGACGCATCGCTGGAAGACACCAGTGGTGCTGCGGTGGATAAGCTCGTTGTTGATGATGCCATAGGCCATGGCCTGGCACTGGATTTGCCTAGCCAGAGCCTCGTCCGGAGGCAGCTCGCCCCGCAGAAGGAACGCCAAGATGGGTTCGTCCCATGAGAGGGCCGCGACGGCGGCCACCTCGGGAGCCCCTGGGACTGGTTGATCAGTTCCCGGGACTGGTTCGCCGGCCCCCGAGGCTGGCTCGGGAGCCCCTGAGGCTGGTTGGCCAGCCCTTGGGTTTGGCTCGCCGGCCCCCAAGGCCGGCTGGCTGGTGATCGCCATGACGGCCGTGCCGCCGGGACTAGCCGCCACAGGCGCCGGCGGCTCGATCGGGGCGGGTTGGATGGCCAACGATTCGAGGGACGGCGGTGAAGCTGTCGGAGAGGTAGCCAGGGCTGTCGATGGGCCGGCGACACCCGCCCGCACAAAGATTGACTCCGATTCTGGGGAGGGCTTGATCGACGGCTTGAGCAGCCGTTCGAGGGAGACGCCGGCTAGGATGGCCTGCCGGGTGGAGCCAATCTTTGCCAACGCATCCGCCGCCTCGTTGTCCGCTCGCGGGACGTGATGAAACTCACAGCCCTCGAATGAGACGGTGAGCTGTTGTACGAGGAAGCGTAGATGGCCATGTTGGCATCCCGGGCGTCCCATTCACCAGAGACTTGCTGTACCACGAGGTTGGAGTCGCCGAAGCAGAGGATGCGCCCGATGCCAATCTCCTTGGTGAGCCGAAGGCCATGGACGATGGCCTCGTACTCAGCCACGTTGTTGGAGGTGGCGAAGTGGATTTGTAGGGCATATTTGAGCTGATCACCTTTTGGGGAGGAGAGGACTATACCGGCACCTAGGCCGGTCCTCATTTTCGAGCGGTCGAAGTGCATGCGCCAATGCGTGGAGTCTGGGGGAGGCGGGACGAACTCCGTCTCCGCCCATTCGACAAGGAAATCCGCCAACGCCTGTGACTCGATGGTGGTTCTTGGCTCGCACCGGATCTCATGGTCGGCGAGGGCAATGACCCACTTGGCGATCCGGCCGGTGGAGTCCCGGCCGCTCATGATCTCGCCAAGTGGGGTCGTGCTCACCATGGTAATGGTATGCTCTTGGAAGTATTGCTTGACCTTCTTGGCAGCGAAGTATATGTCGTAGCACATCTTTTGATAGTGGGGGTAGTTCTGCTTGGACGTGGAGAGGACCTCGCTAAGGTAGTAGACGGGTCGCTGGACCGGCAGGGATTTGCCCTCCTCTGGCCGCTTGACCACCAGAACGAAGCTAATGACGCGGGTGGTTACCGCGATGTAGGCGAGCAAGGGTTCCTTCTCAGCCGGCACGGCCAGGATGGGCACGCGGGTGAGAGCATTCTTGAGGCCGCGGAAGGCCTCGTCCGCCTCGTCAGACCAGTCGAAGGAGCCTGGCCTCTTGGTTTGTCCTGGCTCGATCAGAGCCGTCTTGCGAAGGAGCCCGTAGAGGGGCAGGGCCTTCTCTCCCAGCCGGCTGATGAATCGGCTGAGCAAGGCGAGGTGGACGATGAACTTCTGGACATCACGGAGCCGGGTCGGCTTCGGCATGCGCTCGATCGTGCTGATCTTCTCAGGGTTACCTTCGATGCCGCGGGCGGACACGAAGAAACCCAAGAGTTGCCCGGCAGGGACGTCGAAGACACACTTCTCCGGGTTGAGCTTGATCTTGTACTTGCGTAGGTTCGCAAAGGTCTCCCGAAGGTCGTCGAGGAGGCTGAAGTGCTTCTTGGTTTTGACGACTATGTCGTCGACGTAGACGTGGATGTTCCTATCTATCTAAGGCAGGAGGCACTTCTGCATGCATCATTGGAAGGTAGCGCCAGCATTCTTCAGGCCGAAGGACATGGTGATGTAGTAGTAGGCCCCAAAGGGTGTGATGAAGGAGGTCTTGAGCCGGTCTTCAGGATCCAGCTTGATCTGGTGGTAGCCTGAGTAGGCGTCCAGGAAGGACAGCAAGTCGCAGCTGGCCGTGGAGTCGATGACTTGATCGATCCGCGGCAGGGCGAACGGGTCCTTGGGACATGCCTTGTTTAGGCCTGTGTAGTCGATGCACATGCGCTAGGTCTTGTTCTACTTCAATACCAGGACTGGGTTGGCCAACCAGTCTGGGTGGAACACTTCCATGATGAACCCGGCTGCGAGCAGCTGGGCGATCTCTTTGCCTATAGTACGCCACTTCTCCTTGGAGAAGCGGCGCAGGGGTTGCTTGACCGGCTTGACGTCCAGCCAGACGTGGAGTTTGTGCTCGGCGAACTTCCTCGGAACACCCGACATGTCCTTGGGGGACCATGCAAAGATGTCCCAATTCTCACGAAGGAAGTCGACGAGCTTGCCTTCCTATTTGCTATCGAGGCGGGAGCCGATGGTGACGCATTGAGCCGGGTTGGCCGGGTCGAGCGGGATCTGCTTGGTGTCCTTGGACGGTTGGAAGGAGGCCTCACCGGTGGATTGCGAGGGTGGAGCCGCAAGGGCCACGGGCCGGTCGAGCTGTCGTTTCTCCTCGGTGATCTCTAGGGCCTCGGCCAGCCGGCTGCCGTCTCGAGCGCATTCGAGCGACATCTTGTAGTCGCCCTTGATGGTGATGATCCCCTTTTGGCCCGGCATCTTGAGATTGAGGTAAGCATAATGGGGGACCGCCATGAAGCTGACGAGAGCCGGCCGACCCAACAACACGTGGTAGGGGCTCACAAGGTCCACGACCTCGAACAGCATTGGCTCGCGGCGGAAATGACCGGGTCCGCCGAAGAGGACGTCGAGCGTGATCTTGCCAACAAGGGAGCAAGACTTCCCAGGCATGATGCCATGGAAAACCGTCCGGCTCGCCTGCAGGTCTTCCATCTTCAGCCCCAGCTTATGCATCGTGTCGAGGTAGAGAATGTTGATGCTGCTACCGCCATCTATCAGCACACGTGAGAAGCGGCAGGCTCATTCCTTGGTGGCGATGGTGGGGTCGAGGACCAAGGTGTAACTGCCGGGATTTGGCATCACGGCAGGGTGATCGGTCTGGCTCCAAGTGACCGGCTTCTCCGACCAGTGCATGAACTGGGGAGTTGTCGGCATGGTCGCGTTCACCTCATGGCGGAGCTGGCGCTGAGCGTGTTTGCCCGTCTCTTCACTGGTGAAGACGACGTAGCAACCGTCCTGGTTGGGGAACTGGTCGATCATGCGACTGTCGTTCGGAGCCGTTGCCAGTGTGCGGGCTGGCGGAGCGGGAGGAGCCGGAAGGCCGTCCCCCGGGGCCAGTCGCTGTGAGAAGCTGCACTACCGGAGCGTGTGCGTAGAGGGCTTGGCCCCTGAGTGGTTCTTGCAGGGGAGATCAAGCATTTGCTCGAAGGTGAGCTTCGGCTGCTAGGCAGCCTTGTCGGTGCGCTGGCGCTGGCTGGAAGGCTAGGCAGTCGGCTCTTGATTCTCGACGGTATTGACCTGCCGGCTCCTGTAGCGGGGATCCGGCTGGTCGTTCTTGAGCTTGTTGTTCTGCGGCTGCCGGTTGTCGGTAGCCGGCCGGGTCATGGCCGGCGTCATCGTTGCCTTGGCGGACGGGGTCATCTTGACCCGGATGGCCGAATCGTCCATGGCGTATTTGTCCGCCTTGGTCATGAGCTCGGCGAGTGTGGCCGGCTCGGAGCACAGGAGCTTGTGATTGAGAGGGGTGTCGTCCCGGCAGCCCTCGATAAAGTACTACACGGCTTGGACCTCGTGCACCCCCTCGTAGGAGTTGCGGAGCTCGGTCCACCGGGTGAGGTAGTCGCGGAGGGACTCGTCCGGCCCCTGAACGCAAATGACGAGTTCACGGGGACGGCCGGGCCGCTTGTAGGTGCCGGTGAAGTTGTGGACGAAGGCCTCTTCGAAGTCCATCCAAGTGTTGATGCCGCCGGCCGCCAGGCTGTTAAGCCAGGTGCGGGCCGAGCCGATCAACATAAGGGGGGCGTAGCGAACGGCTACGTGCTTATTCCCCCTGGCGATACCCATCGCGGTGGTGTAGTCGATCAGCCAGTCTTCGGGTTTGGCGGCCCCGTTGTATTTCGGGATGTCCCTAGAGAGCGTGAAGCCGGTTGGGAATGGCTCGGTGCGAATACGGGGGCCAAAGCAGGCCAGACCAATCGAGCCCTCCTCCTCGAGAAGGGCGGACTGCACAAGTTTGTCAATGCGGTTGCGGGCGTCGTTCTCGCTGCGGGGGACGTGCGGTCCGAGCCGAGCCGAGAGCTCGGGGGGGCTCCCCGGCGGCACCGACTGCCGCGACTCACGCCGTGGTGGCAGCGTATGCCCCTGGCTGCGTCGGCTGCCGGATGCCGGCGCTTCGTGGTGGCGGCCGTTCCGGGGCGGCTCGTTGGTGCGTTGGCTGCTCACTTCCCGGCGTCTGAGAGGGCCGGGGGTTGTTCGCTTCGGCCCGGCAGCCGGAAACGCGAGGGGAGCAGGAGTACTGGGCCGCCTGTCGGCCGGCAGTTCCCGTGCCCTTGCGTTCAGGCCGAGGGCCTTCCGTGGCGGCGACGCCCGTTGCGAGCAGATGCTGCTGTGCGTCAGAAGCATCGATGAGCTCCTTGATGTGGCACTCATGGGCGGCACACTCTTCTCCCTCCAAGGTAACCAACTCCTCGTAGGCCACCTTGAGAGCCTGCAGGTTAGCCGCAGGGGTGTCATAGACGGACATTTTGTCTCCGAGGATTTCGGCGGCCACACGGCCGCGGTCGCGCACAGCCCCATGCCGGCTGGGCTCGGTGCCAGCCGAGGTGAGTTCGTAAGCGGAAGCGTACTCCCGCTATGTCGCCTCCATGCGACGCCGCGTGACCGGGAGGGCGGTGGCATCCTCGAATAGGATGCGGCGAGCCACCTCAAGATCGGTCGGGGCGGTGTCAGGGTTTGCCGTCGGGGCGATCGGAGTGCTCAAGCCCTGGAGGGCCGCACCGAGCGGGTCGGATGTGCCGATGCGGGTGGCGGTAGCGGTAGCCACGACCCGCGCCCGTCCGGATGTGGTGGAGGAGGTGATGGCCATCACCCCCATGCGATCATGGGATCCGCTGGGCTGAGCCACAGCGAGTGCGCCCATTGCTGTGGGCGGGCCAGCACAGACAAGCACTCCCACGAGATACTCATCAGCGGCCGGAGCCTCGGCGAGGCTGAGCCTGCTGAAGCGCTAGGTGAGCGCGTCGATGTCGGCCGCGAGGCCGACGGGGTTGCCCACAGGGCATGCTGAGGCAAGCCCCACTAGCTCCCCACGGTTTCGCTGGGACGAGCGGCGACGGCAGGGAATGGCGAGGGGTCCCGCCCGGAGCATGAATCCGGCCGGCGCCACGTATGGCCCCACGGTGGGTGCCAACTGTCGTCGTTTTCTCACGACAGATGCCATGGGGTGGCTTATCGTGAGTGGTTGGGGCCGGAGGACGCCGACGGGCTCCAGGTGCGAGATTGGGCACAAGCGGGGGTGACACACGATGTACCCAGGTTCAGGGCCCTCCGTGGGAGGTAATACCCCTAGTCCTGCTTGGTCTAGTTGGATGGATGGATATGTGTACAAGGATGCTCCTGGAGCTATGTCTAGAGGAGGAAGAAGGAGCAGCTGGCTCGTCTTCCTCCGCTACTAGAGGAGGGAATGAGAGTTCTGTGGATGCGTGTCTGTGATCATTTGTTCGTCCCCGTTGCATGGGGGGCTCAGAGGCTTTTATAGGCCACCCCCCAGCTCTTACAATATGTCATAAGTACAATGGTGGGGGGACCCGGCTGGCAGTCTCTCTAGCTAGCCAAAGGGTCCCGCCACTCGCGCCGTCTTGTCGTGGGCGGGGCCCGCCCGCCGAGCGGTCCCATCTCCCGTTGGGGCCCGCCAGCCAGCTCTGCGATTGGCCCTTGCCCACCTGTCGCGGCATGGACCGCCCGGGGGGCATCGCCTAGCGCCAGCCGACCGAAGTCTTCGATACGGCCGGCGGCACTGTAGCCACGCCGGGACAGGTAATCGAGTGGTGAGGGCGTGCCAGCATTATTTCCCCGTCCGGTCGCGCTCACCGAGGTCAGCGGCCAGGACGGTTGGACTGTAGCCATGCGCTGCGGTGCGTAAGTGGCCACTGTAGCCATAGGGCCGCCCGTCGTGCCGGTCACGTCGCGTCGTCGTACCTGCGCACAGAGGGACGGGACGGGGCATGTCCCTCCCGATGTCAATGGTAGAGCTGGCCCGTGGGTAGCCGGCCGCGCCCGGCCAGCCGAGGGCCCAACCGGTTCCTTGATCAGACGGCCAGGGCACCAGCCGGCACTGGCTTGCGCTGAACGTCCTCCAGCCGGCCACGTCCAACCGGCCACGTAGTTTTTCTTCGAAGCAGAAAGGGGGAAGACCCCACTGCTTTGGCCTACCTAGGGGTATAAACCCCGTCAATCTTCATACCCTATCCTTTTTACTCATGCTTGTTGTTACTTTTCGCTGCTATACTCTTATACATGCATGTGTAGGGTGTATTTGATATGCTATGAATGTTAAAACTTGCCAAGAATTAAAATTGGGAAAAGGCAAAACTTTTTTTTGGTCAAGTAGTCTAATCACCCCCCTCTAGACCTATTTTCGATCCTACAAGTTCTTCCACTGCTAGTGCATACAGTCTATGCTACCAAGCATCTCAGGAAACCCCTTGTTGGCATTCATCGCCAACAACCGTTCTGTATCAGCAGCATTTGGCTCTCTCAAGTACTCCGGGCCAAACACAACTATGACAGCCTTGCAAAAACGGTACATGGACTCAAGTCAGGTGGACTTACTCATCCGGACATACTCATCAATGAGATCACTGGAAACTCCGTATGCAAGCATCCGAATGGTGGCAGTGCATTTCTGGTAAGAGGAGAAATCAAGATTTCCAAGTGCATCTGTCTTGCACTTGAAATACTTGTCATACTCTACCACCCCCTCCCGAATACGATTGAACATATGCCTAGCCATACGGAAACGACGCTGGAACATGTGATGTTTGTAAAGGGGACTCGGGGTCTCGAAGTAGTCATTCCAGAGTAGGGCATGGCCACTCTCCCGATTGTGATTCAACGCCGACGTATGCCCCGGCATAGAGCCCCTGAACATAGGCCGCTGCCTACCGAGGTGGTCACGGATGGCCAAGGCAGCTGCCACGATCTCCTTGTCGTCGGATGAAGAATCATCCGAGTCCATAAGAACATTGTAGAAAAAGAACTCATCGTCAGAGTCCATTTGTACCTTCGGGCAAACTGTCGAACAGCTTGCGGGTGTCGTGGAAGGAGTCGGCGAAGCGGATAGTGGCGACGTCGAGGGAGGCTGCCGGGGTCAGCGGAACGGGGCGGCGACATGGGGAGGAGGGGCGGCGGCGGTGTGGGGAGGAGGGGCACAGATGGCCGGCAGCGTCGGCGAAAAATGGGCGACGGTGGCGGGAGGCGGAGGTGGCCTAGCGGCGGGGCCGAAAAGAGGACAAAGAAAATGGTGTTGTGATGCCGACATGCGGGCCAGATGAAGGATAAGGGCGGACGACGCGCGTGTCCGTTCGTGTCCGCACCGACGCAAATGCGACCCAAATTTGAACCGCAAATGGGTTGCGGACGGACAAAAAAACAAACGCTCGCGTGTTGAACAATCTTTTTTATCCGCGACGATCTAAACGGACGCGGATGGAGGAAGTGGATCGACCGGTTTAGTTGCTCTAACCGAAGGATACATGATACGGATTCGTTAGCAAAGCGACGCGCTATCCCTTCCTTCCCCGCCACGCGCAGAGGCGAAGAGGGACCCATCATGCCGCCTGCGGCTCCGCCTCATCATCCCGTCCAGGCGGCGACGGACGGTTCAGATGCGACGGGGGGAGATCGCGCGTCCCATCCCTCGGCTTAAAACGGGGCGTCAGCTGTGACAGACAGTCGACAGAGCAGGGGTGGTGGAGTCAGTGGGGGAGCTGGAGGTCCGCAGTTGGTGCGCGAGCGAGACAGCGAGGCGCGGGCGGCGATGGCGGAGGCGGGAAAGCCGAGGGTGGTGGTGGTCGGCGGCGGCATCGGCGGCGCCCTCCTCGCCAAGACCATGGAGCCCGACGCCGACGTCGTCCTCCTCGACCCGTAAGCCTCTCTCTGACTAGCTCGCGGCTCCCGTTCCTTTTCACGCCCGCCGGGTGTTTGGTGAAATGTCTTCGCGTCAGTCTCGGTGAGGCGCGGGTGGGAACGGATCCTGGTTTAGCTGTATCTTCGAACATGTCATCGGCGCGATGGAGCGGCCGGCCTGCAGCCGGCGATTATTGGATCGACCGGGGAGGGGTGAGATTTGGGCTTGGTTTAGTAGCCTGCCCATAGTGAATCCTAGTGATCGCCCGGTCAGCTGGGAGCTGGATGTGCTATTCGTGGGAGGCTTGAGGATGTTCTTGCTTCTGATTGTTTGTTCATGAGTGCAGCATCGTTAGGATGTAATCGAGTCATATCATGTTTCATGTTTTATGTTTGGTACTGTACTTTATTGCAATAGGACTTCTCTATGATACTAGTGAATAGTGATCGTCCGCTTAGTGCTTGAACTGGATGGGCTGTTCGTGGGGTTCCTTAGGGATGTTCTTTTTTCTGATTGTTTGTTCAGGATTGCACATATCTATGTTTCCATTTTTCTGGTATGAACGAAATGCGTCAACATCAGGATATAAATTCATTCATATCAAGTTCCGCCGTTTCTGTGTTTTATGCTTGGTTTTATGCAATGGAATTTATTTATGATGTAGAGCCTTAGAGGATCAAAGTGGATTATGCCAATGAAAATTTCAATATGTTGGGAGTACCACTATTGATGACAAATTGACAGTTGAAAAAAACTGCACCTGTTTGTACCACTGTCTAAGGATTCCTCAGGCTATTTTTTCCTTGACTCTGAATTGACAACAATAGCTGTTGTTTTCGGGTCATTAGTCAGTCATCAGTTTCATAGCTCAATGAGTTAACATCGCAAATGATCTCCTTTCTCGAAATAGATTGTTAACATAAAGGAAGTCTCTTAGGCCCTTTTTCTTTAAAGGTTTTTGAATAAGGCAAGCCCTCGGTGTTCTGTTTTCTTAGCGCATGAACCATCTTGGTACAAATTCAGTTAAGCTAAAACCACAATAATATGATTTTTATATGGACAAGGCTTCATACCTTTAACTATTACTCCCTCCGTCCCAAAATAACTGTCTCAACTTTGTACTAGCTCTAGTTCAAAGTTGTACTAAGCTTAAGACACTTATTTTGAGACGGAGGGAGTATTAGCTAGTACTTCAGAATTGGTAGGTTCATTCACGAAAAAGATTTCTTCTAATGACAGGAAGGACTACCTGGAGATCACCTGGGCTGAATTGAGATCAACAGTTGAACCATCTTTTGCTGAGAGATCATTAATATACCACAGAGATTACCTCACCACTGCTACCATTGTAACATCTTCTGCAGTCAATATCACTGAGCATGCTGTTCTGACTGCTGATGGTCAATCACTTGCATATGATTATCTCGTTGTAGCTACTGGCCATGTTTTCGCTTCTGCTGGAAGCAGAAAAGAGAGGCTTACAGAATTCCAGAGAGGTAAATAAGTGCACAGTTAAAAGATGGTATGCTTTGCGACCTTGTATTTCTTACTTATGCCTTGATCTTGTAACAGATAATGGGAAGATAGAATCCTCCGAGTCTGTGCTGATAATTGGAGGTGGTCCAACTGGTGTTGAACTTGCTGCAGAGATTGCAGTAGACTATCCAGAGAAGAAGGTGACACTTGTTCACAGAGGATCACGATTACTTGAATTCATTGATCAAAAGGCTTCGAAGAAGTGCCTTGATTGGCTGACTTCCAAGAAAGTGGATGTGCTTTTCCAGCAATCTGTTGACCTAAAGTCATTATCCGACACAGAGAAGTTCTACAAAACATCAGGTGGAGAAACAATAACAGCTGATTGCCACTTTGTGTGTATTGGTAAGCCACTGAGTTCGTCGTGGCTACATGATACCATTCTGAAGGAATCTTTGGACACCAAGGGAAGAGTAATGGTGGAAAAGGATCTGAGAGTGAAGGGTTACAATAACATTTTTGCAATTGGTGACATTACAGATATTCCTGTAAGTGTGCACTTAAAACTTCATGCTCGCTCTGCTTATGTATTTTCCATTGTTCGGGAATGTTCTCTTTTCGTCAGGTTGACAATTTTCATTTTTCCCAACGGTGTTAATTAACTTGCATAGCAATCATTCTGCATGGCCGCACTTGTTTTTAGACTGTTGGTCTGAATGGCGGCACTTGTTTGCAGAGTATTTTTTTTATAACATTTGATTAGTAATTTCTGCATGGCGGCACTTGTTTGTAGACTGTTGGTCTATTAGATTTATTTCAGTAATTCATTCTGCTGTCTGATGATTGTGTACCATGCTGCCTTTCATGTGAAAAAAACTCGTGTTTTTATCAGACACATTTCTTGCATGGCCTAATTAGATCAGATAGCTAGCACCATTGGCTTAGGCATAAGTAAATCTGACTTAGGTGTAGAGGCACTCAATAAATTAGTATGCAAGCACTTTATCTGTCTGTCTTAACTCTAAACCTACTCTAATGCTTGGTCTTATAAGATATCTATAATCTTATTTGAAAGATGAGTCCCATGGGAAATAACTTGCTCATCAGTGTGGATATAGCGATCATTACAGTTTGTGTTTCTCCATTTTCGGCATAATTTATCCAACATCGCTAACTTTTAATGTTTGAATCAGTAACTCCTTATATTGAAAACACTACGAGATTACTGAAATACCTACCATTGATGTCCAGGAAATCAAACAAGGGTACCTCGCCCAGAAGCACGCGCTGCTGGTAGCAAAGAACCTGAAGCTGCTGATCAAGGGGTCGCCTCCGAGCAAGCTCGCCACCTACAGCACCGGCTTCCCGCTGGCGCTCGTCTCTCTGGGAAGGAAAGACGGGCTGGCGCAGCTACCCTACCTGACGCTCACCGGGTGCATACCTGGGATGCTCAAATCCGGGGACCTGTTCGTCGGCAAGACGAGGAAGCAGCTGGGCCTGAATGCTTGAGCCGATCTTCAGACAAAACAAACAAATAATCCTATGGCTGGCTGCACATATATGTTGTATTTCCATGTGCTTTCTGTGCGAGTAATTGTTGGTGATGTGCTGCAAATGGTGATGAACATTGTAACAGAAGTGTAAATGTAGATGTTTGCAAAGGCCTCCCTGTTTGGCCTGCTTTTTGGAGTGTGTTTTTCTAACCGGTGATGTGCGCAAATGTTTTCGTTGAACGACGTCTTGCATGGTCCCAACCCCCAGGCGGGTCGGATGTAACATGACGGTGCTTTCTTCGGAAAGTAAAAGAGAAAGCAGCCTGATCCTGAGGCTGAGACACTTTGCCAGGCACACAGTAGTTGCCTTGAGGATGGAACAATTTGGTGGTTTCTTCCTCTCTTTCCGCCGTCTCGCCGTGTCCCGTCTTTCATGAGGCATCAACATGGGGAGACATGTCATGTCATTCTGAATTTCTGGTTTCTGGGAGTCCGTGATCGCCAACCCAGATGGCCCAGTTCGGCCATCTTTTTATTTTGTCGATGGCAGCAGCAGTTCTATGGGGATATCATCCTAAAAAAATAAAAAATAAAATCTATGGGGATAGAACTCCTGGGCTTGCCCATCCATTGCACTTTCTACGTACGTTGGCATGGTGCAAAAACCGTGAATTCAGGTTACAGGTTAGTTGGAATTTGGAATGGTAGAGCGGACGCCACTAGCGTATGATTAGCTAGCTTCTGATAAGCATTGTCACCGGTACCAAATTTATGAAGTACTCCTACTTGTAGTTGTAGGTATGATGAGGAACTAATGAAAGCGACTAGCACTGTATCTTTATGTATAGTATTCCTACGTCTTTAGTACTTTACCTCCAAAGCTACTGCACTCACAACAGTTCTCCCTGCTGATGGACCATGCACGCCATCAGGAGTTCAGGACTTGACCTGAAGCTTGCTCTGGTACACAGCAATCTGGAACGAAGAAAACTGCTGTAATTCCGAAACTGATGCGCAAGGACCGCAAACTCAACAATACTCTTTAAGGCCTTTCCCAATGTTTCATGATAGATAGGTGTTAAACATGCCACATAAGAAAGAAAATAACATGACATAGTAATTAAGGGGAAAAGAGAACACTTTGATGACCTAAAAAAGAACCAATGCCATACACGTGGACCTAGACAAACCATTTTAATGAAAAAAGATGACCAATACATGAGAGAATTTAGGTGTTAAATCATTAAATAAGGTGAGTTTAGCAACAACAAGCTAAACACCTATGCATTGAGAAGTTGAGTTGCTAAGCTATTTAACGCTCTTAGCACCATATCTTAGACTAGTCACAATGGGGAGTAACATAAAGTAGTAACATGCATATGTTACTAGTCTAAGTTAGGCTACCTCCAATGCATTGGTGCTTAGATAAGGTGTGAAGCACATTTAAAAGTTTAGCAACCAAAGCCCCCAATGCATAGGTGTTTAACTTGTTATAGCTAAGCACACTCTATTTAATGATTTAGCTACTAAAGTTCTTCATGCATTGGTGGACTTTCTTTCATTGAAGTATTCTAGGCACACGCTTGGCATCGTTTCTTTCTGGGTCATCACACACATCTCTCTCTTCTTAAATACCATGCCACATCAGATTTTTCGCCTACGTGGCAGCCTTAGCACCTGTACAAGGTGGATCATTAGGAGGGGCCTTACTACCTCCACAATGAATGGTAACATTGAGCATTTCATTTATTAACTTATAGACTCATTTTGCATTGGTATGCGTTATGTTACTTATAGAGATAGTAACATGCTAAGTTACTCAATTTCTTTCTCTTTATTAATTAGATGTCACGTCATATTTTTTACTTAGGTGACATCTATGTTACTATCTATGTTTAACACCTTTGCATTGAAAACAGCCTAATTTCCTCTAAGTTCTTGTCTAGCCAATTAATGAACCTGACCTCGGAAGGTGGCTAGGTACAACCACCACCTGTCCTAGTGAGGCCACAGCCCGGACATGACGCATTGCTGTCTGGTCTATCTAGTCATCTTTTTCTTTCTCGAATAGATAAACCATCTATCTAGCCATCTGCAGGCACGTAAACCTGCTTTCTCAACGCCAGATGGCAGCAGCATAAACTGTGCATGTCGATCGAGCAAAAGAAACCGTTGTCATCATCACCGTGTCCTTGATCTCCCATTCACCAAACATATCGCATCAGACAACTCAAAAAAAAAGACAACTCAAAAAATAAATAAATAACTTATCACATCAGATTAACCAACCACTGCCGCAATGGTCTGTTTCATGCGCAGAATTAACACAGGTGGGCCTTCGTTGTGTCACATAATCCTCACATTTCCGTGTTTGATTTACAAGCGGCGTGTTTGCTGGGGAGCGTCCGTGATGCTGCCTCTAGGCAGGACCCCCTGAATCATTTCAGGTTGATCCCCACGTAATATAAAAGAAACATTTTCAGGTTGATGATCAATCGTCTGCGTTCAGCTCTACGTAGACGGTAGACGTGGCACGAGCTGCTTTGCTTTGGTAGTGCCGTGTTAGTGCCGGTTTAAGTGGGGTGATCAATGAGTGTAAAGAGAGAAGATGCCACTAACTAAAACTAAGCGGCCAAGATCTGAAGGACAGCGCGACAAGCGCATCATGTCTGTGCCCATGACACTAGTTTTACGATGATGATTTCGTTTGGGAGGCTTTTTCTAACATCAACTTCAGCGCACGACCTATTTTGTTTATCCGTGTTTGTTTGGGATAAAATGGACACATCAGACGACCCAGCGCGGGCGCAAACGGACTTTTATCCGTTTTCTGTCCGCTTTCGATCCATCTCGGGCCTAATTTTGGGTCGTTTTGAGGGAGAAACGGACAGTACGCGGATAGACCGGATGCGTACGCTTGTCCTCACCTGCCCCGTCCGTCGGTGGCACAGGCCTTCTTTTTTCTATCCCCAACCCCACCTCCCCACCCACCGAGCCCTCCAGCCGCACCCCCCGCCTTTGTTGTCCCTCGCTGCCGTCGTTGCCGCCGCTACCATTTGGCGTTGTGCAGCTCGAACGCGCTCTCAGCCCAAACCTTGTCGCAGGCCCCGCTCCCTCGACGTCCCCGAGCTACCCAACCAACTTGCGCTCCCGTCGGTAGGATTTGGTGCAGACCCGGTCGGACTTGGGCTCGCCCGGCTGCGGGGAGGCCACGCCATGCCATGAACTGGCCGGGCAATGGGCCAGGACCTCTCGGCAAGGTCGCAATGCCGCATGTCGGTACTGACTCCTCCTCTAGCCGTTCGGATCTACGTCGTCGACGGTTCTCAAGCAGATACAAGAACGGCGGGAGGCCGGGGTCGGTGCTGGCCCAAAGGCTCGTCGGCATGCCATTGCCACTTATTAAGTGCGACGACTGCCCAAGGAAGGTCCAGTGCCGCATGTCTACAACGTCAGAACATTCCGGATGGGTGTTCATCAAGTGCCCAAACGATGGGGAGGTATGTGCTACTTGATTAGCATCGTTTGTGCTCTCGGATTTGACTACTTGTGCTAACTTAATTTTGTTGTCGTGTAAAATGGATGCGACTTTTAGTATTGGGAAGAAGAATACATCGATATTTTGATAGAACGCAAATTAGTAGATGTTCATGCACTTTTAGTTACAATAGAGGCTAGAAATAAGACTAGTACGTGTTGCTACAATAGATGCTAGAGATAAAAGTAGATGCAAGGAAGCAACGTCTAATTATTTAGACTCGAAGAAGATAGGAGCACGCAAGATCCAGCCTTCACAGATCAATAATGAATGCATCGAGAAGGCACCAATCCAACTTACGTGAGCAGTTATGAAAGTTGAATTTATTTAAAAATGTCTTTTTGTGATTCTTGTTTTCTTTGGTCTTGCTATTCTAGTCAAGATTCGATGATGTGCTACCATGTATCAAAAATCAATGATAAAAATAAAAATATGTGCTTAAAAATATGTATGCGAACGAGATGCGGTCGAAATGTGATCGTGCGTTGAACGCACGATCGACGCATCTAAAAAAGCCCCAGACACGGTTCCATTACCGTTCCAAACGAACAAAATCCAGACAAAATGAATCGTCCGGCGTCGCATGCTAGAGTTGGCGCGTGAGTGCGTCGACCATGCGTACCTTTGCAAAAGGAAAATGAAGTTGACAATGCCCGGTCCCCTTTGCCGCCGAGCACCAAAGATTTTCGCGCCACCCACGAATATATGGCGTGTGGTTTTTGGGATGCCTTTTTTTTTTTGCTCCAAGGATCAGATGCTTCTGGATAAGGTGTACAATCGTTAACAAACAATTAAAAAAAAAACTCCGATTCTGTTTGACAAAGAAAAGCATATGTTCACGTCAACTATATGCACGTAAAGTTTCAGTGAAAAACAAAATCGGGTGAGCAAATTTTGAAGCACCAATCTTGTTTTTAAGCGTGCGTCGCATTGCTTATGTTTTAACATGAAAGTTTATCCAACTCAAAAAGAAAAAAACACAAAAATTTGTAGGCATCCAAAATGACATGAACAAATGCATGCTGAATTGCTCTAGCAATTTTTTGACGTTTTCAAAGTTATATTTGTTTTAATATATTGTTTCATTCATTTTCTTTTTCAAGTATACATCGTGAAAAGATGTACGCGTATTGTAAAAGAAAAGCCAAGCACTAATACAATGCCTTTCAGCATACATTTTACAACACCGCTGATACATCAACAAAAGCAACTCGTCTAATCGGACATCAAACCGTGACGATGCAAAACAAGGAGATAAAGGACCGTGTGTTGATCAACACCGGATACCTAAAAAGCACAACCCTAACCACAACTCAGGTTGAGTCAACACACTCTGCGCCCTTTGCGTCTAGAAATCAGTGAGTGAACGGCGAGAACCAACCAGATTCGAAGGCGCCATCCAAAAGCAGCCGATGACAGAGTATATTGCATCACTCGAGAGTCCACGCACATAACAATAATCATCACCCAATGACGCATTGCCCTAATCCTTATTGAGAGCCGATGAGGCCGCCACCTTCAGCAACAACTCCGGTAGCCTCCATGGGCACCCAATCAGCATCTCCAAGGAAAACCTGACGTTGTCGCCTGACCAACGAGCTGCCCTAAGAGCCTCTCTAACCAACCCTTTACAATTTAGGCCCATATATGGGCTCTTGTCCCTTAATTCCTCAAAATTATTCCTCAAAATTTTAGCGGTTCCTAGCCGGTTCCTAAAACTTACACATTACAAAATCCAAACACAAAATTCATGGCTCACTGTTGATGCTCTCGTCGATGTCGTTGCCACCAGACTTGGAGTTGTCAATGGAGTAAAGGTCGATGACCGGCGCACTAGACGACAATGCTTCGTTGGTCTTCCCCAACTCGTAGAGCTCAAATTGCCGACGCTCCTTCTTTGACGCGCTCCGGATACTAACGATGGAGCTCCACCATGAACTCCTCGTTGGCACGCTCTGCCTCGAGGTGCTCATGGGCCTTCCAGTCCTCACGCATCTTGCGTGGGAAGGCCACTCGGGAGTTGATAGAGGCGAAATCTGGCACATCGGCGCTAAAGGGAAAGTTGAGCCACGTCGATGAGTCGTGGAGGCACATTGATTGGACGCCGTACGCCGCTTTGCCTGCGCCTAGACTGGTAGGAGCCAATCCAAATGTGCGGGGTGGTTTTTGTGGATCGTGATCTCGGCCGCCCACTTCCCCCATGGCTGCAGTCGCACGTCGAGGTATCTCCTTTGCAACGCCGACGACACTGGAGATGGGGAGCGAGGAGAAGGAGGCGCCGCCACGGGACGATCCGCCGCAAGGCGGTTGCGCGTGATGGCATGGATCGGCGCTCTAATTGCTATCAGGTTTTTGTCGTCCTCACGATGAAGATTTGTCATACATGCTAAAGAAAATTGGCATCCTCATGATATACTATCTTCGTTCCTAAATATTTGTTTTTATAGAGATTTCATTACAAACTACATATGGATGTATATAGACATAATTTAAAGTGTAGATTCATTAATTTTGCTTTTTATGTAGTCTATAGTTGAATCTTTAAAAAGACAAATATTTACGAACGGAGGGAGTATAGTTTACAAGGCATTCGATTTGCCATGCTCAAGAACTTGTCGTTCGATTTGTAGCGAAATCCTTGATGGATACATAGATAGGATGTACCATTCAGCATGGATGGTGAGCTATCTTAAAAACAATGAACAATGAACATACTCCCTCCATTTCAAAATTTTTGTCTTAGGTTTATCTAGAAATGAATATATCTAAATACTAAAATGTGACTAGATACATTTATATTTAGACAAATCTAAGACAAGAATTTTAAACGGAGGGAGTAGATAGGATGTTTTTCCCGCAAATTTTGTTTGAGGGTACAATTTTTTTTTTGCCCGACCTCTGAACTCACAACTGCACGGTCTGATGCACGTACAGCGGTGTAACCACTTCAAGTCAAAGAAAAAAAAAGGCGTGCAACCACTCGTGTGCACGTACTCTCGCCGGTGCCTACCCAAACCCCCCGTTTCTGTCACGTGCACGCCTACTCCGCACGAACCGTGTACCGTAGCGCCCCACGCCCTGCGCGCGGGCCCCGCGCGCCGCACACGTGGGGGTACCCTCCAAAGTGGGTGCCCGTAGGATTCCACTTCGGCGCTCCCCAGCGGAAGGATGTGGATCGGGTCACCGCACGCCCCGCCCGGCCCGGCCCGTCTGTCCAGCGTTGCTCGTTAAACTCGACTTAAATCGCCTCGGATCCTGCCAAGGAGAGGAAAGGAATCCGAGCCAGGAGGCGCCCCCACCCCCACCCCCCAACCCGCTCCCCTCCTCGCCGTCTCCTCCCATTCCGGCCCCGCCGCCGCGACCACGAGGCACGGCCGGCGGCGGAAGAGACGCCCTGCGCGCTCCCTCTCCGTCCTCTCGATCGGTTCGGGTCCGAGGCTTCTGGGGCCGGAATGCGCCGCCGCTGTACGTCTGGTTTGCTGCCTCTATGCTTCAGTTCTTTGTATGTGTTCGTTTTCGTTTGAGACTTCGAGGACCAGGAACTCGTTCCGTCTGACGCTCTGGCCTGTGTTGGGATATCGGGCGCCCAGGGCCCTGCCAAGTTCATTTTTTGATCTACTATCAATCAACAACAAAAAAGAAGTTCATTTTTGGTCGGTTTCTCGCTGAACAGTTTGCGTGTGTGTGTGTTTTTTCTGAGGGAGGGTGAACAGTTTGCGTTACTGTCGATATTTTAGGCTCGAAAATGCGAAGGCAGAAAGAGTCACGGAGCATCTTATTCTTGGAACGGCAGACTGAGAAATATTTCCGCGCACACAAAAGAGAAATAAACATTTCATCAATGAAGTTGCAGTTCCGTTTACAGGTTTATTATTACGGACGGTCATTTTTCGGAGGTCTGGGGGATTGGTGGGATAGTTAACGGTAGCAGTTCCTCTAAAAAACATTGGTTAATGGTGCTGACGGTTTGTGTGCTCTTTGAATGTGGATAGACGAATGATGTCAAGGTGCCAATAATCGTGTCATGATGTGTGGAGCGTGGACCCTAACCTTTTGTGAAGCTTATCTTGAGAAATATAGTTTGCGATATAAGGTTGTTGATGACATCATGATCTTGTTTAGTACTCGTATTATGTACAGTATGTCATAGGCACTCGTAGTATTAGCTAGTAGTAGTATTGGTGACGTCTGTTTAACTGAACCTCATGTGCTGCTAATCCTCTTGGATTTTTGTGACAGGGGAGTTCTGTAGTAAACCATCTAGGATTCAGCTTTCAGCCCTGCACATTACTCTGAATATTCTATCCTCCTTCTGTAATTTACTGTGAAACAACTGTAATACTTTAGTGACTAAAGTACTCCCTCCGTAAAGAGATATAAGAGCGTTTAGATCACTAAAGTAGAGAGTAAGTGCTTAGATGGAGCGTTGCGGGCAGTTAGCTAAGCCAACAATCAAAGATGAACATATTACTTGTGAACTTAGGCCTTGTACAATGCTAGATACTTAGGCCTTGTACAATGCTAGATGCTTAGGGAGGTGCTTAGAAAATAAAACCGGGTTTTTCTGAAACAACAGCGCCTATTTCTATAGGAGAGACGCCTAATTAAGCGTCTACCCTGTATAAATAAGCACCGGTGCTTAAGGAAAGTCTGGTTTATTTTCTTAAGCACCTCCCCTAAGCACCTTGCATTGTACAAGGCCTTAGGGAGGTGCTTAGAAAATAAAACCGGATTTTTCTGTAGCACCAGTGCCTATTTCTATAGAAGAGACGCCTAACTAAGCGTCTACCCTGTACAAATAAGCACCTATGCCTATTTCTATAGAAGAGACGCCTAACTAAGCGTCTACCCTATACAAATAAGCACCGGTGCCTAAGGAAAGTCTGGTTTATTTTCTTAAGCTCCTCCCCTAAGCACCTTGCACTGTACAAGGCCTTAGTTGTTGGTTTGTTGTTTCGTATAACTATATGCACATGGTTTTATATTTTAGTAGTAGTACAATTTACTGGTTGTCTTGCTCATTTGGGATCCCACGGTAGAGAGAGATTATACTGGTATGACACACTCTTATGCCTCATTTTGCACTCAGCATTATCGACGACTGCAGTATGATTCAAAAATCACAATACTCTGTTTAATTTGTTGCTTTTTCTTGCTTATTCGTTTCTTGGCTTCCATTGGCCAGGTTATATTTCTTATTGATCCTTGCAAATCGTGGCCGCAGAACTACTCGACATCGGAGAAGTTTTTTTCATCTCGGTATTTAGCGACATCTGGCTACATGGAGGAGTATTTAAGTAGGAGATCCAAAACAGCAATTGGTTTTCTCAGAAGAGGTTCAGGCATAAATCGAAGCCTTGAAGAGACAACCAGTCAGAACACCGATGTACAGGGAAGCATTTCAAGAGTCAATCCTATGAAAACCAGGCTGGCTGATAATCGGGAGAGACCAAGATACTTACATGGCTCATATAAATATGCAAGCTCAAATGTCATGTCTGGAAGCTCTTCCAAATTTCCCCTTAGGAAATTTGGTGAGGAAAAGCGAAGGCAGACTTTGTTGGAAGGGCCTGACGTTGCTGAAAGTAGTAGCAGAAAGTCTGATGCCAGGTGTCTGGAGGGTAGTAAGAAAACCATTGTAGAGAATCAGAGTTCAGATGCTCCACAGACTGAAACAGAAGGATTAACTGCCAAAGATGATGAACTGATAGCACCTGATCCTCAGGTTTCACATTCTGCTGGTTCTTCAGGTATACCTGCACATACAGCTGAATCCTTGATAAGGAGCACCTCACTAGGTTCTGAAACACGCAGACAGAAGAATAAGGAATTGAATTTCGGTAGACCTGGATATTCTGGCTCTTCTTCATTTAGTAATCAGCCTACTATACCTAGAATTCCCGCCATTGGTGCAAAGCCATCATATGGTGTTAGTGGAGAATACAGACGTGGACCACGTGGTCTTAAGAACCTTGGTTGCACTTCAGTCTCTGATGTTATGCCATCAGGATGTTCATCTAGTTCTATATATAGCAGGAGCTTCGATGCTATGAGAAAGAGAGCTTCTGATGGGGATAGCTCTTCCAGATCAAGAGTCATAAGTGGACTATCCAATTTAGGTCATTCACATACAATATATCCTAGCATTAGTGGTCCCAGAATCAGAACTACCCAAGAATCAGTTCGGCAACAAACATTACGAAGCCGCAGCAGGAATATTCAGGATTCAGCAGTATCAGTAAGGACAAGACGGACTTCTGCTCTAGACACTAGGTTCAGGATGTCCGAGGAAAGAGAGGATTCCATGCTTCATCTGAATGAGTCTACCGCGGGGAATCAACAGTCAGTTGGTGCTGATTTTTCTGTGGAAGAGGGTTCTTCAGAAAGCTCCACAAGACCAGTCTCTGTGGAACTACCTCATGCAATTTACTCATCTAGTCGTCAGGGATCGAGTACTCGGACTGCCAGGAGAACATCAAGCTCTCGTTTTGAGCAAAGCCCCCCGCAAACATTTCACAATCTTGTGAGGGAGAGAGGTGGCCACAGACGCATAAACATGGAAGGCATTGCAGAGGTTCTTTTTCCAAAACACATTTTTATGTTGTTCCAGTTGTATTGTTCTTGTAGATAGGTTTTATGTAGGGTTAAAATCCATCGTTTTGATTATGATTTTGCTGAAGACTATGCACTATGACTATGGATGTGGTATGAGTGTTTCTTTCTTATGTATGTGTGTGTAGGTATTGCTAGTGCTGGAGAGGATTGAACAAGAAGCTGAGCTTACTTATGAGGTTAGTTAGTTTGATGTCATATTTGTAAATTTCTTGCCGTCTACCTTTTTGCTGAACACGGATAACATGTTTGCAGCAATTGCGGATACTGGAGACAAATCTGTTACTTGGTGCCTTTGCCTCCCATGATCAGCATGGCGACATGCGGATGGATATTGACAACATGTCCTATGAGGTATTATTTTTGTCATGTCTAGTTCTGACTAAAGGGATTCATTACAGAAGTGTGTTTCTTTGAGGAATTCTTCTTCCCTCCCTTTATGATTTGCGTAAATTTGATATTTCATGAGACAAGTTCTGGTATATACTTTACTCAAGGGGCATTTGTGCTTCCCTCTTCTGAACAGGAACTATTAGCACTAGAAGAGAGAATAGGATACGTAAGTACTGCTCTTTCTGAAGAACAGTTTGCAAAATGTATCAGAAGGCGTTTATATAGACCAGTTGCTGCAAAAGGAAACAGATCAGTCATAGATGACATCAAATGCAGCGTATGCCAGGTAAACATGTACCAACTGGATCCTATTGCTTCTACATGGTATACAGTAAAATAAAAACCTTACAATTGTTGAATATTGTTTTGCATCTATCATTCTTAAATTGTTTTGCTATCAAAGTGGACATGTTGACTTTCTGCGCTCAAAAGAACGCTTTGAAAACCGCCATGATCCTCCTGTTAAAGAAAACGTCACGATCCCACCATCCTAGTACCTGTTTTCCTTTTGCCATGTATATCCAAGTGTCTCATCATGAAAATGACCATCTACTTTATTAGGTGTTTGGTTCTTGTCAGTGCTTTAAACACCGTTCGTGCCTAAGTTGGCATCGTCCTTACTTCTGATTCCTTGCAAATGTTTCCACCGAACTAAGTTGTCGTTTGAATCTTCCTCCGACAACAATGCCAATTATCTCCGTGTCTGCCCTTCTGAGAGAAAAGGTGCAAAATAGTCCAATAGGCTAACAGGGATTACCTAACTGGTTTATATCTAAACAAAAGGATGGGATTTATCATTACGTGACCTGTAAACGCTCGCTGAAATGGACATGGGTTTGCTGTTCTTGTTCCAGGAGGAGTTCATGAAGGGCGATGAGGTTGGCAGGTTGCGGTGCGAGCACCAGTACCATGTGTGCTGCATTCGCCAGTGGCTCCTGCAGAAGAACTGGTGCCCAGTCTGCAAAGCTCCAGCGTTGCCCTCTCTCAACTGAAGTGAACTGAACTGAACTGAGCTGAGGTCTCAAACTTGTAAATAATTACTATGTAATGTGAAGTAGTTGTGGTTCGTGGACCTGCGAATAATCTTGGCTGGGCTCACTCCAGTTTGTGAATATCAAAATGGATTGTGCCCTGTGAAGGCCCCAGTTTGTGAATTTCAGACTGTTTATTATGAGTTGCACTGAAGACAGTGCTTTGCCGACCGAGTGCTGGTTTGAACCGTCAACAAAAAGCACACGCCAAATTGACCGGCTATATAGGCTGTTTATACACGCATTAGGGTGACCTGGACGCTGAGCTAGGCGACTGGCGGTTGGGGCAGGTCAACATTTGGCAAGCATAGTAGGGCAGATCTCAGTACTCCCTCCCGATGGGAATGTAAGTCTGACACGTAAATTTAGATCGTTAACTTAACTACTCCCTCTGTACCTAGTTCTCCAACGACAATTATTTAGATACAGAGGTAATAGTAACAAAACACATAATATGTGATAAAAATATACCCCGTTCAGAAATGCTTGTCCTAAAAATAAATAAAATGAATGTATCTATAACTAAAATAAGTCTAGAGGACAAGTATTTTCGGATGGAAAAAGTATGTGTTTAGAAACTTCATTTGTTGATTAATCTAAACATATACTCCCTCCATAAGTTTGATGCAACATTTTAAGTCAACGAAAAACTTTCTTTTACAAAACCTAAACGCTGTCCGGTGTGCGCACGTTATCAAACAGGCTGGAATGGCTGCACAACAGGCGTCCATCTTGCACGGCCGCACGACACGCTGGCATGATGGACCAACCAGGTGTGACGGTGGGTTTGTCGTTTTTCGCCTTCGTAATTTGATGGTAGTTTACTCCATCCTCCCGTTCCCCATTCCCACTCCACCCGACTAGTGAAACGCGGCGAGCGCGGCCGGCGAAGAGTTAATTCAAGGCAGCAAAGGATTTCACAGCAGTTCGACGGGGGGAGAGGGCGGCGCGCGTGCCGGAGAAGGAGGACAAGGAAACGGCGACGGGGGAGGGGGTGGAGCAGGTGGTTCTGCGCGAGGCGACGACAAACCCGGGAGATGCGAGTTCCTGCTGCTTCGACGACCTGAGGTCAGTTTCTCGTACGATTCCCCTCCGCCCCCACACAAGTAGTGGTTTCCTGTAGTTTCACCGTTGACACCCTCGTCGTCATCAACGACCTGCAGGAGGGAATCATTTCGTAGATCAAATAGAGAGGCTCCCGGAAGGGAGGGAGGGAGGAAAGGATTTTGTGCAAGTGATTTCGTGGAGGGATTTTGTGGCTTGATCCCTTTTTACTGGCTGATAATTTTGTGGAGGTGCTCCAGACCTTTTTTCACGCCATTGGGCTGCGCTGCGGCATCATCTGCCCCCTTCATGTTTCGATGCGTCCGCTGCTGAAGTAGGGTTCACTCAGGACGCATTTTTTTAGATATAGGCAATACTGTGTTTTTTGTAGGCAATTAGACATATATTAGTACGCAATAAACACTGTGTTTTTAGTAGGGAATTAGAATAGATAATAGGAAATTCAAAACGCCAATAAATTTTTCGTCCGGATTCTGAATTGGGTGATTCTTTTTTTTGTTAAAAAGTAGATTTCATATGCGTTTCGGCCCAATTGGAATTATCTTAAAATTCTTCCGAAGCGTGGAGATATTGATGAAACAATCTGACATTACAACAGAATCCGAGTCAAACTACAAGCCCAAAAGTGTTGCATCGCCTTCACTTGGGCCCATGGGCCTTGTACGACCTAGGGTTAGTTTTAGGCTGCCTTGAGACGTCCTCTCACCTTCTTGCCCGCCATCCCTTGCTCCTATATAAGTAGATCAATCTAGTAGCTTTTTCTTTGAGTTTTGCTTAGTTAAAGGTTAGCCATTACAACTTCGTGTATTTTGTTTGTGTCCAACGACCAGACTAAGACCTCTTTCGAAACCCAACCCTTATCAATACTTCATCTATATTCGCAATATTCAGATTGCATTATCATATTCTTGCTTGTTCTCCGATTGCTTACAGGAATAGACCTTTGTGGTCACGTTGATCGTACTCCGGTGTGGTCAATAACCTATTGGAGATTGGTTTAGCGATTGCTAAGGCGCATCGTCGTGCACGTTTGTAGTTGGATCGTCAAAGTCGTCTCCATCAAATCGATAGTTATCATCTCATCGAAAGATCGGGACCCTTGCCTTTATCAAGTGGTATCAATTTTTAGGTTGCTCGATGAAAATTTTCAGTTATCCCCAGATTAGACCTATTTTTCTTACCTATTACCCAAGAAAAAGCCACACATACAAAAAGTTAGATCCATTCATCCCATATCCGAACCAATCTGACCTTTTTGCAATTTTCTGTTCGGTGTTTTGCTTTGTTGAATTTGCGGTTGCATCGTCGTGTCGAGTGGCTGGTCTTAGTGTCTAGTCCTTTAGAGTTTCGAGTTCTATTCACAAGTTGTCATGCCACTGCTGCATCATCATCCCTTCTGTTGTCACCCACCATTATCCATCAATTTTCATCGTGCGCTCCCCATCGTTCATTATCATAGTCATACTTGAGGTCCTTCGCATCTACGCTTGATCCAATCTGCATCTTGTCCGTCGAAGAAAAAATTAAGAGAAATAAAGAAAGAGAAAAAAAACAAAAAAAGCGAGAGAAAAATAGAGAGAAGAAAAAATGTACAAAAAAAGTTAGAAAAAATAGAGAGAAGAGGATTTTTTTTCCGGATCTACCTAGACTCAATCTCGTATCTAAATTCGGATTGAAATCTGTTTTGCGCAGTGTTCAGTAAAACACGCGTCTCTTCCTCATACGAAGTCCGTTTTGGCTCCACGAGTACTCAAATTCGAGCTATCACGGAGCCGCATCTGAATAGTTAATCAAACAAGTTCAATATTTTCACCTTCAAATCGGCTTCTAAGTAGGACCTTTTGCCCTCCGAAGGTCGTGAACACAGTTTGTCAATATTTTTTAGGTCCGCTCCTGAAATTTTTGGCTCCTCACGCGAACTCGGAATTGAGTGATTCTTTTTTGCATTGGAAAGTTTGAGTCAGTAGAAATCTTGAGAAAAATATAAAAAAATTGGCATAATATTTTAGACAGGAAAGTTGTAGAGATTTTGTTACATCTCGTCTTTACTGTCAGATCTCCACTTATATATTGCTATCCAGAGCTACTTTATCTCATCTATTGCTGCTATTTGTGCTACGTCGTGACTCCATTAGTGTTCTAGTCTGGCGTCTCTAGTATGGTCTAGCCTAGGACCAGCACAGTATTGTTATTGAGCGTTTATTCAACATTGCATTTCTGAATTGATTATTGTTAATCTTTTGCTACCATATATTAAGCCTTCCAAGCACTACATATTTCTACATTGTGTATACATACGTTCATCTGGTAATCGCTTTTCTCAATCTTCGGAGATATTGACACCATCGGTTGCCGGTCGCCAGCTGCTGCATGGTAAGAATTTGTAAGATATTGATATTTGTTTTACTGTGAGCGTTCTACCACCACATCCTAGTAGTTTA